>CAJQTU010000044.1:0-743731 GCA_906901685.1 Desoria tigrina
GGGGTTAAGAATGTATATGTAGACCCCGGTACCGGGGTTTAAAACGTATATCATGACTCCGGTAACGGGGTTAAGAATGTATATCAAGACCCCGGAACCGATGTAAGAACGTAAAACAGACCCCAGTACCGGGGTTAAGAATGTATATCAAGACCCCCGTAGCGGGGTTAAGAATGAATATGAAGACCTCGCTAGCGGGCTGAAGAATGTATATCCAGACCCTGCTAGTGGTGTTAAGAATATATATCAAGCCCCCACTAGCGGGGTTTAAAACGTATATCAGACCCCGGTACAGGGGTTAGGAACATATCAGACCCCGGTACCGGTTTTAAGATCGTATATCAGACCCCGGTACCGGGATTAAGAACATATACCAGACCCCGGTACCGGGGTTAAGAACATATACCAGACCCCGGTACCGGGGTTAAGATCGTATATCAGACCCCGGTACCGGGGTTGAGAACGTATATTAGACCCCGGTACCGGGGTTAAAATCGTACATCAGACCCCGGTACCGGGGTTAAGAATTAATATGAAGACCCCGGTACCGGGGTTTAAAACGTATATCATGAGACTCCGGTAGCGGGGTTAAGAATGTATATCAAGACCCTGCTAGCGGGGTTAAGAATGTTTATCTACACCCCGCTAGCGAGGTTAAGAAAGTGTATCAACACCCCGCTAGCGGGGTTAAGAATATATATCGAGACCCCGCCAGCGGGGTTGAGAAATTATATCAAGACCCCGCTGGCGGGGTAAAGAATGTACATCAGACCCTGGCACCAGGGTTAAGAATGTATATGAAGACCCTGGTACCGGGGTTTAAAACGTATATCAGACCCCGGTACCGGGGTTAAGAACATATACCAGACCCCGGTACCGAGGTTAAGAACATATATTAGACCCCGGTACCAGGGTTGAGAACGTATATTAGACCCCGGTACCGGGGTTAAGATCGTACATCAGACCCCGGTACTGGGGTTAAGAATGTATATGTAGACCCCGGTACCGGGGTTTAAAACGTATATCATGACTCCGGTAACGGGGTTAAGAATGTATATCAAGACCCCGGAACCGATGTAAGAACGTAAAACAGACCCCAGTACCGGGGTTAAGAATGTATATCAAGACCCCGGTAGCGGGGTTAAGAATGAATATGAAGACCTCGCTAGCGGGCTTAAGAATGTATATCCAGACCCTGCTAGTGGTGTTAAGAATATATATCAAGCCCCCACTAGCGGGGTTTAAAACGTATATCAGACCCCGGTACAGGGGTTAGGAACATATCAGACCCCGGTACCGGTTTTAAGATCGTATATCAGACCCCGGTACCGGGATTAAGAACATATACCAGACCCCGGTACCGGGGTTAAGAACATATACCAGACCCCGGTACCGGGGTTAAGATCGTATATCAGACCCCGGTACCGGGGTTGAGAACGTATATTAGACCCCGGTACCGGGGTTAAAATCGTACATCAGACCCCGGTACCGGGGTTAAGAATTAATATGAAGACCCCGGTACCGGGGTTTAAAACGTATATCATGAGACTCCGGTAGCGGGGTTAAGAATGTATATCAAGACCCTGCTAGCGGGGTTAAGAATGTTTATCTACACCCCGCTAGCGAGGTTAAGAAAGTGTATCAACACCCCGCTAGCGGGGTTAAGAATATATATCGAGACCCCGCCAGCGGGGTTGAGAAATTATATCAAGACCCCGCTGGCGGGGTAAAGAATGTACATCAGACCCTGGCACCAGGGTTAAGAATGTATATGAAGACCCTGGTACCGGGGTTTAAAACGTATATCAGACCCCGGTACCGGGGTTAAGAACATATACCAGACCCCGGTACCGAGGTTAAGAACATATATTAGACCCCGGTACCAGGGTTGAGAACGTATATTAGACCCCGGTACCGGGGTTAAGATCGTACATCAGACCCCGGTACTGGGGTTAAGAATGTATATGTAGACCCCGGTACCGGGGTTTAAAACGTATATCATGACTCCGGTAACGGGGTTAAGAATGTATATCAAGACCCCGGAACCGATGTAAGAACGTAAAACAGACCCCAGTACCGGGGTTAAGAATGTATATCAAGACCCCGGTAGCGGGGTTAAGAATGAATATGAAGACCTCGCTAGCGGGCTTAAGAATGTATATCCAGACCCTGCTAGTGGTGTTAAGAATATATATCAAGCCCCCACTAGCGGGGTTTAAAACGTATATCAGACCCCGGTACAGGGGTTAGGAACATATCAGACCCCGGTACCGGTTTTAAGATCGTATATCAGACCCCGGTACCGGATTAAGAACATATACCAGACCCCGGTACCGGGGTTAAGAACATATACCAGACCCCGGTACCGGGGTTAAGATCGTATATCAGACCCCGGTACCGGGGTTGAGAACGTATATTAGACCCCGGTACCGGGGTTAAAATCGTACATCAGACCCCGGTACCGGGGTTAAGAATTAATATGAAGACCCCGGTACCGGGGTTTAAAACGTATATCATGAGACTCCGGTAGCGGGGTTAAGAATGTATATCAAGACCCTGCTAGCGGGGTTAAGAATGTTTATCTACACCCCGCTAGCGAGGTTAAGAATGTGTATCAACACCCCGCTAGCGGGGTTAAGAATATATATCGAGACCCCGCCAGCGGGGTTGAGAAATTATATCAAGACCCCGCTGGCGGGGTAAAGAATGTACATCAGACCCTGGCACCAGGGTTAAGAATGTATATGAAGACCCTGGTACCGGGGTTTAAAACGTATATCAGACCCCGGTACCGGGGTTAAGAACATATACCAGACCCCGGTACCGAGGTTAAGAACATATATTAGACCCCGGTACCAGGGTTGAGAACGTATATTAGACCCCGGTACCGGGGTTGAGAACGTATATTAGACCCCGGTACCGGGGTTAAGATCGTACATCAGACCCCGGTACTGGGGTTAAGAATGTATATGAAGACCCTGGTACCGGGGTTTAAAACGTATATCAGACCCCGGTACCGGGGTTAAGAACATATACCAGACCCCGGTACCGGGGTTAAGAACATATACCAGACCCCGGTACCGAGGTTAAGAACATATATTAGACCCCGGTACCAGGGTTGAGAACGTATATTAGACCCCGGTACCGGGGTTAAGATCGTACATCAGACCCCGGTACTGGGGTTAAGAATGTATATGTAGACCCCGGTACCGGGGTTTAAAACGTATATCATGACTCCGGTAACGGGGTTAAGAATGTATATCAAGACCCCGGAACCGATGTAAGAACGTAAAACAGACCCCAGTACCGGGGTTAAGAATGTATATCAAGACCCCCGTAGCGGGGTTAAGAATGAATATGAAGACCTCGCTAGCGGGCTTAAGAATGTATATCCAGACCCTGCTAGGTTAAGAATATATATCAAGCCCCCACTAGCGGGGTTTAAAACGTATATCAGACCCCGGTACAGGGGTTAGGAACATATCAGACCCCGGGTACCGGTTTTAAGATCGTATATCAGACCCCGGTACCGGGATTAAGAACATATACCAGACCCCGGTACCGGGGGTTAAGAACATATACCAGACCCCGGTACCGGGGTTAAGATCGTATATCAGACCCCGGTACCGGGGTTGAGAACGTATATTAGACCCCGGTACCGGGGTTAAAATCGTACATCAGACCCCGGTACCGGGGTTAAGAATTAATATGAAGACCCCGGTACCGGGGTTTAAAACGTATATCATGAGACTCCGGTAGCGGGGTTAAGAATGTATATCAAGACCCTGCTAGCGGGGTTAAGAATGTTTATCTACACCCCGCTAGCGAGGTTAAGAAAGTGTATCAACACCCCGCTAGCGGGGTTAAGAATATATATCGAGACCCCGCCAGCGGGGTTGAGAAATTATATCAAGACCCCGCTGGCGGGGTAAAGAATGTACATCAGACCCTGGCACCAGGGTTAAGAATGTATATGAAGACCCTGGTACCGGGGTTTAAAAACGTATATCAGACCCCGGTACCGGGGTTAAGAACATATACCAGACCCCGGTACCGAGGTTAAGAACATATATTAGACCCCGGGTACCAGGGTTGAGAACGTATATTAGACCCCGGTACCGGGGTTAAGATCGTACATCAGACCCCGGTACTGGGGTTAAGAATGTATATGTAGACCCCGGTACCGGGGTTTAAAACGTATATCATGACTCCGGTAACGGGGTTAAGAATGTATATCAAGACCCCGGAACCGATGTAAGAACGTAAAACAGACCCCAGTACCGGGGTTAAGAATGTATATGAAGACCCCGGTACCGGGGTTTAAAACGTATATCATGACCCCGGTAACGGGGTTAAGAACGTATATCAGATCCCGGTACCGGGGTTAAGAACTTACATCAGACCCCAGTACCAGGGGTTAAGATAGTATATCAGACCCCGGTAGCGGGGTTAAGAACATATATCAGACCCCGGTACCGGGGTTAAAATCGTATATCAGACACCAGTATCGGGGTTAAGAACATATACCAGACCCCGGTACCGGGGTTAAGAACATATACCAGACCCCGGTACCGGGGTTAAGATCGTATATCAGACCCCGGTACCGGGGTTGAGAACGTATATTAGACCCCGGTACCGGGGTTAAAATTGTACATCAGACCCCGGTACCGGGGTTAAGAATGTATATCAGACCCCGGTGGCGGGGTTAAGAATGTATATGAAGACCTCGCTAGCGGGCTTAAGAATGTATATCCAGACCCTGCTAGTGGTGTTAAGAATATATATCAAGCCCCCACTAGCGGGGTTTAAAACGTATATCAGACCCCGGTACCGGGGTTAAGAACATAAAACAGACCCCGGTACCGGTTTTAAGATCGTATATCAGACCCCGGTACCGGGGTTAAGAACATATACCAGACCCCGGTACCATGGTTAAGAACATATACCAGACCCCGGTACCGGGGTTAAGATCGTATATCAGACCCCGGTACCGGGGTTGAGAACGTATATTAGACCCCGGTACCGGGGTTAAAATCGTACATCAGACCCCGGTACCGGGGTTAAGAATGTATATGAATGTTTATTTAAACCCCGCTAGCGGGGTTAAGCATGTTTATCCAAACCCCGCTAGCGGCGTTAAGAATGTATATCAAGACCCGGCCAGCGGGGTTAAGAATATATATCAAGACCCCGCTAGCAGAGTTAATAATGTATATCCAGATCCCGCTAGTGGGGTTAAGATTGTTTATTCAAACCCCGCTAGCGGGGTTAAGAATGTATATCAAGACCCCGCTAGCGGGGTTAAGAATGTTTATCCAAACCCCGCTAGCGGGGTTAAGAATATATATCAAGACCCCGCTAGCGGGGTTAAGAATGTATATCAAGACCCCGCTAGCGGGGTTAAGAATGTTTATCCAAACCCCGCTAGCGGGGTTAAAAATGTATATCAAGACCCGGCTAGCGGGGTTAAGAATGTCTATCAAGACCCCGCCAGCGGGGTTAAGAATATATATCAAGACCCCGCTAGCAGAGTTAATAATGTATATCCAGATCCCGCTAGTGGGGTTAAGATTGTTTATTTAAACCCCGCTAGCGGGGTTAAGAATGTATATCAAGACCCCGCTAGCGGGGTTAAGAATGTTTATCCAAACCCCGCTTGCGGGGTTAAGAATATATATCAAGACCCCGCTAGCGGGGTTAAGAATGTTTTGCCAAACCCCGCTAGCGGGGTTAAGAATGTATATCAAGACCCCGCTAGCGGGGTTAAGAATGTTTATCCAAACCCCGCTAGCGGGGTTAAGAATGTACATCCGGACCCCGCTAGCGGGGTTAAGGATGTTTATCCAAACCCCGCTAGCGGGGTTAAGAATGTATATCCAGATCCCGCTCGCGGGGTTAAGAATGTTTATCCAAACCCCGCTAGCGGGGTTAGGAATGTATATCAAGACCCGGCTAGCGGGGTTAAGAATGTCTATCAAGACCCCGCCAGCGGGGTTAAGAATATATATCAAGACCCCGCTAGCAGAGTTAATAATGTATATCCAGATCCCGCTAGTGGGGTTAAGATTGTTTATTCAAACCCCGCTAGCGGGGTTAAGAATGTATATCAAGACCCCGCTAGCGGGGTTAAGAATGTTTATCCAAACCCCGCTTGCGGGGTTAAGAATATATATCAAGACCCCGCTAGCGGGGTTAAGAATGTTTTGCCAAACCCCGCTAGCGGGGTTAAGAATGTATATCAAGACCCCGCTAGCGGGGTTAAGAATGTTTATCCAAACCCCGCTAGCGGGGATAAGAATATATATCAAGACCCCGCTAGCGGTATTAAGAATGTTTATCCAAACCCCGCTAGCGGGGTTAAGAATATATATCAAGACCCCGCTAGCGGGGTTAAGAATGTATATCAAGACCCCGCTAGCGGGGTTAAGAATGTTTATCCAAACCCCGCTAGCGGGGTTAAGAATGTATATCCAGACTCCGCTAGCAGGGTTAAGGATGTTTATCCAAACCCCGCTAGCGGGGTTAAGAATGTATATCCAGATCCCGCTAGTGGGGTTAAGATAGTTTATTCAAACCCCGCTAGCGGGGTTAAGAATGTATATCAAGACCCGGCTAGCGGGGTTAAGAATGTCTATCAAGACCCCGCCAGCGGGGTTAAGAATATATATCAAGACCCCGCTAGCAGAGTTAATAATGTATATCCAGATCCCGCTAGTGAGGTTAAGATTGTTTATTCAAACCCCGCTAGCGGGGTTAAGAATGTATATCAAGACCCCGCTAGCGGGGTTAAGAATGTTTATTCAAACCCCGCTAGCGGGGTTAAGAATATATATCAAGACCCCGCTAGCGGTATTAAGAATGTTTATCCAAACCCCGCTAGCGGGGTTAAGAATATATATCAAGACCCCGCTAGCGGGGTTAAGAATGTATATCCAGACTCCGCTAGCAGGGTTAAGGATGTTTATCCAAACCCCGCTAGCGGGGTTAAGAATGTATATCCAGATCCCGCTAGTGGGGTTAAGATAGTTTATTCAAACCCCGCTAGCGGGGTTAAGAATGTATATCAAGACCCGGCTAGCGGGGTTAAGAATGTCTATCAAGACCCCGCCAGCGGGGTTAAGAATATATATCAAGACCCCGCTAGCAGAGTTAATAATGTATATCCAGATCCCGCTAGTGAGGTTAAGATTGTTTATTCAAACCCCGCTAGCGGGGTTAAGAATGTATATCAAGACCCCGCCAGCGGGGTTAAGAATATATATCAAGACCCCGCTAGCAGAGTTAATAATGTATATCCAGATCCCGCTAGTGGGGTTAAGATTGTTTATTTAAACCCCGCTAGCGGGGTTAAGAATGTATATCAAGACCCCGCTAGCGGGGTTAAGAATGTTTATCCAAACCCCGCTTGCGGGGTTAAGAATGTTTATCCAAACCCCGCTAGCGGGGTTAGGAATGTATATCAAGACCCGGCTAGCGGGGTTAAGAATGTCTATCAAGACCCCGCCAGCGGGGTTAAGAATATATATCAAGACCCCGCTAGCAGAGTTAATAATGTATATCCAGATCCCGCTAGTGGGGTTAAGATTGTTTATTCAAACCCCGCTAGCGGGGTTAAGAATGTATATCAAGACCCCGCTAGCGGGGTTAAGAATGTTTATCCAAACCCCGCTTGCGGGGTTAAGAATATATATCAAGACCCCGCTAGCGGGGTTAAGAATGTTTTGCCAAACCCCGCTAGCGGGGTTAAGAATGTATATCAAGACCCCGCTAGCGGGGTTAAGAATGTTTATCCAAACCCCGCTAGCGGGGATAAGAATATATATCAAGACCCCGCTAGCGGTATTAAGAATGTTTATCCAAACCCCGCTAGCGGGGTTAAGAATATATATCAAGACCCCGCTAGCGGGGTTAAGAATGTATATCAAGACCCCGCTAGCGGGGTTAAGAATGTTTATCCAAACCCCGCTAGCGGGGTTAAGAATGTATATCCAGACTCCGCTAGCAGGGTTAAGGATGTTTATCCAAACCCCGCTAGCGGGGTTAAGAATGTATATCCAGATCCCGCTAGTGGGGTTAAGATAGTTTATTCAAACCCCGCTAGCGGGGTTAAGAATGTATATCAAGACCCGGCTAGCGGGGTTAAGAATGTCTATCAAGACCCCGCCAGCGGGGTAAAGAATATATATCAAGACCCCGCTAGCAGAGTTAATAATGTATATCCAGATCCCGCTAGTGAGGTTAAGATTGTTTATTCAAACCCCGCTAGCGGGGTTAAGAATGTATATCAAGACCCCGCTAGCGGGGTTAAGAATGTTTATTCAAACCCCGCTAGCGGGGTTAAGAATATATATCAAGACCCCGCTAGCGGTATTAAGAATGTTTATCCAAACCCCGCTAGCGGGGTTAAGAATATATATCAAGACCCCGCTAGCGGGGTTAAGAATGTATATCCAGACTCCGCTAGCAGGGTTAAGGATGTTTATCCAAACCCCGCTAGCGGGGTTAAGAATGTATATCCAGATCCCGCTAGTGGGGTTAAGATAGTTTATTCAAACCCCGCTAGCGGGGTTAAGAATGTATATCAAGACCCGGCTAGCGGGGTTAAGAATGTCTATCAAGACCCCGCCAGCGGGGTTAAGAATATATATCAAGACCCCGCTAGCAGAGTTAATAATGTATATCCAGATCCCGCTAGTGAGGTTAAGATTGTTTATTCAAACCCCGCTAGCGGGGTTAAGAATGTATATCAAGACCCCGCTAGCGGGGTTAAGAATGTTTATTCAAACCCCGCTAGCGGGGTAAAGAATATATATCAAGACCCCGCTAGCGGTATTAAGAATGTTTATCCAAACCCCGCAAGCGGGGTTAATAATATATATCAAGACCCCGCTAGCGGGGTTAAGAATGTATATCAAGACCCCGCTAGCGGGGTTAAGAATGTTTATCCAAACCCCGCTAGCGGGGTTAAGAATGTACATCCGGACCCCGTTAGCGGGGTTAAGATTGTTTATTTAAACCCCGCTAGCGGGGTTAAGCATGTATATCAAGACCCCGCTAGCGGGGTTAAGAATGTTTATCCAAACCCCGCTAGCGGGGTTAAGAATTTATATCAAGACCCCGCTAGCGGGGTTAAGAATGTATATCAAGACCCCGCTAGCGGGGTTAAGAATGTTTATCCAAACCCCGCTAGCGGGGTTAAGAATATATATCAAGACCCCGCTAGCGGGGTTAAGAATGTTTATCCAAACCCCGCTAGCGGGGTTAAGAATGTACATCCGGACCCCGCTAGCGGGGTTAAGAATGTTTATCCAAACCCCGCTAGCGGGGTTAAGCATGTATATCAAGACCCCGCTAGCGGGGTTAAGAATGTTTATCCAAATCCCGCTAGCGGGGTTAAGAATTTATATCAAGACCCCGCTAGCGGGGTTAAGAATGTATATCAAGACCCCGCTAGCGGGGTTAAGAATGTTTATCCAAACCCCGCTAGCGGGGTTAAGAATGTATATCCAGACTCCGCTAGCAGGGTTAAGGATGTTTATCCAAACCCCGCTAGCGGGGTTAAGAATGTATATCCAGATCCCGCTAGTTTGGTTAAGATTGTTTATTCAAATCCCGCTAGCGGGGTTAAGAATGTATATCAAGACCCCGCTCGCGGGGTTAAGAATGTTTATCCAAACCCGGCTAGCGGGGTTAAGAATGTATATCAAGACCCGGCTAGCGGGGTTAAGAATGTCTATCAAGACCCCGCCAGCGGGGTTAAGAATATATATCAAGACCCCGCTAGCAGAGTTAATAATGTATATCCAGATCCCGCTAGTGGGGTTAAGATTGTTTATTCAAACCTCGCTAGCGGGGTTAAGAATGTATATCAAGACCCCGCTAGCGGGGTTAAGAATGTTTATCCAAACCCCGCTTGCGGGTTAAGAATATATATCAAGACCCCGCTAGCGGGGTTAAGAATGTTTTGCCAAAACCCCGCTAGCGGGGTTAAGAATGTATATCAAGACCCCGCTAGCGGGGTTAAAAATGTTTATCCAAACCCCGCTAGCGGGGTTAAGAATATATATCAAGACCCCGCTAGCGGTATTAAGAATGTTTATCCAAACCCCGCTAGCGGGGTTAAGAATATATATCAAGACCCCGCTAGCGGGTTAAGAATGTATATCAAGACCCCGCTAGCGAGGTTAAGAATGTTTATCCAAACCCCGCTAGCGGGGTTAAGAATGTATATCCAGACTCCGCTAGCAGGGTTAAGGATGTTTATCCAAACCACGCTAGCGGGGTTAAGAATGTATATCCAGATCCCGCTAGCGGGGTTAAGATTGTTTATTTAAACCCCGCTAGCGAGGTTAAGCATGTATATCAAGACCCCGCTAGCGGGGTTAAGAATGTTTATCCAAACCCCGCTAGCGGGGTTAAGAATTTATATCAAGACCTCGCTAGCGGGGTTAAGAATGTATATCAAGACCCCGCTAGCGGGGTTAAGATGTTTATCCAAACCCCGCTAGCGGGTTAAGAATGTATATCCAGACTCCGCTAGCAGGGTTAAGGATGTTTATCCAAACCCCGCTGGCGGGGTTAAGAATGTATATCCAGATCCCGCTAGTGGGGTTAAGAATATATATCAAGACCCCGCTAGCGGGGTTAAGAATGTATATCAAGACCCCGCTAGCGGGGTTAAGAATGTTTATCCAAACCCCGCTAGCGGGGTTAAGAATGTATAATCAAGACCCCGCCAGCGGGGTTAAGAATATATATCAAGACCCCGCTAGCAGAGTTAATAATGTATATCCAGATCCCGCTAGTGGGGTTAAGATTGTATATCCAGATCCCGCTAGTGGGGTTAAGATTGTTTATTCAAACCACGCTAGCGGGGAATGTATATCAAGACCCTGCTAGCGGGGTTAAGAATGTTTATCCAAACCCCGCTAGCGGGGTTAAGAATATATATCAAGACCCCGCTAGCGGGGTTAAGAATGTATATCAAGACCCCGCTAGCGGGGTTAAGAATGTATATCCAGACCCCGCTAGCGGGGTTAAGAATGTATATCCAGATCCCGCTAGTGGGGTTAAGATTGTTTATTCAAACCACGCTAGCGGGGTTAAGAATGTATATCAAGACCCTGCTAGCGGGGTTAAGAATGTTTATCCAAACCCCGCTAGCGGGGTTAAGAATGTATATCAAGACCCCGCCAGCGGGGTTAAGAATATATATCAAGACCCCGCTAGCAGAGTTAATAATGTATATCCAGATCCCGCTAGCGGGGTTAAGAATGTATATCAAGACCCCGCTAGCGGGGTTAAGAATGTTTATCCAAACCCCGCTAGCGGGGTTAAGAATGTACATCCGGACCCCGTTAGCGGGGTTAAGATTGTTTATTTAAACCCCGCTAGCGGGGTTAAGCATGTATATCAAGACCCCGCTAGCGGGGTTAAGAATGTTTATCCAAACCCCGCTAGCGGGGTTAAGAATTTATATCAAGACCCCGCTAGCGGGGTTAAGAATGTATATCAAGACCCCGCTAGCGGGGTTAAGAATGTTTATCCAAACCCCGCTAGCGGGGTTAAGAATATATATCAAGACCCCGCTAGCGGGGTTAAGAATGTTTATCCAAACCCCGCTAGCGGGGTTAAGAATGTACATCCGGACCCCGCTAGCGGGGTTAAGAATGTTTATCCAAACCCCGCTAGCGGGGTTAAGCATGTATATCAAGACCCCGCTAGCGGGGTTAAGAATGTTTATCCAAATCCCGCTAGCGGGGTTAAGAATTTATATCAAGACCCCGCTAGCGGGGTTAAGAATGTATATCAAGACCCCGCTAGCGGGGTTAAGAATGTTTATCCAAACCCCGCTAGCGGGGTTAAGAATGTATATCCAGACTCCGCTAGCAGGGTTAAGGATGTTTATCCAAACCCCGCTAGCGGGGTTAAGAATGTATATCCAGATCCCGCTAGTTTGGTTAAGATTGTTTATTCAAATCCCGCTAGCGGGGTTAAGAATGTATATCAAGACCCCGCTCGCGGGGTTAAGAATGTTTATCCAAACCCGGCTAGCGGGGTTAAGAATGTATATCAAGACCCGGCTAGCGGGGTTAAGAATGTCTATCAAGACCCCGCCAGCGGGGTTAAGAATATATATCAAGACCCCGCTAGCAGAGTTAATAATGTATATCCAGATCCCGCTAGTGGGGTTAAGATTGTTTATTCAAACCTCGCTAGCGGGGTTAAGAATGTATATCAAGACCCCGCTAGCGGGGTTAAGAATGTTTATCCAAACCCCGCTTGCGGGGTTAAGAATATATATCAAGACCCCGCTAGCGGGGTTAAGAATGTTTTGCCAAACCCCGCTAGCGGGGTTAAGAATGTATATCAAGACCCCGCTAGCGGGGTTAAAAATGTTTATCCAAACCCCGCTAGCGGGGTTAAGAATATATATCAAGACCCCGCTAGCGGTATTAAGAATGTTTATCCAAACCCCGCTAGCGGGGTTAAGAATATATATCAAGACCCCGCTAGCGGGGTTAAGAATGTATATCAAGACCCCGCTAGCGAGGTTAAGAATGTTTATCCAAACCCCGCTAGCGGGGTTAAGAATGTATATCCAGACTCCGCTAGCAGGGTTAAGGATGTTTATCCAAACCACGCTAGCGGGGTTAAGAATGTATATCCAGATCCCGCTAGCGGGGTTAAGATTGTTTATTTAAACCCCGCTAGCGAGGTTAAGCATGTATATCAAGACCCCGCTAGCGGGGTTAAGAATGTTTATCCAAACCCCGCTAGCGGGGTTAAGAATTTATATCAAGACCTCGCTAGCGGGGTTAAGAATGTATATCAAGACCCCGCTAGCGGGGTTAAGAATGTTTATCCAAACCCCGCTAGCGGGGTTAAGAATGTATATCCAGACTCCGCTAGCAGGGTTAAGGATGTTTATCCAAACCCCGCTGGCGGGGTTAAGAATGTATATCCAGATCCCGCTAGTGGGGTTAAGAATATATATCAAGACCCCGCTAGCGGGGTTAAGAATGTATATCAAGACCCCGCTAGCGGGGTTAAGAATGTTTATCCAAACCCCGCTAGCGGGGTTAAGAATGTATATCAAGACCCCGCCAGCGGGGTTAAGAATATATATCAAGACCCCGCTAGCAGAGTTAATAATGTATATCCAGATCCCGCTAGTGGGGTTAAGATTGTATATCCAGATCCCGCTAGTGGGGTTAAGATTGTTTATTCAAACCACGCTAGCGGGGTTAAGAATGTATATCAAGACCCTGCTAGCGGGGTTAAGAATGTTTATCCAAACCCCGCTAGCGGGGTTAAGAATATATATCAAGACCCCGCTAGCGGGGTTAAGAATGTATATCAAGACCCCGCTAGCGGGGTTAAGAATGTTTATCCAAACCCCGCTTGCGGGGTTAAGAATATACATCCGGACCCCGCTAGCGGGGTTAAGAATGTTTTGCCAAACCCCGCTAGCGGGGTTAAGAATGTATATCAAGACCCTGCTAGCGGGGTTAAGAATGTTTATCCAAACCCCGCTAGCGGGGTTAAGAATGTATATCAAGACCCCGCCAGCGGGGTTAAGAATATATATCAAGACCCCGCTAGCAGAGTTAATAATGTATATCCAGATCCCGCTAGTGGGGTTAAGATTGTTTATTCAAACCTCGCTAGCGGGGTTAAGAATGTATATCAAGACCCCGCTAGCGGGGTTAAGAATGTTTATCCAAACCCCGCTTGCGGGGTTAAGAATATATATCAAGACCCCGCTAGCGGGGTTAAGAATGTTTTGCCAAACCCCGCTAGCGGGGTTAAGAATGTATATCAAGACCCCGCTAGCGGGGTTAAAAATGTTTATCCAAACCCCGCTAGCGGGGTTAAGAATATATATCAAGACCCCGCTAGCAAGGTTAAGAATGTATATCAAGACCCCGCTAGCGGGGTTAAGAATGTTTATCCAAACCACGCTAGCGGGGTTAAGAATGTATATCAAGACCCTGCTAGCGGGGTTAAGAATGTATATCAAGACCCTGCTAGCGGGGTTAAGAATGTTTATCCAAACCCCGCTAGCGGGGTTAAGAATATATATCCAGATCCCGCTAGTGGGGTTAAGATTGTATATCCAGATCCCGCTAGTGGGGTTAAGATTGTTTATTCAAACCACGCTAGCGGGGTTAAGAATATACATCCGGACCCCGCTAGCGGGGTTAAGAATGTTTTGCCAAACCCCGCTAGCGGGGTTAAGAATGTATATCAAGACCCTGCTAGCGGGGTTAAGAATGTTTATCCAAACCCCGCTAGCGGGGTTAAGAATGTATATCAAGACCCCGCCAGCGGGGTTAAGAATATATATCAAGACCCCGCTAGCAGAGTTAATAATGTATATCCAGATCCCGCTAGTGGGGTTAAGATTGTTTATTCAAACCTCGCTAGCGGGGTTAAGAATGTATATCAAGACCCCGCTAGCGGGGTTAAGAATGTTTATCCAAACCCCGCTTGCGGGGTTAAGAATATATATCAAGACCCCGCTAGCGGGGTTAAGAATGTTTTGCCAAACCCCGCTAGCGGGGTTAAGAATGTATATCAAGACCCCGCTAGCGGGGTTAAAAATGTTTATCCAAACCCCGCTAGCGGGGTTAAGAATATATATCAAGACCCCGCTAGCGGTATTAAGAATGTTTATCCAAACCCCGCTAGCGGGGTTAAGAATATATATCAAGACCCCGCTAGCGGGGTTAAGAATGTATATCAAGACCCCGCTAGCGAGGTTAAGAATGTTTATCCAAACCCCGCTAGCGGGGTTAAGAATGTATATCCAGACTCCGCTAGCAGGGTTAAGGATGTTTATCCAAACCACGCTAGCGGGGTTAAGAATGTATATCCAGATCCCGCTAGCGGGGTTAAGATTGTTTATTTAAACCCCGCTAGCGAGGTTAAGCATGTATATCAAGACCCCGCTAGCGGGGTTAAGAATGTTTATCCAAACCCCGCTAGCGGGGTTAAGAATTTATATCAAGACCTCGCTAGCGGGGTTAAGAATGTATATCAAGACCCCGCTAGCGGGGTTAAGAATGTTTATCCAAACCCCGCTAGCGGGGTTAAGAATGTATATCCAGACTCCGCTAGCAGGGTTAAGGATGTTTATCCAAACCCCGCTAGCGGGGTTAAGAATGTATATCCAGATCCCGCTAGTGGGGTTAAGAATATATATCAAGACCCCGCTAGCGGGGTTAAGAATGTATATCAAGACCCCGCTAGCGGGGTTAAGAATGTTTATCCAAACCCCGCTAGCGGGGTTAAGAATGTATATCAAGACCCCGCCAGCGGGGTTAAGAATATATATCAAGACCCCGCTAGCAGAGTTAATAATGTATATCCAGATCCCGCTAGTGGGGTTAAGATTGTATATCCAGATCCCGCTAGTGGGGTTAAGATTGTTTATTCAAACCACGCTAGCGGGGTTAAGAATGTATATCAAGACCCTGCTAGCGGGGTTAAGAATGTTTATCCAAACCCCGCTAGCGGGGTTAAGAATATATATCAAGACCCCGCTAGCGGGGTTAAGAATGTATATCAAGACCCCGCTAGCGGGGTTAAGAATGTTTATCCAAACCCCGCTAGCGGGGTTAAGAATGTACATCCGGACCCCGCTAGCGGGGTTAAGATTGTTTATTTAAACCCCGCTAGCGGGGTTAAGCATGTATATCAAGACCCCGTAGCGGGGTTAAGAATGTTTATCCAAACCCCGCCAGCGGGGTTCAGAATATATATCCAGACCCCGCTAGCAGAGTTAATAATGTATATCCAGATCCCGCTAGTGGGGTTAAGATTGTTTATTCAAACCCCGCTAGCGGGGTTAAGAATGTATATCAAGACCCCGCTAGCGGGGTTAAGAATGTTTATCCAAACCCCGCTTGCGGGGTTAAGAATATATATCAAGACCCCGCTAGCGGGGTTAAGAATGTTTTGCCAAACCCCGCTAGCGGGGTTAAGAATGTATATCAAGACCCTGCTAGCGGGGTTAAGAATGTTTATCCAAACCCCGCTAGCGGGGTTAAGAATGTATATCAAGACCCCGCCAGCGGGGTTAAGAATATATATCAAGACCCCGCTAGCAGAGTTAATAATGTATATCCAGATCCCGCTAGTGGGGTTAAGATTGTATATCCAGATCCCGCTAGTGGGGTTAAGATTGTTTATTCAAACCACGCTAGCGGGGTTAAGTATGTATATCAAGACCCCGCTAGCGGGGTTAAGAATGTTTATCCAAACCCCGCTAGCGGGGTTAAGAATATATATCAAGACCCCGCTAGCAAGGTTAAGAATGTATATCAAGACCCCGCTAGCGGGGTTAAGAATGTTTATCCAAACCCCGCTAGCGGGGTTAAGAATGTACATCCGGACCCCGCTAGCGGGGTTAAGATTGTTTATTTAAACCCCGCTAGCGGGGTTAAGCATGTATATCAAGACCCCGCTAGCGGGGTTAAGAATGTTTATCCAAACCCCGCCAGCGGGGTTCAGAATATATATCCAGACCCCGCTAGCAGAGTTAATAATGTATATCCAGATCCCGCTAGTGGGGTTAAGATTGTTTATTCAAACCCCGCTAGCGGGGTTAAGAATGTATATCAAGACCCCGCTAGCGGGGTTAAGAATGTTTATCCAAACCCCGCTTGCGGGGTTAAGAATATATATCAAGACCCCGCTAGCGGGGTTAAGAATGTTTTGCCAAACCCCGCTAGCGGGGTTAAGAATGTATATCAAGACCCTGCTAGCGGGGTTAAGAATGTTTATCCAAACCCCGCTAGCGGGGTTAAGAATGTACGTCCGGACCCCGCTAGCGGGGTTAAGATTGTTTATTTAAACCCCGCTAGCGGGGTTAAGAATGTATATCAAGACCCCGCTAGCGAGGTTAAGAATGTTTATCCAAACCCCGCTAGCGGGGTTAAGAATGTTTATCCAAACCCCACTAGCGGGGTTAAGAATGTATATCCAGACTCCGCTAGCAGGGTTAAGGATGTTTATCCAAACCCCGCTAGCGGGGTTAAAAATGTATATCCAGATCCCGCTAGTGAGGTTAAGATTGTTTATTCAAACCCCGCTAGCGGGGTTAAGAATGTATATCAAGACCCCGCTAGCGGTGTTAAGAATGTATATCAAGACCCGGCTAGCGGGGTTAAGAATGTCTATCAAGACCCCGCCAGCGGGGTTAAGAATATATATCAAGACCCCGCTAGCAGAGTTAATAATGTATATCCAGATCCCGCTATTGAGGTTAAGATTGTTTATTCAAACCCCGCTAGCGGGGTTAAGAATGTATATCAAGACCCCGCTAGCGGGGTTAAGAATATATATCAAGACCCCGCTAGCGGTATTAAGAATGTTTATCCAAACCCCGCTAGCGGGGTTAAGAATATATATCAAGACCCCGCTAGCGGGGTTAAGAATGTTTTGCCAAACCCCGCTAGCGGGGTTAAGAATGTATATCAAGACCCCGCTAGCGGGGTTAAGAATGTTTATCCAAACCCCGCTAGCGGGGTTAAGAATGTACATCCGGACCCCGCTAGCGGGGTTAAGATTGTTTATTTAAACCCCGCTAGCGGGGTTAAGCATGTATATCAAGACCCCGCTAGCGGGGTAAAGAATGTTTATCCAAATCCCGCTAGCGGGGTTAAGAATTTATATCAAGACCCCGCTAGCGGGGTTAAGAATGTATATCAAGACCCCGCTAGCGGGGTTAAGAATGTTTATCCAAACCCCGCTAGCGGGGTTAAGAATGTATATCCAGACTCCGCTAGCAGGGTTAAGGATGTTTATCCAAACCCCGCTAGCGGGGTTAAGAGTGTATATCCAGATCCCGCTAGTTTGGTTAAGATTGTTTATTCAAATCCCGCTAGCGGGGTTAAGAATGTATATCAAGACCCCGCTCGCGGGGTTAAGAATGTTTATCCAAACCCCGCTAGCGGGGTTAAGAATGTATATCAAGACTCGGCTAGCGGGGTTAAGAATGTCTATCAAGACCCCGCCAGCGGGGTTAAGAATATATATCAAGACCCCGCTAGCAGAGTTAATAATGTATATCCAGATCCCGCTAGTGGGGTTAAGATTGTTTATTCAAACCCCGCTAGCGGGGTTAAGAATGTATATCAAGACCCCGCTAGCGGGGTTAAGAATGTTTATCCAAACCCCGCTTGCGGGGTTAAGAATATATATCAAGACCCCGCTAGCGGGGTTAAGAATGTTTTGCCAAACCCCGCTAGCGGGGTTAAGAATGTATATCAAGACCCCGCTAGCGGGGTTAAGAATGTTTATCCAAACCCCGCTAGCGGGGTTAAGAATATATATCAAGACCCCGCTAGCGGTATTAAGAATGTTTATCCAAACCCCGCTAGCGGGGTTAAGAATATATATCAAGACCCCGCTAGCGGGGTTAAGAATGTATATCAAGACCCCGCTAGCGGGGTTAAGAATGTTTATCCAAACCCCGCTAGCGGGGTTAAGAATGTATATCCAGACTAAGCTAGCAGGGTTAAGGATGTTTATCCAAACCCCGCTAGCGGGGTTAAGAATGTATATCCAGATCCCGCTAGTGGGGTTAAGATAGTTTATTCAAACCCCGCTAGCGGGGTTAAGAATGTATATCAAGACCCGGCTAGCGGGGTTAAGAATGTCTATCAAGACCCCGCCAGCGGGGTTAAGAATATATATCAAGACCCCGCTAGCAGAGTTAATAATGTATATCCAGATCCCGCTAGTGAGGTTAAGATTGTTTATTCAAACCCCGCTAGCGGGGTTAAGAATGTATATCAAGACCCCGCTAGCGGGGTTAAGAATGTTTATTCAAACCCCGCTAGCGGGGTTAAGAATATATATCAAGACCCCGCTAGCGGTATTAAGAATGTTTATCCAAACCCCGCTAGCGGGGTTAAGAATATATATCAAGACCCCGCTAGCGGGGTTAAGAATGTATATCAAGACCCCGCTAGCGGGGTTAAGAATGTTTATCCAAATCCCGCTAGCGGGGTTAAGAATTTATATCAAGACCCCGCTAGCGGGGTTAAGAATGTATATCAAGACCCCGCTAGCGGGGTTAAGAATGTTTATCCAAACCCCGCTAGCGGGGTTAAGAATGTATATCCAGACTCCGCTAGCAGGGTTAAGGATGTTTATCCAAACCCCGCTAGCGGGGTTAAGAATGTATATCCAGATCCCGCTAGTTTGGTTAAGATTGTTTATTCAAATCCCGCTAGCGGGGTTAAGAATGTATATCAAGACCCTGCTCGCGGGGTTAAGAATGTTTATCCAAACCCCGCTAGCGGGGTTAAGAATGTATATCAAGACCCGGCTAGCGGGGTTAAGAATGTCTATCAAGACCCCGCCAGCGGGGTTAAGAATATATATCAAGACCCCGCTAGCAGAGTTAATAATGTATATCCAGATCCCGCTAGTGGGGTTAAGATTGTTTATTCAAACCCCGCTAGCGGGGTTAAGAATGTATATCAAGACCCCGCTAGCGGGGTTAAGAATGTTTATCCAAACCCCGCTTGCGGGGTTAAGAATATATATCAAGACCCCGCCAGCGGGGTTAAGAATGTATATCAAGACCCGGCTAGCGGGGTTAAGAATGTCTATCAAGACCCCGCTAGCGGGGTTAAGAATGTTTTGCCAAACCCCGCTAGCGGGGTTAAGAATGTATATCAAGACCCCGCTAGCGGTATTAAGGATGTTTATCCAAACCCCGCTAGCGGGGTTAAGAATATATATCAAGACCCCGCTAGCGGGGTTAAGAATGTTTATCCAAACCCCGCTAGCGGGGTTAAGAATGTACATCCGGACCCCGCTAGCGGGGTTAAGATTGTTTATTTAAACCCCGCTAGCGGGGTTAAGCATGTATATCAAGACCCCGCTAGCGGGGTAAAGAATGTTTATCCAAATCCCGCTAGCGGGGTTAAGAATTTATATCAAGACCCCGCTAGCGGGGTTAAGAATGTATATCAAGACCCCGCTAGCGGGGTTAAGAATGTTTATCCAAACCCCGCTAGCGGGGTTAAGAATGTATATCCAGACTCCGCTAGCAGGGTTAAGGATGTTTATCCAAACCCCGCTAGCGGGGTTAAGAGTGTATATCCAGATCCCGCTAGTTTGGTTAAGATTGTTTATTCAAATCCCGCTAGCGGGGTTAAGAATGTATATCAAGACCCCGCTGGCGGGGTTAAGAATATATATCAAGACCCCGCTAGCGGTATTAAGAATGTTTATCCAAACCCCGCTAGCGGGGTTAAGAATATATATCAAGACCCCGCTAGCGGGGTTAAGAATGTTTTGCCAAACCCCGCTAGCGGGGTTAAGAATGTATATCAAGACCCCGCTAGCGGGGTTAAGAATGTTTATCCAAACCCCGCTAGCGGGGTTAAGAATGTACATCCGGACCCCGCTAGCGGGGTTAAGATTGTTTATTTAAACCCCGCTAGCGGGGTTAAGCATGTATATCAAGACCCCGCTAGCGGGGTAAAGAATGTTTATCCAAATCCCGCTAGCGGGGTTAAGAATTTATATCAAGACCCCGCTAGCGGGGTTAAGAATGTATATCAAGACCCCGCTAGCGGGGTTAAGAATGTTTATCCAAACCCCGCTAGCGGGGTTAAGAATGTATATCCAGACTCCGCTAGCAGGGTTAAGGATGTTTATCCAAACCCCGCTAGCGGGGTTAAGAGTGTATATCCAGATCCCGCTAGTTTGGTTAAGATTGTTTATTCAAATCCCGCTAGCGGGGTTAAGAATGTATATCAAGACCCCGCTCGCGGGGTTAAGAATGTTTATCCAAACCCCGCTAGCGGGGTTAAGAATGTATATCAAGACTCGGCTAGCGGGGTTAAGAATGTCTATCAAGACCCCGCCAGCGGGGTTAAGAATATATATCAAGACCCCGCTAGCAGAGTTAATAATGTATATCCAGATCCCGCTAGTGGGGTTAAGATTGTTTATTCAAACCCCGCTAGCGGGGTTAAGAATGTATATCAAGACCCCGCTAGCGGGGTTAAGAATGTTTATCCAAACCCCGCTTGCGGGGTTAAGAATATATATCAAGACCCCGCTAGCGGGGTTAAGAATGTTTTGCCAAACCCCGCTAGCGGGGTTAAGAATGTATATCAAGACCCCGCTAGCGGGGTTAAGAATGTTTATCCAAACCCCGCTAGCGGGGTTAAGAATATATATCAAGACCCCGCTAGCGGTATTAAGAATGTTTATCCAAACCCCGCTAGCGGGGTTAAGAATATATATCAAGACCCCGCTAGCGGGGTTAAGAATGTATATCAAGACCCCGCTAGCGGGGTTAAGAATGTTTATCCAAACCCCGCTAGCGGGGTTAAGAATGTATATCCAGACTAAGCTAGCAGGGTTAAGGATGTTTATCCAAACCCCGCTAGCGGGGTTAAGAATGTATATCCAGATCCCGCTAGTGGGGTTAAGATAGTTTATTCAAACCCCGCTAGCGGGGTTAAGAATGTATATCAAGACCCGGCTAGCGGGGTTAAGAATGTCTATCAAGACCCCGCCAGCGGGGTTAAGAATATATATCAAGACCCCGCTAGCAGAGTTAATAATGTATATCCAGATCCCGCTAGTGAGGTTAAGATTGTTTATTCAAACCCCGCTAGCGGGGTTAAGAATGTATATCAAGACCCCGCTAGCGGGGTTAAGAATGTTTATTCAAACCCCGCTAGCGGGGTTAAGAATATATATCAAGACCCCGCTAGCGGTATTAAGAATGTTTATCCAAACCCCGCTAGCGGGGTTAAGAATATATATCAAGACCCCGCTAGCGGGGTTAAGAATGTATATCAAGACCCCGCTAGCGGGGTTAAGAATGTTTATCCAAATCCCGCTAGCGGGGTTAAGAATTTATATCAAGACCCCGCTAGCGGGGTTAAGAATGTATATCAAGACCCCGCTAGCGGGGTTAAGAATGTATATCAAGACCCCGCTAGCGGGGTTAAGAATGTTTATCCAAACCCCGCTAGCGGGGTTAAGAATGTACATCCGGACCCCGCTAGCGGGGTTAAGATTGTTTATTTAAAAGCCGCTAGCGGGGTTAAGCATGTATATCAAGACCCCGCTAGCGGGGTTAAGAATGTTTATTTAAACCCCGCTAGAGGGGTTAAGAATTTATATCAAGACCCCGCTAGCGGGGTTAAGAATGTTTATTCAAACCCCGCTAGCGGGGTTAAGAATATATATCAAGACCCCGCTAGCGGGGTTAAGAATATATATCAAGACCCCGCTAGCGGGGTTAAGAATGTATATCAAGACCCCGCTAGCGGGGTTAAGAATGTTTATCCAAACCCCGCTAGCGGGGTTAAGAATGTACATCCGGACCCCGCTAGCGGGGTTAAGATTGTTTATTTAAAAGCCGCTAGCGGGGTTAAGCATGTATATCAAGACCCCGCTAGCGGGGTTAAGAATGTTTATTTAAACCCCGCTAGCGGGGTTAAGAATTTATATCAAGACCCCGCTAGCGGGGTTAAGAATGTATATCAAGACCCCGCTAGCGGGGTTAAGAATGTTTATCCAAACCCCGCTAGCGGGGTTAAGAATGTATATCAATACCCCGCTTGCGGGGTTAAGAATGTTTATTTAAACCCCGCTAGCGGGGTTAAGAATGTATATCAAGACCCCGCTAGCGGGGTTAAGAATGTTTATCCAAACCCCGCTAGCGGGGTTAAGAATATATATCAAGACCCCGCTAGCGGGGTTAAGAATGTTTATCCAAACCCCGCTAGCGGGGTTAAGAATGTATATCCAGACTCCGCTAGCAGGGTTAAGGATGTTTATCCAAACCCCGCTAGCGGGGTTAAGAATGTATATCCAGATCCCGCTAGTGGGGTTAAGATAGTTTATTCAAACCCCGCTAGCGGGGTTAAGAATGTATATCAAGACCCGTCTAGCGGGGTTAAGAATGTCTATCAAGACCCCGCCAGCGGGATTAAGAATATATATCAAGACCCCGCTAGCAGAGTTAATAATGTATATCCAGATCCCGCTAGTGGGGTTAAGATTGTTTATTCAAACCTCGCTAGCGGGGTTAAGAATGTATATCAAGACCCCGCTAGCGGGGTTAAGAATGTTTATCCAAACCCCGCTTGCGGGGTTAAGAATATATATCAAGACCCCGCTAGCGGGGTTAAGAATGTTTTGCCAAACCCCGCTAGCGGGGTTAAGAATGTATATCAAGACCCCGCTAGCGGGGTTAAAAATGTTTATCCAAACCCCGCTAGCGGGGTTAAGAATATATATCAAGACCCCGCTAGCGGTATTAAGAATGTTTATCCAAACCCCGCTAGCGGGGTTAAGAATATATATCAAGACCCCGCTAGCGGGGTTAAGAATGTATATCAAGACCCCGCTAGCGAGGTTAAGAATGTTTATCCAAACCCCGCTAGCGGGGTTAAGAATGTATATCCAGACTCCGCTAGCAGGGTTAAGGATGTTTATCCAAACCACGCTAGCGGGGTTAAGAATGTATATCCAGATCCCGCTAGCGGGGTTAAGATTGTTTATTTAAACCCCGCTAGCGAGGTTAAGCATGTATATCAAGACCCCGCTAGCGGGGTTAAGAATGTTTATCCAAACCCCGCTAGCGGGGTTAAGAATTTATATCAAGACCTCGCTAGCGGGGTTAAGAATGTATATCAAGACCCCGCTAGCGGGGTTAAGAATGTTTATCCAAACCCCGCTAGCGGGGTTAAGAATGTATATCCAGACTCCGCTAGCAGGGTTAAGGATGTTTATCCAAACCCCGCTAGCGGGGTTAAGAATGTATATCCAGATCCCGCTAGTGGGGTTAAGAATATATATCAAGACCCCGCTAGCGGGGTTAAGAATGTATATCAAGACCCCGCTAGCGGGGTTAAGAATGTTTATCCAAACCCCGCTAGCGGGGTTAAGAATGTATATCAAGACCCCGCCAGCGGGGTTAAGAATATATATCAAGACCCCGCTAGCAGAGTTAATAATGTATATCCAGATCCCGCTAGTGGGGTTAAGATTGTATATCCAGATCCCGCTAGTGGGGTTAAGATTGTTTATTCAAACCACGCTAGCGGGGTTAAGAATGTATATCAAGACCCTGCTAGCGGGGTTAAGAATGTTTATCCAAACCCCGCTAGCGGGGTTAAGAATATATATCAAGACCCCGCTAGCGGGGTTAAGAATGTATATCAAGACCCCGCTAGCGGGGTTAAGAATGTTTATCCAAACCCCGCTAGCGGGGTTAAGAATGTACATCCGGACCCCGCTAGCGGGGTTAAGATTGTTTATTTAAACCCCGCTAGCGGGGTTAAGCATGTATATCAAGACCCCGTAGCGGGGTTAAGAATGTTTATCCAAACCCCGCCAGCGGGGTTCAGAATATATATCCAGACCCCGCTAGCAGAGTTAATAATGTATATCCAGATCCCGCTAGTGGGGTTAAGATTGTTTATTCAAACCCCGCTAGCGGGGTTAAGAATGTATATCAAGACCCCGCTAGCGGGGTTAAGAATGTTTATCCAAACCCCGCTTGCGGGGTTAAGAATATATATCAAGACCCCGCTAGCGGGGTTAAGAATGTTTTGCCAAACCCCGCTAGCGGGGTTAAGAATGTATATCAAGACCCTGCTAGCGGGGTTAAGAATGTTTATCCAAACCCCGCTAGCGGGGTTAAGAATGTATATCAAGACCCCGCCAGCGGGGTTAAGAATATATATCAAGACCCCGCTAGCAGAGTTAATAATGTATATCCAGATCCCGCTAGTGGGGTTAAGATTGTATATCCAGATCCCGCTAGTGGGGTTAAGATTGTTTATTCAAACCACGCTAGCGGGGTTAAGTATGTATATCAAGACCCCGCTAGCGGGGTTAAGAATGTTTATCCAAACCCCGCTAGCGGGGTTAAGAATATATATCAAGACCCCGCTAGCAAGGTTAAGAATGTATATCAAGACCCCGCTAGCGGGGTTAAGAATGTTTATCCAAACCCCGCTAGCGGGGTTAAGAATGTACATCCGGACCCCGCTAGCGGGGTTAAGATTGTTTATTTAAACCCCGCTAGCGGGGTTAAGCATGTATATCAAGACCCCGCTAGCGGGGTTAAGAATGTTTATCCAAACCCCGCCAGCGGGGTTCAGAATATATATCCAGACCCCGCTAGCAGAGTTAATAATGTATATCCAGATCCCGCTAGTGGGGTTAAGATTGTTTATTCAAACCCCGCTAGCGGGGTTAAGAATGTATATCAAGACCCCGCTAGCGGGGTTAAGAATGTTTATCCAAACCCCGCTTGCGGGGTTAAGAATATATATCAAGACCCCGCTAGCGGGGTTAAGAATGTTTTGCCAAACCCCGCTAGCGGGGTTAAGAATGTATATCAAGACCCTGCTAGCGGGGTTAAGAATGTTTATCCAAACCCCGCTAGCGGGGTTAAGAATGTACGTCCGGACCCCGCTAGCGGGGTTAAGATTGTTTATTTAAACCCCGCTAGCGGGGTTAAGAATGTATATCAAGACCCCGCTAGCGAGGTTAAGAATGTTTATCCAAACCCCGCTAGCGGGGTTAAGAATGTTTATCCAAACCCCACTAGCGGGGTTAAGAATGTATATCCAGACTCCGCTAGCAGGGTTAAGGATGTTTATCCAAACCCCGCTAGCGGGGTTAAAAATGTATATCCAGATCCCGCTAGTGAGGTTAAGATTGTTTATTCAAACCCCGCTAGCGGGGTTAAGAATGTATATCAAGACCCCGCTAGCGGTGTTAAGAATGTATATCAAGACCCGGCTAGCGGGGTTAAGAATGTCTATCAAGACCCCGCCAGCGGGGTTAAGAATATATATCAAGACCCCGCTAGCAGAGTTAATAATGTATATCCAGATCCCGCTATTGAGGTTAAGATTGTTTATTCAAACCCCGCTAGCGGGGTTAAGAATGTATATCAAGACCCCGCTAGCGGGGTTAAGAATATATATCAAGACCCCGCTAGCGGTATTAAGAATGTTTATCCAAACCCCGCTAGCGGGGTTAAGAATATATATCAAGACCCCGCTAGCGGGGTTAAGAATGTTTTGCCAAACCCCGCTAGCGGGGTTAAGAATGTATATCAAGACCCCGCTAGCGGGGTTAAGAATGTTTATCCAAACCCCGCTAGCGGGGTTAAGAATGTACATCCGGACCCCGCTAGCGGGGTTAAGATTGTTTATTTAAACCCCGCTAGCGGGGTTAAGCATGTATATCAAGACCCCGCTAGCGGGGTAAAGAATGTTTATCCAAATCCCGCTAGCGGGGTTAAGAATTTATATCAAGACCCCGCTAGCGGGGTTAAGAATGTATATCAAGACCCCGCTAGCGGGGTTAAGAATGTTTATCCAAACCCCGCTAGCGGGGTTAAGAATGTATATCCAGACTCCGCTAGCAGGGTTAAGGATGTTTATCCAAACCCCGCTAGCGGGGTTAAGAGTGTATATCCAGATCCCGCTAGTTTGGTTAAGATTGTTTATTCAAATCCCGCTAGCGGGGTTAAGAATGTATATCAAGACCCCGCTCGCGGGGTTAAGAATGTTTATCCAAACCCCGCTAGCGGGGTTAAGAATGTATATCAAGACTCGGCTAGCGGGGTTAAGAATGTCTATCAAGACCCCGCCAGCGGGGTTAAGAATATATATCAAGACCCCGCTAGCAGAGTTAATAATGTATATCCAGATCCCGCTAGTGGGGTTAAGATTGTTTATTCAAACCCCGCTAGCGGGGTTAAGAATGTATATCAAGACCCCGCTAGCGGGGTTAAGAATGTTTATCCAAACCCCGCTTGCGGGGTTAAGAATATATATCAAGACCCCGCTAGCGGGGTTAAGAATGTTTTGCCAAACCCCGCTAGCGGGGTTAAGAATGTATATCAAGACCCCGCTAGCGGGGTTAAGAATGTTTATCCAAACCCCGCTAGCGGGGTTAAGAATATATATCAAGACCCCGCTAGCGGTATTAAGAATGTTTATCCAAACCCCGCTAGCGGGGTTAAGAATATATATCAAGACCCCGCTAGCGGGGTTAAGAATGTATATCAAGACCCCGCTAGCGGGGTTAAGAATGTTTATCCAAACCCCGCTAGCGGGGTTAAGAATGTATATCCAGACTAAGCTAGCAGGGTTAAGGATGTTTATCCAAACCCCGCTAGCGGGGTTAAGAATGTATATCCAGATCCCGCTAGTGGGGTTAAGATAGTTTATTCAAACCCCGCTAGCGGGGTTAAGAATGTATATCAAGACCCGGCTAGCGGGGTTAAGAATGTCTATCAAGACCCCGCCAGCGGGGTTAAGAATATATATCAAGACCCCGCTAGCAGAGTTAATAATGTATATCCAGATCCCGCTAGTGAGGTTAAGATTGTTTATTCAAACCCCGCTAGCGGGGTTAAGAATGTATATCAAGACCCCGCTAGCGGGGTTAAGAATGTTTATTCAAACCCCGCTAGCGGGGTTAAGAATATATATCAAGACCCCGCTAGCGGTATTAAGAATGTTTATCCAAACCCCGCTAGCGGGGTTAAGAATATATATCAAGACCCCGCTAGCGGGGTTAAGAATGTATATCAAGACCCCGCTAGCGGGGTTAAGAATGTTTATCCAAATCCCGCTAGCGGGGTTAAGAATTTATATCAAGACCCCGCTAGCGGGGTTAAGAATGTATATCAAGACCCCGCTAGCGGGGTTAAGAATGTTTATCCAAACCCCGCTAGCGGGGTTAAGAATGTATATCCAGACTCCGCTAGCAGGGTTTAGGATGTTTATCCAAACCCCGCTAGCGGGGTTAAGAATGTATATCCAGATCCCGCTAGTTTGGTTAAGATTGTTTATTCAAATCCCGCTAGCGGGGTTAAGAATGTATATCAAGACCCTGCTCGCGGGGTTAAGAATGTTTATCCAAACCCCGCTAGCGGGGTTAAGAATGTATATCAAGACCCGGCTAGCGGGGTTAAGAATGTCTATCAAGACCCCGCCAGCGGGGTTAAGAATATATATCAAGACCCCGCTAGCAGAGTTAATAATGTATATCCAGATCCCGCTAGTGGGGTTAAGATTGTTTATTCAAACCCCGCTAGCGGGGTTAAGAATGTATATCAAGACCCCGCTAGCGGGGTTAAGAATGTTTATCCAAACCCCGCTTGCGGGGTTAAGAATATATATCAAGACCCCGCCAGCGGGGTTAAGAATGTATATCAAGACCCGGCTAGCGGGGTTAAGAATGTCTATCAAGACCCCGCTAGCGGGGTTAAGAATGTTTTGCCAAACCCCGCTAGCGGGGTTAAGAATGTATATCAAGACCCCGCTAGCGGTATTAAGGATGTTTATCCAAACCCCGCTAGCGGGGTTAAGAATATATATCAAGACCCCGCTAGCGGGGTTAAGAATGTTTATCCAAACCCCGCTAGCGGGGTTAAGAATGTACATCCGGACCCCGCTAGCGGGGTTAAGATTGTTTATTTAAACCCCGCTAGCGGGGTTAAGCATGTATATCAAGACCCCGCTAGCGGGGTAAAGAATGTTTATCCAAATCCCGCTAGCGGGGTTAAGAATTTATATCAAGACCCCGCTAGCGGGGTTAAGAATGTATATCAAGACCCCGCTAGCGGGGTTAAGAATGTTTATCCAAACCCCGCTAGCGGGGTTAAGAATGTATATCCAGACTCCGCTAGCAGGGTTAAGGATGTTTATCCAAACCCCGCTAGCGGGGTTAAGAGTGTATATCCAGATCCCGCTAGTTTGGTTAAGATTGTTTATTCAAATCCCGCTAGCGGGGTTAAGAATGTATATCAAGACCCCGCTGGCGGGGTTAAGAATATATATCAAGACCCCGCTAGCGGTATTAAGAATGTTTATCCAAACCCCGCTAGCGGGGTTAAGAATATATATCAAGACCCCGCTAGCGGGGTTAAGAATGTTTTGCCAAACCCCGCTAGCGGGGTTAAGAATGTATATCAAGACCCCGCTAGCGGGGTTAAGAATGTTTATCCAAACCCCGCTAGCGGGGTTAAGAATGTACATCCGGACCCCGCTAGCGGGGTTAAGATTGTTTATTTAAACCCCGCTAGCGGGGTTAAGCATGTATATCAAGACCCCGCTAGCGGGGTAAAGAATGTTTATCCAAATCCCGCTAGCGGGGTTAAGAATTTATATCAAGACCCCGCTAGCGGGGTTAAGAATGTATATCAAGACCCCGCTAGCGGGGTTAAGAATGTTTATCCAAACCCCGCTAGCGGGGTTAAGAATGTATATCCAGACTCCGCTAGCAGGGTTAAGGATGTTTATCCAAACCCCGCTAGCGGGGTTAAGAGTGTATATCCAGATCCCGCTAGTTTGGTTAAGATTGTTTATTCAAATCCCGCTAGCGGGGTTAAGAATGTATATCAAGACCCCGCTCGCGGGGTTAAGAATGTTTATCCAAACCCCGCTAGCGGGGTTAAGAATGTATATCAAGACTCGGCTAGCGGGGTTAAGAATGTCTATCAAGACCCCGCCAGCGGGGTTAAGAATATATATCAAGACCCCGCTAGCAGAGTTAATAATGTATATCCAGATCCCGCTAGTGGGGTTAAGATTGTTTATTCAAACCCCGCTAGCGGGGTTAAGAATGTATATCAAGACCCCGCTAGCGGGGTTAAGAATGTTTATCCAAACCCCGCTTGCGGGGTTAAGAATATATATCAAGACCCCGCTAGCGGGGTTAAGAATGTTTTGCCAAACCCCGCTAGCGGGGTTAAGAATGTATATCAAGACCCCGCTAGCGGGGTTAAGAATGTTTATCCAAACCCCGCTAGCGGGGTTAAGAATATATATCAAGACCCCGCTAGCGGTATTAAGAATGTTTATCCAAACCCCGCTAGCGGGGTTAAGAATATATATCAAGACCCCGCTAGCGGGGTTAAGAATGTATATCAAGACCCCGCTAGCGGGGTTAAGAATGTTTATCCAAACCCCGCTAGCGGGGTTAAGAATGTATATCCAGACTAAGCTAGCAGGGTTAAGGATGTTTATCCAAACCCCGCTAGCGGGGTTAAGAATGTATATCCAGATCCCGCTAGTGGGGTTAAGATAGTTTATTCAAACCCCGCTAGCGGGGTTAAGAATGTATATCAAGACCCGGCTAGCGGGGTTAAGAATGTCTATCAAGACCCCGCCAGCGGGGTTAAGAATATATATCAAGACCCCGCTAGCAGAGTTAATAATGTATATCCAGATCCCGCTAGTGAGGTTAAGATTGTTTATTCAAACCCCGCTAGCGGGGTTAAGAATGTATATCAAGACCCCGCTAGCGGGGTTAAGAATGTTTATTCAAACCCCGCTAGCGGGGTTAAGAATATATATCAAGACCCCGCTAGCGGTATTAAGAATGTTTATCCAAACCCCGCTAGCGGGGTTAAGAATATATATCAAGACCCCGCTAGCGGGGTTAAGAATGTATATCAAGACCCCGCTAGCGGGGTTAAGAATGTTTATCCAAATCCCGCTAGCGGGGTTAAGAATTTATATCAAGACCCCGCTAGCGGGGTTAAGAATGTATATCAAGACCCCGCTAGCGGGGTTAAGAATGTATATCAAGACCCCGCTAGCGGGGTTAAGAATGTTTATCCAAACCCCGCTAGCGGGGTTAAGAATGTACATCCGGACCCCGCTAGCGGGGTTAAGATTGTTTATTTAAAAGCCGCTAGCGGGGTTAAGCATGTATATCAAGACCCCGCTAGCGGGGTTAAGAATGTTTATTTAAACCCCGCTAGAGGGGTTAAGAATTTATATCAAGACCCCGCTAGCGGGGTTAAGAATGTTTATTCAAACCCCGCTAGCGGGGTTAAGAATATATATCAAGACCCCGCTAGCGGGGTTAAGAATATATATCAAGACCCCGCTAGCGGGGTTAAGAATGTATATCAAGACCCCGCTAGCGGGGTTAAGAATGTTTATCCAAACCCCGCTAGCGGGGTTAAGAATGTACATCCGGACCCCGCTAGCGGGGTTAAGATTGTTTATTTAAAAGCCGCTAGCGGGGTTAAGCATGTATATCAAGACCCCGCTAGCGGGGTTAAGAATGTTTATTTAAACCCCGCTAGCGGGGTTAAGAATTTATATCAAGACCCCGCTAGCGGGGTTAAGAATGTATATCAAGACCCCGCTAGCGGGGTTAAGAATGTTTATCCAAACCCCGCTAGCGGGGTTAAGAATGTATATCAATACCCCGCTTGCGGGGTTAAGAATGTTTATTTAAACCCCGCTAGCGGGGTTAAGAATGTATATCAAGACCCCGCTAGCGGGGTTAAGAATGTTTATCCAAACCCCGCTAGCGGGGTTAAGAATATATATCAAGACCCCGCTAGCGGGGTTAAGAATGTTTATCCAAACCCCGCTAGCGGGGTTAAGAATGTATATCCAGACTCCGCTAGCAGGGTTAAGGATGTTTATCCAAACCCCGCTAGCGGGGTTAAGAATGTATATCCAGATCCCGCTAGTGGGGTTAAGATAGTTTATTCAAACCCCGCTAGCGGGGTTAAGAATGTATATCAAGACCCGTCTAGCGGGGTTAAGAATGTCTATCAAGACCCCGCCAGCGGGATTAAGAATATATATCAAGACCCCGCTAGCAGAGTTAATAATGTATATCCAGATCCCGCTAGTGAGGTTAAGATTGTTTATTCAAACCCCGCTAGCGGGGTTAAGAATGTATATCAAGACCCCGCTAGCGGGGTTAAGAATGTTTATTCAAACCCCGCTAGCGGGGTTAAGAATATATATCAAGACCCCGCTAGCGGTATTAAGAATGTTTATCCAAACCCCGCTAGCGGGGTTAAGAATATATATCAAGACCCCGCTAGCGGGGTTAAGAATGTATATCAAGACCCCGCTAGCGGGGTTAAGAATGTTTATCCAAACCCCGCTAGCGGGGTTAAGAATGTACATCCGGACCCCGCTAGCGGGGTTAAGATTGTTTATTTAAAAGCCGCTAGCGGGGTTAAGCATGTATATCAAGACCCCGCTAGCGGGGTTAAGAATGTTTATTTAAACCCCGCTAGCGGGGTTAGGAATTTATATCAAGACCCCGCTAGCGGGGTTAAGAATGTTTATCCAAACCCCGCTAGCGGGGTTAAGAATGTATATCAAGACCCCGCTAGCGGGGTTAAGAATGTTTATCCAAACCCCGCTAGCGGGGTTAAGAATGTTTATCCAAACCCCGCTAGCGGGGTTAAGAATGTACATCCGGACCCCGCTAGCGGTATTAAGAATGTTTATCCAAACCCCGCTAGCGGGGTTAAGAATATATATCAAGACCCCGCTAGCGGGGTTAAGAATGTATATCAAGACCCCGCTAGCGGGGTTAAGAATGTTTATCCAAACCCCGCTAGCGGGGTTAAGAATGTACATCCGGACCCCGCTAGCGGGGTTAAGATTGTTTATTTAAAAGCCGCTAGCGGGGTTAAGCATGTATATCAAGACCCCGCTAGCGGGGTTAAGATTGTTTATTTAAACCCCGCTAGCGGGGTTAAGCATGTATATCAAGACCCCGCTAGCGGGGTTAAGAATGTTTATCCAAACCCCGCTAGCGGGGTTAAGAATATATATCAAGACCCCGCTAGCGAGGTTAAGAATGTTTTGCCAAACCCCGCTAGCGGTATTAAGAATGTTTATCAAGACCCCGCTAGCGGGGTTAAGAATGTATATCAAGACCCCGCTAGCGGGGTTAAGAATGTTTATCCAAACCCCGCTAGCGGGGTTAAGAATGTACATCCGGACCCCGCTAGCGGGGTTAAGATTGTTTATTTAAAAGCCGCTAGCGGGGTTAAGCATGTATATCAAGACCCCGCTAGCGGGGTTAAGAATGTTTATTTAAACCCCGCTAGAGGGGTTAAGAATTTATATCAAGACCCCGCTAGCGGGGTTAAGAATGTTTATTCAAACCCCGCTAGCGGGGTTAAGAATATATATCAAGACCCCGCTAGCGGGGTTAAGAATATATATCAAGACCCCGCTAGCGGGGTTAAGAATGTATATCAAGACCCCGCTAGCGGGGTTAAGAATGTTTATCCAAACCCCGCTAGCGGGGTTAAGAATGTACATCCGGACCCCGCTAGCGGGGTTAAGATTGTTTATTTAAAAGCCGCTAGCGGGGTTAAGCATGTATATCAAGACCCCGCTAGCGGGGTTAAGAATGTTTATTTAAACCCCGCTAGCGGGGTTAAGAATTTATATCAAGACCCCGCTAGCGGGGTTAAGAATGTATATCAAGACCCCGCTAGCGGGGTTAAGAATGTTTATCCAAACCCCGCTAGCGGGGTTAAGAATGTATATCAATACCCCGCTTGCGGGGTTAAGAATGTTTATTTAAACCCCGCTAGCGGGGTTAAGAATGTATATCAAGACCCCGCTAGCGGGGTTAAGAATGTTTATCCAAACCCCGCTAGCGGGGTTAAGAATATATATCAAGACCCCGCTAGCGGGGTTAAGAATGTTTATCCAAACCCCGCTAGCGGGGTTAAGAATGTATATCCAGACTCCGCTAGCAGGGTTAAGGATGTTTATCCAAACCCCGCTAGCGGGGTTAAGAATGTATATCCAGATCCCGCTAGTGGGGTTAAGATAGTTTATTCAAACCCCGCTAGCGGGGTTAAGAATGTATATCAAGACCCGTCTAGCGGGGTTAAGAATGTCTATCAAGACCCCGCCAGCGGGATTAAGAATATATATCAAGACCCCGCTAGCAGAGTTAATAATGTATATCCAGATCCCGCTAGTGAGGTTAAGATTGTTTATTCAAACCCCGCTAGCGGGGTTAAGAATGTATATCAAGACCCCGCTAGCGGGGTTAAGAATGTTTATTCAAACCCCGCTAGCGGGGTTAAGAATATATATCAAGACCCCGCTAGCGGTATTAAGAATGTTTATCCAAACCCCGCTAGCGGGGTTAAGAATATATATCAAGACCCCGCTAGCGGGGTTAAGAATGTATATCAAGACCCCGCTAGCGGGGTTAAGAATGTTTATCCAAACCCCGCTAGCGGGGTTAAGAATGTACATCCGGACCCCGCTAGCGGGGTTAAGATTGTTTATTTAAAAGCCGCTAGCGGGGTTAAGCATGTATATCAAGACCCCGCTAGCGGGGTTAAGAATGTTTATTTAAACCCCGCTAGCGGGGTTAGGAATTTATATCAAGACCCCGCTAGCGGGGTTAAGAATGTTTATCCAAACCCCGCTAGCGGGGTTAAGAATGTATATCAAGACCCCGCTAGCGGGGTTAAGAATGTTTATCCAAACCCCGCTAGCGGGGTTAAGAATGTTTATCCAAACCCCGCTAGCGGGGTTAAGAATGTACATCCGGACCCCGCTAGCGGTATTAAGAATGTTTATCCAAACCCCGCTAGCGGGGTTAAGAATATATATCAAGACCCCGCTAGCGGGGTTAAGAATGTATATCAAGACCCCGCTAGCGGGGTTAAGAATGTTTATCCAAACCCCGCTAGCGGGGTTAAGAATGTACATCCGGACCCCGCTAGCGGGGTTAAGATTGTTTATTTAAAAGCCGCTAGCGGGGTTAAGCATGTATATCAAGACCCCGCTAGCGGGGTTAAGATTGTTTATTTAAACCCCGCTAGCGGGGTTAAGCATGTATATCAAGACCCCGCTAGCGGGGTTAAGAATGTTTATCCAAACCCCGCTAGCGGGGTTAAGAATATATATCAAGACCCCGCTAGCGAGGTTAAGAATGTTTTGCCAAACCCCGCTAGAGGGGTTAAGAATGTATATCAAGACCCCGCTAGCGGGGTTAAGAATGTTTATCCAAACCCCGCTAGCGGGGTTAAGAATGTACATCCGGACCCCGCTAGCGGGGTTAAGAATGTTTATCCAAACCCCGCTAGCGGGGTTAAGAATGTATATCAAGACCCGGCTAGCGGGGTTAAGAATGTCTATCAAGACCCCGCCAGCGGGGTTAATAATGTATATCCAGATCCCGCTAGTGGGGTTAAGATTGTTTATTCAAACCCCGCTAGCGGGGTTAAGAATATATATCAAGACCCCGCTAGCGAGGTTAAGAATGTTTTGCCAAACCCCGCTACCGGGGTTAAGAATGTATATCAAGACCCCGCTAGCGGGGTTAAGAATGTTTATTCAAACCCCGCTAGCGGGGTTAAGAATTTATATCAAGACCCCGCTAGCGGGGTTAAGAATGTATATCAAGACCCCGCTAGCGGGGTTAAGAATGTATATCAAGACCCCGCTAGCGGGGTTAAGAATGTATATCAAGACCCCGCTAGCGGGGTTAAGAATGTTTATCCAAACCCCGCTAGCGGGGTTAAGAATATATATCAAGACCCCGCTAGCGGGGTTAAGAATGTTTATCCAAACCCCGCTAGCGGGGTTAAGAATGTACATCCGGACCCCGCTAGCGGGGTTAAGATTTTTTATTTAAAAGCCGCTAGCGGGGTTAAGCATGTATATCTAGACCCCGCTAGCGGGGTTAAGATTGTTTATTTAAACCCCGCTAGCGGGGTTAAGCATGTATATCAAGACCCCGCTAGCGGGGTTAAGAATGTTTATCCAAACCCCGCTAGCGGGGTTAAGAATATATATCAAGACCCCGCTAGCGAGGTTAAGAATGTTTTGCCAAACCCCGCTAGAGGGGTTAAGAATGTATATCAAGACCCCGCTAGCGGGGTTAAGAATGTTTATCCAAACCCCGCTAGCGGGGTTAAGAATGTACATCCGGACCCCGCTAGCGGGGTTAAGAATGTTTATCCAAACCCCGCTAGCGGGGTTAAGAATGTATATCAAGACCCGGCTAGCGGGGTTAAGAATGTCTATCAAGACCCCGCCAGCGGGGTTAATAATGTATATCCAGATCCCGCTAGTGGGGTTAAGATTGTTTATTCAAACCCCGCTAGCGGGGTTAAGAATATATATCAAGACCCCGCTAGCGAGGTTAAGAATGTTTTGCCAAACCCCGCTACCGGGGTTAAGAATGTATATCAAGACCCCGCTAGCGGGGTTAAGAATGTTTATTCAAACCCCGCTAGCGGGGTTAAGAATTTATATCAAGACCCCGCTAGCGGGGTTAAGAATGTATATCAAGACCCCGCTAGCGGGGTTAAGAATGTATATCAAGACCCCGCTAGCGGGGTTAAGAATGTATATCAAGACCCCGCTAGCGGGGTTAAGAATGTATATCCAGATTCCGCTAGTGGGGTTAAGATGGTTTATTCAAACCGCGCTAGCGGGGTTAAGAATGTTTATCCAAACCCCGCTAGCGGGGTTAAGAATGTATATCAAGTCCCGGCTAGCGGGGTTTAGAATGTCTATCAAGACCCCGCTTGCAGAGTTAATAATGTATATCCAGACCCCGCTAGCGGGGTTAAGAATGTACATCCGGACCCCGCTAGCAGGGTTAAGATTGTTTATTTAAACCCCGCTAGCGGGGTTAAGCATGTATATCAAGACCCCGCTAGCGGGGTTAAGAATGTTTATTCAAACCCCGCTAGCGGGGTTAAGAATTTATATCAAGACCCCGCTAGCGGGGTTAAGAATGTTTATCCAAACCCCGCTAGCGGGGTTAAGAATGTATATCCAGACTCCGCTAGCAGGGTTAAGGATGTTTATCCAAACCCCGCTAGCGGGGTTAAGAATGTATATCCAGATCCCGCTAGTGGGGTTAAGATTGTTTATTCAAACCGCGCTAGCGGGGTTAAGAATGTATATCAAGACCCCGCTAGCGGGGTTAAGAATGTTTATCCAAACCCCGCTAGCGGGGTTAAGAATGTATATCAAGACCCGGCTAGCGGGGTTAAGAATGTCTATCAAGACCCCGCCAGCGGGGTTAAGAATATATATCAAGACCCCGCTAGCAGAGTTAATAATGTATATCCAGATCCCGCTAGTGGGGTTAAGATTGTTTATTCAAACCCCGCTAGCGGGGTTAAGAATATATATCAAGACCCCGCTAGCGGGGTTAAGAATGTTTATCCAAACCCTGCTAGCGGGGTTAAGAATATATATCAAGACCCCGCTAGCGAGGTTAAGAATGTTTTGCCAAACCCCGCTAGCGGGGTTAAGAATGTGTATCCAGACTCCGCTAGCAGGGTTAAGGATGTTTATCCAAACCCCGCTAGCGGGGTTAAGAATGTATATCCAGATCCCGCTAGTGGGGTTAAGATTGTTTATTCAAACCGCGCTAGCGGGGTTAAGAATGTATATCAAGACCCCGCTAGCGGGGTTAAGAATGTTTATCCAAACCCCGCTAGCGGGGTTAAGAATGTATATCAAGACCCGGCTAGCGGGGTTAAGAATGTCTATCAAGACCCCGCCAGCGGGGTTAAGAATATATATCAAGACCCCGCTAGCAGAGTTAATAATGTATATCCAGATCCCGCTAGTGGGGTTAAGATTGTTTATTCAAACCCCGCTAGCAGGGTTAAGAATATATATCAAGACCCCGCTAGCGAGGTTAAGAATGTTTTGCCAAACCCCGCTACCGGGGTTAAGAATGTATATCAAGACCCCGCTAGCGGGGTTAAGAATGTTTATCCAAACCCCGCTAGCGGGGTTAAGAATGTACATCCGGACCCCGCTAGCGGGGTTAAGATTGTTTATTTAAACCCCGCTAGCGGGGTTAAGCATGTATATCAAGACCCGGCTAGCGGGGTTAAGAATGTCTATCAAGACCCCGCCAGCGGGGTTAAGAATATATAGCAAGACCCCGCTAGCAGAGTTAATAATGTATATCCAGATCCCGCTAGTGGGGTTAAGATTGTTTATTCAAACCCCGCTAGCGGGGTTAAGAATATATATCAAGACCCCGCTAGCGGGGTTAAGAATGTTTATCCAAACCCTGCTAGCGGGGTTAAGAATATATATCAAGACCCCGCTAGCGGATTTAAGAATGTTTATCCAAACCCCGCTAGCGGGGTTAAGAATGTATATCCAGACTCCGCTAGCAGGGTTAAGGATGTTTATCCAAACCCCGCTAGCGGGGTTAAGAATGTATATCCAGATCCCGCTAGTGGGGTTAAGATTGTTTATTCAAACCGCGCTAGCGGGGTTAAGAATGTATATCAAGACCCCGCTAGCGGGGTTAAGAATGTTTATCCAAACCCCGCTAGCGGGGTTAAGAATGTATATCAAGACCCTGCTAGCGGGGTTAAGAATGTATATCAAGACCCCGCTAGCGGGGTTAAGAATGTTTATCCAAACCCCGCTAGCGGGGTTAAGAATGTACATCCGGACCCCGCTAGCGGGGTTAAGATTGTTTATTTAAAAGCCGCTAGCGGGGTTAAGCATGTATATCAAGACCCCGCTAGCGGGGTTAAGATTGTTTATTTAAACCCCGCTAGCGGGGTTAAGCATGTATATCAAGACCCCGCTAGCGGGGTTAAGAATGTTTATCCAAACCCCGCTAGCGGGGTTAAGAATATATATCAAGACCCCGCTAGCGAGGTTAAGAATGTTTTGCCAAACCCCGCTAGAGGGGTTAAGAATGTATATCAAGACCCCGCTAGCGGGGTTAAGAATGTTTATCCAAACCCCGCTAGCGGGGTTAAGAATGTACATCCGGACCCCGCTAGCGGGGTTAAGAATGTTTATCCAAACCCCGCTAGCGGGGTTAAGAATATATATCAAGACCCCGCTAGCGGGGTTAAGAATGTATATCAAGACCCCGCTAGCGGGGTTAAGAATGTTTATCCAAACCCCGCTAGCGGGGTTAAGAATGTACATCCGGACCCCGCTAGCGGGGTTAAGATTGTTTATTTAAAAGCCGCTAGCGGGGTTAAGCATGTATATCAAGACCCCGCTAGCGGGGTTAAGAATGTTTATTTAAACCCCGCTAGCGGGGTTAGGAATTTATATCAAGACCCCGCTAGCGGGGTTAAGAATGTTTATCCAAACCCCGCTAGCGGGGTTAAGAATGTATATCAAGACCCCGCTAGCGGGGTTAAGAATATTTATCCAAACCCCGCTAGCGGGGTTAAGAATGTTTATCCAAACCCCGCTAGCGGGGTTAAGAATGTATATCAAGACCCCGCTAGCGGGGTTAAGAATGTATATCAAGACCCCGCTAGCGGGGTTAAGAATGTTTATCCAAACCCCGCTAGCGGGGTTAAGAATATATATCAAGACCCCGCTAGCGGGGTTAAGAATGTTTATCCAAACCCCGCTAGCGGGGTTAAGAATGTACATCCGGACCCCGCTAGCGGGGTTAAGATTGTTTATTTAAAAGCCGCTAGCGGGGTTAAGCATGTATATCAAGACCCCGCTAGCGGGGTTAAGATTGTTTATTTAAACCCCGCTAGCGGGGTTAAGCATGTATATCAAGACCCCGCTAGCGGGGTTAAGAATGTTTATCCAAACCCCGCTAGCGGGGTTAAGAATTTATATCAAGACCCCGCTAGCGAGGTTAAGAATGTTTTGCCAAACCCCGCTAGAGGGGTTAAGAATGTATATCAAGACCCCGCTAGCGGGGTTAAGAATGTTTATCCAAACCCCGCTAGCGGGGTTAAGAATGTACATCCGGACCCCGCTAGCGGGGTTAAGAATGTTTATCCAAACCCCGCTAGCGGGGTTAAGAATGTATATCAAGACCCGGCTAGCGGGGTTAAGAATGTCTATCAAGACCCCGCCAGCGGGGTTAATAATGTATATCCAGATCCCGCTAGTGGGGTTAAGATTGTTTATTCAAACCCCGCTAGCGGGGTTAAGAATATATATCAAGACCCCGCTAGCGAGGTTAAGAATGTTTTGCCAAACCCCGCTACCGGGGTTAAGAATGTATATCAAGACCCCGCTAGCGGGGTTAAGAATGTTTATTCAAACCCCGCTAGCGGGGTTAAGAATTTATATCAAGACCCCGCTAGCGGGGTTAAGAATGTATATCAAGACCCCGCTAGCGGGGTTAAGAATGTATATCAAGACCCCGCTAGCGGGGTTAAGAATGTATATCAAGACCCCGCTAGCGGGGTTAAGAATGTTTATCCAAACCCCGCTAGCGGGGTTAAGAATATATATCAAGACCCCGCTAGCGGGGTTAAGAATGTTTATCCAAACCCCGCTAGCGGGGTTAAGAATGTACATCCGGACCCCGCTAGCGGGGTTAAGATTGTTTATTTAAAAGCCGCTAGCGGGGTTAAGCATGTATATCAAGACCCCGCTAGCGGGGTTAAGATTGTTTATTTAAACCCCGCTAGCGGGGTTAAGCATGTATATCAAGACCCCGCTAGCGGGGTTAAGAATGTTTATCCAAACCCCGCTAGCGGGGTTAAGAATTTATATCAAGACCCCGCTAGCGAGGTTAAGAATGTTTTGCCAAACCCCGCTAGAGGGGTTAAGAATGTATATCAAGACCCCGCTAGCGGGGTTAAGAATGTTTATCCAAACCCCGCTAGCGGGGTTAAGAATGTACATCCGGACCCCGCTAGCGGGGTTAAGAATGTTTATCCAAACCCCGCTAGCGGGGTTAAGAATGTATATCAAGACCCGGCTAGCGGGGTTAAGAATGTCTATCAAGACCCCGCCAGCGGGGTTAATAATGTATATCCAGATCCCGCTAGTGGGGTTAAGATTGTTTATTCAAACCCCGCTAGCGGGGTTAAGAATATATATCAAGACCCCACTAGCGAGGTTAAGAATGTTTTGCCAAACCCCGCTACCGGGGTTAAGAATGTATATCAAGACCCCGCTAGCGGGGTTAAGAATGTTTATTCAAACCCCGCTAGCGGGGTTAAGAATTTATATCAAGACCCCGCTAGCGGGGTTAAGAATGTATATCAAGACCCCGCTAGCGGGGTTAAGAATGTATATCAAGACCCCGCTAGCGGGGTTAAGAATGTATATCAAGACCCCGCTAGCGGGGTTAAGAATGTATATCCAGATTCCGCTAGTGGGGTTAAGATGGTTTATTCAAACCGCGCTAGCGGGGTTAAGAATGTTTATCCAAACCCCGCTAGCGGGGTTAAGAATGTATATCAAGTCCCGGCTAGCGGGGTTAAGAATGTCTATCAAGACCCCGCTTGCAGAGTTAATAATGTATATCCAGACCCCGCTAGCGGGGTTAAGAATGTACATCCGGACCCCGCTAGCAGGGTTAAGATTGTTTATTTAAACCCCGCTAGCGGGGTTAAGCATGTATATCAAGACCCCGCTAGCGGGGTTAAGAATGTTTATTCAAACCCCGCTAGCGGGGTTAAGAATTTATATCAAGACCCCGCTAGCGGGGTTAAGAATGTTTATCCAAACCCCGCTAGCGGGGTTAAGAATGTATATCCAGACTCCGCTAGCAGGGTTAAGGATGTTTATCCAAACCCCGCTAGCGGGGTTAAGAATGTATATCCAGATCCCGCTAGTGGGGTTAAGATTGTTTATTCAAACCGCGCTAGCGGGGTTAAGAATGTATATCAAGACCCCGCTAGCGGGGTTAAGAATGTTTATCCAAACCCCGCTAGCGGGGTTAAGAATGTATATCAAGACCCGGCTAGGGGGGTTAAGAATGTCTATCAAGACCCCGCCAGCGGGGTTAAGAATATATATCAAGACCCCGCTAGCAGAGTTAATAATGTATATCCAGATCCCGCTAGTGGGGTTAAGATTGTTTATTCAAACCCCGCTAGCGGGGTTAAGAATATATATCAAGACCCCGCTAGCGGGGTTAAGAATGTTTATCCAAACCCTGCTAGCGGGGTTAAGAATATATATCAAGACCCCGCTAGCGAGGTTAAGAATGTTTTGCCAAACCCCGCTAGCGGTGTTAAGAATGTGTATCCAGACTCCGCTAGCAGGGTTAAGGATGTTTATCCAAACCCCGCTAGCGGGGTTAAGAATGTATATCCAGATCCCGCTAGTGGGGTTAAGATTGTTTATTCAAACCGCGCTAGCGGGGTTAAGAATGTATATCAAGACCCCGCTAGCGGGGTTAAGAATGTTTATCCAAACCCCGCTAGCGGGGTTAAGAATGTATATCAAGACCCGGCTAGCGGGGTTAAGAATGTCTATCAAGACCCCGCCAGCGGGGTTAAGAATATATATCAAGACCCCGCTAGCAGAGTTAATAATGTATATCCAGATCCCGCTAGTGGGGTTAAGATTGTTTATTCAAACCCCGCTAGCAGGGTTAAGAATATATATCAAGACCCCGCTAGCGAGGTTAAGAATGTTTTGCCAAACCCCGCTACCGGGGTTAAGAATGTATATCAAGACCCCGCTAGCGGGGTTAAGAATGTTTATCCAAACCCCGCTAGCGGGGTTAAGAATGTACATCCGGACCCCGCTAGCGGGGTTAAGATTGTTTATTTAAACCCCGCTAGCGGGGTTAAGCATGTATATCAAGACCCGGCTAGCGGGGTTAAGAATGTCTATCAAGACCCCGCCAGCGGGGTTAAGAATATATATCAAGACCCCGCTAGCAGAGTTAATAATGTATATCCAGATCCCGCTAGTGGGGTTAAGATTGTTTATTCAAACCCCGCTAGCGGGGTTAAGAATATATATCAAGACCCCGCTAGCGGGGTTAAGAATGTTTATCCAAACCCTGCTAGCGGGGTTAAGAATATATATCAAGACCCCGCTAGCGGATTTAAGAATGTTTATCCAAACCCCGCTAGCGGGGTTAAGAATGTATATCCAGACTCCGCTAGCAGGGTTAAGGATGTTTATCCAAACCCCGCTAGCGGGGTTAAGAATGTATATCCAGATCCCGCTAGTGGGGTTAAGATTGTTTATTCAAACCGCGCTAGCGGGGTTAAGAATGTATATCAAGACCCCGCTAGCGGGGTTAAGAATGTTTATCCAAACCCCGCTAGCGGGGTTAAGAATGTATATCAAGACCCGGCTAGTGGGGTTAAGAATGTCTATCAAGACCCCGCCAGCGGGGTTAAGAATATATATCAAGACCCCGCTAGCAGAGTTAATAATGTATATCCAGATCCCGCTAGTGGGGTTAAGATTGTTTATTCAAACCCCGCTAGCGGGGTTAAGAATATATATCAAGACCCCGCTAGCGGGGTTAAGAATGTTTATCCAAACCCTGCTAGCGGGGTTAAGAATATATATCAAGACCCCGCTAGCGAGGTTAAGAATGTTTTGCCAAACCCCGCTACCGGGGTTAAGAATGTATATCAAGACCCCGCTAGCGGGGTTAAGAATGTTTATCCAAACCCCGCTAGCGGGGTTAAGAATGTACATCCGGACCCCGCTAGCGGGGTTAAGATTGTTTATTTAAACCCCGCTAGCGGGGTTAAGCATGAATATCAAGACCCCGCTAGCGGGGTTAAGAATGTTTATTCAAACCCCGCTAGCGGGGTTAAGAATTTATATCAAGACCCCGCTAGCGGGGTTAAGAATGTATATCAAGACCCCGCTAGCGGGGTTAAGAATGTCTATCCAAACCCCGCTAGCGGGGGTAAGAATGTATATCCAGACTCCGCTAGCAGGGTTAAGGATGTTTATCCAAACCCCGCTAGCGGGGTTAAGAATGTATATCCAGATCCCGCTAGTGGGGTTAAGATTGTTTATTCAAACCGCGCTAGCGGGGTTAAGAATATATATCAAGACCCCGCTAGCGGGGTTAAGAATGTTTATCCAAACCCCGCTAGCGGGGTTAAGAATGTATATCAAGACCCCGCTAGCGGGGTTAAGAATGTATATCAAGACCCCGCTAGCGGGGTTAAGAATATATATCAAGACCCCGCTAGCGGGGTTAAGAATGTTTATCCAAACCCCGCTAGCGGGGTTAAGAATGTATATCAAGACCCGGCGAGCGGGGATAAGAATGTATATCAAGACTCCGCTAGCGGGGTTAAGAATGTATATTAAGACCCCGCTAGCGGGGTTAAGAATGTTTATCCAAACCCCGCTAGCGGGGTTAAGAATGTATATCAAGACCCGGCTAGCGGGGTTAAGAATGTTTTGCCAAACCCCGCTACCGGGGTTAAGAATGTATATCAAGACCCCGCTAGCGGGGTTAAGAATGTTTATCCAAACCCCGCTAGCGGGGTTAAGAATGTACATCCGGACCCCGCTAGCGGGGTTAAGATTGTTTATTTAAACCCCGCTAGCGGGGTTAAGCATGAATATCAAGACCCCGCTAGCGGGGTTAAGAATGTTTATTCAAACCCCGCTAGCGGGGTTAAGAATTTATATCAAGACCCCGCTAGCGGGGTTAAGAATGTATATCAAGACCCCGCTAGCGGGGTTAAGAATGTTTATCCAAACCCCGCTAGCGGGGTTAAGAATGTATATCCAGACTCCGCTAGCAGGGTTAAGGATGTTTATCCAAACCCCGCTGGCGGGGTTAAGAATGTATATCCAGATCCCGCTAGTGGGGTTAAGATTGTTTATTCAAACCGCGCTAGCGGGGTTAAGAATATATATCAAGACCCCGCTAGCGGGGTTAAGAATGTTTATCCAAACCCCGCTAGCGGGGTTAAGAATGTATATCAAGACCCCGCTAGCGGGGTTAAGAATGTATATCAAGACCCCGCTAGCGGGGTTAAGAATGTATATCAAGACCCCACTAGCGGGGTTAAGAATGTTTATCCAAACCCCGCTAGCGGGGTTAAGAATGTATATCAAGACCCCGCGAGCGGGGATAAGAATGTATATCAAGACTCCGCTAGCGGGGTTAAGAATGTATATTAAGACCCCGCTAGCGGGGTTAAGAATGTTTATCCAAACCCCGCTAGCGTGGTTAAGAATGTATATCAAGACCCGGCTAGCGGGGTTAAGAATGTCTATCAAGACCCTGCCAGCGGGGTTAAGAATATATATCAAGACCCCGCTAGCAGAGTTAATAATGTATGTCCAAACCCCGCTAGCGGGGTTAAGAATGTATATCAAGACCCCGCTAGCGGGGTTAAGAATGTTTATCCAAACCCCGCTAGCGGGGTTAAGAATGTATATCCAGACTCCGCTAGCAGGGTTAAGGATGTTTATCCAAACCCCGCTAGCGGGGTTAAGAATGTATATCCAGATCCCGCTAGTGGGGTTAAGATTGTTTATTCAAACCCCGCTAGCGGGGTTAAGAATGTATATCAAGACCCCTCTAGCGGGGTTAAGAATGTTTATCCAAACCCCGCTAGCGAGGTTAAGAATGTTTATCAAGACCCGGCTAGCGGGGTTAAGAATGTCTATCAAGACCCCGCCAGCGAGGTTAAGAATGTTTTGCCAAACCCCGCTACCGGGGTTAAGAATGTATATCAAGACCCCGCTAGCGGGGTTAAGAATGTTTATCCAAACCCCGCTAGCGGGGTTAAGAATGTACATCCGGACCCCGCTAGCGGGGTTAAGATTGTTTATTTAAACCCCGCTAGCGGGGTTAAGCATGAATATCAAGACCCCGCTAGCGGGGTTAAGAATGTTTATTCAAACCCCGCTAGCGGGGTTAAGAATTTATATCAAGACCCCGCTAGCGGGGTTAAGAATGTATATCAAGACCCCGCTAGCGGGGTTAAGAATGTCTATCCAAACCCCGCTAGCGGGGGTAAGAATGTATATCCAGACTCCGCTAGCAGGGTTAAGGATGTTTATCCAAACCCCGCTAGCGGGGTTAAGAATGTATATCCAGATCCCGCTAGTGGGGTTAAGATTGTTTATTCAAACCGCGCTAGCGGGGTTAAGAATATATATCAAGACCCCGCTAGCGGGGTTAAGAATGTTTATCCAAACCCCGCTAGCGGGGTTAAGAATGTATATCAAGACCCCGCTAGCGGGGTTAAGAATGTATATCAAGACCCCGCTAGCGGGGTTAAGAATATATATCAAGACCCCGCTAGCGGGGTTAAGAATGTTTATCCAAACCCCGCTAGCGGGGTTAAGAATGTATATCAAGACCCGGCGAGCGGGGATAAGAATGTATATCAAGACTCCGCTAGCGGGGTTAAGAATGTATATTAAGACCCCGCTAGCGGGGTTAAGAATGTTTATCCAAACCCCGCTAGCGGGGTTAAGAATGTATATCAAGACCCGGCTAGCGGGGTTAAGAATGTTTTGCCAAACCCCGCTACCGGGGTTAAGAATGTATATCAAGACCCCGCTAGCGGGGTTAAGAATGTTTATCCAAACCCCGCTAGCGGGGTTAAGAATGTACATCCGGACCCCGCTAGCGGGGTTAAGATTGTTTATTTAAACCCCGCTAGCGGGGTTAAGCATGAATATCAAGACCCCGCTAGCGGGGTTAAGAATGTTTATTCAAACCCCGCTAGCGGGGTTAAGAATTTATATCAAGACCCCGCTAGCGGGGTTAAGAATGTATATCAAGACCCCGCTAGCGGGGTTAAGAATGTTTATCCAAACCCCGCTAGCGGGGTTAAGAATGTATATCCAGACTCCGCTAGCAGGGTTAAGGATGTTTATCCAAACCCCGCTGGCGGGGTTAAGAATGTATATCCAGATCCCGCTAGTGGGGTTAAGATTGTTTATTCAAACCGCGCTAGCGGGGTTAAGAATATATATCAAGACCCCGCTAGCGGGGTTAAGAATGTTTATCCAAACCCCGCTAGCGGGGTTAAGAATGTATATCAAGACCCCGCTAGCGGGGTTAAGAATGTATATCAAGACCCCGCTAGCGGGGTTAAGAATGTATATCAAGACCCCACTAGCGGGGTTAAGAATGTTTATCCAAACCCCGCTAGCGGGGTTAAGAATGTATATCAAGACCCCGCGAGCGGGGATAAGAATGTATATCAAGACTCCGCTAGCGGGGTTAAGAATGTATATTAAGACCCCGCTAGCGGGGTTAAGAATGTTTATCCAAACCCCGCTAGCGTGGTTAAGAATGTATATCAAGACCCGGCTAGCGGGGTTAAGAATGTCTATCAAGACCCTGCCAGCGGGGTTAAGAATATATATCAAGACCCCGCTAGCAGAGTTAATAATGTATGTCCAAACCCCGCTAGCGGGGTTAAGAATGTATATCAAGACCCCGCTAGCGGGGTTAAGAATGTTTATCCAAACCCCGCTAGCGGGGTTAAGAATGTATATCCAGACTCCGCTAGCAGGGTTAAGGATGTTTATCCAAACCCCGCTAGCGGGGTTAAGAATGTATATCCAGATCCCGCTAGTGGGGTTAAGATTGTTTATTCAAACCCCGCTAGCGGGGTTAAGAATGTATATCAAGACCCCTCTAGCGGGGTTAAGAATGTTTATCCAAACCCCGCTAGCGAGGTTAAGAATGTTTATCAAGACCCGGCTAGCGGGGTTAAGAATGTCTATCAAGACCCCGCCAGCGGGGTTCAGAATATATATCAAGACCCCGCTAGCAGAGTTAATAATGTATATCCAAACCCCGCTAGCGGGGTTAAGAATGTATATCAAGACCCCGCTAGCGGGGTTAAGAATGTATATCCAAACCCCGCTAGCGGGGTTAAGAATGTATATCCAGAATCCGCTAGCAGGGTTAATGATGTTTATCCAAACCCCGCTAGCGGGGTTAAGAATGTATATCCTGATCCCGCTAGTGGGGTTAAGATTGTTTATTCAAACCCCGCTAGCGGGGTTAAGAATGTAGATCAAGACCCCGCTAGCGGGGTTAAGAATGTTTATCCAAACCCCGCTAGCGGGGTTAAGAATGTATATCAAGACCCGGCTAGCGGGGTTAAGAATGTCTATCAAGACCCCGCCAGCGGGGTTAAGAATATATATCAAGACCCCGCTAGCAGAGTTAATAATGTATATCCAGATCCCGCTAGTGGGGTTAAGATTGTTTATTCAAACCCCGCTAGCGGGGTTAAGAATGTATATCAAGACCCCGCTAGCGGGGTTAAGAATGTTTATTCAAACCCCGCTAGCGGGGTTAAGAATATATATCAAGACCCCGCTAGCGGGGTTAAGAATGTTTATCCAAACCCCGCTAGCGGGGTTAAGAATATATATCAAGACCCCGCTAGCGAGGTTAAGAATGTTTTGCCAAACCCCGCTAGCGGGGTTAAGAATGTATATCAAGACCCCGCTAGCGGGGTTAAGAATGTATATCAAGACCCGGCTAGCGGGGTTAAGAATGTCTATCAAGACCCCGCCAGCGGGGTTAAGAATATATATCAAGACCCCGCTAGCAGAGTTAATAATGTATATCCAGATCCCGCTAGTGGGGTTAAGATTGTTTATTCAAACCGCGCTAGCGGGGTTAAGAATGTATATCAAGTCCCCGCTAGCGGGGTTAAGAATGTTTATCCAAACCCCGCTAGCGGGGTTAAGAATGTATATCAAGACCCGGCTAGCGGGGTTAAGAATGTCTATCAAGACCCCGCCAGCGGGGTTAAGAATATATATCAAGACCCCGCTAGCATAGTTAATAAAACGTTGTAAACGTTAACGGCAGCTCGCAAAATTAATATATATTGTTGTTCAATATTACTTGAAATCGTGTTGGTTTAAATATAACAATCAAAACTAAAATCAATTGTAAAAGATCAAAATATCATAGTTTACGTTCACCTAGACGATCGATTCTTAGTCCCAAAGCTTTAGTAATTGTTCTATGGTCAATGGATTTACATCCACAATAATATACTATGAGAAGTTTGAGAAGATAAAGATAGTTTCCATAGTAAATATCTGAAGAAACCGCATATTTGAGAATTGTCCTAAACTACATTGAATACAACTTTGTCCCAATGTGTCTATCCACTTTGCTATTTAAACTGTACAATTTCGTTAAAAATTATTTTGTTGTTTGACAAATGCAGTTAAAATCTACCTAAAACACTGTTTTTAAATTATAGATTCTATTTTTGGATCAATTTGAACAGTTCATGAAACAAAATTATGAAATGTCCCAATTAAGGCTTTTACGAGCCTTAGATTGTTGTTTTGCATATAAAATACGTAAATACCCTTAAAATTGGATTATTGTTTCAAAACGTATTGATTTATATATATCATTCCTGTTTCCAGAAATGTCGATTTAATTACATATTTAAAGCAATAGAAGTTCTTTAAAAAACATTTTATATATAAACCAATACGATTTTCTCGAAAACCATTTTCATGTTGCACAATTCATATCAAACCTCAAAATTTTTCAAAATTGTTTTAAATTTAGAAAAAAAGGATAAAAATCATATATATAAATTTGGTATTAAAACCAATACAATTATGTTAAAACTTAATTCTGTGTTCAGAATTTGATAAACACTAGCGAATATTATGCTTCCATTTCAAAAAAATTGTATTGGTTCTAATCCGGCCTGCTTCTAGGCTGTTTAATTTTGTCTTGATTTACATTGACAAAAACGACGGACACACGGACGAACGAACTGGTTGACTTCATTAGCTCTAAACCCTATTTTCAATAGGCGAGCTAATAATGTATATCCAGATCCCGCTAGTGGGGTTAAGATTGTTTATTCAAACCCCGCTAGCGGGGTTAAGAATGTATATCAAGACCCCGCTAGCGGGGTTAAGAATGTTTATTCAAACCCCGCTAGCGGGGTTAAGAATATATATCAAGACCCCGCTAGCGGGGTTAAGAATGTTTATCCAAACCCCGCTAGCGGGGTTAAGAATGTTTATCCAAACCCCGCTAGCGGGGTTAAGAATATATATCAAGACCCCGCTAGCGGGGTTAAGAATGTTTTGCCAAACCCCGCTAGCGGGGTTAAGCATGTATATCAAGACCCCGCTAGCGGGGTTAAGAATGTTTATTCAAACCCCGCTAGCGGGGTTAAGAATGTTTATTCAAACCCCGCTAGCGGGGTTAAGAATTTATATCAAGACCCCGCTAGCGGGGTTAGGAATGTATATCAAGACTCCGCTAGCGGGGTTAAGAATGTTTATCCAAACCCCGCTAGCGGGGTTAAGAATATATATCAAGACCCCGCTAGCGGGGTTAAGAATGTTTTGCCAAACCCCGCTAGCGGGGTTAAGCATGTATATCAAGACCCCGCTAGCGGGGTTAAGAATGTTTATTCAAACCCCGCTAGCGGGGTTAAGAATATATATCAAGACCCCGCTAGCGGGGTTAAGAATGTTTATCCAAACCCCGCTAGCGGGGTTAAGAATATATATCAAGACCCCGCTAGCGAGGTTAAGAATGTTTTGCCAAACCCCGCTAGCGGGGTTAAGAATGTATATCAAGACCCCGCTAGCGGGGTTAAGAATGTTTATCCAAACCCCGCTAGCGGGGTTAAGAATGTACATCCGGACCCCGCTAGCGGGGTTAAGAATGTTTATCCAAACCCCGCTAGCGGGGTTAAGAATGTTTATCCAAACCCCGCTAGCGGGGTTAAGAATATATATCAAGACCCCGCTAGCGGGGTTAAGAATGTTTTGCCAAACCCCGCTAGCGGGGTTAAGCATGTATATCAAGACCCCGCTAGCGGGGTTAAGAATGTTTATTCAAACCCCGCTAGCGGGGTTAAGAATTTATATCAAGACCCCGCTAGCGGGGTTAGGAATGTATATCAAGACCCCGCTAGCGGGGTTAAGAATGTTTATCCAAACCCCGCTAGCGGGGTTAAGAATATATATCAAGACCCCGCTAGCGGGGTTAAGAATGTTTTGCCAAACCCCGCTAGCGGGGTTAAGCATGTATATCAAGACCCCGCTAGCGGGGTTAAGAATGTTTATTCAAACCCCGCTAGCGGGGTTAAGAATATATATCAAGACCCCGCTAGCGGGGTTAAGAATGTTTATCCAAACCCCGCTAGCGGGGTTAAGAATATATATCAAGACCCCGCTAGCGAGGTTAAGAATGTTTTGCCAAACCCCGCTAGCGGGGTTAAGAATGTATATCAAGACCCCGCTAGCGGGGTTAAGAATGTTTATCCAAACCCCGCTAGCGGGGTTAAGAATGTACATCCGGACCCCGCTAGCGGGGTTAAGATTGTTTATTTAAACCCCGCTAGCGGGGTTAAGCATGTATATCAAGACCCCGCTAGCGGGGTTAAGAATGTTTATTCAAACCCCGCTAGCGGGGTTAAGAATTTATATCAAGACCCCGCTAGCGGGGTTAAGAATGTATATCCAGATTCCGCTAGTGGGGTTAAGATGGTTTATTCAAACCGCGCTAGCGGGGTTAAGAATGTTTATCCAAACCCCGCTAGCGGGGTTAAGAATGTATATCAAGACCCGGCTAGCGGGGTTAAGAATGTCTATCAAGACCCCGCTAGCAGAGTTAATAATGTATATCCAGACCCCGCTAGCGGGGTTAAGAATGTTTATCCAAACCCCGCTAGCGGGGTTAAGAATGTACATCAGGACCCCGCTAGCGGGGTTAAGATTGTTTATTTAAACCCCGCTAGCGGGGTTAAGCATGTATATCAAGACCCCGCTAGCGGGGTTAAGAATGTTTATTCAAACCCCGCTAGCGAGGTTAAGAATTTATATCAAGACCCCGCTAGCGGGGTTAAGAATGTATATCAAGACCCCGCTAGCGGGGTTAAGAATGTTTATCCAAACCCCGCTAGCGGGGTTAAGAATGTATATCCAGACTCCGCTAGCAGGGTTAAGGATGTTTATCCAAACCCCGCTAGCGGGGTTAAGAATGTATATCCAGATCCCGCTAGTGGGGTTAAGATTGTTTATTCAAACCGCGCTAGCGGGGTTAAGAATGTATATCAAGACCCCGCTAGCGGGGTTAAGAATGTTTATCCAAACCCCGCTAGCGGGGTTAAGAATGTATATCAAGACCCGGCTAGCGGGGTTAAGAATGTCTATCAAGACCCCGCCAGCGGGGTTAAGAATATATATCAAGACCCCGCTAGCAGAGTTAATAATGTATATCCAGATCCCGCTAGTGGGGTTAAGATTGTTTATTCAAACCCCGCTAGCGGGGTTAAGAATATATATCAAGACCCCGCTAGCGAGGTTAAGAATGTTTTGCCAAACCCCGCTACCGGGGTTAAGAATGTATATCAAGACCCCGCTAGCGGGGATAAGAATGTTTATCCAAACCCCGCTAGCGGGGTTAAGAATGTACATCCGGACCCCGCTAGCGGGGTTAAGATTGTTTATTTAAACCCCGCTAGTGGGGTTAAGCATGTATATCAAGACCCGGCTAGCGGGGTTAAGAATGTCTATCAAGACCCCGCCAGCGGGGTTCAGAATATATATCAAGACCCCGCTAGCAGAGTTAATAATGTATATCCAAACCCCGCTAGCGGGGTTAAGAATGTATATCAAGACCCCGATAGCGGGGTTAAGAATATATATCAAGACCCCGCTAGCGGGGTTAAGAATGTATATCCAAACCCCGCTAGCGGGGTTAAGAATGTATATCCAGAATCCGCTAGCAGGGTTAATGATGTTTATCCAAACCCCGCTAGCGGGGTTAAGAATGTATATCCAGATCCCGCTAGTGGGGTTAAGATTGTTTATTCAAACCCCGCTAGCGGGGTTAAGAATGTAGATCAAGACCCCGCTAGCGGGGTTAAGAATGTTTATCCAAACCCCGCTAGCGGGGTTAAGAATGTATATCAAGACCCGGCTAGCGGGGTTAAGAATGTCTATCAAGACCCCGCCAGCGGGGTTAAGAATATATATCAAGACCCCGCTAGCAGAGTTAATATTGTATATCCAGATCCCGCTAGTGGGGTTAAGATTGTTTATTCAAACCCCGCTAGCGGGGTTAAGAATGTATATCAAGACCCCGCTAGCGGGGTTAAGAATGTTTATTCAAACCCCGCTAGCGGGGTTAAGAATATATATCAAGACCCCGCTAGCGGGGTTAAGAATGTTTATCCAAACCCCGCTAGCGGGGTTAAGAATATATATCAAGACCCCGCTAGCGAGGTTAAGAATGTTTTGCCAAACCCCGCTAGCGGGGTTAAGAATGTATATCAAGACCCCGCTAGCGGGGTTAAGAATGTTTATCCAAACCCCGCTAGCGGGGTTAAGAATGTACATCCGGACCCCGCTAGCGGGGTTAAGATTGTTTATTTAAACCCCGCTAGCGGGGTTAAGCATGTATATCCAGATCCCGCTAGTGGGGTTAAGATTGTTTATTCAAACCGCGCTAGCGGGGTTAAGAATGTAGATCAAGACCCCGCTAGCGGGGTTAAGAATGTTTATCCAAACCCCGCTAGCGGGGTTAAGAATGTATATCAAGACCCGGCTAGCGGGGTTAAGAATGTCTATCAAGACCCCGCCAGCGGGGTTAAGAATATATATCAAGACCCCGCTAGCAGAGTTAATAATGTATATCCAGATCCCGCTAGTGGGGTTAAGATTGTTTATTCAAACCCCGCTAGCAGGGTTAATGATGTTTATCCAAACCCCGCTAGCGGGGTTAAGAATGTATATCCAGATCCCGCTAGTGGGGTTAAGATTGTTTATTCAAACCCCGCTAGCGGGGTTAAGAATGTAGATCAAGACCCCGCTAGCGGGGTTAAGAATGTTTATCCAAACCCCGCTAGCGGGGTTAAGAATGTATATCAAGACCCGGCTAGCGGGGTTAAGAATGTCGTATCAAGACCCCGCCAGCGGGGTTAAGAATATATATCAAGACCCCGCTAGCAGAGTTAATATTGTATATCCAGATCCCGCTAGTGGGGTTAAGATTGTTTATTCAAACCCCGCTAGCGGGGTTAAGAATGTATATCAAGACCCCGCTAGCGGGGTTAAGAATGTTTATTCAAACCCCGCTAGCGGGGTTAAGAATATATATCAAGACCCCGCTAGCGGGGTTAAGAATGTTTATCCAAACCCCGCTAGCGGGGTTAAGAATATATATCAAGACCCCGCTAGCGAGGTTAAGAATGTTTTGCCAAACCCCGCTAGCGGGGTTAAGAATGTATATCAAGACCCCGCTAGCGGGGTTAAGAATGTTTATCCAAACCCGGCTAGCGGGGTTAAGAATGTACATCCGGACCCCGCTAGCGGGGTTAAGATTGTTTATTTAAACCCCGCTAGCGGGGTTAAGCATGTATATCCAGATCCCGCTAGTGGGGTTAAGATTGTTTATTCAAACCGCGCTAGCGGGGTTAAGAATGTAGATCAAGACCCCGCTAGCGGGGTTAAGAATGTTTATCCAAACCCCGCTAGCGGGGTTAAGAATGTATATCAAGACCCGGCTAGCGGGGTTAAGAATGTCTATCAAGACCCCGCCAGCGGGGTTAAGAATATATATCAAGACCCCGCTAGCAGAGTTAATAATGTATATCCAGATCCCGCTAGTGGGGTTAAGATTGTTTATTCAAACCCCGCTAGCGGGGTTAAGAATGTATATCAAGACCCCGCTAGCGGGGTTAAGAATGTTTATTCAAACCCCGCTAGCGGGGTTAAGAATATATATCAAGACCCCGCTAGCGGGGTTAAGAATGTTTATCCAAACCCCGCTAGCGGGGTTAAGAATATATATCAAGACCCCGCTAGCGAGGTTAAGAATGTTTTGCCAAACCCCGCTAGCGGGGTTAAGAATGTATATCAAGACCCCGCTAGCGGGGTTAAGAATGTATATCAAGACCCGGCTAGCGGGGTTAAGAATGTCTATCAAGACCCCGCCAGCGGGGTTAAGAATATATATCAAGACCCCGCTAGCAGAGTTAATAATGTATATCCAGATCCCGCTAGTGGGGTTAAGATTGTTTATTCAAACCGCGCTAGCGGGGTTAAGAATGTATATCAAGTCCCCGCTAGCGGGGTTAAGAATGTTTATCCAAACCCCGCTAGCGGGGTTAAGAATGTATATCAAGACCCGGCTAGCGGGGTTAAGAATGTCTATCAAGACCCCGCCAGCGGGGTTAAGAATATATATCAAGACCCCGCTAGCAGAGTTAATAATGTATATCCAGATCCCGCTAGTGGGGTTAAGATTGTTTATTCAAACCCCGCTAGCGGGGTTAAGAATATATATCAAGACCCCGCTAGCGAGGTTAAGAATGTTTTGCCAAACCCCGCTACCGGGGTTAAGAATGTATATCAAGACCCCGCTAGCGGGGTTAAGAATGTTTATCCAAACCCCGCTAGCGGGGTTAAGAATGTACATCCGGACCCCGCTAGCGGGGTTAAGATTGTTTATTTAAACCCCGCTAGTGGGGTTAAGCATGTATATCAAGACCCGGCTAGCGGGGTTAAGAATGTCTATCAAGACCCCGCCAGCGGGGTTCAGAATATATATCAAGACCCCGCTAGCAGAGTTACTAATGTATATCCAAACCCCGCTAGCGGGGTTAAGAATGTATATCAAGACCCCGATAGCGGGGTTAAGAATATATATCAAGACCCCGCTAGCGGGGTTAAGAATGTATATCCAAACCCCGCTAGCGGGGTTAAGAATGTATATCCAGAATCCGCTAGCAGGGTTAATGATGTTTATCCAAACCCCGCTAGCGGGGTTAAGAATGTATATCCAGATCCCGCTAGTGGGGTTAAGATTGTTTATTCAAACCCCGCTAGCGGGGTTAAGAATGTAGATCAAGACCCCGCTAGCGGGGTTAAGAATGTTTATCCAAACCCCGCTAGCGGGGTTAAGAATGTATATCAAGACCCGGCTAGCGGGGTTAAGAATGTCTATCAAGACCCCGCCAGCGGGGTTAAGAATATATATCAAGACCCCGCTAGCAGAGTTAATAATGTATATCCAGATCCCGCTAGTGGGGTTAAGATTGTTTATTCAAACCCCGCTAGCGGGGTTAAGAATGTATATCAAGACCCCGCTAGCGGGGTTAAGAATGTTTATTCAAACCCCGCTAGCGGGGTTAAGAATATATATCAAGACCCCGCTAGCGGGGTTAAGAATGTTTATCCAAACCCCGCTAGCGGGGTTAAGAATATATATCAAGACCCCGCTAGCGAGGTTAAGAATGTTTTGCCAAACCCCGCTAGCGGGGTTAAGAATGTATATCAAGACCCCGCTAGCGGGGTTAAGAATGTTTATCCAAACCCCGCTAGCGGGGTTAAGAATGTACATCCGGACCCCGCTAGCGGGGTTAAGATTGTTTATTTAAACCCCGCTAGCGGGGTTAAGCATGTATATCCAGATCCCGCTAGTGGGGTTAAGATTGTTTATTCAAACCGCGCTAGCGGGGTTAAGAATGTAGATCAAGACCCCGCTAGCGGGGTTAAGAATGTTTATCCAAACCCCGCTAGCGGGGTTAAGAATGTATATCAAGACCCGGCTAGCGGGGTTAAGAATGTCTATCAAGACCCCGCCAGCGGGGTTAAGAATATATATCAAGACCCCGCTAGCAGAGTTAATAATGTATATCCAGATCCCGCTAGTGGGGTTAAGATTGTTTATTCAAACCCCGCTAGCGGGGTTAAGAATGTATATCAAGACCCCGCTAGCGGGGTTAAGGATGTTTATTCAAACCCCGCTAGCGGGGTTAAGAATATATATCAAGACCCCGCTAGCGGGGTTAAGAATGTTTATCCAAACCCCGCTAGCGGGGTTAAGAATATATATCAAGACCCCGCTAGCGAGGTTAAGAATGTTTTGCCAAACCCCGCTAGCGGGGTTAAGAATGTATATCAAGACCCCGCTAGCGGGGTTAAGAATGTATATCAAGACCCGGCTAGCGGGGTTAAGAATGTCTATCAAGACCCCGCCAGCGGGGTTAAGAATATATATCAAGACCCCGCTAGCAGAGTTAATAATGTATATCCAGATCCCGCTAGTGGGGTTAAGATTGTTTATTCAAACCGCGCTAGCGGGGTTAAGAATGTATATCAAGTCCCCGCTAGCGGGGTTAAGAATGTTTATCCAAACCCCGCTAGCGGGGTTAAGAATGTATATCAAGACCCGGCTAGCGGGGTTAAGAATGTCTATCAAGACCCCGCCAGCGGGGTTAAGAATATATATCAAGACCCCGCTAGCATAGTTAATAAAACGTTGTAAACGTTAACGGCAGCTCGCAAAATTAATATATATTGTTGTTCAATATTACTTGAAATCGTGTTGGTTTAAATATAACAATCAAAACTAAAATCAATTGTAAAAGATCAAAATATCATAGTTTACGTTCACCTAGACGATCGATTCTTAGTCCCAAAGCTTTAGTAATTGTTCTATGGTCAATGGATTTACATCCACAATAATATACTATGAGAAGTTTGAGAAGATAAAGATAGTTTCCATAGTAAATATCTGAAGAAACCGCATATTTGAGAATTGTCCTAAACTACATTGAATACAACTTTGTCCCAATGTGTCTATCCACTTTGCTATTTAAACTGTACAATTTCGTTAAAAATTATTTTGTTGTTTGACAAATGCAGTTAAAATCTACCTAAAACACTGTTTTTAAATTATAGATTCTATTTTTGGATCAATTTGAACAGTTCATGAAACAAAATTATAAAATGTCCCAATTAAGGCTTTTACGAGCCTTAGATTGTTGTTTTGCATATAAAATACGTAAATACCCTTAAAATTGGATTATTGTTTCAAAACGTATTGATTTATATATATCATTCCTGTTTCCAGAAATGTCGATTTAATTACATATTTAAAGCAATAGAAGTTCTTTAAAAAACATTTTATATATAAACCAATACGATTTTCTCGAAAACCATTTTCATGTTGCACAATTCATATCAAACCTCAAAATTTTTCAAAATTGTTTTAAATTTAGAAAAAAAGGATAAAAATCATATATATAAATTTGGTATTAAAACCAATACAATTATGTTAAAACTTAATTCTGTGTTCAGAATTTGATAAACACTAGCGAATATTATGCTTCCATTTCAAAAAAATTGTATTGGTTCTAATCCGGCCTGCTTCTAGGCTGTTTAATTTTGTCTTGATTTACATTGACAAAAACGACGGACACACGGACGAACGAACTGGTTGACTTCATTAGCTCTAAACCCTATTTTCAATAGGCGAGCTAATAATGTATATCCAGATCCCGCTAGTGGGGTTAAGATTGTTTATTCAAACCCCGCTAGCGGGGTTAAGAATGTATATCAAGACCCCGCTAGCGGGGTTAAGAATGTTTATTCAAACCCCGCTAGCGGGGTTAAGAATATATATCAAGACCCCGCTAGCGGGGTTAAGAATGTTTATCCAAACCCCGCTAGCGGGGTTAAGAATATATATCAAGACCCCGCTAGCGGGGTTAAGAATGTTTATCCAAACCCCGCTAGCGGGGTTAAGAATGTATATCCAGATCCCGCTAGTGGGGTTAAGATTGTTTATTCAAACCCCGCTAGCGGGGTTAAGAATGTAGATCAAGACCCCGCTGGCGGGGTTAAGAATGTTTATCCAAACCCCGCTAGCGGGGTTAAGAATGTATATCAAGACCCGGCTAGCGGGGTTAAGAATGTCTATCAAGACCCCGCCAGCGGGGTTAAGAATATATATCAAGACCCCGCTAGCAGAGTTAATAATGTATATCCAGATCCCGCTAGTGGGGTTAAGATTGTTTATTCAAACCCCGCTAGCGGGGTTAAGAATGTATATCAAGACCCCGCTAGCGGGGTTAAGAATGTTTATTCAAACCCCGCTAGCGGGGTTAAGAATATATATCAAGACCCCGCTAGCGGGGTTAAGAATGTTTATCCAAACCCCGCTAGCGGGGTTAAGAATATATATCAAGACCCCGCTAGCGAGGTTAAGAATGTTTTGCCAAACCCCGCTAGCGCGGTTAAGAATGTATATCAAGACCCCGCTAGCGGGGTTAAGAATGTTTATCCAAACCCCGCTAGCGGGGTTAAGAATGTACATACGGACCCCGCTAGCGGGGTTAAGATTGTTTATTTAAACCCCGCTAGCGGGGTTAAGCATGTATATCCAGATCCCGCTAGTGGGGTTAAGATTGTTTATTCAAACCGCGCTAGCGGGGTTAAGAATGTAGATCAAGACCCCGCTAGCGGGGTTAAGAATGTTTATCCAAACCCCGCTAGCGGGGTTAAGAATGTATATCAAGACCCGGCTAGCGGGGTTAAGAATGTCTATCAAGACCCCGCCAGCGGGGTTAAGAATATATATCAAGACCCCGCTAGCAGAGTTAATAATGTATATCCAGATCCCGCTAGTGGGGTTAAGATTGTTTATTCAAACCCCGCTAGCGGGGTTAAGAATGTATATCAAGACCCCGCTAGCGGGGTTAAGAATGTTTATTCAAACCCCGCTAGCGGGGTTAAGAATATATATCAAGACCCCGCTAGCGGGGTTAAGAATGTTTATCCAAACCCCGCTAGCGGGGTTAAGAATATATATCAAGACCCCGCTAGCGAGGTTAAGAATGTTTTGCCAAACCCCGCTAGCGGGGTTAAGAATGTATATCAAGACCCCGCTAGCGGGGTTAAGAATGTATATCAAGACCCGGCTAGCGGGGTTAAGAATGTCTATCAAGACCCCGCCAGCGGGGTTAAGAATATATATCAAGACCCCGCTAGCAGAGTTAATAATGTATATCCAGATCCCGCTAGTGGGGTTAAGATTGTTTATTCAAACCGCGCTAGCGGGGTTAAGAATGTATATCAAGTCCCCGCTAGCGGGGTTAAGAATGTTTATCCAAACCCCGCTAGCGGGGTTAAGAATGTATATCAAGACCCGGCTAGCGGGGTTAAGAATGTCTATCAAGACCCCGCCAGCGGGGTTAAGAATATATATCAAGACCCCGCTAGCAGAGTTAATAATGTATATCCAGATCCCGCTAGTGGGGTTAAGATTGTTTATTCAAACCCCGCTAGCGGGGTTAAGAATATATATCAAGACCCCGCTAGCGAGGTTAAGAATGTTTTGCCAAACCCCGCTACCGGGGTTAAGAATGTATATCAAGACCCCGCTAGCGGGGTTAAGAATGTTTATCCAAACCCCGCTAGCGGGGTTAAGAATGTACATCCGGACCCCGCTAGCGGGGTTAAGATTGTTTATTTAAACCCCGCTAGTGGGGTTAAGCATGTATATCAAGACCCGGCTAGCGGGGTTAAGAATGTCTATCAAGACCCCGCCAGCGGGGTTCAGAATATATATCAAGACCCCGCTAGCAGAGTTAATAATGTATATCCAAACCCCGCTAGCGGGGTTAAGAATGTATATCAAGACCCCGATAGCGGGGTTAAGAATATATATCAAGACCCCGCTAGCGGGGTTAAGAATGTATATCCAAACCCCGCTAGCGGGGTTAAGAATGTATATCCAGAATCCGCTAGCAGGGTTAATGATGTTTATCCAAACCCCGCTAGCGGGGTTAAGAATGTATATCCAGATCCCGCTAGTGGGGTTAAGATTGTTTATTCAAACCCCGCTAGCGGGGTTAAGAATGTAGATCAAGACCCCGCTAGCGGGGTTAAGAATGTTTATCCAAACCCCGCTAGCGGGGTTAAGAATGTATATCAAGACCCGGCTAGCGGGGTTAAGAATGTCTATCAAGACCCCGCCAGCGGGGTTAAGAATATATATCAAGACCCCGCTAGCAGAGTTAATAATGTATATCCAGATCCCGCTAGCGGGGTTAAGAATGTTTATTCAAACCCCGCTAGCGGGGTTAAGAATATATATCAAGACCCCGCTAGCGGGGTTAAGAATGTTTATCCAAACCCCGCTAGCGGGGTTAAGAATATATATCAAGACCCCGCTAGCGAGGTTAAGAATGTTTTGCCAAACCCCGCTAGCGGGGTTAAGAATGTATATCAAGACCCCGCTAGCGGGGTTAAGAATGTTTATCCAAACCCCGCTAGCGGGGTTAAGAATGTACATCCGGACCCCGCTAGCGGGGTTAAGATTGTTTATTTAAACCCCGCTAGCGGGGTTAAGCATGTATATCCAGATCCCGCTAGTGGGGTTAAGATTGTTTATTCAAACCGCGCTAGCGGGGTTAAGAATGTAGATCAAGACCCCGCTAGCGGGGTTAAGAATGTTTATCCAAACCCCGCTAGCGGGGTTAAGAATGTATATCAAGACCCGGCTAGCGGGGTTAAGAATGTCTATCAAGACCCCGCCAGCGGGGTTAAGAATATATATCAAGACCCCGCTAGCAGAGTTAATAATGTATATCCAGATCCCGCTAGTGGGGTTAAGATTGTTTATTCAAACCCCGCTAGCGGGGTTAAGAATGTATATCAAGACCCCGCTAGCGGGGTTAAGAATGTTTATTCAAACCCCGCTAGCGGGGTTAAGAATATATATCAAGACCCCGCTAGCGGGGTTAAGAATGTTTATCCAAACCCCGCTAGCGGGGTTAAGAATATATATCAAGACCCCGCTAGCGAGGTTAAGAATGTTTTGCCAAACCCCGCTAGCGGGGTTAAGAATGTATATCAAGACCCCGCTAGCGGGGTTAAGAATGTATATCAAGACCCGGCTAGCGGGGTTAAGAATGTCTATCAAGACCCCGCCAGCGGGGTTAAGAATATATATCAAGACCCCGCTAGCAGAGTTAATAATGTATATCCAGATCCCGCTAGTGGGGTTAAGATTGTTTATTCAAACCGCGCTAGCGGGGTTAAGAATGTATATCAAGTCCCCGCTAGCGGGGTTAAGAATGTTTATCCAAACCCCGCTAGCGGGGTTAAGAATGTATATCAAGACCCGGCTAGCGGGGTTAAGAATGTCTATCAAGACCCCGCCAGCGGGGTTAAGAATATATATCAAGACCCCGCTAGCATAGTTAATAAAACGTTGTAAACGTTAACGGCAGCTCGCAAAATTAATATATATTGTTGTTCAATATTACTTGAAATCGTGTTGGTTTAAATATAACAATCAAAACTAAAATCAATTGTAAAAGATCAAAATATCATAGTTTACGTTCACCTAGACGATCGATTCTTAGTCCCAAAGCTTTAGTAATTGTTCTATGGTCAATGGATTTACATCCACAATAATATACTATGAGAAGTTTGAGAAGATAAAGATAGTTTCCATAGTAAATATCTGAAGAAACCGCATATTTGAGAATTGTCCTAAACTACATTGAATACAACTTTGTCCCAATGTGTCTATCCACTTTGCTATTTAAACTGTACAATTTCGTTAAAAATTATTTTGTTGTTTGACAAATGCAGTTAAAATCTACCTAAAACACTGTTTTTAAATTATAGATTCTATTTTTGGATCAATTTGAACAGTTCATGAAACAAAATTATGAAATGTCCCAATTAAGGCTTTTACGAGCCTTGGATTGCTGTTTTGCATATAAAATACGTAAATACCCTTAAAATTGGATTATTGTTTCAAAACGTATTGATTTATATATATCATTCCTGTTTCCAGAAATGTCGATTTAATTACATATTTAAAGCAATAGAAGTTCTTTAAAAAACATTTTATATATAAACCAATACGATTTTCTCGAAAACCATTTTCATGTTGCACAATTCATATCAAACCTCAAAATTTTTCAAAATTGTTTTAAATTTAGAAAAAAAGGATAAAAATCATATATATAAATTTGGTATTAAAACCAATACAATTATGTTAAAACTTAATTCTGTGTTCAGAATTTGATAAACACTAGCGAATATTATGCTTCCATTTCAAAAAAATTGTATTGGTTCTAATCCGGCCTGCTTCTAGGCTGTTTAATTTTGTCTTGATTTACATTGACAAAAACGACGGACACACGGACGAACGAACTGGTTGACTTCATTAGCTCTAAACCCTATTTTCAATAGGCGAGCTAATAATGTATATCCAGATCCCGCTAGTGGGGTTAAGATTGTTTATTCAAACCCCGCTAGCGGGGTTAAGAATGTATATCAAGACCCCGCTAGCGGGGTTAAGAATGTTTATTCAAACCCCGCTAGCGGGGTTAAGAATATATATCAAGACCCCGCTAGCGGGGTTAAGAATGTTTATCCAAACCCCGCTAGCGGGGTTAAGAATATATATCAAGACCCCGCTAGCGGGGTTAAGAATGTTTTGCCAAACCCCGCTAGCGGGGTTAAGCATGTATATCAAGACCCCGCTAGCGGGGTTAAGAATGTTTATTCAAACCCCGCTAGCGGGGTTAAGAATTTATATCAAGACCCCGCTAGCGGGGTTAAGAATGTATATCAAGACCCCGCTAGCGGGGTTAAGAATGTTTATCCAAACCCCGCTAGCGGGGTTAAGAATATATATCAAGACCCCGCTAGCGGGGTTAAGAATGTTTTGCCAAACCCCGCTAGCGGGGTTAAGCATGTATATCAAGACCCCGCTAGCGGGGTTAAGAATGTTTATTCAAACCCCGCTAGCGGGGTTAAGAATATATATCAAGACCCCGCTAGCGGGGTTAAGAATGTTTATCCAAACCCCGCTAGCGGGGTTAAGAATATATATCAAGACCCTGCTAGCGAGGTTAAGAATGTTTTGCCAAACCCCGCTAGCGGGGTTAAGAATGTATATCAAGACCCCGCTAGCGGGGTTAAGAATGTTTATCCAAACCCCGCTAGCGGGGTTAAGAATGTACATCCGGACCCCGCTAGCGGGGTTAAGATTGTTTATTTAAACCCCGCTAGCGGGGTTAAGCATGTATATCAAGACCCCGCTAGCGGGGTTAAGAATGTTTATTCAAACCCCGCTAGCGGGGTTAAGAATTTATATCAAGACCCCGCTAGCGGGGTTAAGAATGTATATCAAGACCCCGCTAGCGGGGTTAAGAATGTATATCCAGATTCCGCTAGTGGGGTTAAGATGGTTTATTCAAACCGCGCTAGCGGGGTTAAGAATGTTTATCCAAACCCCGCTAGCGGGGTTAAGAATGTATATCAAGACCCGGCTAGCGGGGTTAAGAATGTCTATCAAGACCCCGCCAGCGGGGTTAAGAATATATATCAAGACCCCGCTAGCAGAGTTAATAATGTATGTCCAAAACCCCGCTAGCGGGGTTAAGAATGTATATCAAGATCCCGCTAGCGGGGTTAAGAATGTTTATCCAAACCCCGCTAGCGGGGTTATGAATGTATATCCAGACTCCGCTAGCAGGGTTAAGGATGTTTATCCAAACCCCGCTAGCGGGGTTAAGAATGTATATCCAGATCCCGCTAGTGGGGTTAAGATTGTTTATTCAAACCCCGCTAGCGGGGTTAAGAATGTATATCAAGACCCCGCTAGCGGGGTTAAGAATGTTTATCCAAACCCCGCTAGCGGGGTTAAGAATGTATATCAAGACCCGGCTAGCGGGGTTAAGAATGTCTATCAAGACCCCGCCAGCGGGGTTAAGAATATATATCAAGGACCCCGCTAGCAGAGTTAATAATGTATGTCCAAACCCCGCTAGCAGGGTTAAGAATGTATATCAAGACCCCGCTAGCGGGGTTAAGAATGTTTATCCAAACCCCGCTAGCTGGGTTATGAATGTATATCCAGACTCCGCTAGCAGGGTTAAGGATGTTTATCCAAACCCCGCTAGCGGGGTTAAGAATGTATATCCAGATCCCGCTAGTGGGGTTAAGATTGTTTATTCAAACCCCGCTAGCGGGGTTAAGAATGTATATCAAGACCCCGCTAGCGGGGTTAAGAATGTTTATCCAAACCCCGCTAGCGAGGTTAAGAATGTTTATCAAGACCCGGCTAGCGGGGTTAAGAATGTCTATCAAGACCCCGCCAGCGGGGTTAAGAATATATATCAAGACCCCGCTAGCAGAGTTAATAATGTATATCCAAACCCCACTAGCGGGGTTAACAATGTATATCAAGACCCCGCCAGCGGGGTTAAGAATATATATCAAGACCCCGCTAGCGGGGTTAAGAATGTATATCCAAACCCCGCTAGCGGGGTTAAGAATGTATATCCAGAATCCGTTAGCAGGGTTAATGATGTTTATCCAAACCCCGCTAGCGGGGTTAAGAATGTATATCCAGATCCCGCTAGTGGGGTTAAGATTGTTTATTCAAACCCCGCTAGCGGGGTTAAGAATGTAGATCAAGACCCCGCTAGCGGGGTTAAGAATGTTTATCCAAACCCCGCTAGCGGGGTTAAGAATGTATATCAAGACCCAGCTAGCGGGGTTAAGAATGTCTATCAAGACCCCGCCAGCGGGGTTAAGAATATATATCAAGACCCCGCTAGCAGAGTTAATAATGTATATCCAGATCCCGCTAGTGGGGTTAAGATTGTTTATTCAAACCCCGCTAGCGGGGTTAAGAATGTATATCAAGACCCCGCTAGCGGGGTTAAGAATGTTTATTCAAACCCCGCTAGCGGGGTTAAGAATATATATCAAGACCCCGCTAGCGGGGTTAAGAATGTTTATCCAAACCCCGCTAGCGGGGTTAAGAATATATATCAAGACCCCGCTAGCGAGGTTAAGAATGTTTTGCCAAACCCCGCTAGCGGGGTTAAGAATGTATATCAAGACCCCGCTAGCGGGGTTAAGAATGTTTATCCAAACCCCGCTAGCGGGGTTAAGAATGTACATCCGGACCCCGCTAGCGGGGTTAAGATTGTTTATTTAAACCCCGCTAGCGGGGTTAAGCATGTATATCAAGACCCCATTAGCGGGGTTAAGAATGTTTATTCAAACCCCGCTAGCGGGGTTAAGAATTTATATCAAGACCCCGCTAGCGGGGTTAAGAATGTATATCAAGACCCCGCTAGCGGGGTTAAGAATGTATATCCAGATTCCGCTAGTGGGGTTAAGATGGTTTATTCAAACCGCGCTAGCGGGGTTAAGAATGTTTATCCAAACCCCGCTAGCGGGGTTAAGAATGTATATCAAGACCCGGCTAGCGGGGTTAAGAATGTCTATCACGACCCCGCCAGCGGGGTTAAGAATATATATCAAGACCCCGCTAGCAGAGTTAATAATGTATATCCAGATCCCGCTAGTGGCGTTAAGATTGTTTATTCAAACCCCGCTAGCGGGGTTAAGAATGTATATCAAGACCCCGCTAGCGGGGTTAAGAATGTTTATTCAAACCCCGCTAGCGGGGTTAAGAATATATATCAAGACCCCGCTAGCGGGGTTAAGAATGTTTATCCAAACCCCGCTAGCGGGGTTAAGAATATATATCGAGACCCCGCTAGCGAGGTTAAGAATGTTTTGCCAAACCCCGCTAGCGGGGTTAAGAATGTATATCAAGACCCCGCTAGCGGGGTTAAGAATGTTTATCCAAACCCCGCTAGCGGGGTTAAGAATGTACATCCGGACCCCGCTAGCGGGGTTAAGATTGTTTATTTAAACCCCGCTAGCGGGGTTAAGCATGTATATCAAGACCCCATTAGCGGGGTTAAGAATGTTTATTCAAACCCCGCTAGCGGGGTTAAGAATTTATATCAAGACCCCGCTAAAGGGGTTAAGAATGTATATCAAGACCCCGCTAGCGGGGTTAAGAATGTATATCCAGATTCCGCTAGTGGGGTTAAGATGGTTTATTCAAACCGCGCTAGCGGGGTTAAGAATGTTTATCCAAACCCCGCTAGCGGGGTTAAGAATGTATATCAAGACCCGGCTAGCGGGGTTAAGAATGTCTATCAAGACCCCGCCAGCGGGGTTAAGAATATATATCAAGACCCCGCTAGCAGAGTTAATAATGTATATCCAGATCCCGCTAGTGGGGTTAAGATTGTTTATTCAAACCCCGCTAGCGGGGTTAAGAATGTATATCAAGACCCCGCTAGCGGGGTTAAGAATGTTTATTCAAACCCCGCTAGCGGGGTTAAGAATATATATCAAGACCCCGCTAGCGGGGTTAAGAATGTTTATCCAAACCCCGCTAGCGGGGTTAAGAATATATATCGAGACCCCGCTAGCGAGGTTAAGAATGTTTTGCCAAACCCCGCTAGCGGGGTTAAGAATGTATATCAAGACCCCGCTAGCGGGGTTAAGAATGTTTATCCAAACCCCGCTAGCGGGGTTAAGAATGTACATCCGGACCCCGCTAGCGGGGTTAAGATTGTTTATTTAAACCCCGCTAGCGGGGTTAAGCATGTATATCAAGACCCCGCTAGCGGGGTTAAGAATGTTTATTCAAACCCCGCTAGCGGGGTTAAGAATTTATATCAAGACCCCGCTAGCGGGGTTAAGAATGTATATCAAGACCCCGCTAGCGGGGTTAAGAATGTATATCCAGATTCCGCTAGTGGGGTTAAGATGGTTTATTCAAACCGCGCTAGCGGGGTTAAGAATGTTTATCCAAACCCCGCTAGCGGGGTTAAGAATGTATATCAAGACCCGGCTAGCGGGGTTAAGAATGTCTATCAAGACCCCGCTAGCAGAGTTAATAATGTATATCCAGATCCCGCTAGTGGGGTTAAGATTGTTTATTCAAACCCAGCTAGCGGGGTTAAGAATGTATATCAAGACCCCGCTAGCGGGGTTAAGAATGTTTATTCAAACCCCGCTAGCGGGGTTAAGAATATATATCAAGACCCCGCTAGCGGGGTTAAGAATGTTTATCCAAACCCCGCTAGCGGGGTTAAGAATATATATCAAGACCCCGCTAGCGGGGTTAAGAATGTTTTGCCAAACTACGCTAGCGGGGTTAAGCATGTATATCAAGACCCCCGCTAGCGGGGTTAAGAATGTTTATTCAAACCCCGCTAGCGGGGTTAAGAATTTATATCAAGACCCCGCTAGCGGGGTTACGAATGTATATCAAGACCCCGCTAGCGGGGTTAAGAATGTATATCAAGACCCCGCTAGCGGGGTTAAGAATGTTTATTCAAACCCCGCTAGCGGGGTTAAGAATATATATCAAGACCCCGCTAGCGGGGTTAAGAATGTTTATCCAAACCCCGCTAGCGGGGTTAAGAATATATATCAAGACCCCGCTAGCGGGGTTAAGAATGTTTTGCCAAACCCTGCTAGCGGGGTTAAGCATGTATATCAAGACCCCGCTAGCGGGGTTAAGAATGTTTATTCAAACCCCGCTAGCGGGGTTAAGAATTATATCAAGACCCCGCAAGCGGGGTTACGAATTTATATAAAGACCCCGCTAGCGGGGTTAAGAATGTATATCAAGACCCCGCTAGCGGGGTTAAGAATGTATATCAAGACCCCGCTAGCGGGGTTAAGAATGTTTATCCAAACCCCGCTAGCGGGGTTAAGAATGTATATCCAGATTCCGCTAGTGGGGTTAAGATGGTTTATTCAAACCGCGCTAGCGGGGTTAAGAATGTTTATCCAAACCCCGCTAGCGGGGTTAAGAATGTATATCAAGACCCGGCTAGCGGGGTTAAGAATGTCTATCACGACCCCGCCAGCGGGGTTAAGAATATATATCAAGACCCCGCTAGCAGAGTTAATAATGTATATCCAGATCCCGCTAGTGGCGTTAAGATTGTTTATTCAAACCCCGCTAGCGGGGTTAAGAATGTATATCAAGACCCCGCTAGCGGGGTTAAGAATGTTTATTCAAACCCCGCTAGCGGGGTTAAGAATATATATCAAGACCCCGCTAGCGGGGTTAAGAATGTTTATCCAAACCCCGCTAGCGGGGTTAAGAATATATATCGAGACCCCGCTAGCGAGGTTAAGAATGTTTTGCCAAACCCCGCTAGCGGGGTTAAGAATGTATATCAAGACCCCGCTAGCGGGGTTAAGAATGTTTATCCAAACCCCGCTAGCGGGGTTAAGAATGTACATCCGGACCCCGCTAGCGGGGTTAAGATTGTTTATTTAAACCCCGCTAGCGGGGTTAAGCATGTATATCAAGACCCCATTAGCGGGGTTAAGAATGTTTATTCAAACCCCGCTAGCGGGGTTAAGAATTTATATCAAGACCCCGCTAGAGGGGTTAAGAATGTATATCAAGACCCCGCTAGCGGGGTTAAGAATGTATATCCAGATTCCGCTAGTGGGGTTAAGATGGTTTATTCAAACCGCGCTAGCGGGGTTAAGAATGTTTATCCAAACCCCGCTAGCGGGGTTAAGAATGTATATCAAGACCCGGCTAGCGGGGTTAAGAATGTCTATCAAGACCCCGCCAGCGGGGTTAAGAATATATATCAAGACCCCGCTAGCAGAGTTAATAATGTATATCCAGATCCCGCTAGTGGGGTTAAGATTGTTTATTCAAACCCCGCTAGCGGGGTTAAGAATGTATATCAAGACCCCGCTAGCGGGGTTAAGAATGTTTATTCAAACCCCGCTAGCGGGGTTAAGAATATATATCAAGACCCCGCTAGCGGGGTTAAGAATGTTTATCCAAACCCCGCTAGCGGGGTTAAGAATATATATCGAGACCCCGCTAGCGAGGTTAAGAATGTTTTGCCAAACCCCGCTAGCGGGGTTAAGAATGTATATCAAGACCCCGCTAGCGGGGTTAAGAATGTTTATCCAAACCCCGCTAGCGGGGTTAAGAATGTACATCCGGACCCCGCTAGCGGGGTTAAGATTGTTTATTTAAACCCCGCTAGCGGGGTTAAGCATGTATATCAAGACCCCGCTAGCGGGGTTAAGAATGTTTATTCAAACCCCGCTAGCGGGGTTAAGAATTTATATCAAGACCCCGCTAGCGGGGTTAAGAATGTATATCAAGACCCCGCTAGCGGGGTTAAGAATGTATATCCAGATTCCGCTAGTGGGGTTAAGATGGTTTATTCAAACCGCGCTAGCGGGGTTAAGAATGTTTATCCAAACCCCGCTAGCGGGGTTAAGAATGTATATCAAGACCCGGCTAGCGGGGTTAAGAATGTCTATCAAGACCCCGCTAGCAGAGTTAATAATGTATATCCAGATCCCGCTAGTGGGGTTAAGATTGTTTATTCAAACCCAGCTAGCGGGGTTAAGAATGTATATCAAGACCCCGCTAGCGGGGTTAAGAATGTTTATTCAAACCCCGCTAGCGGGGTTAAGAATATATATCAAGACCCCGCTAGCGGGGTTAAGAATGTTTATCCAAACCCCGCTAGCGGGGTTAAGAATATATATCAAGACCCCGCTAGCGGGGTTAAGAATGTTTTGCCAAACTACGCTAGCGGGGTTAAGCATGTATATCAAGACCCCGCTAGCGGGGTTAAGAATGTTTATTCAAACCCCGCTAGCGGGGTTAAGAATTTATATCAAGACCCCGCTAGCGGGGTTACGAATGTATATCAAGACCCCGCTAGCGGGGTTAAGAATGTATATCAAGACCCCGCTAGCGGGGTTAAGAATGTTTATTCAAACCCCGCTAGCGGGGTTAAGAATATATATCAAGACCCCGCTAGCGGGGTTAAGAATGTTTATCCAAACCCCGCTAGCGGGGTTAAGAATATATATCAAGACCCCGCTAGCGGGGTTAAGAATGTTTTGCCAAACCCTGCTAGCGGGGTTAAGCATGTATATCAAGACCCCGCTAGCGGGGTTAAGAATGTTTATTCAAACCCCGCTAGCGGGGTTAAGAATTTATATCAAGACCCCGCTAGCGGGGTTACGAATTTATATAAAGACCCCGCTAGCGGGGTTAAGAATGTATATCAAGACCCCGCTAGCGGGGTTAAGAATGTATATCAAGACCCCGCTAGCGGGGTTAAGAATGTTTATCCAAACCCCGCTAGCGGGGTTAAGAATGTATATCCAGACTCCGCTAGAAGGGTTAAGGATGTTTATCCAAACCCCGCTAGCGGGGTTAAGAATGTATATCCAGATCCCGCTAGTGGGGTTAAGATTGTTTATTCAAACCGCGCTAGCGGGGTTAAGAATGTATATCAAGACCCCGCTAGCGGGGTTAAGAATGTTTATCCAAACCCCGCTAGCGGGGTTAAGAATGTATATCAAGACCCCGCTAGCGGGGTTAAGAATGTTTATTCAAACCCCGCTAGCGGGGTTAAGAATATATATCAAGACCCCGCTAGCGGGGTTAAGAATGTTTATCCAAACCCCGCTAGCGGGGTTAAGAATATATATCAAGACCCCGCTAGCGAGGCTAAGAATGTTTTGCCAAACCCCGCTAGCGGGGTTAAGAATGTATATCAAGACCCCGCCAGCGGGGTTAAGAATGTTTATCCAAACCCCGCTAGCGGGGTTAAGAATGTACATCCGGACCCCGCTAGCGGGGTTAAGATTGTTTATTTAAACCCCGCTAGCGGGGTTAAGCATGTATATCAAGACCCCGCTAGCGGGGTTAAGAATGTTTATTCAAACCCCGCTAGCGGGGTTAAGAATTTATATCAAGACCCCGCTAGCGGGGTTAAGAATGTATATCAAGACCCCGCTAGCGGGGTTAAGAATGTATATCCAGATTCCGCTAGTGGGGTTAAGATGGTTTATTCAAACCGCGCTAGCGGGGTTAAGAATGTTTATCCAAACCCCGCTAGCGGGGTTAAGAATGTATATCAAGACCCGGCTAGCGGGGTTAAGAATGTCTATCAAGACCCCGCTAGCAGAGTTAATAATGTATATCCAGATCCCGCTAGTGGGGTTAAGATTGTTTATTCAAACCCCGCTAGCGGGGTTAAGAATGTATATCAAGACCCCGCTAGCGGGGTTAAGAATGTTTATTCAAACCCCGCTAGCGGGGTTAAGAATATATATCAAGACCCCGCTAGCGGGGTTAAGAATGTTTATCCAAACCTAGCTAGCGGGGATAAGAATATATATCAAGACCCCGCTAGCGGGGTTAAGAATGTTTTGCCAAACCCCGCTAGCGGGGTTAAGCATGTATATCAAGACCCCGCTAGCGGGGTTAAGAATGTTTATTCAAACCCCGCTAGCGGGGTTAAGAATTTATATCAAGACCCCGCTAGCGGGGTTAAGAATGTATATCAAGACCCCGCTAGCGGGGTTAAGAATGTATATTAAGACCCCGCTAGCGGGGTTAAGAATGTATATCAAGACCCCGCTAGCGGGGTTAAGAATGTTTATCCAAACCCCGCTAGCGGGGTTAAGAATGTATATCCAGACTCCGCTAGCAGGGTTAAGGATGTTTATCCAAACCCCGCTTGCGGGGTTAAGAATGTATATCCAGATCCCGCTAGTGGGGTTAAGATTGTTTATTCAAACCGCGCTAGCGGGGTTAAGAATGTATATCAAGACCCCGCTAGCGGGGTTAACAATGTTTATCCAAACCCCGCTAGCGGGGTTAAGAATGTATATCAAGACCCGGCTAGCGGGGTTAAGAATGTATATCAAGACCCCGCTAGCGGGGTTAAGAATGTTTATCCAAACCCCGCTAGCGGGGTTAAGAATGTATATCCAGACTCCGCTAGCAGGATTAAGGATGTATATCCAGATCCCGCTAGTGGGGTTAAGATTGTTTATTCAAACCCCGCTAGCGGGGTTAAGAATGTATATCAAGACCCCGCTAGCGGGGTTAAGAATGTTTATTCAAACCCCGCTAGCGGGGTTAAGAATATATATCAAGACCCCGCTAGCGGGGTTAAGAATGTTTATCCAAACCCCGCTAGCGGGGTTAAGAATATATATCAAGACCCCGCTAGCGAGGTTAAGAATGTTTTGCCAAACCCCGCTAGCGGGGTTAAGAATGTATATCAAGACCCCGCTAGCGGGGTTAAGAATGTTTATCCAAACCCCGCTAGCGGGGTTAAGAATGTACATCCGGACCCCGCTAGCGGGGTTAAGAATGTATATCCAGATTCCGCTAGTGGGGTTAAGATGGTTTATTCAAACCGCGCTAGCGGGGTTAAGAATGTTTATCCAAACCCCGCTTGCGGGGTTAAGAATGTATATCAAGACCCGGCTAGCGGGGTTAAGAATGTCTATCAAGACCCCGCTAGCAGAGTTAATAATGTATATCCAGATCCCGCTAGTGGGGTTAAGATTGTTTATTCAAACCCCGCTAGCGGGGTTAAGAATGTATATCAAGATCCCGCTAGCGGGGTTAAGAATGTTTATTCAAACCCCGCTAGCGGGGTTAAGAATATATATCAAGACCCCGCTAGCGGGGTTAAGAATGTTTATCCAAACCCCGCTAGCGGGGTTAAGAATATATATCAAGACCCCGCTAGCGGGGTTAAGAATGTTTTGCCAAACCCCGCTAGCGGGGTTAAGCATGTATATCAAGACCCCGCTAGCGGGGTTAAGAATGTTTATTCAAACCCCGCTAGCGGGGTTAAGAATTTATATCAAGACCCCGCTAGCGGGGTTAAGAATGTATATCAAGACCCCGCTAGCGGGGTTAAGAATGTATATCAAGACCCCGCTAGCGGGGTTAAGAATGTTTATCCAAACCCCGCTAGCGGGGTTAAGAATGTATATCCAGACTCCGCTAGTGGGGTTAAGATTGTTTATTCAAACCGCGCTAGCGGGGTTAAGAATGTATATCAAGACCCCGCTAGCGGGGTTAAGAATGTTTATCCAAACCCCGCTAGCGGGGTTAAGAATGTATATCAAGACCCCGCTAGCGGGGTTAAGAATGTTTATTCAAACCCCGCTAGCGGGGTTAAGAATATATATCAAGACCCCGCTAGCGGGGTTAAGAATGTATATCAAGACCCCGCAAGCGGGGTTAAGAATGTATATCCAGATTCCGCTAGTGGGGTTAAGATGGTTTATTCAAACCGCGCTAGCGGGGTTAAGAATGTTTATCCAAACCCCGCTAGCGGGGTTAAGAATGTATATCAAGACCCCGCTAGCGGGGTTAAGAATGTCTATCAAGACCCCGCTAGCAGAGTTAATAATGTATATCCAGATCCCGCTAGTGGGGTTAAGATTGTTTATTCAAACCCCGCTAGCGGGGTTAAGAATGTATATCAAGACCCCGCTAGCGGGGTTAAGAATATTTATTCAAACCCCGCTAGCGGGGTTAAGAATATATATCAAGACCCCGCTAGCGGGGTTAAGAAAGTTTATCCAAACCCCGCTAGCGGGGTTAAGAATATATATCAAGACCCCGCTAGCGGGGTTAAGAATGTTTTGCCAAACCCCGCTAGCGGGGTTAAGCATGTATATCAAGACCCCGCTAGCGGGGTTAAGAATGTTTATTCAAACCCCGCTAGCGGGGTTAAGAATTTATATCAAGACCCCGCTAGCGGGGTTAAGAATGTATATCAAGACCCCGCTAGCGGGGTTAAGAATGTATATCAAGACCCCGCTAGCAGAGTTAATAATGTATATCCAGATCCCGCTAGTGGGGTTAAGATTGTTTATTCAAACCCCGCTAGCGGGGTTAAGAATGTATATCAAGACCCCGCTAGCGGGGTTAAGAATGTTTATTCAAACCCCGCTAGCGGGGTTAAGAATATATATCAAGACCCCGCTAGCGGGGTTAAGAATGTTTATCCAAACCCCGCTAGCGGGGATAAGAATATATATCAAGACCCCGCTAGCGGGGTTAAGAATGTTTTGCCAAACCCCGCTAGCGGGGTTAAGCATGTATATCAAGACCCCGCTAGCGGGGTTAAGAATGTTTATTCAAACCCCGCTAGCGGGGTTAAGAATTTATATCAAGACCCCGCTAGCGGGGTTAAGAATGTATATCAAGACCCCGCTAGCGGGGTTAAGAATGTATATTAAGACCCCGCTAGCGGGGTTAAGAATGTATATCAAGACCCCGCTAGCGGGGTTAAGAATGTTTATCCAAACCCCGCTAGCGGGGTTAAGAATGTATATCCAGACTCCGCTAGCAGGGTTAAGGATGTTTATCCAAACCCCGCTTGCGGGGTTAAGAATGTATATCCAGATCCCGCTAGTGGGGTTAAGATTGTTTATTCAAACCGCGCTAGCGGGGTTAAGAATGTATATCAAGACCCCGCTAGCGGGGTTAACAATGTTTATCCAAACCCCGCTAGCGGGGTTAAGAATGTATATCAAGACCCGGCTAGCGGGGTTAAGAATGTATATCAAGACCCCGCTAGCGGGGTTAAGAATGTTTATCCAAACCCCGCTAGCGGGGTTAAGAATGTATATCCAGACTCCGCTAGCAGGATTAAGGATGTATATCCAGATCCCGCTAGTGGGGTTAAGATTGTTTATTCAAACCCCGCTAGCGGGGTTAAGAATGTATATCAAGACCCCGCTAGCGGGGTTAAGAATGTTTATTCAAACCCCGCTAGCGGGGTTAAGAATATATATCAAGACCCCGCTAGCGGGGTTAAGAATGTTTATCCAAACCCCGCTAGCGGGGTTAAGAATATATATCAAGACCCCGCTAGCGAGGTTAAGAATGTTTTGCCAAACCCCGCTAGCGGGGTTAAGAATGTATATCAAGACCCCGCTAGCGGGGTTAAGAATGTTTATCCAAACCCCGCTAGCGGGGTTAAGAATGTACATCCGGACCCCGCTAGCGGGGTTAAGATTGTTTATTTAAACCCCGCTAGCGGGATTAAGCATGTATATCAAGACCCCGCTAGCGGGGTTAAGAATGTTTATTCAAACCCTGCTAGCGGGGTTAAGAATTTATATCAAGACCCCGCTAGCGGGGTTAAGAATGTATATCAAGACCCCGCTAGCGGGGTTAAGAATGTATATCCAGATTCCGCTAGTGGGGTTAAGATGGTTTATTCAAACCGCGCTAGCGGGGTTAAGAATGTTTATCCAAACCCCGCTAGCGGGGTTAAGAATGTATATCAAGACCCGGCTAGCGGGGTTAAGAATGTCTATCAAGACCCCGCTAGCAGAGTTAATAATGTATATCCAGATCCCGCTAGTGGGGTTAAGATTGTTTATTCAAACCCCGCTAGCGGGGTTAAGAATGTATATCAAGATCCCGCTAGCGGGGTTAAGAATGTTTATTCAAACCCCGCTAGCGGGGTTAAGAATATATATCAAGACCCCGCTAGCGGGGTTAAGAATGTTTATCCAAACCCCGCTAGCGGGGTTAAGAATATATATCAAGACCCCGCTAGCGGGGTTAAGAATGTTTTGCCAAACCCCGCTAGCGGGGTTAAGCATGTATATCAAGACCCCGCTAGCGGGGTTAAGAATGTTTATTCAAACCCCGCTAGCGGGGTTAAGAATTTATATCAAGACCCCGCTAGCGGGGTTAAGAATGTATATCAAGACCCCGCTAGCGGGGTTAAGAATGTATATCAAGACCCCGCTAGCGGGGTTAAGAATGTTTATCCAAACCCCGCTAGCGGGGTTAAGAATGTATATCCAGACTCCGCTAGTGGGGTTAAGATTGTTTATTCAAACCGCGCTAGCGGGGTTAAGAATGTATATCAAGACCCCGCTAGCGGGGTTAAGAATGTTTATCCAAACCCCGCTAGCGGGGTTAAGAATGTATATCAAGACCCCGCTAGCGGGGTTAAGAATGTTTATTCAAACCCCGCTAGCGGGGTTAAGAATATATATCAAGACCCCGCTAGCGGGGTTAAGAATGTATATCAAGACCCCGCAAGCGGGGTTAAGAATGTATATCCAGATTCCGCTAGTGGGGTTAAGATGGTTTATTCAAACCGCGCTAGCGGGGTTAAGAATGTTTATCCAAACCCCGCTAGCGGGGTTAAGAATGTATATCAAGACCCCGCTAGCGGGGTTAAGAATGTATATCAAGACCCCGCTAGCGGGGTTAAGAATATTTATTCAAACCCCGCTAGCGGGGTTAAGAATATATATCAAGACCCCGCTAGCGGGGTTAAGAAAGTTTATCCAAACCCCGCTAGCGGGGTTAAGAATATATATCAAGACCCCGCTAGCGGGGTTAAGAATGTTTTGCCAAACCCCGCTAGCGGGGTTAAGCATGTATATCAAGACCCCGCTAGCGGGGTTAAGAATGTTTATTCAAACCCCGCTAGCGGGGTTAAGAATTTATATCAAGACCCCGCTAGCGGGGTTAAGAATGTATATCAAGACCCCGCTAGCGGGGTTAAGAATGTATATCAAGACCCCGCTAGCGGGGTTAAGAATGTATATCAAGACCCCGCTAGCGGGGTTAAGAATGTTTATCCAAACCCCGCTAGCGGGGTTAAGAATGTATATCCAGACTCCGCTAGCAGGGTTAAGGATGTTTATCCAAACCCCGCTAGCGGGGTTAAGAATGTATATCCAGATCCCGCTAGTGGGGTTAAGATTGTTTATTCAAACCGCGCTAGCGGGGTTAAGAATGTATATCAAGACCCCGCTAGCGGGGTTAAGAATGTTTATCCAAACCCCGCTAGCGGGGTTAAGAATGTATATCAAGACCCGGCTAGCGGGGTTAAGAATGTATATCAAGACCCCGCTAGCGGGGTTAAGAATGTTTATCCAAACCCCGCTAGCGGGGTTAAGAATGTATATCCAGACTCCGCTAGCAGGGTTAAGGATGTTTATCCAAACCCCGCTAGCGGGGTTAAGAATGTATATCCAGATCCCGCTAGTGGGGTTAAGATTGTTTATTCAAATCGCGCTAGCGGGGTTAAGAATGTATATCAAGACCCCGCTAGCGGGGTTAAGAATGTTTATCCAAACCCCGCTAGCGGGGATAAGAATATATATCAAGACCCCGCTAGCGGGGTTAAGAATGTTTTGCCAAACCCCGCTAGCGGGGTTAAGCATGTATATCAAGACCCCGCTAGCGGGGTTAAGAATGTTTATTCAAACCCCGCTAGCGGGGTTAAGAATTTATATCAAGACCCCGCTAGCGGGGTTAAGAATGTATATCAAGACCCCGCTAGCGGGGTTAAGAATGTATATTAAGACCCCGCTAGCGGGGTTAAGAATGTATATCAAGACCCCGCTAGCGGGGTTAAGAATGTTTATCCAAACCCCGCTAGCGGGGTTAAGAATGTATATCCAGACTCCGCTAGCAGGGTTAAGGATGTTTATCCAAACCCCGCTAGCGGGGTTAAGAATATATATCAAGACCCCGCTAGCGGGGTTAAGAATGTTTATCCAAACCCCGCTAGCGGGGTTAAGAATATATATCAAGACCCCGCTAGCGGGGTTAAGAATGTTTTGCCAAACCCCGCTAGCGGGGTTAAGCATGTATATCAAGACCCCGCTAGCGGGGTTAAGAATGTTTATTCAAACCCCGCTAGCGGGGTTAAGAATTTATATCAAGACCCCGCTAGCGGGGTTAAGAATGTATATCAAGACCCCGCTAGCGGGGTTAAGAATGTATATCAAGACCCCGCTAGTGGGGTTAAGATTGTTTATTCAAATCGCGCTAGCGGGGTTAAGAATGTATATCAAGACCCCGCTAGCGGGGTTAAGAATGTTTATCCAAACCCCGCTAGCGGGGATAAGAATATATATCAAGACCCCGCTAGCGGGGTTAAGAATGTTTTGCCAAACCCCGCTAGCGGGGTTAAGCATGTATATCAAGACCCCGCTAGCGGGGTTAAGAATGTTTATTCAAACCCCGCTAGCGGGGTTAAGAATTTATATCAAGACCCCGCTAGCGGGGTTAAGAATGTATATCAAGACCCCGCTAGCGGGGTTAAGAATGTATATTAAGACCCCGCTAGCGGGGTTAAGAATGTATATCAAGACCCCGCTAGCGGGGTTAAGAATGTTTATCCAAACCCCGCTAGCGGGGTTAAGAATGTATATCCAGACTCCGCTAGCAGGGTTAAGGATGTTTATCCAAACCCCGCTAGCGGGGTTAAGAATATATATCAAGACCCCGCTAGCGGGGTTAAGAATGTTTATTCAAACCCCGCTAGCGGGGTTAAGAATATATATCAAGACCCCGCTAGCGGGGTTAAGAATGTTTATCCAAACCCCGCTAGCGGGGTTAAGAATATATATCAAGACCCCGCTAGCGGGGTTAAGAATGTTTTGCCAAACCCCGCTAGCGGGGTTAAGCATGTATATCAAGACCCCGCTAGCGGGGTTAAGAATGTTTATTCAAACCCCGCTAGCGGGGTTAAGAATTTATATCAAGACCCCGCTAGCGGGGTTAAGAATGTATATCAAGACCCCGCTAGCGGGGTTAAGAATGTATATCAAGACCCCGCTAGCGGGGTTAAGAATGTTTATCCAAACCCCGCTAGCGGGGTTAAGAATGTATATCCAGACTCCGCTAGTGGGGTTAAGATTGTTTATTCAAACCGCGCTAGCGGGGTTAAGAATGTATATCCAGACCCCGCTAGCGGGGTTAAGAATGTTTATCCAAACCCCGCTAGCGGGGTTAAGAATGTATATCAAGACCCCGCTAGCGGGGTTAAGAATGTTTATTCAAACCCCGCTAGCGGGGTTAAGAATATATATCAAGACCCCGCTAGCGGGGTTAAGAATGTATATCAAGACCCCGCAAGCGGGGTTAAGAATGTATATCCAGATTCCGCTAGTGGGGTTAAGATGGTTTATTCAAACCGCGCTAGCGGGGTTAAGAATGTTTATCCAAACCCCGCTAGCGGGGTTAAGAATGTATATCAAGACCCCGCTAGCGGGGTTAAGAATGTATATCAAGACCCCGCTAGCGGGGTTAAGAATATTTATTCAAACCCCGCTAGCGGGGTTAAGAATATATATCAAGACCCCGCTAGCGGGGTTAAGAAAGTTTATCCAAACCCCGCTAGCGGGGTTAAGAATATATATCAAGACCCCGCTAGCGGGGTTAAGAATGTTTTGCCAAACCCCGCTAGCGGGGTTAAGCATGTATATCAAGACCCCGCTAGCGGGGTTAAGAATGTTTATTCAAACCCCGCTAGCGGGGTTAAGAATTTATATCAAGACCCCGCTAGCGGGGTTAAGAATGTATATCAAGACCCCGCTAGCGGGGTTAAGAATGTATATCAAGACCCCGCTAGCGGGGTTAAGAATGTATATCAAGACCCCGCTAGCGGGGTTAAGAATGTTTATCCAAACCCCGCTAGCGGGGTTAAGAATGTATATCCAGACTCCGCTAGCAGGGTTAAGGATGTTTATCCAAACCCCGCTAGCGGGGTTAAGAATGTATATCCAGATCCCGCTAGTGGGGTTAAGATTGTTTATTCAAACCGCGCTAGCGGGGTTAAGAATGTATATCAAGACCCCGCTAGCGGGGTTAAGAATGTTTATCCAAACCCCGCTAGCGGGGTTAAGAATGTATATCAAGACCCGGCTAGCGGGGTTAAGAATGTATATCAAGACCCCGCTAGCGGGGTTAAGAATGTTTATCCAAACCCCGCTAGCGGGGTTAAGAATGTATATCCAGACTCCGCTAGCAGGGTTAAGGATGTTTATCCAAACCCCGCTAGCGGGGTTAAGAATGTATATCCAGATCCCGCTAGTGGGGTTAAGATTGTTTATTCAAATCGCGCTAGCGGGGTTAAGAATGTATATCAAGACCCCGCTAGCGGGGTTAAGAATGTTTATCCAAACCCCGCTAGCGGGGATAAGAATATATATCAAGACCCCGCTAGCGGGGTTAAGAATGTTTTGCCAAACCCCGCTAGCGGGGTTAAGCATGTATATCAAGACCCCGCTAGCGGGGTTAAGAATGTTTATTCAAACCCCGCTAGCGGGGTTAAGAATTTATATCAAGACCCCGCTAGCGGGGTTAAGAATGTATATCAAGACCCCGCTAGCGGGGTTAAGAATGTATATTAAGACCCCGCTAGCGGGGTTAAGAATGTATATCAAGACCCCGCTAGCGGGGTTAAGAATGTTTATCCAAACCCCGCTAGCGGGGTTAAGAATGTATATCCAGACTCCGCTAGCAGGGTTAAGGATGTTTATCCAAACCCCGCTTGCGGGGTTAAGAATGTATATCCAGATCCCGCTAGTGGGGTTAAGATTGTTTATTCAAACCGCGCTAGCGGGGTTAAGAATGTATATCAAGACCCCGCTAGCGGGGTTAACAATGTTTATCCAAACCCCGCTAGCGGGGTTAAGAATGTATATCAAGACCCGGCTAGCGGGGTTAAGAATGTATATCAAGACCCCGCTAGCGGGGTTAAGAATGTTTATCCAAACCCCGCTAGCGGGGTTAAGAATGTATATCCAGACTCCGCTAGCAGGATTAAGGATGTATATCCAGATCCCGCTAGTGGGGTTAAGATTGTTTATTCAAACCCCGCTAGCGGGGTTAAGAATGTATATCAAGACCCCGCTAGCGGGGTTAAGAATGTTTATTCAAACCCCGCTAGCGGGGTTAAGAATATATATCAAGACCCCGCTAGCGGGGTTAAGAATGTTTATCCAAACCCCGCTAGCGGGGTTAAGAATATATATCAAGACCCCGCTAGCGAGGTTAAGAATGTTTTGCCAAACCCCGCTAGCGGGGTTAAGAATGTATATCAAGACCCCGCTAGCGGGGTTAAGAATGTTTATCCAAACCCCGCTAGCGGGGTTAAGAATGTACATCCGGACCCCGCTAGCGGGGTTAAGATTGTTTATTTAAACCCCGCTAGCGGGATTAAGCATGTATATCAAGACCCCGCTAGCGGGGTTAAGAATGTTTATTCAAACCCTGCTAGCGGGGTTAAGAATTTATATCAAGACCCCGCTAGCGGGGTTAAGAATGTATATCAAGACCCCGCTAGCGGGGTTAAGAATGTATATCCAGATTCCGCTAGTGGGGTTAAGATGGTTTATTCAAACCGCGCTAGCGGGGTTAAGAATGTTTATCCAAACCCCGCTAGCGGGGTTAAGAATGTATATCAAGACCCGGCTAGCGGGGTTAAGAATGTCTATCAAGACCCCGCTAGCAGAGTTAATAATGTATATCCAGATCCCGCTAGTGGGGTTAAGATTGTTTATTCAAACCCCGCTAGCGGGGTTAAGAATGTATATCAAGATCCCGCTAGCGGGGTTAAGAATGTTTATTCAAACCCCGCTAGCGGGGTTAAGAATATATATCAAGACCCCGCTAGCGGGGTTAAGAATGTTTATCCAAACCCCGCTAGCGGGGTTAAGAATATATATCAAGACCCCGCTAGCGGGGTTAAGAATGTTTTGCCAAACCCCGCTAGCGGGGTTAAGCATGTATATCAAGACCCCGCTAGCGGGGTTAAGAATGTTTATTCAAACCCCGCTAGCGGGGTTAAGAATTTATATCAAGACCCCGCTAGCGGGGTTAAGAATGTATATCAAGACCCCGCTAGCGGGGTTAAGAATGTATATCAAGACCCCGCTAGCGGGGTTAAGAATGTTTATCCAAACCCCGCTAGCGGGGTTAAGAATGTATATCCAGACTCCGCTAGTGGGGTTAAGATTGTTTATTCAAACCGCGCTAGCGGGGTTAAGAATGTATATCAAGACCCCGCTAGCGGGGTTAAGAATGTTTATCCAAACCCCGCTAGCGGGGTTAAGAATGTATATCAAGACCCCGCTAGCGGGGTTAAGAATGTTTATTCAAACCCCGCTAGCGGGGTTAAGAATATATATCAAGACCCCGCTAGCGGGGTTAAGAATGTATATCAAGACCCCGCAAGCGGGGTTAAGAATGTATATCCAGATTCCGCTAGTGGGGTTAAGATGGTTTATTCAAACCGCGCTAGCGGGGTTAAGAATGTTTATCCAAACCCCGCTAGCGGGGTTAAGAATGTATATCAAGACCCCGCTAGCGGGGTTAAGAATGTCTATCAAGACCCCGCTAGCAGAGTTAATAATGTATATCCAGATCCCGCTAGTGGGGTTAAGATTGTTTATTCAAACCCCGCTAGCGGGGTTAAGAATGTATATCAAGACCCCGCTAGCGGGGTTAAGAATATTTATTCAAACCCCGCTAGCGGGGTTAAGAATATATATCAAGACCCCGCTAGCGGGGTTAAGAAAGTTTATCCAAACCCCGCTAGCGGGGTTAAGAATATATATCAAGACCCCGCTAGCGGGGTTAAGAATGTTTTGCCAAACCCCGCTAGCGGGGTTAAGCATGTATATCAAGACCCCGCTAGCGGGGTTAAGAATGTTTATTCAAACCCCGCTAGCGGGGTTAAGAATTTATATCAAGACCCCGCTAGCGGGGTTAAGAATGTATATCAAGACCCCGCTAGCGGGGTTAAGAATGTATATCAAGACCCCGCTAGCGGGGTTAAGAATGTATATCAAGACCCCGCTAGCGGGGTTAAGAATGTTTATCCAAACCCCGCTAGCGGGGTTAAGAATGTATATCCAGACTCCGCTAGCAGGGTTAAGGATGTTTATCCAAACCCCGCTAGCGGGGTTAAGAATGTATATCCAGATCCCGCTAGTGGGGTTAAGATTGTTTATTCAAACCGCGCTAGCGGGGTTAAGAATGTATATCAAGACCCCGCTAGCGGGGTTAAGAATGTTTATCCAAACCCCGCTAGCGGGGTTAAGAATGTATATCAAGACCCGGCTAGCGGGGTTAAGAATGTATATCAAGACCCCGCTAGCGGGGTTAAGAATGTTTATCCAAACCCCGCTAGCGGGGTTAAGAATGTATATCCAGACTCCGCTAGCAGGGTTAAGGATGTTTATCCAAACCCCGCTAGCGGGGTTAAGAATGTATATCCAGATCCCGCTAGTGGGGTTAAGATTGTTTATTCAAATCGCGCTAGCGGGGTTAAGAATGTATATCAAGACCCCGCTAGCGGGGTTAAGAATGTTTATCCAAACCCCGCTAGCGGGGTTAAGAATGTATTGACGTTTTAAGAAAACGTTTCTTAAAACGTCAATCTATTTTTAGATTTAAGAAAATGACAGTGTCTGGAAATCCAGACTCTGTCTGAACATACCGGTCACCTTGACAAACTGGGTTTCGTCAACACTTTGATACAAGCGTTTTTATTTGGTGACTTTGGTATTTACATTAGACAATTATTTGTAAATTTAGACATTACCATTTTCAAATTTATAATTACCTGTATAATTTTTATTTGATTAGTGTACCTGATACATTCAGCATTTCTTGTTTTCAGAATGTCTTAATGATTTTCGAATCTTAGATTCGATTTATGCGCCTTGGTTGACTCTTCAACTGCATTCGCGTGTCGTTCTAGAAACTCGCACATCTCAGACAATTTGGGATTGGATGTGTTTTTTAATGAATGTTTCCACAGATCTTTGGTTGTAGTATCCATTTTGTTGCATAGTATATGGCCCATGATTACTTCAGTAGTTTTTGACATAGGTAGTCCAAGTTGCTCCATGGATCGAATGCATATATTGATAGAGTCTAGTAGGCCTTTGATGGCCTTTGATGAGCCATTGGAATCGGGTTGCTCAAGAAATTGATCCAGAACGGCGCCAGTAATTTTGTGTTCGTTCTGGTATCGAATGTGTAGTTGACTCCATGCAATGTCGTAATTTGCGTCGGTAAGTGGGAGACTTGCACAGTGTCTGGCTGCTTCACCTTTAATTAATGTTTGCAAATAAGAAAATTTTTGTACCTTACTTAGTTGCGGATTATTATGCACTGCTGCTTCGAATGAGTCCTTGAATCGAGTCCAGTCTAAAGAATTTCCATGAAATGGTGGAAGTTCCAATTTTGGCAGCCTCATAGCCTGTAAGTGGGTTGTTGGGGTTGGATTCGCGCTAGGGGGGAAAGATGCCTTTATGCCCACTAGTACGTTCTGATATGTAGAGGTTTTTGTGAGTAATGTGTAATACTCTCCTTTGTGGTCATCTATATCTGTAGGTGATAAAGCTCTAATATTTGTGTGAATCTTGTCCAATTCAGTTCTCCAATGGTTAAGCTCTGCAATGGATATGTCCACGATCATCTCGGTTAGATGTGGTGCGGTGGCATGTTTATCAGATTGGTCCTTGATGTAATCAAGTTTGTCTGAAATTGCATCGCGGTTGGCAATTAAAGTGCTGATTGCTGATGGTGCCATTGTGATTGGTTTAGTTTTATAATAAATAGTTTGTTATTATAAGTTGATTTGTATGGTTGGATGCACTACTGTGGATATACAGAAGGCTAATTATTTGTGGACCTTTAATGGTCAGTTACACTTCTGTGGATTTACAGAAAGAGAATTATTTGTGGACCTGTAATGGTCAGTTGCACTGCTGTGAATTTTCACAGGGCTGTTCGATTTTTGGCCTGATACGGCTGTTGCACATCTGTGGATTTCCACAGGGCTAATCGAGGTTGTTGATCAATATGGCCTAAGGCGAGCTGTTAATTTAATACAGGGCCCTTTATTTGTAGACTTTTGTGTGATCAAAAGGTTAGCTGTGAATATTTACACAGGGCCTTTCAAAGTTTGACCTGATATGGTCTATAACACAACTGTGAATTTTCACAGGGTTATTTTATGTTTTGACCTATATGATCAGAAGCACAACTGCGAATTTACACAGGGCCTTTCGATTGTTGATCTGTATGATCAGAAGCACAACTGCAATTTTATACAGGGCCTTTCAATTGTTGATCTATATGATCTGAAGCACAACACAGCGAGTCGTAAATTCCTGTGGGCTTTTTGAGTGTTGATCTATGTGATCAGAAGCACTGCACAGCGAGTCGTAAATTACTGTGGGCTTTTTAATATTTTGATCCTTTTTTCAGTATTTATTTTATTGAATTAGTAAATATTTGTACTTTTTTGTGATGTGAATTGTATATCGTGGCACTGTGAGACACTAAACAACTAACAAACACTTGTACCAGAGAAGTTGATTCTAATATTCATTAAAATTTAAATAAACCCTATCTGAATATTAAATCCGGTTGAAAGGACCATAAATGTTAGTACGGCTTGAAATAGTTGAAAGTATGCTCACTACTAAAGTTTGTAAGGCTTCAGAATGGTATATGATATGTGAATATTAAATGTGTAATTTTCAAATGAATAGATAATCAGGATACGTAATATACTCAAATAAATAGAAATAATAGTTTATTTTACCTTTCTTGAATAGTTAGAATATGTTAATTTAATTGTAATCTGATTTCAGTAATTAATTAAGCTTATCGTATTAATTAGACTTAATAATCAATTACTGCACTAATTAATTATTTGCTTTTGCTTAATTTCACTTTTAATCACTTTAACACTTAATCTCACTTTTTATCACTTAATTTCACTATTACGATAATTTTAATATGTAATTTATATTTACTAATCAATAATACATGCGAGTTTACTACTTACTGTAAAAATAACCATGTACTAGTTACAGTGGGGAAAACCTCTCTCTCAGAGTCGTTGCTCATATGGAGGAGAAAGTAGAACTGAAAAAGTAGGGAAAATTGGGGTCCCTTTAATACTCGGGTTTACCACCACCGTGACCTACTTACCCGAAAACGTTTTAGTCTGCATTCAAATAAGAGATTACTATAATTTCCTTTGTTGTCTGACTAATTAACATCGGATTTAAATAATTTACATTTTAAGAAACGTTTTCTTAAAACGTCAATCTATTTTTAGATTTAAGAAAATGACAGTGTCTGGAAATCCAGACGCTGTCTGAACAGTTAAGAATGTCTATCAAGACCCCGCCAGCGGGGTTAAGAATATATATCAAGACCTTGCTAGCAGAGTTAATAATGTATATCCAGATCCCGCTAGTGGGGTTAAGATTGTTTATTCAAACCCCGCTAGCGGGGTTAAGAATGTATATCAAGACCCCGCTAGCGGGGTTAAGAATGTTTATTCAAACCCCGCTAGCGGGGTTAAGAATATATATCAAGACCCCGCTAGCGGGGTTAAGAATGTTTATCCAAACCCCGCTAGCGGGGTTAAGAATATATATCAAGACCCCGCTAGCGAGGTTAAGAATGTTTAGCCAAACCCCGCTAGCGGGGTTAAGAATGTATATCAAGACCCCGCTAGCGGGGTTAAGAATGTTTATCCAAACCCCGCTAGCGGGGTTAAGAATGTACATCCGGACCCCGCTAGCGGGGTTAAGATTGTTTATTTAAACCCCGCTAGCGGGGTTAAGCATGTATATCAAGACCCCGCTAGCGGGGTTAAGAATGTTTATTCAAACCCCGCTAGCGGGGTTAAGAATTTATATCAAGACCCCGCTAGCGGGGTTAAGAATGTATATCAAGACCCCGCTAGCGGGGTTAAGAATGTTTATCCAAACCCCGCTAGCGGGGTTAAGAATGTATATCCAGACTCCGCTAGCAGGGTTAAGGATGTTTATCCAAACCCCGCTAGCGGGGTTAAGAATGTATATCCAGATTCCGCTAGTGGGGTTAAGATTGTTTATTCAAACCGCGCTAGCGGGGTTAAGAATGTATATCAAGACCCCGCTAGCGGGGTTAAGAATGTTTATCCAAACCCCGCTAGCGGGGTTAAGAATGTATATCAAGACCCGGCTAGCGGGGTTAAGAATGTCTATCAAGACCCCGCCAGCGGGGTTAAGAATATATATCAAGACCCCGCTAGCAGAGTTAATAATGTATATCCAGATCCCGCTAGTGGGGTTAAGATTGTTTATTCAAACCCCGCTAGCGGGGTTAAGAATGTATATCAAGACCCCGCTAGCGGGGTTAAGAATGTTTATTCAAACCCCGCTAGCGGGGTTAAGAATATATATCAAGACCCCGCTAGCGGGGTTAAGAATGTTTATCCAAACCCCGCTAGCGGGGTTAAGAATATATATCAAGACCCCGCTAGCGGGGTTAAGAATGTTTTGCCAAACCCCGCTAGCGGGGTTAAGCATGTATATCAAGACCCCGCTAGCGGGGTTAAGAATGTTTATTCAAACCCCGCTAGCGGGGTTAAGAATTTATATCAAGACCCCGCTAGCGGGGTTAAGAATGTATATCAAGACCCCGCTAGCGGGGTTAAGAATGTTTATCCAAACCCCGCTAGCGGGGTTAAGAATATATATCAAGACCCCGCTAGCGGGGTTAAGAATGTTTTGCCAAACCCCGCTAGCGGGGTTAAGCATGTATATCAAGACCCCGCTAGCGGGGTTAAGAATGTTTATTCAAACCCCGCTAGCGGGGTTAAGAATATATATCAAGACCCCGCTAGCGGGGTTAAGAATGTTTATCCAAACCCCGCTAGCGGGGTTAAGAATATATATCAAGACCCCGCTAGCGAGGTTAAGAATGTTTTGCCAAACCCCGCTAGCAGGGTTAAGAATGTATATCAAGACCCCGCTAGCGGGGTTAAGAATGTTTATCCAAACCCCGCTTGCGGGGTTAAGAATGTACATCCGGACCCCGCTAGCGGGGTTAAGATTGTTTATTTAAACCCCGCTAGCGGGGTTAAGCATGTATATCAAGACCCCGCTAGCGGGGTTAAGAATGTTTATTCAAACCCCGCTAGCGGGGTTAAGAATTTATATCAAGACCCCGCTAGCGGGGTTAAGAATGTATATCAAGACCCCGCTAGCGGGGTTAAGAATGTATATCCAGATTCCGCTAGTGGGGTTAAGATGGTTTATTCAAACCGCGCTCGCGGGGTTAAGAATGTTTATCCAAACCCCGCTAGCGGGGTTAAGAATGTATATCAAGACCCGGCTAGCGGGGTTAAGAATGTCTATCAAGACCCCGCTAGCAGAGTTAATAATGTATATCCAGACCCCGCTAGCGGGTTTAAGAATGTTTATCCAAACCCCGCTAGCGGGGTTAAGAATGTATATCCGGACCCCGCTAGCGGGGTTAAGATTGTTTATTTAAACCCCGCTAGCGGGGTTAAGCATGTATATCAAGACCCCGCTAGCGGGGTTAAGAATGTTTATTCAAACCCCGCTAGCGGGGTTAAGAATTTATATCAAGACCCCGCTAGCGGGGTTAAGAATGTATATCAAGACCCCGCTAGCGGGGTTAAGAATGTTTATCCAAACCCCGCTAGCGGGGTTAAGAATGTATATCCAGACTCCGCTAGCAGGGTTAAGGATGTTTATCCAAACCCCGCTAGCGGGGTTAAGAATGTATATCCAGATCCCGCTAGTGGGGTTAAGATTGTTTATTCAAACCGCGCTAGCGGGGTTAAGAATGTATATCAAGACCCCGCTAGCGGGGTTAAGAATGTTTATCCAAACCCCGCTAGCGGGGTTAAGAATGTATATCCAGACTCCGCTAGCAGGGTTAAGGATGTTTATCCAAACCCCGCTAGCGGGGTTAAGAATGTATATCCAGATTCCGCTAGTGGGGTTAAGATTGTTTATTCAAACCGCGCTAGCGGGGTTAAGAATGTATATCAAGACCCCGCTAGCGGGGTTAAGAATGTTTATCCAAACCCCGCTAGCGGGGTTAAGAATGTATATCAAGACCCGGCTAGCGGGGTTAAGAATGTCTATCAAGACCCCGCCAGCGGGGTTAAGAATATATATCAAGACCCCGCTAGCAGAGTTAATAATGTATATCCAGATCCCGCTAGTGGGGTTAAGATTGTTTATTCAAACCCCGCTAGCGGGGTTAAGAATGTATATCAAGACCCCGCTAGCGGGGTTAAGAATGTTTATTCAAACCCCGCTAGCGGGGTTAAGAATATATATCAAGACCCCGCTAGCGGGGTTAAGAATGTTTATCCAAACCCCGCTAGCGGGGTTAAGAATATATATCAAGACCCCGCTAGCGGGGTTAAGAATGTTTTGCCAAACCCCGCTAGCGGGGTTAAGCATGTATATCAAGACCCCGCTAGCGGGGTTAAGAATGTTTATTCAAACCCCGCTAGCGGGGTTAAGAATTTATATCAAGACCCCGCTAGCGGGGTTAAGAATGTATATCAAGACCCCGCTAGCGGGGTTAAGAATGTTTATCCAAACCCCGCTAGCGGGGTTAAGAATATATATCAAGACCCCGCTAGCGGGGTTAAGAATGTTTTGCCAAACCCCGCTAGCGGGGTTAAGCATGTATATCAAGACCCCGCTAGCGGGGTTAAGAATGTTTATTCAAACCCCGCTAGCGGGGTTAAGAATATATATCAAGACCCCGCTAGCGGGGTTAAGAATGTTTATCCAAACCCCGCTAGCGGGGTTAAGAATATATATCAAGACCCCGCTAGCGAGGTTAAGAATGTTTTGCCAAACCCCGCTAGCAGGGTTAAGAATGTATATCAAGACCCCGCTAGCGGGGTTAAGAATGTTTATCCAAACCCCGCTTGCGGGGTTAAGAATGTACATCCGGACCCCGCTAGCGGGGTTAAGATTGTTTATTTAAACCCCGCTAGCGGGGTTAAGCATGTATATCAAGACCCCGCTAGCGGGGTTAAGAATGTTTATTCAAACCCCGCTAGCGGGGTTAAGAATTTATATCAAGACCCCGCTAGCGGGGTTAAGAATGTATATCAAGACCCCGCTAGCGGGGTTAAGAATGTATATCCAGATTCCGCTAGTGGGGTTAAGATGGTTTATTCAAACCGCGCTCGCGGGGTTAAGAATGTTTATCCAAACCCCGCTAGCGGGGTTAAGAATGTATATCAAGACCCGGCTAGCGGGGTTAAGAATGTCTATCAAGACCCCGCTAGCAGAGTTAATAATGTATATCCAGACCCCGCTAGCGGGTTTAAGAATGTTTATCCAAACCCCGCTAGCGGGGTTAAGAATGTATATCCGGACCCCGCTAGCGGGGTTAAGATTGTTTATTTAAACCCCGCTAGCGGGGTTAAGCATGTATATCAAGACCCCGCTAGCGGGGTTAAGAATGTTTATTCAAACCCCGCTAGCGGGGTTAAGAATTTATATCAAGACCCCGCTAGCGGGGTTAAGAATGTATATCAAGACCCCGCTAGCGGGGTTAAGAATGTTTATCCAAACCCCGCTAGCGGGGTTAAGAATGTATATCCAGACTCCGCTAGCAGGGTTAAGGATGTTTATCCAAACCCCGCTAGCGGGGTTAAGAATGTATATCCAGATCCCGCTAGTGGGGTTAAGATTGTTTATTCAAACCGCGCTAGCGGGGTTAAGAATGTATATCAAGACCCCGCTAGCGGGGTTAAGAATGTTTATCCAAACCCCGCTAGCGGGGTTAAGAATGTATATCAAGACCCGGCTAGCGGGGTTAAGAATGTCTATCAAGACCCCGCCAGCGGGGTTAAGAATATATATCAAGACCCCGCTAGCAGAGTTAATAATGTATATCCAGACCCCGCTAGCGGGTTTAAGAATGTTTATTCAAAGCCCCGCTAGCGGGGTTAAGAATGTACATTCGGACCCCGCTAGCGGGGTTAAGATTGTTTATTTAAACCCCGCTAGCGGGGTTAAGCATGTATATCAAGACCCCGCTAGCGGGGTTAAGAATGTTTATTCAAACCCCGCTAGCGGGGTTAAGAATTTATATCAAGACCCCGCTAGCGGGGTTAAGAATGTATATCAAGACCCCGCTAGCGGGGTTAAGAATGTTTATCCAAACCCCGCTAGCGGGGTTAAGAATGTATATCCAGACTCCGCTAGCAGGGTTAAGGATGTTTATCCAAACCCCGCTAGCGGGGTTAAGAATGTATATCCAGATCCCGCTAGTGGGGTTAAGATTGTTTATTCAAACCCCGCTAGCGGGGTTAAGAATGTATATCAAGACCCCGCTAGCGGGGTTAAGAATGTTTATTCAAACCCCGCTAGCGGGGTGAAGAATATATATCAAGACCCCGCTAGCGGGGTTAAGAATGTTTATCCAAACCCCGCTAGCGGGGTTAAGAATATATATCAAGACCCCGCTAGCGAGGTTAAGAATGTTTTGCCAAACCCCGCTAGCGGGGTTAAGAATGTATATCAAGACCCCGCTAGCGGGGTTAAGAATGTTTATCCAAACCCCGCTAGCGGGGTTAAGAATGTACATCCGGACCCCGCTAGCGGGGTTAAGAATGTATATCAAGACCCCGCTAGCGGGGTTAAGAATGTTTATCCAAACCCCGCTAGCGGGGTTAAGAATGTATATCAAGACCCGGCTAGCGGGGTTAAGAATGTCTATCAAGACCCCGCCAGCGGGGTTAAGAATATATATCAAGACCCCGCTAGCAGAGTTAATAATGTATATCCAGATCCCGCTAGTGGGGTTAAGATTGTTTATTCAAACCCCGCTAGCGGGGTTAAGAATGTATATCAAGACCCCGCTAGCGGGGTTAAGAATGTTTATTCAAACCCCGCTAGCGGGGTTAAGAATATATATCAAGACCCCGCTAGCGGGGTTAAGAATGTTTATCCAAACCCCGCTAGCGGGGTTAAGAATATATATCAAGACCCCGCTAGCGGGGTTAAGAATGTTTTGCCAAACCCCGCTAGCGGGGTTAAGCATGTATATCAAGACCCCGCTAGCGGGGTTAAGAATGTTTATTCAAACCCCGCTAGCGGGGTTAAGAATTTATATCAAGACCCCGCTAGCGGGGTTAAGAATGTATATCAAGACCCCGCTAGCGGGGTTAAGAATGTTTATCCAAACCCCGCTAGCGGGGTTAAGAATATATATCAAGACCCCGCTAGCTGGGTTAAGAATGTTTTGCCAAACCCCGCTAGCGGGGTTAAGCATGTATATCAAGACCATGCTAGCGGGGTTAAGAATGTTTATTCAAACCCCGCTAGCGGGGTTAAGAATATATATCAAGACCCCGCTAGCGGGGTTAAGAATGTTTATCCAAACCCCGCTAGCGGGGTTAAGAATATATATCAAGACCCCGCTAACGAGGTTAAGAATGTTTTGCCAAACCCCGCTAGCGGGGTTAAGAATGTATATCAAGACCCCGCTAGCGGGGTTAAGAATGTTTATCCAAACCCCGCTAGCGGGGTTAAGAATGTACATCCGGACCCCGCTAGCGGGGTTAAGATTGTTTATTTAAACCCCGCTAGCGGGGTTAAGCATGTATATCAAGACCCCGCTAGCGGGGTTAAGAATGTTTATTCAAACCCCGCTAGCGGGGTTAAGAATTTATATCAAGACCCCGCTAGCGGGGTTAAGAATGTATATCAAGACCCCGCTAGCTGGGTTAAGAATGTATATCCAGATTCCGCTAGTGGGGTTAAGATGGTTTATTCAAACCGCGCTAGCGGGGTTAAGAATGTTTATCCAAACCCCGCTAGCGGGGTTAAGAATGTATATCAAGACCCGGCTAGCGGGGTTAAGAATGTCTATCAAGACCCCGCTAGCAGAGTTAATAATGTATATCCAGACCCCGCTAGCGGGTTTAAGAATGTTTATCCAAACCCCGCTAGCGGGGTTAAGAATGTACATCCGGACCCCGCTAGCGGGGTTAAGATTGTTTATTTAAACCCCGCTAGCGGGGTTAAGCATGTATATCAAGACCCCGCTAGCGGGGTTAAGAATGTTTATTCAAACCCCGCTAGCGGGGTTAAGAATTTATATCAAGACCCCGCTAGCGGGGTTAAGAATGTATATCAAGACCCCGCTAGCGGGGTTAAGAATGTTTATCCAAACCCCGCTAGCGGGGTTAAGAATGTATATCCAGACTCCGCTAGCAGGGTTAAGGCAGTTTATCCAAACCCCGCTAGCGGGGTTAAGAATGTATATCCAGATCCCGCTAGTGGGGTTAAGATTGTTTATTCAAACCGCGCTAGCGGGGTTAAGAATGTATATCAAGACCCCGCTAGCGGGGTTAAGAATGTTTATCCAAACCCCGCTAGCGGGGTTAAGAATGTATATCAAGACCCGGCTAGCGGGGTTAAGAATGTCTATCAAGACCCCGCCAGCGGGGTTAAGAATATATATCAAGACCCGGCTAGCGGGGTTAAGAATGTCTATCAAGACCCCGCCAGCGGGGTTAAGAATATATATCAAGACCCCGCTAGCAGAGTTAATAATGTATATCCAGATCCCGCTAGTGGGGTTAAGATTGTTTATTCAAACCCCGCTAGCGGGGTTAAGAATGTTTATCCAAACCCTGCTAGCGGGGTTAAGAATATATATCAAGACCCCGCTAGCGAGGTTAAGAATGTTTTGCCAAACCCCGCTACCGGGGTTAAGAATGTATATCAAGACCCCGCTAGCGGGGTTAAGAATGTTTATCCAAACCCCGCTAGCGGGGTTAAGAATGTACATCCAGATTCCGCTAGCGGGGTTAAGCATGTATATCAAGACCCCGCTAGCGGGGTTAAGAATGTTTATCCAAACCCCGCTAGCGGGGTTAAGAATGTACATCCAGATTCCGCTAGTGGGGTTAAGATGGTTTATTCAAACCGCGCTAGCGGGGTTAAGCATGTATATCAAGACCCCGCTAGCGGGGTTAAGAATGTTTATTCAAACCCCGCTAGCGGGGTTAAGAATGTACATCCGGACCCCGCTAGCGGGGTTAAGATTGTTTATTTAAACCCCGCTAGTGGGGTTAAGCATGTATATCAAGACCCGGCTAGCGGGGTTAAGAATGTATATCCAGACTCCGCTAGCAGGGTTAAGGATGTTTATCCAAACCCCGCTAGCGGGGTTAAGAATGTATATCCAGATCCCGCTAGTGGGGTTAAGATTGTTTATTCAAACCGCGCTAGCGGGGTTAAGAATATATATCAAGACCCCGCTAGCGGGGTTAAGAATGTTTATCCAAACATCGCTAGCGGGGTTAAGAATATATATCAAGACCCCGCTAGCGGGGTTAAGAATGTTTTGCCAAACCCCGCTAGCGGGGTTAAGCATGTATATCAAGATCCCGCTAGCGGGGTTAAGAATGTTTATTCAAACCCCGCTAGCGGGGTTAAGAATTTATATCAAGACCCCGGTAGCGGGGTTAAGAATGTATATCTAGATTCCGCTAGTGGGGTTAAGATGGTTTATTCAAACCGCGCTAGCGGGGTTAAGAATGTTTATCCAAACCCCGCTAGCGGGGTTAAGAATGTATATCAAGACCCGGCTAGCGGGGTTAAGAATGTCTATCAAGACCCCGCTAGCAGAGTTAATAATGTATATCCAGATCCCGCTAGTGGGGTTAAGATTGTTTATTCAAACCCTGCTAGCGGGGTTAAGAATATATATCAAGACCCCGCTAGCGAGGTTAAGAATGTTTTGCCAAACCCCGCTACCGGGGTTAAGAATGTATATCAAGACCCCGCTAGCGGGGTTAAGAATGTTTATCCAAACCCCGCTAGCGGGGTTAAGAATGTACATCCAGATTCCGCTAGTGGGGTTAAGATGGTTTATTCAAACCGCGCTAGCGGGGTTAAGCATGTATATCAAGACCCCGCTAGCGGGGTTAAGAATGTTTATTCAAACCCCGCTAGCGGGGTTAAGAATGTACATCCAGATTCCGCTAGTGGGGTTAAGATGGTTTATTCAAACCGCGCTAGCGGGGTTAAGCATGTATATCAAGACCCCGCTAGCGGGGTTAAGCATGTATATCAAGACCCCGCTAGCGGGGTTAAGAATGTTTATTCAAACCCCGCTAGCGGGGTTAAGAATTTATATCAAGACCCCGCTAGCGGGGTTAAGAATGTATATCAAGACCCCGCTAGCGGGGTTAAGAATGTTTATCCAAACCCCGCTAGCGGGGTTAAGAATGTATATCCAGACTCCGCTAGCAGGGTTAAGGATGTTTATCCAAACCCCGCTAGCGGGGTTAAGAATGTATATCCAGATCCCGCTAGTGGGGTTAAGATTGTTTATTCAAACCGCGCTAGCGGGGTTAAGAATATATATCAAGACCCCGCTAGCGGGGTTAAGAATGTTTATCCAAACATCGCTAGCGGGGTTAAGAATATATATCAAGACCCCGCTAGCGGGGTTAAGAATGTTTTGCCAAACCCCGCTAGCGGGGTTAAGCATGTATATCAAGATCCCGCTAGCGGGGTTAAGAATGTATATCCAGATCCCGCTAGTGGGGTTAAGATTGTTTATTCAAACCGCGCTAGCGGGGTTAAGAATGTATATCAAGACCCCGCTAGCGGGGTTAAGAATGTTTATCCAAACCCCGCTAGCGGGGTTAAGAATGTATATCAAGACCCGGCTAGCGGGGTTAAGAATGTCTATCAAGACCCCGCCAGCGGGGTTAAGAATATATATCAAGACCCGGCTAGCGGGGTTAAGAATGTCTATCAAGACCCCGCCAGCGGGGTTAAGAATATATATCAAGACCCCGCTAGCAGAGTTAATAATGTATATCCAGATCCCGCTAGTGGGGTTAAGATTGTTTATTCAAACCCCGCTAGCGGGGTTAAGAATGTTTATCCAAACCCTGCTAGCGGGGTTAAGAATATATATCAAGACCCCGCTAGCGAGGTTAAGAATGTTTTGCCAAACCCCGCTACCGGGGTTAAGAATGTATATCAAGACCCCGCTAGCGGGGTTAAGAATGTTTATCCAAACCCCGCTAGCGGGGTTAAGAATGTACATCCAGATTCCGCTAGCGGGGTTAAGCATGTATATCAAGACCCCGCTAGCGGGGTTAAGAATGTTTATCCAAACCCCGCTAGCGGGGTTAAGAATGTACATCCAGATTCCGCTAGTGGGGTTAAGATGGTTTATTCAAACCGCGCTAGCGGGGTTAAGCATGTATATCAAGACCCCGCTAGCGGGGTTAAGAATGTTTATTCAAACCCCGCTAGCGGGGTTAAGAATGTACATCCGGACCCCGCTAGCGGGGTTAAGATTGTTTATTTAAACCCCGCTAGTGGGGTTAAGCATGTATATCAAGACCCGGCTAGCGGGGTTAAGAATGTACATCCGGACCCCGCTAGCGGGGTTAAGATTGTTTATTTAAACCCCGCTAGCGGGGTTAAGCATGTATATCAAGACCCCGCTAGCGGGGTTAAGAATGTTTATTCAAACCCCGCTAGCGGGGTTAAGAATTTATATCAAGACCCCGCTAGCGGGGTTAAGAATGTATATCAAGACCCCGCTAGCGGGGTTAAGAATGTTTATCCAAACCCCGCTAGCGGGGTTAAGAATGTATATCCAGACTCCGCTAGCAGGGTTAAGGCAGTTTATCCAAACCCCGCTAGCGGGGTTAAGAATGTATATCCAGATCCCGCTAGTGGGGTTAAGATTGTTTATTCAAACCGCGCTAGCGGGGTTAAGAATGTATATCAAGACCCCGCTAGCGGGGTTAAGAATGTTTATCCAAACCCCGCTAGCGGGGTTAAGAATGTATATCAAGACCCGGCTAGCGGGGTTAAGAATGTCTATCAAGACCCCGCCAGCGGGGTTAAGAATATATATCAAGACCCGGCTAGCGGGGTTAAGAATGTCTATCAAGACCCCGCCAGCGGGGTTAAGAATATATATCAAGACCCCGCTAGCAGAGTTAATAATGTATATCCAGATCCCGCTAGTGGGGTTAAGATTGTTTATTCAAACCCCGCTAGCGGGGTTAAGAATGTTTATCCAAACCCTGCTAGCGGGGTTAAGAATATATATCAAGACCCCGCTAGCGAGGTTAAGAATGTTTTGCCAAACCCCGCTACCGGGGTTAAGAATGTATATCAAGACCCCGCTAGCGGGGTTAAGAATGTTTATCCAAACCCCGCTAGCGGGGTTAAGAATGTACATCCAGATTCCGCTAGCGGGGTTAAGCATGTATATCAAGACCCCGCTAGCGGGGTTAAGAATGTTTATCCAAACCCCGCTAGCGGGGTTAAGAATGTACATCCAGATTCCGCTAGTGGGGTTAAGATGGTTTATTCAAACCGCGCTAGCGGGGTTAAGCATGTATATCAAGACCCCGCTAGCGGGGTTAAGAATGTTTATTCAAACCCCGCTAGCGGGGTTAAGAATGTACATCCGGACCCCGCTAGCGGGGTTAAGATTGTTTATTTAAACCCCGCTAGTGGGGTTAAGCATGTATATCAAGACCCGGCTAGCGGGGTTAAGAATGTATATCCAGACTCCGCTAGCAGGGTTAAGGATGTTTATCCAAACCCCGCTAGCGGGGTTAAGAATGTATATCCAGATCCCGCTAGTGGGGTTAAGATTGTTTATTCAAACCGCGCTAGCGGGGTTAAGAATATATATCAAGACCCCGCTAGCGGGGTTAAGAATGTTTATCCAAACATCGCTAGCGGGGTTAAGAATATATATCAAGACCCCGCTAGCGGGGTTAAGAATGTTTTGCCAAACCCCGCTAGCGGGGTTAAGCATGTATATCAAGATCCCGCTAGCGGGGTTAAGAATGTTTATTCAAACCCCGCTAGCGGGGTTAAGAATTTATATCAAGACCCCGGTAGCGGGGTTAAGAATGTATATCTAGATTCCGCTAGTGGGGTTAAGATGGTTTATTCAAACCGCGCTAGCGGGGTTAAGAATGTTTATCCAAACCCCGCTAGCGGGGTTAAGAATGTATATCAAGACCCGGCTAGCGGGGTTAAGAATGTCTATCAAGACCCCGCTAGCAGAGTTAATAATGTATATCCAGATCCCGCTAGTGGGGTTAAGATTGTTTATTCAAACCCTGCTAGCGGGGTTAAGAATATATATCAAGACCCCGCTAGCGAGGTTAAGAATGTTTTGCCAAACCCCGCTACCGGGGTTAAGAATGTATATCAAGACCCCGCTAGCGGGGTTAAGAATGTTTATCCAAACCCCGCTAGCGGGGTTAAGAATGTACATCCAGATTCCGCTAGTGGGGTTAAGATGGTTTATTCAAACCGCGCTAGCGGGGTTAAGCATGTATATCAAGACCCCGCTAGCGGGGTTAAGAATGTTTATTCAAACCCCGCTAGCGGGGTTAAGAATGTACATCCAGATTCCGCTAGTGGGGTTAAGATGGTTTATTCAAACCGCGCTAGCGGGGTTAAGCATGTATATCAAGACCCCGCTAGCGGGGTTAAGCATGTATATCAAGACCCCGCTAGCGGGGTTAAGAATGTTTATTCAAACCCCGCTAGCGGGGTTAAGAATTTATATCAAGACCCCGCTAGCGGGGTTAAGAATGTATATCAAGACCCCGCTAGCGGGGTTAAGAATGTTTATCCAAACCCCGCTAGCGGGGTTAAGAATGTATATCCAGACTCCGCTAGCAGGGTTAAGGATGTTTATCCAAACCCCGCTAGCGGGGTTAAGAATGTATATCCAGATCCCGCTAGTGGGGTTAAGATTGTTTATTCAAACCGCGCTAGCGGGGTTAAGAATATATATCAAGACCCCGCTAGCGGGGTTAAGAATGTTTATCCAAACATCGCTAGCGGGGTTAAGAATATATATCAAGACCCCGCTAGCGGGGTTAAGAATGTTTTGCCAAACCCCGCTAGCGGGGTTAAGCATGTATATCAAGATCCCGCTAGCGGGGTTAAGAATGTATATCCAGATCCCGCTAGTGGGGTTAAGATTGTTTATTCAAACCGCGCTAGCGGGGTTAAGAATGTATATCAAGACCCCGCTAGCGGGGTTAAGAATGTTTATCCAAACCCCGCTAGCGGGGTTAAGAATGTATATCAAGACCCGGCTAGCGGGGTTAAGAATGTCTATCAAGACCCCGCCAGCGGGGTTAAGAATATATATCAAGACCCGGCTAGCGGGGTTAAGAATGTCTATCAAGACCCCGCCAGCGGGGTTAAGAATATATATCAAGACCCCGCTAGCAGAGTTAATAATGTATATCCAGATCCCGCTAGTGGGGTTAAGATTGTTTATTCAAACCCCGCTAGCGGGGTTAAGAATGTTTATCCAAACCCTGCTAGCGGGGTTAAGAATATATATCAAGACCCCGCTAGCGAGGTTAAGAATGTTTTGCCAAACCCCGCTACCGGGGTTAAGAATGTATATCAAGACCCCGCTAGCGGGGTTAAGAATGTTTATCCAAACCCCGCTAGCGGGGTTAAGAATGTACATCCAGATTCCGCTAGCGGGGTTAAGCATGTATATCAAGACCCCGCTAGCGGGGTTAAGAATGTTTATCCAAACCCCGCTAGCGGGGTTAAGAATGTACATCCAGATTCCGCTAGTGGGGTTAAGATGGTTTATTCAAACCGCGCTAGCGGGGTTAAGCATGTATATCAAGACCCCGCTAGCGGGGTTAAGAATGTTTATTCAAACCCCGCTAGCGGGGTTAAGAATGTACATCCGGACCCCGCTAGCGGGGTTAAGATTGTTTATTTAAACCCCGCTAGTGGGGTTAAGCATGTATATCAAGACCCGGCTAGCGGGGTTAAGAATGTATATCCAGACTCCGCTAGCAGGGTTAAGGATGTTTATCCAAACCCCGCTAGCGGGGTTAAGAATGTATATCCAGATCCCGCTAGTGGGGTTAAGATTGTTTATTCAAACCGCGCTAGCGGGGTTAAGAATATATATCAAGACCCCGCTAGCGGGGTTAAGAATGTTTATCCAAACATCGCTAGCGGGGTTAAGAATATATATCAAGACCCCGCTAGCGGGGTTAAGAATGTTTTGCCAAACCCCGCTAGCGGGGTTAAGCATGTATATCAAGATCCCGCTAGCGGGGTTAAGAATGTTTATTCAAACCCCGCTAGCGGGGTTAAGAATTTATATCAAGACCCCGGTAGCGGGGTTAAGAATGTATATCTAGATTCCGCTAGTGGGGTTAAGATGGTTTATTCAAACCGCGCTAGCGGGGTTAAGAATGTTTATCCAAACCCCGCTAGCGGGGTTAAGAATGTATATCAAGACCCGGCTAGCGGGGTTAAGAATGTCTATCAAGACCCCGCTAGCAGAGTTAATAATGTATATCCAGATCCCGCTAGTGGGGTTAAGATTGTTTATTCAAACCCTGCTAGCGGGGTTAAGAATATATATCAAGACCCCGCTAGCGAGGTTAAGAATGTTTTGCCAAACCCCGCTACCGGGGTTAAGAATGTATATCAAGACCCCGCTAGCGGGGTTAAGAATGTTTATCCAAACCCCGCTAGCGGGGTTAAGAATGTACATCCAGATTCCGCTAGTGGGGTTAAGATGGTTTATTCAAACCGCGCTAGCGGGGTTAAGCATGTATATCAAGACCCCGCTAGCGGGGTTAAGAATGTTTATTCAAACCCCGCTAGCGGGGTTAAGAATGTACATCCAGATTCCGCTAGTGGGGTTAAGATGGTTTATTCAAACCGCGCTAGCGGGGTTAAGCATGTATATCAAGACCCCGCTAGCGGGGTTAAGCATGTATATCAAGACCCCGCTAGCGGGGTTAAGAATGTTTATTCAAACCCCGCTAGCGGGGTTAAGAATTTATATCAAGACCCCGCTAGCGGGGTTAAGAATGTATATCAAGACCCCGCTAGCGGGGTTAAGAATGTTTATCCAAACCCCGCTAGCGGGGTTAAGAATGTATATCCAGACTCCGCTAGCAGGGTTAAGGATGTTTATCCAAACCCCGCTAGCGGGGTTAAGAATGTATATCCAGATCCCGCTAGTGGGGTTAAGATTGTTTATTCAAACCGCGCTAGCGGGGTTAAGAATATATATCAAGACCCCGCTAGCGGGGTTAAGAATGTTTATCCAAACATCGCTAGCGGGGTTAAGAATATATATCAAGACCCCGCTAGCGGGGTTAAGAATGTTTTGCCAAACCCCGCTAGCGGGGTTAAGCATGTATATCAAGATCCCGCTAGCGGGGTTAAGAATGTTTATTCAAACCCCGCTAGCGGGGTTAAGAATTTATATCAAGACCCCGCTAGCGGGGTTAAGAATGTATATCTAGATTCCGCTAGTGGGGTTAAGATGGTTTATTCAAACCGCGCTAGCGGGGTTAAGAATGTTTATCCAAACCCCGCTAGCGGGGTTAAGAATGTATATCAAGACCCGGCTAGAGGGGTTAAGAATGTCTATCAAGACCCCGCTAGCAGAGTTAATAATGTATATCCAGATCCCGCTAGTGGGGTTAATAATGTTTATCCAAACCCCGCTAGCGGGGTTAAGAATGTATATCAAGACCCCAGCTAGCGGGGATAAGAATGTATATCAAGACTCCGCTAGCGGGGTTAAGAATGTATATCAAGACCCCGCTAGCGGGGTTAAGAATGTATATCAAGACCCCGCTAGCGGGGTTAAGAATGTATATCAAGACCCCGCTAGCGGGGTTAAGAATGTTTATCCAAACCCCGCTGGCGGGGTTAAGAATGTATATCCAGACTCCGCTAGCAGGGTTAAGGATGTTTATCCAAACCCCGCTAGCGGGGTTAAGAATGTATATCCAGATCCCGCTAGTGGGGTTAAGATTGTTTATTCAAACCGCGCTAGCGGGGTTAAGAATGTATATCAAGACCCCGCTAGCGGGGTTAAGAATGTTTATCCAAACCCCGCTAGCGGGGTTAAGAATGTATATCAAGACCCGGCTAGCGGGGTTAAGAATGTATATCAAGACCCCGCTAGCGGAGTTAAGAATGTTTATCCAAACCCCGCTAGCGGGGTTAAGAATGTATATCCAGACTCCGCTAGCAGGGTTAAGGATGTTTATCCAAACCCCGCTAGCGGGGTTAAGAATGTATATCCAGATCCCGCTAGTGGGGTTAAGATTGTTTATTCAAACCGCGCTACCGGGGTTAAGAATGTATATCAAGACCCCGCTAGCGGGGTTAAGAATGTTTATCCAAACCCCGCTAGCGGGGTTAAGAATGTATATCAAGACCCCGCTAGCGGGGTTAAGAATGTTTATTCAAACCCCGCTAGCGGGGTTAAGAATATATATCAAGACCCCGCTAGCGGGGTTAAGAATGTTTATCCAAACCCCGCTAGCGGGGTTAAGAATATATATCAAGACCCCGCTAGCGAGGTTAAGAATGTTTTGCCAAACCCCGCTAGCGGGGTTAAGAATGTATATCAAGACCCCGCTAGCGGAGTTAAGAATGTTTATCCAAACCCCGCTAGCGGGGTTAAGAATGTACATCCGGACCCCGCTAGCGGGGTTAAGATTGTTTATTTAAACCCCGCTAGCGGGGTTAAGCATGTATATCAAGACCCCGCTAGCGGAGTTAAGAATGTTTATTCAAACCCCGCTAGCGGGGTTAAGAATTTATATCAAGACCCCGCTAGCGGGGTTAAGAATGTATATCAAGACCCCGCTAGCGGGGTTAAGAATGTATATCCAGATTCCGCTAGTGGGGTTAAGATGGTTTATTCAAACCGCGCTAGCGGGGTTAAGAATGTTTATCCAAACCCCGCTAGCGGGGTTAAGAATGTATATCAAGACCCGGCTAGCGGGGTTAAGAATGTCTATCAAGACCCCGCTAGCAGAGTTAATAATGTATATCCAGATCCCGCTAGTGGGGTTAAGATTGTTTATTCAAACCCCGCTAGCGGGGTTAAGAATGTATATCAAGACCCCGCTAGCGGGGTTAAGAATGTTTATTCAAACCCCGCTAGCGGGGTTAAGAATATATATCAAGACCCCGCTAGCGGGGTTAAGAATGTTTATCCAAACCCCGCTAGCGGGGTTAAGAATATATATCAAGACCCCGCTAGCGGGGTTAAGATTGTTTTGCCAAACCCCGCTAGCGGGGTTAAGAATGTATATCAAGACCCGGCTAGCGGGTTTAAGAATGTATATCAAGACCCCGCTAGCGGAGTTAAGAATGTTTATCCAAACCCCGCTAGCGGGGTTAAGAATGTATATCCAGACTCCGCTAGCAGGGTTAAGGATGTTTATCCAAACCCCGCTAGCGGGGTTAAGAATGTATATCCAGATCCCGCTAGTGGGGTTAAGATTGTTTATTCAAACCGCGCTAGCGGGGTTAAGAATGTATATCAAGACCCCGCTAGCGGGGTTAAGAATGTTTATCCAAACCCCGCTAGCGGGGTTAAGAATGTATATCAAGACCCCGCTAGCGGGGTTAAGAATGTTTATTCAAACCCCGCTAGCGGGGTTAAGAATATATATCAAGACCCCGCTAGCGGGGTTAAGAATGTTTATCCAAACCCCGCTAGTGGGGTTAAGAATATATATCAAGACCCCGCTAGCGAGGTTAAGAATGTTTTGCCAAACCCCGCTAGCGGGGTTAAGAATGTATATCAAGACCCCGCTAGCGGAGTTAAGAATGTTTATCCAAACCCCGCCAGCGGGGTTAAGAATGTACATCCGGACCCCGCTAGCGGGGTTAAGATTGTTTATTTAAACCCCGCTAGCGGGGTTAAGCATGTATATCAAGACCCCGCTAGCGGGGTTAAGAATGTTTATTCAAACCCCGCTAGCGGGGTTAAGAATTTATATCAAGACCCCGCTAGCGGGGTTAAGAATGTATATCAAGACCCCGCTAGCGGAGTTAAGAATGTTTATTCAAACCCCGCTAGCGGGGTTAAGAATTTATATCAAGACCCCGCTAGCGGGGTTAAGAATGTATATCAAGACCCCGCTAGCGGGGTTAAGAATGTATATCCAGATTCCGCTAGTGGGGTTAAGATGGTTTATTCAAACCGCGCTAGCGGGGTTAAGAATGTTTATCCAAACCCCGCTAGCGGGGTTAAGAATGTATATCAAGACCCGGCTAGCGGGGTTAAGAATGTCTATCAAGACCCCGCTAGCAGAGTTAATAATGTATATCCAGATCCCGCTAGTGGGGTTAAGATTGTTTATTCAAACCCCGCTAGCGGGGTTAAGAATGTATATCAAGACCCCGCTAGCGGGGTTAAGAATGTTTATTCAAACCCCGCTAGCGGGGTTAAGAATATATATCAAGACCCCGCTAGCGGGGTTAAGAATGTTTATCCAAACCCCGCTAGCGGGGTTAAGAATATATATCAAGACCCCGCTAGCGGGGTTAAGATTGTTTTGCCAAACCCCGCTAGCGGGGTTAAGAATGTATATCAAGACCCGGCTAGCGGGTTTAAGAATGTATATCAAGACCCCGCTAGCGGAGTTAAGAATGTTTATCCAAACCCCGCTAGCGGGGTTAAGAATGTATATCCAGACTCCGCTAGCAGGGTTAAGGATGTTTATCCAAACCCCGCTAGCGGGGTTAAGAATGTATATCCAGATCCCGCTAGTGGGGTTAAGATTGTTTATTCAAACCGCGCTAGCGGGGTTAAGAATGTATATCAAGACCCCGCTAGCGGGGTTAAGAATGTTTATCCAAACCCCGCTAGCGGGGTTAAGAATGTATATCAAGACCCCGCTAGCGGGGTTAAGAATGTTTATTCAAACCCCGCTAGCGGGGTTAAGAATATATATCAAGACCCCGCTAGCGGGGTTAAGAATGTTTATCCAAACCCCGCTAGTGGGGTTAAGAATATATATCAAGACCCCGCTAGCGAGGTTAAGAATGTTTTGCCAAACCCCGCTAGCGGGGTTAAGAATGTATATCAAGACCCCGCTAGCGGAGTTAAGAATGTTTATCCAAACCCCGCCAGCGGGGTTAAGAATGTACATCCGGACCCCGCTAGCGGGGTTAAGATTGTTTATTTAAACCCCGCTAGCGGGGTTAAGCATGTATATCAAGACCCCGCTAGCGGGGTTAAGAATGTTTATTCAAACCCCGCTAGCGGGGTTAAGAATTTATATCAAGACCCCGCTAGCGGGGTTAAGAATGTATATCAAGACCCCGCTAGCGGGGTTAAGAATGTATATCCAGATTCCGCTAGTGGGGTTAAGATGGTTTATTCAAACCGCGCTAGCGGGGTTAAGAATGTTTATCCAAACCCCGCTAGCGGGGTTAAGAATGTATATCAAGACCCGGCTAGCGGGGTTAAGAATGTTTTGCCAAACCCCGCTAGCGGGGTTAAGAATGTATATCAAGACCCCGCTAGCGGAGTTAAGAATGTTTATCCAAACCCCGCTAGCGGGGTTAAGAATGTACATCCGGACCCCGCTAGCGGGGTTAAGATTGTTTATTTAAACCCCGCTAGCGGGGTTAAGCATGTATATCAAGACCCCGCTAGCGGAGTTAAGAATGTTTATTCAAACCCCGCTAGCGGGGTTAAGAATTTATATCAAGACCCCGCTAGCGGGGTTAAGAATGTATATCAAGACCCCGCTAGCGGGGTTAAGAATGTATATCCAGATTCCGCTAGTGGGGTTAAGATGGTTTATTCAAACCGCGCTAGCGGGGTTAAGAATGTTTATCCAAACCCCGCTAGCGGGGTTAAGAATGTATATCAAGACCCGGCTAGCGGGGTTAAGAATGTCTATCAAGACCCCGCTAGCAGAGTTAATAATGTATATCCAGATCCCGCTAGTGGGGTTAAGATTGTTTATTCAAACCCCGCTAGCGGGGTTAAGAATGTATATCAAGACCCCGCTAGCGGGGTTAAGAATGTTTATTCAAACCCCGCTAGCGGGGTTAAGAATATATATCAAGACCCCGCTAGCGGGGTTAAGAATGTTTATCCAAACCCCGCTAGCGGGGTTAAGAATATATATCAAGACCCCGCTAGCGGGGTTAAGAATGTTTTGCCAAACCCCGCTAGCGGGGTTAAGCATGTATATCAAGACCCCGCTAGCGGGGTTAAGAATGTTTATTCAAACCCCGCTAGCGGGGTTAAGAATGTATATCAAGACCCGGCTAGCGGGGTTAAGAATGTATATCAAGACCCCGCTAGCGGAGTTAAGAATGTTTATCCAAACCCCGCTAGCGGGGTTAAGAATGTATATCCAGACTCCGCTAGCAAGGTTAAGGATGTTTATCCAAACCCCGCTAGCGGGGTTAAGAATGTATATCCAGATCCCGCTAGTGGGGTTAAGATTGTTTATTCAAACCGCGCTAGCGGGGTTAAGAATGTATATCAAGACCCCGCAAGCGGGGTTAAGAATGTATATCAAGACCCCGCTAGTGGGGTTAAGATTGTTTATTCAAACCGCGCTAGCGGGGTTAAGAATGTTTATCCAAACCCCGCAAGCGGGGTTAAGAATGTATATCAAGACCCCGCTAGCGGGGTTAAGAATGTTTATTCAAACCCCGCTAGCGGGGTTAAGAATATATATCAAGACCCCGCTAGCGGGGTTAAGAATGTTTATCCAAACCCCGCTAGCGGGGTTAAGAATATATATCAAGACCCCGCTAGCGAGGTTAAGAATGTTTTGCCAAACCCCGCTAGCGGGGTTAAGAATGTATATCAAGACCCCGCTAGCGGAGTTAAGAATGTTTATCCAAACCCCGCTAGCGGGGTTAAGAATGTACATCCGGACCCCGCTAGCGGGGTTAAAAATTGTTTATTTAAACCCCGCTAGCGGGGTTAAGCATGTATATCAAGACCCCGCTAGCGGGGTTAAGAATGTTTATTCAAACCCCGCTAGCGGGGTTAAGAATTTATATCAAGACCCCGCTAGCGGGGTTAAGAATGTATATCAAGACCCCGCTAGCGGGGTTAAGAATGTATATCCAGATTCCGCTAGTGGGGTTAAGATGGTTTATTCAAACCGCGCTAGCGGGGTTAAGAATGTTTATCCAAACCCCGCTAGCGGGGTTAAGAATGTATATCAAGACCCGGCTAGCGGGGTTAAGAATGTCTATCAAGACCCCGCTAGCAGAGTTAATAATATATATCCAGATCCCGCTAGTGGGGTTAAGATTGTTTATTCAAACCCCGCTAGCGGGGTTAAGAATGTATATCAAGACCCCGCTAGCGGGGTTAAGAATGTTTATTCAAACCCCGCTAGCGGGGTTAAGAATATATATCAAGACCCCGCTAGCGGGGTTAAGAATGTTTATCCAAACCCCGCTAGCGGGGTTAAGAATATATATCAAGACCCCGCTAGCGGGGTTAAGAATGTTTTGCCAAACCCCGCTAGCGGGGTTAAGCATGTATATCAAGACCCCGCTAGCGGGGTTAAGAATGTTTATTCAAACCCCGCTAGCGGGGTTAAGAATTTATATCAAGACCCCGCTAGCGGGGTTAAGAATATATATCAAGACCCCGCTAGCGGGGTTAAGAATGTATATCAAGACCCCGCTAGCGGGGTTAAGAATGTATATCAAGACCCCGCTAGCGGGGTTAAGAATGTTTATCCAAACCCCGCTAGCGGGGTTAAGAATGTATATCCAGACTCCGCTAGCAGGGTTAAGGATGTTTATCCAAACCCCGCTAGCGGGGTTAAGAATGTATATCCAGATCCCGCTAGTGGGGTTAAGATTGTTTATTCAAACCGCGCTAGCGGGGTTAAGAATGTATATCAAGACCCCGCTAGCGGGGTTAAGAATGTTTATCCAAACCCCGCTAGCGGGGTTAAGAATGTATATCAAGACCCGGCTAGCGGGGTTAAGAATGTCTATCAAGACCCCGCCAGCGGGGTTAAGAATATATATTAAGACCCCGCTAGCAGAGTTAATAATGTATATCCAAACCCCGCTAGAGGGGTTAAGAATGTAAATCAAGACCCCGCCAGCGGGGTTAAGAATGTATATCCAGACTCCGCTAGCAGGGTTAAGGATGTTTATCCAAACCCCGCTAGCGGGGTTAAGAATGTATATCAAGACCCCGTTAGCGGGGTTAAGAATGTTAATCAAGACCCCGTTAGTGGGGTTAAGAATGTTAATCAAGACCCCGCTAGCGGGGTTAATAATGTTTACCCAAACCCCGCTAGCGGGATTAAGAATGTATATCAAGACCCGGCTAGCGGGGTTAAGAATGTATATCAAGACCCCGCTAGCAGAGTTAATGTATATCCAAACCCCGCTAGCGGGGTTAAGAATGTATATCAAGACCCCGAATGCGGTGTTAAGAATATATATCAAGACTCCGCTAGCAGGATTAAGGATGTTTATCCAAACCCCGCTAGCGGGGTTAAGAATGTATATCCAGATCCCGCTAGTGGGGTTAAGATTGTTTATTCAAACCGCGCTAGCGGGGTTAAGAATGTATATCAAGACCCCGCTAGCGGGGTTAAGAATGTTTATCCAAACCCCGCTAGCGGGGTTAAGAATGTATATCAAGACCCGGCTAGCGGGGTTAAGAATGTCTATCAAGACCCCGCCAGCGGGGTTAACAATATATATTAAGACCCCGCTAGCAGAGTTAATAATGTATATCCAAACCCCGCTAGCGGGGTTAAGAATGTATATCAAGACCCCGCCAGCGGGGTTAAGAATGTATATCCAGACTCCGCTAGCAGGGTTAAGGATGTTTATCCAAACCCCGCTAGCGGGGTTAAGAATGTATATCAAGACCCCGTTAGCGGGGTTAAGAATGTTAATCAAGACCCCGTTAGTGGGGTTAAGAATGTATATCCAGATCCCGCTAGTGGGGTTAAGATTGTTTATTCAAACCGCGCTAGCGGGGTTAAGAATGTATATCAAGACCCGGCTAGCGGGGTTAAGAATGTATATCAAGACCCCGCTAGCAGAGTTAATGTATATCCAAACCCCGCTAGCGGGGTTAAGAATGTATATCAAGACCCCGCCTGCGGTGTTAAGAATATATATCAAGACTCCGCTAGCAGGGTTAAGGATGTTTATCCAAACCCCGCTGACGGGGTTAAGAATGTATATCAGGACCCCGTTAGCGGGGTTAAGAATGTTAATCAAGACCCCGTTAGTGGGGTTAAGAATGTTAATCAAGACCCCGCTAGCGGGGTTAATAATGTTTATCCAAACCCCGCTAGCGGAGTTAAGAATGTATATCAAGACCCCGCTAGCGGGGATAAGAATGTATATCAAGACCCCGTTAGCGGGGTTAAGAATGTTAATCAAGACCCCATTAGTGGGGTTAAGAATGTTAATCAAGACCCCGCTAGCGGGGTTAAGAATGTATATCAAGACCCCGCTAGCGGGGATAAGAATGTATATCAAGACTCCGCTAGCGGGGTTAAGAATGTATATCAAGACCCCGCTAGCGGGGATAAGAATGTATATCAAGACTCCGCTAGCGGGGTTAAGAATGTATATTAAGACCGCGCTAGCGGGGTTAAGAATGTATATCAAGACCCTGCTAGCGGGGTTAAGAATATTTATCCAAACCCCGCTAGCGGGGTTAAGAATGTATATCAAGACCCGGCTAGCGGGGTTAAGAATGTCTATCAAGACACCCCCAGCGGGGTTAAGAATACATATCAAGACCCCGCTAGCAGAGTTAATAATGTATATCCAAACCCCGCTAGCGGGGTTAAGAATGTATATCAAGACCCCGCTAGCGGGGTTAAGAATGTATATCAAGACCCGGCTAGCGGGGTTAAGAATGTCTATCAAGACACCCCCAGCGGGGTTAAGAATACATATCAAGACCCCGCTAGCGGGGTTAAGAATGTATATCAAGACCCCGTTAGCGGGGTTAAGAATGTTAATCAAGACCCCGTTAGTGGGGTTAAGAATGTTAATCAAGACCCCGCTAGCGGGGTTAATAATGTTTATCCAAACCCCGCTAGCGGGGTTAAGAATGTATATCAAGACCCCGCTAGCGGGGATAAGAATGTATATCAAGACTCCGCTAGCGGGGTTAAGAATGTATATTAAGACCCCGCAAGCGGGGTTAAGAATGTTTATCCAAACCCCGCTAGCGGGGTTAAGAATGTATATCAAGACCCGGCTAGCGGGGTTAAGAATATATATCAAGACCCCGCTAGCAGAGTTAATAATGTATATCCAAACCCCGCTAGCAGGGTTAAGAATGTATATCAAGACCCCGCCTGCAATGTTAAGAATATATATCAAGACCCCGCTAGCGGGGTTAAGAATGTATATCCAGACTGCGCTAGCAGGGTTAAGGATGTTTATCCAAACCCCGCTAGCGGGGTTAAGAATGTATATCAAGACCCCGTTGGCGGGGTTAAGAATGTTAATCAAGACCCGGTTAGTGGGGTTAAGAATGTTAATCAAGACCCCGCTAGCGGGGTTAATAATGTTTATCCAAACCCCGCTAGCGGAGTTAAGAATGCATATCAGGACCCCGCTAGCGGGGATAAGAATGTATATCAAGACTCCGCTAGCGGGGTTAAGAATGTATATTAAGACCCCGCTAGCGGGGTTAAGAATGTATATCAAGACCCCGTTAGCGGGGTTAAGAATATTTATCCAAACCCCGCTAGCGGGGTTAAGAATGTATATCAAGACACCCCCAGCGGGGTTAAGAATACATATCAAGACCCCGCTAGCAGAGTTAATAATGTATATCCAAACCCCGCTAGCGGGGTTAAGAATGTATATCAAGACCCCGCCAGCGGGGTTAAGAATATATATCAAGACCCCGCTAGTGGGGTTAAGAATGTATATCCAGACTCCGCTAGCAGGGTTAAGGATGTTTATCCAAACCCCGCTAGCGGGGTTAAGAATGTATATCAAGACCCCGTTAGCGGGGTTAAGAATGTTAATCAAGACCCCGTTAGTGGGGTTAAGAATGTTAATCAAGACCCCGCTAGCGGGGTTAATAATGTTTATCCAAACCCCGCTAGCGGGGTTAAGAATGTATATCAAGACCCCAGCCAGCGGGGATAAGAATGTATATCAAGACTCCGCTAGCGGGGTTAAGAATGTATATTAAGACTTCGCTAGCGGGGTTAAGAATGTATATCCAGACCTCGCTAGCGCAGTTCAGAATGTATATCCAGACCCCGCTAGCGTTATTAAGAATGTATATCAAGACCCCGCCAGCGGGGTTAAGAATATATATCAAGACCCCGCTAGCGGGGTTAAGAATGTTTATCCAAACCCCGCTAGCGGGGTTAAGAATGTATATCAAGACCCCGCTAGCGGGGTTAAGAATTGTATATGCAGACTACGCTAGAGGGGTTAATAATGTATATCAAGACCCGGCTAGCGGGGTTAAGAATGTCTATCAAGACACCCCCAGCGGGGTTAAGAATACATATCAAGACCCCGCTAGCAGAGTTAATAATGTATATCCAAACCCCGCTAGCGGGGTTAAGAATGTATATCAAGACCCCGCCAGCGGGGTTAAGAATATATATCAAGACCCCGCTAGCGGGGTTAAGAATGTATATCCAGACTCCGCTAGCAGGGTTAAGGATGTTTATCCAAACCCCGCTAGCGGGGTTAAGAATGTATATCAAGACCCCGTTAGCGGGGTTAAGAATGTTAATCAAGACCCCGCTAGCGGGGTTAATAATGTATATCCAGACCTCGCTAGCGCAGTTCAGAATGTATATCCAGACCCCGCTAGCGGGGTTAATAATGTTTATCCAAACCCCGCTAGCGGGGTTAAGAATGTATATCAAGACCCCGCTAGCGGGGATAAGAATGTATATCAAGACTCCGCTAGCGGGGTTAAGAATGTATATTAAGACTTCGCTAGCGGGGTTAAGAATGTATATCCAGACCTCGCTAGCGCAGTTCAGAATGTATATCCAGACCCCGCTAGCGGGATTAAGAATGTATATCAAGACCCCGCCAGCGGGGTTAAGAATATATATCAAGACCCCGCTAGCGGGGTTAAGAATGTTTATCCAAACCCCGCTAGCGGGGTTAAGAATGTATATCAAGACCCCGCTAGCGGGGTTAAGAATTGTATATGCAGACTACGCTAGAGGGGTTAATAATGTATATCATGACCCCGCTAGCGCGGTTAAGAATGTATATCTAGACCTCGTCATGAAACTCGTCGTCTGTTGTGTAAACTTGTCTTTGATCCCGCCGGCGGGTTCACGAATTTGTCTGACAACCTAGTAATCTGTTCGGTATACATGTCTTCGAAATCGCCGGCGGGTTCACGAATTTGTCTTACAAACTCGTCGTAAGTTCTGTAAAGATGTCTTTGAACACGAAGGCGGGTCAAGAATTTGTCTAACAACCTCGTCGTCTGTACTGTAAACATGTCTTCGAACCCGCCGGCGGGTTCTAGAGTTTGTCTTACAAACTTGTCGTCTGTTCTCTAAAGATATCTTTGAACCCGACGGCAGGTCAAGAATTTGACTTGCAAACTCGTCGTCTGTTCTGTAAACATGTCTTCGAACCCGCCGGCGGGTTCAAGAATTTGTCTGACAACCTAGTCGTCTGTTCTGTAAAGATGTCTTTGAACCCGCCGGCGGGTCAAGAAATTGTCTAACAACCTCGTCGTCTGTATTGTGAACATGCCTTCCAACCCGCCGGCGGGTTCCCCAAATTGTCTTACAAACTCGACGCCTGTTCTGTAAACATGTCTCAGAACCCATCGGCGGGTTCCCGCATTTTTCTGAGAACCTAGTCGTCTGTTCTGTAAACATGTCTCAGAACCCATCGGCGGGTCAAGAATTTGTCTTACAAACTCGTGGCCTGTTCTGTAGCATGTGTTTAAACCCGCCGGCGGGTCAAGAATTTGTCTAACAACCTCCTCGTCTGTACTGTGAACATGTCTTTGGACCCGCCTTGCCGGCGAGTTCTCGACGTTAACTTACAAACTCGACGCCTGTTCTGTAAACATGTCTCAGAACCCGCCGACGGGTTCCTGAATTTGTCTTACATATACTCGACGTATGTTATGCAAACATGTCTTCGATCCCGCCAGCGGGTTCCCAAGTTTGTCTTACAAACTTGGCGTCTGTTCTGTAAACATGTCTTGGAACCCGCCGGCGGGTTCAAAGCCGAGTCGAAGCCAATATGATTGTTGACCCCGAAGCTAGGTCAATAAAGTCTGTCTATTCAAAGCCATGGTTTAAGGGCAGTACTATGCTGAACAATGTCAGGCGCAGTTCTATCAATTGCCACTATTAGAACCGAATCTATATATCGTAGTATTAGTAACAAGCTCCCATGCTTGTTCAATAAGCTTTCTAACTACTAGTGCACTTGAACTGCTGTCCACCGACGAGTGTTATCTATTTCGCAACTTCGTAAGCTTCTAATAAACCCAAAATGATAAATAATTATGCTTCTTTAAACTCGCTGAAATTTTATATTTCTAATCGTAGGAATTTATTGATCTCTCAAAATATCTCCAAATTATTTCATTTTAACTCTATATTTATACCACTCTATTTACTAAGAAGTGGATTCAACCTCTGCTTGACGGCGAATGGTTTTTTATTTATTTCTATATTTATCATATTAGTTTAAACCTTAGTTTAATGCATGACAAATATACATCTATTATATCTCAATAGTCACAAACGGCATTAATTCAATTTACTCCAAGCATTACATACATTCATCATATTCACATTATTCAAGTTAGTCTAACCCATAGAAGTAAATAGAAGAGATTGGCATAGAAGACTGGTAACATATTCCAGAAACCGTCCATCCAAAAGTGGTCTCCATTGCCACGAGGCCGTTCTGTCACAATAATTTCTTTCGACTAATACTATACCATAATAGTTGGATCCCATCAAAAGTTCAATTTCAGGGCATCCTGTTCCAACGTCGTCGTCGGGAACCCAGATGTTATTCCTCTTCAATTCCTATAGCCATGGTCCTGATGTCATTCTGGGTTTTCCACATATATTAATCTGATCCAGATTTTCTGTTGCCTCCACTTGAATTTTGAATCTGAAGTGGCCGCTAGCGTGTCACGGACTGACGAACGGACAGCATGATTACATAAACCTGACTCGGGCTAAAAATTGCAAGTCTTTCTCCCTATCTCTTCTAACGTAGTTAGCTTAGAAGGATAAAATCGTTCCAAGTAGCGCAAAAAACGTAAGAAACGAAAGTAAGCTATAAGTAACTATCGACATCAATACGGATGCAATGTCGAGCGAAGCTCTAGTTACCTGGTCTACCTTATCGAATGCTGAACCCCCACTTTCGCCGTTTTCTTCCTTCCAGAAAAGTTGGGATAACCCTATCTGTGACAATTTACTGTTAAGCATTACCACTGGAGCGTCTCCAGTCAATTTGGCCCGTCTCCTGGCCTCGCAGACTAAAGAATCTGGTGCTTGGCTTCATGCAATTCCGTGTTCAACTATTGGTACCTTACTGGACGATTCGTCTTTTCGGATATCAATGGCTCTTCGACTTGGACAACCTCTTTGTGTCCCCCATTCCTGTACCTGTGGCGAAACTGTTGATAAACTGGGGCACCATGGCCTCGCATGCCGCAAAAGTGCTGGAAGGTGGTCTAGACACGAAATGGTGAATGACATATTGAAGCGTGCCCTAGTCTCCGCTGGGTTTCCAGCCATTCGTGAGCCGACTGGCTGTTCCAGAAATGACGGCAAACGCCCAGATGGAATGACTTTAATTCCGTGGAAAGGAGGAAAACCTCTGATTTGGGATGCAACCTGTCGAGATACTCTGTGTGCCTCCTACTTAAACATGTCATGCAAAGTTGCTGGAAGTGCCGCGCGTTTGGCCGAAAATCAGAAGCAGAATCTTTACTCGAATCTTACTGATTTTATCTTTATTCCATTTGCTATCGAAACTATGGGCCCTTGGGGAGAAGACGCTAAGAATCTCATCAAATCAATCGGGAGAGTCATTTGCGGTTTAACCAACGAAAAAAAATCCACTTCATATTTGATTCAGCGGATAAGTCTAGCTATTCAAAGAGGGAATGCTGCTTCCATCATGGGGACCGTTCCTTCATCTGATAGTCTCGACGAAATTTTTTACTTAACCTAAATTTTGAATTTTCAAAAATATTGTTTTTGTTATTATGAGCATTGTAACTTTAAATACGATGTGATAAGTAAATATTGAATTCGTATAAGTAACTACCTCCGGTAAAAATACACCCGAACTGATGTACCCAGCCATCCTGACCTCATTGCCTGCACCTGTGCTTGTGCAACAACCAGATGATGAGACATTCTTTGATGCCGAAGATGCCCCTGATTGATATCATTTCTAAGTCTTTAATAGTAGATATTTTACTTAGATTTAAAGCCAATTCTGTCCGCGACACACCCCTTTAGTTGAATCTTGAACTATTAATCTACCCCATCAGCGGGGTTTAAAGCAATTTATCACCCGCTAAGTGCGGTGGCAAACCGTAGTAACTTTAGTCGGGGAAAAAATTATTAGGACCATTTCGGTGCAATCAACAAATTTTCGGTAACTCAGGGTAAATAAAAATAATAATAAAAAATGTTGTTCATAAATATTGTCCTTATCGTAATATGTAATGACAACGAAAATTCAAATATGAAATATTGTAAAAAAAATACTTTATTAATTTTAGAAGTTTTAGTCAATTTCAACCCAGCCTTAGCATGGACTACTCAAGTGCAGTGACAAACCGCACGTAGTAACTAGTCATGGTACCAAACAGCTGGATCTGGCCAAACCCTTAGGGACAAAATATCATGGATGCTACAAATACACTTGCAAAGGAAGCTCCCCAGACTTACGCCCAGAATCGCTTGACTTTTTTTAAGGTGAACACACAACCAATAACATGAACTATAACAATGAAAAAATAGCTGCCCAAATTTGTGTTTACATGATGTAAAAATCAACGAAATTAAAAATCAGCCAAATTAAAGGCAACAGCTTGAGGTGAATTTAGGGGAAAATACTTTCAGTTAAAAATAGGAGGAAATTTCAGTTCTAAGGAGGTCGATTAATTACAACTTAATGGCTTAAATGCATACAAATTTTTTATTTAATTTGGCTCTTAATTAGAATATATCTTACGTTAACATTGAAAGGTCTTTTTTCCACGGCATTTATTATATACTTTTTAAGTCCGCACTACCGGCAAGCACAATATAATAGGTATCTTAAAGGTTGTTTATAGATACACTAAAAACATAAATTGAAAATGATATTAAATCGAAATTACGGAAACGGTTGCGGAGAAAATATGCCACACAGAGTTATAAAATGAAAACCAGACAACAACGTAAAGACACGGGCAATTTGAACAAACGGGATGGCTTAACTAATTATATATATATATATTATAGATTATAAATATTTCTTAAATGTACAAAAAAATGAGAGTAAGATATTTAAACGTATTGCTTTGACAGATTTCGGGAAGTCAGGCTCCGTTTGTAACCCCGTTTCGGTTTTTGAAACTGTGGTCGCCATTTCCATTGGCAGTGCTTGACTCCAGTCCATGAGAGTAGATCACCTCCACAATTTCTTCGAAGTTCCTAGGAAGCTTGAAATTCTTGCTACTGTGAATAGCTGCTCCAAATGCGGTTGAAACGTTTAACTTAATCAAGGAGAATCTTGTTAGTTTCGGATCCTTATTTGAATCGAGGCCCAGAGTTTCAAGGAATCCAGTTTGAAGAAATTTCCAGGATTTCCAAACTGATCCCACACATATGACTGGAAGGCCGAATTGTCCATCGTAGAGACCCTGGGGAATGTTTTAAATCACTTTACCATCTGTCGTCAGTTTTAAAAGAAATTTTGAAAAATATAATCGCAGAAAACCATTTACTGGTTGAATATCAGGCTTCACTGCCAGTAGACATTTGGCCAAAACTGATCCAGCGACTCTGAATAAGTATTGGCACATGGGATCGCCTTCTTCAGCGACTTGAGCAAGTTTTTTCGTCAGTCGGGCCATGTGTGGTTTGTCGAAATTCTTGTAGCAAATCTCTAGCAGGCCAAACCTGTTAATGCAAAAATATTTACGTTCTTAAATATTCTCCAATTACATCGGTTCATGTAATTTAAAATATTTGACCAGGTCAGTGACCCAAGTTATGGGAAGGATTTCGCAATTTAAGGATCATAGAGATTTCTTACTAAATATATCAATACTGATATCACAACTCGCATCAGATGGCTGGGATTTACACACCATAAACTTTTGTCGGAACCATAATAATTGTTATGCATAACAACATAATTTGTTATTATACTATCCGTATCTATGCTCGGAACCCTGCCTCATATCCTATACAATAAAACCGTAGGAATGTATGTCGCTGATGTTTCATCTATGCGTTTCTTACTGGGTTGACTTATCAAAAAACTGAAATAGCCAAAAATTCAAAAAAAAATTCGGAACTGGCGTAGGCTATATGCCATTTCAAAATTCCGTGACCTGGGACCTGGATTAACCTGACCTATTGTGATATTGTACCTAAAATGGTCGTGTGAATGTGTGATATATCGATTTAAAACCGCTGAGCATCAAAAAATACTTTGGCTATATTGGAAATTCGTAATTTTGATTCCTGACCTCAATAACGGTAAAATTTCGAAATTTTGATCCCCTGAACTTAAAACCGTCAAGACGTCAAATTTTGGACATGCCTTTTAATATACCGAATGAATGGGAATGGGGAGGGTTAATGCCGTGTGTTAATGGAGAGGTGGAGGTTTGGGTAAGGGATCTATAATAGTATTCATGTATCATGTATGTGAGGTGCCACACCAATTAACCGCCCCCAGTGGAATGTGTGTTTTAAGGGTACTAGATCAGTGGAAGTTAAAGGCTATGTGTCTAAATAAAGTGTAGGGCAGCATTCAGAGAGGTCAATATGCCCGTGTCTTGCCACTCTTGCCCCATGCACGGTGAATTGTTACTGAACTAGGGGCACAACTCTAAGAGTTTTTTTAAATTAATCGCTATTAATCGTTTATCTTCAACGTTAAGGCCCGATTACGGGCCTCTGGCTGCCTAGTATTAAATAATTGAATATGTGCACCTGTCATCAATTTCAAAGTGATTTTGTATTGTTTTCCAAAGACGGTTAGTTGGGAAGGGGGCCATTTCTAGTCTGTCCTGATCATCCATGTAGCATTTGATTGCTTTGTGGGCGATCCACCAAGCTATAAATATGCAAGCGGGAAATTAGTGTTTTAAAACAATTAATTAGGTATAAATATTTCTAAAGTACAATATGTGGTATATTACCTGATCCTTCATCCCCAAGCATATGCCCCCATCCACCACAACGCCCCTCACTTCCATCTGGGTTGATAAGGAGACAGTTAGAGCCGGTTCCGGAAATTAGGACAATTCCACCTTTGACAAATTACTTTGTTAGTATTCTACTACTCAAATGACATACGCTCTTTGTCAATTTTTGCAATCCCAACATATGATATACCACATTGTCGCAAATTTTCTGTAGATTCCGAATCTGCAAAAAAACGTTCATGTTCGATACAGTTTCGAGATAAATCTCGGAAAAGGGGTTTAGGCCTTTTCGGGTTTTTGCTATTTTAGAATGCTTTAAGCTTCTATATGTGTAAAGCGTGATATAAATTGTTATTTGCAATTTTATTACGAGTTTAAATCACTACTAAGATTCTCATAGCTCAAAAGCGTTCGTGAGCGTGAGATATGTTCCAACAACTAACCCGATTAAAAATCAGTATCTTTACGAGTTTTCCCAATGTTAAGGTATTTTACACGTTGATTTGTGTAACATTGGATTGTTGTTTAATGTTGGTAATTTCTTCCCCGTTTAGCTATGAACAGTCCACATTCCTGCCCCCAGCGGGGGGCCTGCGGGCAGGCGACAAAAAATGATGACAATTAACGTGCCCCCCCTTAAATGGGAAGTTGCTCTCATATACGACGTTGCTCTCTATTAAAAGGGAATGGTGTCCCTTGTCACATTTGCCCACTGTCAGTATGAACCATGCCCCCTCCCGAACTGAACCATACCTCTAATTTTCAGGGAAAGGTGCCCCCTAAAATCTTAATCTGCGCACGGATTCGTTCATTAGTTCCTACATTTAGTCGTATGCATATCACAACTTAGCATGTCATTAGTGTTTATCTGATTAAAGATAGTCAGAGTTTGTTGCCTTCACGTTTTCTTCATTCTCTTGTCTGATGAGTTGGCATACAATTTTAATTTTAACTGAAAAACAAAGCAGGAAGCTGATATCAATAAGTATATGTGCGAATGTCATCAACAATCATTCTACAGGAATGAACGAATTAGTGGGCAAAGTAAGATTTTAGGGGGCACCATTCCTCGAAAATTAGAGGAATGGTTCAGCACGGGAGGGGGCATGGTTCATACCGATAGGGAGCACCATTCCCTTTTAATTTAGGGGGCAACTTTCCGCTTAGCGGGGGCACGTTAATATACTTCCGCCAAAACATTGTCATGTTAGGATGCAGATGGTATGGTTAGGGTAGGATCCCGAGCTATGTGAGGTGTGTAGGGGTAGGATACCGATCTATGCGAGGTAGGTTGGGTTGGGGTAGGGTACCGAGTTATGAGAGGTAGGTAGGGGTAAGGTACTGAGATATGCGAGGTAGGAAGGGGAAGGGTACCTAGCTATGCAAGGTGAATAGGGTGCCGAGCTACGCGAGGTAGGTAGGAGTAGGGTACCGAGCTATTCGAGTTTGGAAGGTGTATAGGTACAAAACTTTAAATTGTATTTATAATACATCTTAAGTTATCCCAGAACTGAACTCATGTATCGTTGTTTGGCCTCCGGCAAAACTGAATGGCCCCGGTCCAACTTTTTCTGACCTCCCCACCAGTCTTGTTATTAGTATATTACCATTTACGGTACATGTAGTTGCATAAATCTTGTTTTAGAAGTAATAAAGACTTGGTGGGGAGTTGGGGAGTCCACTAACAGCTGGACAGGGTCCCACATGCTGTGCGAGGGTATAAGATCTGATACATCATATATTAGAGATAAAGCTCGATACCCCATCCCTAATTACCTCGCAAAGCTATGTACTCTACCCCTTCCTACCTCACATAGCTCGGTCCCCTACCCTAAACCTAGCTTACTAACCAGAATTAACTTTTTTACGGACGGAAACTACGAACATTTAGAAAAGAGTTTAAGAATTTTTAGCCCCTAGTTCAATAGAAGAAATGCAAAAACTCTATATTTGTGCGTAGTTTTCGGAGGGTATCGCATGAACGCTTGTGAACGCATGAGACATTTTATCTCAAAACTGTATAGACCAGTAATAGTTTTCTATACCAGATTCGTAATCTACGCAAAATTGGTATGTATGGTATGTTGAGATTGAAAAAATTTACCTGAGCGTATGTCGTTTTAGTAATAGTATACTAACTAAAACCATAATTAAAACTTACCAGCATCGGAAACAGCAGCAAGTGGGCATTGAGTATCAGATGCAATTGTGATGTACTCCACGTTGCTTGATTTTTCTGTCATGATATCTTTCAACTTCTTATTCATTTTGGGGTCTTCACATCCACTGAGACAGAGTGCCTATTATAACAGAACCCATCAATCCAATTAAATACGCCTCAGTAATGTCGAATATTTTTAATTTTTGTCATATTCTTTAATATTTAAATCGCCAAGGAGGGAGACTCCATAAACTCTCCAAATGCAAACTATATCCTTGTTTTGGCGTCTTTATGGCATTATGGCAGGGCTTAACTCACCACTCCCGAAATAAGTTGATTGGGAGGAAGTCCAGCAGCTCTCTTCAGATTTGCAATTATGTCAACTGCAGTTTCGCAACATGTTTCCATTCCCACCAACTAGAAATATTGGGAAAAGTCTTTAAAAATTGAATTAGTAGTCCCCGTTAGCTGGAAAATATGTTTGGAATCCATCAAAAGTCATCACAACTAACACTAAAAATCCCGACATCCCAATTTTGATCACCCATTTACTCATTTACAAAATAACAATCAGTCCTACATATTTCTGATGACATAATTTCAATCTTTTACAATGTACGGCATTCTCTCCATTGAAGAGGACATCATCACGAGATCTTATGCCGTGGATGTAATGTAGGTCAATCTAAAGCGAAGATCTTACAAAAATATTAACGATATCTATTCATAACACGTGTTTATGGTAATCAAGTAGAGCTAAAATACTTAAAAAAGCAGATTGTATTATGGTCGAATCACTCTGTTTATCTATTTGGTGCATGTTTAAGTTAAGTAATTGAGCATTCCAAAGCAGTCTACATCTGCCTCTTTAAATTTATTACATGACGCCACTGAATATTTAAATGAATTCTACTTACCCAGAAGTTAGTGGATCGCTCATCATCCAATTCCGTCAATTTCTTTCCATCGCTATCAACTATAACGGCTGTTGTATGGGTTGCTCCGCTGTGGATATGCAAAACCAAATCGGTTAATTAACTGACAAATAAACCTCATCGAAATTTCAATATTAAATTAAGAAATATTCGTTTTAATCCGTTTATAATTTAAATAATTCATCATTCAATTATATAAACATAACCACTAAACAGTGGTTAATATTGGGTGATCTCGTTTTTCTCCAAATCATGCTAAAAAATATGCAAACAAAATTTTGTTTCTCCGAAAATCTAAAATCAGCAGAAAAAAAATAAAGTCAGAACTTAGACAAGATGCCGACATTTACACTCCTATTGTTGTTATCAATTAATTGAAGGATGGAGGATTGGTTAATAAAAAAACACTCATCTTCAGTCCTGTCGTGGATTAACATCAATAACATTCGTTCGAATAAAAAACCAGAGGTCTTTCTGCTTTAAATCAACAAATCGATATGTATTGAAGTGACAGTCTCTAATTTATTGACATAATGTAGCGTTTCTTAAAGCCCATTAACTGTTACACTAGTACAAAAAGTAACCCAGTTTTTTTTTGCTATCCCGACCCAATGCTAATGAATGAGTACCTTGAACTGATCAACTTATATCCATATTTTTATGACTTTTATATTTTTCTTAAGCGACGAAAAACCGCGTTCTACTTCCTGGATATCTTTCACTCTTTGATATGATACCGACACGAATAAAGATCGAGGTTGTTGAATTAATCAAATGTAGTTGCTTGATTTTGGTTTTTCGATTGACTTAAATCGAGTTTGTCTTGGTTTTGAAACTTATTATTTGTCCTTGAATTCAATTAGGCTTTCGAATAATATTTGCGAAGCGTGCAGAAAATACACATTATAGTGTCAATTTCCAATTCTTTGAATTATACTGTCTAGTGTCTATTTATAGTATTTACTCATAAGTTATGACACTAGAGACATGTATCTGATCAATCTTCAGTAGTGTGGTATTGTGAATTGTGTACAATACATGAACATGATAAACTGAGACATAAAAAAAATGTTCATTGAATGTTTATTACTACTTTTATAATCAACTCATAAATCAAACATGAGATGTATTTGCTACGTCATGCGTCATTGTTTCTAATTTTAAAATCTATCTGAATTATCGAAGGCTGCGTGCAAGAATCCCGTTTGGAATTAAATATTTCAAATGACAAAAAAATACAATAGGATAACGGCTGTCGATTTAATCAAGAAACATTCCTATTATGCATGCGTGAATAATACTCTGGTGGCACCTAAATCCATTTCTTGTTTAGAAAAATATTTCTCAGAATTCTTCTAGTCAGTATTATTAGAGTAGATTCACAAAATAATATGCCAAAATCAGGGTTCCTCTGCAAAGTCAGTACGAAGAGTCACATGACTGTGTTTTAAATTAGTCATTACATTCTAAATAAATATTGATGTATATATTAAAATAGAATGTTGAATGATAGTGGTACAATCAGCTCAATAGGATTGACAGTATTGACACCACGCCAATTATTGGCACACGAAATACAAAAAGGATTAAACATCAACCCCGAAATGTTCATTACTACCTCGATACCCGATTTAATAACTGAACTTGTAACTACATTTGTATTTATGAATGAATTAGAATGCAAATTGGAATTCGATAGTAATTGCTAATTGACAGATTATACATTCCAGATTTTAATTTCTCCGTCTGAATTTGTAAATTGACTCGTCCTTAGAGTCCTTACTTACAAACTTTAGAAAACATACGAACTCGTACGCAACTAATATTCTATGAAGCATCAAGTCCAACTGACAAAGAGACCTTGAGATTTTGTATAAAAAGGGATAGGCATAAAGAAGTTATTGCGTCGTTTACCCTGAACTTGAACTTGAAATTTTTATAAAATCAGCTATAATCAAAATATAGCGGACGAATGTACCATATAAATTAAAATGTCTGTATTGAATAGGCAGAGCAAGTTGGATAATATGTAGCTTCAAATCGACGTTACTATTCCCGTGTTAACATCAAACTTGAGGCTTGACCAACTTGACCTATTCAAAACAGATTTCAACACCCAGTGCAACGGGTAAGTTTGAAAGAGAAGAGTTTAAGTTGGCACAGTCGATTGGCCGATGTTGCAGATTCTATTTTAAAAGTCTCGAATTCATAAGATGAGATCACAAGATGAAGGAGTGGAGACCACGAGAGCTCTTCATAACAATGATACGTTATTATGTATGCAGATTTTATGCAAATAAATTAAAGACCCAGTTGTTAAGCTGTCAATGTATTGCATCAATTATCATTTGACACGAAGATAATTGCACGGTTTCGAAATCAATGCGAAGCAGATAGGGAACCTATCTGAAGAGGTCTCGTATAGACATTTCCTCCCGAAACGTTATAAACTAGGGAGATTCCCGAGGGCAAGAATGAATACAAATTTTAAGAACGAGTATTCAGGTTTCAAACACGGAAGAGGCTAACACCAAGTTTCACATGGTAAATAGGCGACGAAAATTGATTATTTTTCTATATGCAAATTACTTTTGATATGTGATTTTCTTGCAAAAACCCCAAATTTCCTTTACCAATTTTAAAACTCAACAACCAGTAACACGACAAACTAAACCAAACTGTGTCCAAATTTTAAAAAGGGTGTGTACAGGCGGAAAAACTTGTTACGCGATTATCAAATTTGAACGCTATATAAATACGCACTGTTTAAATTTTCAAAATCCGACAAGCAGAATCCCATTTTTTTAATATCATTGGAGTGTAACTGTCTAACGTGCCTGTAATACTATTTCAATACGATACAAACAATGTATTAATAGACCATATATATAAGCCCATCCATATACGAATTGAGGATTTAATTGCTTTTTTCAACTCATTCATTCATGTAACAGACAGCCGGTATTTATTGTCAAACAAACCCTACTACTATTCTGTATATTAATTGATAGATAAACGGAAAGGAGGATGGGAATGGAATACGATCAATTCGACACTTCTCCGTTATTATCTAAATCGGACTCGCCCTTAAAGTCCATATAAATTAGCCCAATCTTCAAAATTCGGGCACATGATGGGTTTTTTGGTTCAAATGGTTAACAAATCAGGAACGCATCATAATCCGAATCTGCTAGACGAACTGAAAACAAATGCTAATCCCTTGCCGGTCTTGTCTGTCTTATCCACCCGGAAGAGTACATACTATAAACGTGTGTAAGTATGAACTAGGTCCGATAATTATTGAACAGGAATAAATAAACAAACATAATAATAGAATATTTATCGTCGACATAATAAACAATGGGACAGAATGAGCGTAAACCCGATACTCATTTTGGCATTGGTTCAGGAATCATCATTATTTGCACAAGATTTACACCTCCCATCCCGTGTGTATCTTACGAGATGACGATAATAACAATGAACCTTGACCATGACAGGACATCAAATCATATCCCCAATATAGATATGCATTTATATTAGACATGAATATATTTATTATGGACGTTAATTAAACTGCGACAGTGGCAATAATCAATGTTGCCCATTGCCCAGCAATAGTATAACCTGTTAAGTACCGTTTTGACATTGACATTGACAATGAATTACTTTAACGACAATGGACAACCCTCACCTCCAACAAATGTAACCTCATGTTACTCATGTAATTAGTCAACCTTATTACCTCATACATCATGTCTATGAACTTGTCACTAGTTATTACATATCGAAAATCGATCTATATACAAAAATCCGACTTCATGACATATCAACCCATCCTCCAATTCCAATGAGATATCTTTTGGTGACAAAGTTGGACTTGGATTCTCTAATTATTCCGCACAAATATTATTGCTGCCGCATTAAAATATTTCAAATATAAAACAGGACAATTCAATCGACAGATTGATAAGGAAAGAGCGGAGTTTAAGAACCACCTCTACCATACTATATCCTTTTGTACTCATTAAAATTCCATATTAAATACTTTCCTTCAATTAGCGACTGCATTCTCAGTTTATGACAATATCAATGAATCCATATATATTAGTTATTATATGAAGCACCATGAAAAGATTACAGAAGTACAGAGTCATTACTCAATTCCCTTAAATTCCTCAGCAGTTGTTAAATGAAATGGGTGCAATTTATCGGGAGCATATATTCCGAGTAATATGATCACATATATTTGCAATAACAATAAAAATAACTGGATACATTGGACAAGCAATTAGGTCTCTGTTTTCATCCATGTGCTTGTTCGTAATATTAATATTACGGATTCAAAATTGTAATGCTCTAGCTGGTGGTCAAATAATAAATAACATGACAGTCGAAATATATAAGCATTTATAATTATCAGGATAGTCAATTCCTCGATTTTTTTGCACGAAATGGTTATTTAGCGAATTGCCTAAATAATTCCCCCGGGTCCTTTATTCCAAATAGCCCGATTCCTAAGACTATTCAAGAGGTCAGGCAAACTGCAAAGTTTATAACAATATATGGCGTCATTTCCAGGAATTGACTTTGAAATACTTAGGAATTTGGCAAAGTATTTACAAGAATGCATACTTAGAACTGCTAACTATACTTCCTTGTCCATTGTTTAAGAAAATTGGTAATTAATGAGAATGTAAACAGTGCCTTTATTTGAGCGATAATTTAATATGATGATTGTTCCAAGGAATTCTAACTTTTGGCCTCCACGACTAATACATTTATAATACATTTACGTGTTAAAGAAAACGTAGAACATCATTTCAACTCATTCTCAAATCCTACAATTCCTTGAATTGGTTTTAATCGATCTGCTATCGTGGCTAATTACAATCGTGTTAAGTAAAGCCTGGCCCCTCGCATTTCAACAAATATAAACAGAAACGGGTCCTCTTCTTATCAGTACACAGTATGCATTAAATGTATCGATTATTATAAGAATCGAATTATGAACAGTAGTAAGTCATAAAGACAGCTGTTTTTCCGGTGCAGTTGGTTGACACTTGACAGGATGCAGAAAAAATTTGAACAATTCCAAAACACAAAAGAGTAAATAAAGAAAGTCGTGTTTACTTACCCTTCGATCCCAACGAAGTACCTTGTGTTCATCTTTGCTAATTTCTCCGTAATAGAAACTTTTCCACCGATTTCCGTCGCAAATCTACTTAAATAAATAAGCTTTTCCGGAAAAGGGTTGAGCACACTACGGACTCGGCACAATAAATCCCAGACCAAAAAGATCAAATATCAAATAATATTTGTGTAGAATTTTTTAAGCACACCAGTATGCAGTAGCAGCTATGCTATTTCATCGAGTTTGGCCGGCTATAATAATATATTTAGTGTGCTTGTTACTGGTGCAGTGAATGCAGTTAGAATTACCAATCAATAATTGGCAATGTTGTGCTTATCTTTTATTTTGATTAATATTTATTGTTATTTTTTTATATTATTTGTAATGGAGACGATGAGGAAGGAGTAGCCTGTTGGCGTCAAGTATTTTAAATGAGACTCTTCAGTTTGGTCCACTTTCCTTTATACAAATTCATACATGCTTCATTCATCATAATAATCATCCTTTACACAGATCTTCGTCTCCGTAACTAGTTGACTGCTAACTGCAGAGTTAGTTATCGTTAGTTATTAGAGTTATAAGGGCAGTTAACTATATCCTCGACTTCTATCTTGCCGTCATCAGTAATATTACTTCAAAAGCAATATAAATATGTAATGAGAAGATACTTGGAAATGATCATTCATTGACATCATCATCATTATCATAATCGTGATTATATTTAAATATTACTATGATCCCAATCCCAACCCACTTATTCCTACTATGCAAAGGTTATGAATTTACACTCAATGTTATTTGGGGATAAGGGAACCCCCCTCTTGACGGGGTTTATATTATAACGGATGATAAGCTTCTTCCCTCTAACCTTAATAACCATCCCAGACTGCCGTTTAGCTTGTTAGAGTGTAGATAAAATTTACTGTCCATTTATAGGACACAGTATTATAGGATGGCTATCGATTCAGTTTAGTATTCCTGACCAGTATTTGTATCTTTACAGGGATTCTATCAGGTAGAACCATAGAATTGGATAATATAGTAGACCTAGAACGTATTGTAGTATACACAAAAGGATGAATGAATTTAGTTTAAATTCCTACAATCGTTAAATGTTAAGACCTTTAAATTGCTGATTAAGAATGCTCCTGGATAAGCTGATCCTCAATTATATTTCTGACTCTAATAAAATAAGTCATTAACGTCGGACGGTGGGGAGATTATTTAGAATGATTTATGACAAGTTGAGTAATTCCCAAAAATCCGTTTATAAATGACTCGTTGGGTATTGCCCTACCGGCCCTGGCCTCCCAATCTAATAGTTATCATTATTATCAACCTACAGGGTTATCTCGATGGAAATTAAAAATATACCCTATCATAAATCCAACTCACACCAATGGCTGTTCATGTACATTTTATTGTTTGTGATGTGGCTTACATTACTTTACATTCGTGTTTTATTTTGGTGGGCGAAAGTAGCCTTGTCAGACACTGTTAATAGTTTAATTTTTTCATCCGTTTAAGAGGGATTTAAAGATGAGCCATGAAACGATAAAATATGTTGGAGAGGTAATGGTAGTGCAGCTCGTCAGTTAATAGTTTGAGAGAGTTTGAGATGAATTGTGATTTTTGTTTTCTGGTCTTAATTTGTGAGTTAGTAAGGCACTAAATTGACCCCATTAATATGTACAGATTAATTAGACTTGAAATTAAGAGTGGAATGGGGCTTTTGACTGAGATTTATGGTCCGCTAATATTGAGCAAGTGTTTATTCATAGTAAGTAACGTGAATTTAATTTGAGGACAGAATGTAATTGGAGTTGTTGACCATGACCAATTTGTCCAGCGGCGGTTTGAAGTTTTTTTACGAAGTCTGATGTTATTTAAGAAGTAAAATAATAAATTGTTATCAAAGACAGAGTGAGTTTATACAAATGTACAAAGGTTATAAACACATAGGTTATTCCTTCAAACAGTTTGATTGAGAGATTTAAACTGTTGATGTAGATTACAGACGGACAATCAAATAATATACGGTGGAATGTATGATTCAGATCTTCACTTTTCATCTAGTCGAATATTACTTGAGTCTGGTGATTTTGGAAATCCGTTTATTGATGTCCTGGCCATCCCAAATTATACATATTTACATGCAATTACACTCCATGATATTCAAAATGCGTCATTCTCATATTTAACCCTGATCTATAAATATACTTGTTTTAAGTTTTAATTACTCTGAAAAATCCCATTTAAACTGATGGTAATAATTGTCATTGTTGGAAATCAATTAATCAACTCCAGCAAAATACAAAGCAAAGGCTTTTATCTCAATCGTCAGTTTTAGACAATGAACTGAAGGTGCTATTAAATAACTATTGATGGTAAAATGAAATATGACGTCTGAATTTTGATGGGGATATCAGTGATGCGCAACATATTTATTGCAACTACTTCTGATAGAATGATTATGATTTAAACAAATGTCTCAAATATGCTATTAAAACGTTGTAAGCAACTTCAATCCATTGTCAATTGTTCTAAGACTTAAAAACTGTATAGAATTTTACGGTTGAATTTATGACACTGCCATTACCTCGTCGTTCCATTCAAGTTTGATAGGTTAATATGCTAAACAAATTACTACACTGGCTATCGAATTAAATTTGAACGATTAGTTTGATGAGATTATTCCTGTTTCACATATTTTTACACAATTTATATGTTGTAACGGAGTGTCAAATGCTTGCTTTTTGAATAATTTCTGTAAACAGGGTTTTCGATTTTTTTAAGGCTTTCGATTTCTTCGTTTTAAAATGTCGAATGAAAATTAAAACTGATCACCTGAAAACGCAGAAATCATTTTGGATGTAAATCTCTACTGCTTTTCAATAAATTATTATGAGGCTTTAAATTTTACTCTATTGAAGAAGTTGGCTCTTTATCTTTACCCTTTATTAATAACTTGTGATTCTTTTTGTCTTTAATGCTGTTTACGTTTCTTGTATTTGCATGCACAAGAATTATTTCGAGTTGTACTAGTATGTAACAAAAGGACAAACAATAATCATTTCGTGTACTGAAAAGATTATTTATGTTTAGGTTTAATTGTTCTAAAAATTGATAGTTTATAATCTCTAAAAGCATCATTACGATTAGTTTTCAACAGTTACAAGGTTCTTGAGAATCACGAGCCTGACCTAAAATATTATCAACTTAAAACCCTTTTACAAATCCACAAAACCATCAATCATTCGGCTCTCTGGCCAACATAAAATAAGACGCCTTTCAACTTTTGATCCATATTAGTGTCATATTAAATTAAAAACGATATTATTGATGAGGAAAAGGGAGGTCAAAGTTTGAACTAATACATTTGTCTTATCTAATACTCTTATAATCTTTATATTTTACAGTTGAGACCGATGATGCACGATGTGAACATGCATATGTCCAAGCATTCAGAATATCGAAGACCCAGAGATCAAAATTCCTATCCTATGCATTTACTTGTAGCTAATCTCCAATGTCCTTACTCTTATCTCATTAAGTATCTAAATTTATTCAACCTCTTTATTTGATAAAGATGATGAAGCAATTCCATGAGAAGATAATAATCTATTTTTAACCGGAAATTGACAGTTTTCAATGGTAACTTACATTAAATCGTCTTTCCAGAACAAAAGGTTCTTAAATCCCAGATTAGGCCATGTAAACATGATAGCGGACTCTATTGAAAATTATTTCAGTTTGACATGCTTTAACATTGGATGTCTTAAAGGTTCCAGAAATCCTAATAACCTATTCAAAATGGAATGAATTAGTATAGAGCCGTGGAAAACACTTCTGAGGCATCTCATTCGCACTGACCCTTTGACTCAACTCAAGTTATCATTGTCAATTCGCCAGTTCCCAAAGATTTAAATATAAACATATGTATACCACATTTTTTTGGAAGAAAACTGAAATAAGGATCAATCTTGCAAAAAATTGTAAAATTCGGAGGTGTAGTCGTGCTTTGACAACATCGGCGAATTTATTTGTTGAAACCCTTCAAATGCAAATAAAAAAGTTGTCGTTGCATAATTACTAATTACGAATTTTTTTGTCGATTCCGAAATTTGATTGTGAATTGATACGTTCAAATAGCCCATTCTGATTGTGAGATTGCTGTTCTTTCATAAATATCTTTGCATTGCTAATTACATTACAGATTAAGAGATTAGATTTTAGTGTGCATTTTTTATCCTATTATCCATGTCGTCAAAGTGCCGACAAAAATTGCCAGCCATTTAACAATCCAAGCGTAAGGAAAGAATGACGCTGAAGCTGAAGAATTTGATGTCATCCAATCCATTTCCAGACTGTTTTACAGTTTCCTATCAAGCTATCAACGATGATGACGAATTTAATTATGACCAAAGGCTGTCGAACCTCGTCTAATCGTAACCCAAGAGGGTTATGGTATGACTTTAACCAGTCTGATATACCAAGCCATTAAAGGTTTTTAAAATACTTAAGATAAATCACAAATGGTCTGACTCCGAAAATTGAAACCTGTAACCGACGAAAAACCCATTTACTGTCCCTATCTCAACTTTTTAAGTGCGTGAAAGTTGATCTGCATAGTCAAGATAAATTAATTAGTCTTAACATTTCCTTAACATTCTAATTTTGGTTATCGCAATGGGCTAAAAGCATTTGCATATATAATTTGACTCTAGTTCTGAAATCCAGTTTCCTTATACCGTAATTATTTAAATACATTCCCACAACTCTACTCCACTCCTCGGATAAAATTTAAAATAACTTCCTGAAAAACGTACCGTCGTTAGTCCCAAGGAAAATGAAAAATTACAAGCATGAAGTACCAAAATAAATGTAAACCAATTGCCATAAATCATTCATGATAAGTTACTGTTTGACCCTTTAAATAAAATTCCCCCCGAAATACAAGCTCCCCCATTTTATTCAGTTAAAACCCCAATGAATCAATTCAAAGGAATATGCATGCCATTAAAAATGGACTTTCCCGACATTCAATCCGACGGAGGTATCAGTATGAGAGCCTGAACAATACCAATATCCTTGCCAATTAAATGTGAGACGCCAAATAATTATTATGATAACAGGGTCTGGAAGTGATGATAATCTCTTGCCTTCCCGTTTCCTATACACTAAACTACCATTTTATTTAAAGAATAAACTGAGGAGACAGCAAGGTTCTTATTCCAACTCCACCTGCCTTTTTTATCGTATAAAACCCATTCTCCAGCTCCTCAACTACTTTAGAAGAGTTTTAAAAACGACGAGGATTCGAAATCAGCCTTCCCATCAACTCTTCCTAACTTTCCCGTTTTTCAGAGTCGCACTGAATTCAATTACCACATTTATTTTTACTTGACGATATAGTGTTACTATAGCTACTATACGCCACAATACTGAAACATATTTATAGTAACTATAAACAATTCCCTAACCTCCTCAAAGCTGTAAAAGTAATTTTAATAGCGTAAAGTTTGAGCCTAGGACAAGGAGGCGAGACAATTCGGCAATTCTCTCTTTCTCTGACGAACATTTAAAATTTAAGACGGCAGTAACTAATCTCCTATGCACATACGTAAGTTCTAAAACTTTGTTTTTATTGCAGTTTTACACGTAGTAGAGTTGGTATTTGGTATGTAACGCCGAAAAGATTTACTAAAATCTGCATATGCACGAGTATATGTATTGGTACTTGGTAGGAGTGGATTTTTAATTGTACCTTCCGCCTCAATCTGGATGAGGAGCGTTTTGAATAGGAATATACCTTCATGTCAATGAGAGGCAAGTCGGAGAATTTAAAGCGAAATTTTAAAAGTAAATAGAAAGGATATAATATTACGATGTTTTGAAATATGCAATCTGACTCAACCTGCCAAATTGCTTTGCATTATTTACGCACAGGCTCTTTATAGTCTTTTAATGTTTGTTACATTATATCTAATACTCTTCTACATCCTTTCATTCCGAATTTATGCATTTTTACGACAGCCTGAATCTCATTTGAATTGATTTTGGTCCTGTTTGTTTTAAACCTTTAGACAGAGGCTTCCAGCAATAGTTACAAAATAGTTACAAAGGAATTGATATTTCTGGGATATATAGTCAAGGCCAAAATTCTAGCAGCCACAGTCAACAGTGCAGTTTTCTCGAAGCTAAAGTTACTCAACCGCCTTGTCTGGCTTTGGGTACGTATCTTTGTTTATCCATGAAAATGTCAGGAGTGAAGGTAGATAGAATCTACGTTTATGAACCCGAATTTACGAACCTGCCAAAAAAACAAAGTATGAAATCAGCAGGGTCTTCGGTTCTTAGCAAATCGGTTGTGGATTTGACACAAAGGGACCGTTGGAACAACGTGACTACGGACAACCGGAAAAGAAATAACAAGAAGCCGTCCTCTTTACCCAATAGTCGAAGTTTGTGCCTTCTACCGCAAAACATGAGTTCCAGGTTCCCGTTGAAATTCAGCAACGTCTTGAACATTAGAGGTAAGTATTTTCATGTTGACTTACAGATCAGTATGCAAATATGCTTCAGTCTATGAATAAGGTTTAAAAGTTTCAAAAGTCCCAGGTCAGCGTTTCAACTCTGACTGTTAGATAATTTAAGGACTTTCATAAATCCAACAATTATATGAAGTCTGAAATTCTGATTAATTAAGTCCCAATAATTGGAGAGACTGTGGACTGGTTTGGTCTTGGAGCCGTAGTTCTTACTTATAATTTTCTAGACGCTGAACTACTGCGCTCAGGTAGTGGCTGCAGTTCTTCATAAATCCAATTTTGACTGTCAAACTTGTTGCAACTGATCGATTCTCAAATGGACTGTCACATATTATTAATGTATATTGTTCAAATATCTGACACGAATCATTTTAAAATTTAAGACCAAGAGTTGACAGTTCTGGGAGTGAAGATAATTCGGAGGAGCATAACGGATACGATTAAAGCCTTGAACCGTCTGTTGTTGCCGTTGGGAGATGGGATTTCTAGCACTGGCAGAAGTCAGAAGCTGTTGCCCAGATACCTTCGGCTGGTGAAAGAAGAGTTCTTGGCAGACCCTGGGGAATCCTCAGCCAATGGAACTACTGGAAATCAGCTCATAACAAGTGAAATGATTAAAACGGGATGCTTGGAGAGTCTGGTCAACAAGCTCGGGCATCTTGGATTCGAAGATCGGAAGGAAGTTTCTGTACTATTCTGCAACCTGTTGCGACAACAGGTCCATCCCTATCCGCTGACCAACTATCTCAAGACAAATAAGAAGATTCTCGCCCGGCTTATTTCCGGGTAAGACAAAGTTTGATGTTAAGACTAATCATAATCCTAGGGTTTAAACAGCGTCGACACTACGTTCACACGGTTTGCGCGGTTTATCTAGTAATTGAGTCAGTGCAGTGTGCGATGTGTGTTTTTTTTTTCATTTCATATTGTTATAACTGGTGATGATTGAAATCGGGGCAAGAGTTTTTTTGCATTGATTATAGTATGTAATATGCTAAACGAAAAATATTTGGTTGCAGATATGGCGAAGAATCAGGAGCAGCTTTGATGTATGGGATCATGATCAGGGAGTGCCTGAGAATCGGGGCGCTGACCAAAGTCTTTCTGGAATCTGGACAACTCTTCCGTCTTTTGGAGTTCGTGAAGCGATCGAGGTTTGAAGTTTCTTCGGACGCTTTCCTGACCTTCAGCAAGTTGCTGACGGAACACAAGAGACTCAGCGCGGCTTATATGATGAAGAACTTTGACGAATTCTTTGGAAGTTTTGACGTCCTCCTTCATAGCGACTGCTATGTGACGCAGATTTACAGCATTAGGTTGCTGGCTGAGTTAATGCACGACAGAAATAACTACGATGTCATGAGCAGGTACGTTGCCGACTCTAAAAAGTTGAAGAGCATCATGATGCTGATGCGAGACTCGTCGTCAGAAAGTATCCAATTTGAAGCTTTCCAGGCTTTTAAATTCTTCGTTGGCAATCCGGACCCCCATCCAAGAATTTGCTCGCTTTTGATGAAGCATAAGGAGAATTTGATCAACTTTATGAACTACTTCCAACCGACTCGAGGAGTGGACCAGTACATTGAGGAGAGAATCTTTCTTAATACCCGACTGATCGAGATTTCTGAATCGTATCCAATAATCAATCCCAAGCCAAAAAGAACAGATTTTTTGGTGAAAGCTTAAATGTCGAACCAGTACCATACCATTTTAATTTTCAAGTTTCAATTGAATATATTCTAACGTTTCCCAGTGACATGCAAATGTCTTGCGTCAGATTTAAATAGAATTTTATTATTAATTGGATATTTAAATTCACAGTTTAATTCAGTAAACACATTCTTGTGCACTCGACAAGTATCAACAGGCAATTTAGCCGTTAATTGTCACTAAGGCGGTTGAGAAAATCTCTATTTTGAACAATAATTTATATATAAACACAAAATCTTATTTTTGTAACTATCCCTGTCTAGCATCAAAAAATTAGTTTTGACATTATTTCTTGTCCTTGTGAAATATTAAGAATAAACTGAGAAATCCTGAAGAAATATCATCGACTATAGAATACACGCTCAGTGTCGGGCACTTATTTACCTGTAGAATGCATTTGGTCAGTGATCAAGTGTTTCAAAAACAAAGAGTAAATAACATCAAGTTTTTTTTAAATTCGCATAAGATTTTATGTCAAAGAAGGAAAAAAACACTAATTTCAAAATAGGTACATGATTTTCCTGAGTCATTTTAAAACATTTATGAAGTAACTATATAGATAACATACTAAATCGCTATTTAAATTTTAGCTGTGTTCATCATCACATTGTTCATCTTCATCACTCACATTTTGAGAGACATTCCGCTTCCATCGTTGACAGCGAGGACAGGGTGTGGCATGGTTCATACATTTCTTATGGTAAACAGCTCCACAGGAAGGACACTACAATGATATCAATCATCAACTTACAAGGGAAGTTTTTCGGGATGTAATAAGGGAATTGCTTGAAATTTTTACGGTGAAATCTACAAACCTTATGGACAATAAAAATCGAAAAATTAGATGCTTAATTTGACGTTGACCATGTTTTAAAAATTACCTAATACAAAAAATCATTTAAATTGACTTTTTAAAATGCTCATAAAACAGTTAATATTGGTCAGATTTTCAAAATTGTTCGAGTTTTGGAATGCCAAAGAGTTGTTCCTCAAGGAAATATAAAGATTTGAATTTTCAAAAAAAAATTGAAAAAGCAAAAAAAAATTATTCAGTATCCCCAAGCTTAAAAAATTTGAAAATTCCAAGAAAATATAGATTTTTCTAAAAATTCAAATCGTTTTATTTTCTGCAAATTCAGCTCTTTCGCATTCAAAAACTTGCAAAATTTTGAAAATCGGACCAATATTCGCTGTTTTATGAGCATTTTAAACAGTCAATTTAAATGATTTTTTGTATTAGGTCATTTTTAAAACATGGTCAACGTTAAATTAAGCACCTAATTTTTCGATTTTTATTGTCCATAAGGTTTGTAGATTTCACCGTAAAAATTTCAAGCAATTCCCTTATTACATCCCGAAAAACATCCCTTGTTAGTTAATAAATGACAATTTCAAAAATACAACATATTGTAATTTTGACGTTAGTTCGAACTTTGAAAGTTGATTCCAGGTTAAATGGAAATATAACTTCAGGATTTCGGCATACTTCACAAACAAATCCTTTCGCTTCGCACAATTTACAAGAGGTGATATGAGACGTCCCTAACTTTAGCAGCTTGGAAAGTGTTGTTGTCAAGCTTCGATTGGGAACATTTAAGAGGTCCTATAATACAATACTATTATTACAACCAGATTAAAACCATATTAACCAATCAATAAAATAAATTCAATATTTATGTTACCGTAATACTATACCAGTGAATTTTTTCATAAAGATAGTCCCTTGGCCAAATTTCCTTCTTAAAATTATCTAGGATGTCAAGATCCTTGCATGTTTTCAAGTACACAGAGATGTAATTCAGCTTCGTCCTTAGTTTCTGCAAAGGAAACGAAAGAATTAACTATAACAGTTAAAAACTGGATAACCAAGTAAGGAGACATTGAAATTCAGACAATAATGCTACATCAATGTACTTTAATTTCTGCCAATTCGTCCACATGTGCGTACAATTTTGGATTGATTTCGTCAACGTCAAACATTGCCTCATCTTTTATTTCATCAATGAATTCACAAGCCTGTTTGTAGACACTGTAAAGCCTGAAGTCCCAATTCAACAGAATTCTTGACGGAATGACATTCACTTCACTAGCATGGCAGTTAGTACAAAAGTTGTAACCAGTGAAATGACATACACTGAAAATAAAATCAGAGTTGCATTTAATCACAATAATAAAAACAGTTGGGTTTCCAAGCATTCTCAATTTCACTTACCGTGAAGGTACAGAAATTATGCCAATGTGAGCTCTACAGGACCTTAATGAATCAGAAGAATCAATATTTATTCATTCTTTACTAGATCCAATTTATTGGTTGCGATTTACTTGCGAACAGTTCGAAAAACTCTTGCTTACATGCATTCATAAGATTGAGTATCCAATCCTACTTCATTTGCAATTTTCCTCAAGTACTTGCTTATCTTTGGAAACTAATTAACAAAAAAATAACGAAACAGCGGTTATTACTCATAATAGCGATGAGCTATAATTTCAATGGAACGAATAATTATAAAATAAAAACTCAAACTGACCATATCGGAACATTTATCCTTCGTCGAATAACAGTTTATGATTTCAAACCCATCCAGAATTTCGTCCGACGGCTGAGGCTGAAAAAAGTTGTAATATAAGGTATAAATAGAGTGGGACTGGAAATTACTAATTGTTCCTTAATAATTACAACTTACAAGTACTAATGGTGATCTTACCTCGGAAGAGGATGTGGTTTCATGGAGTCCACTATCTTCTGTGGTTGAACGAACAATTTGTTCCGATTCGTATCCACTGTTGTAAATGGGTGCCCCCACTTTCAATTCACGATTGTAATTAGTTAATAAGTCCACATAGCTCAGTCCCTCATCATCGTCTTCTACCACCTTAGTATTAGCATGTACAGAATCTTCAATCGGATCCATTACGATATCGATTTGTACATCCATTTCACTGCTACTGGATGACGGAATAACAGTCGAAGGATCTGTTAAATCGTCCCCATCTGTCTCTCGAACCTCTTCAATAAACGGATTGGTTTCAGTTGGTTGTTTCTCTTCAGATCCTGGCACGATAGATTTTTCAATTGTATGTTTCAGCAGTGGAGGGCTTGACTTTGATGGTGAATTAGATAATAGTGGTGTATTTTTTAGAGAAATAAGCTGAGAACTAGTAGACGGAACTGGAACTCTAAAACCTGCTAACCCAACTCCTGGTTGACTGGAATCAGAATTTCTTCGACTAGATCCAGCCGAACCAGAACGACTTCCAGACGGTTTCAAAGCGGTGATAATTCGAAATGCATCTTCTTCTGATAGCAACGGTGGTCTTCTTGCTTGCATAAGGAGTGGCTCAGGTGTCTTCGATTTTCCCAGTTGAGGAATAGCTTGCATGTCTTTGGAGTCCATGTTCTGAGCAATGTCAATTCCTTCGCAGACGTTTTCGTCTACCCATAATCCAACAAGAGCCAGTGGACCGCTGTTCCATTGATTTATAAGACTATTATCCACAACTAGATCGAATTTACAAGACTCGACTATTCCTAATAAATAATTTTTCAAGATGTCACATCGGTCTGCATCTCTAAGGAAGGCAGACGGCTTATAAAAACTTCGTACATGATTTGCATTTCGAAGCATGTTTTCCAAGTAACTAATAAGACTCATTTCATTCAGAGTTATGCGGATCCAGGCTCTTCCTCGTCCGATGTCGGTGTTGACATAGTTTAGCCTCCTGATCTGATCAATAACATCACGATGACTGAACATTATTACAAATTCCCAGAATGAAGGATTCGGAATAGAATTCTCTCGTCGAGACGAAAATATGGACATTGATTTCAGGAATGTATTCTTGAGTCCGTGAACTGCCAAAATACATAACACATAAATAGTTAAATTAATTACTTATTAAATAAACAGATCTAATTGTAAGATCTAAATAATAAGTCACACATTTCAACAATGAATACAAAATACACTTACTGAATACGGCTTCAAGAATCCAGCACAAGTTATTGGTCGCTTCTTCATTTTTTAAAGGGGTCCACTGGTCGGCAGTGTACTTTAGCTGCAATTCTTTCACACATTCTTTCAGCCTTTCGATTAAACTAGATTTCACTGCCGTGTCCATTCCATCCAGATTGAGTGAAGACTTTTGGAACATCGTAAAATGACGAGAATATTTGATCAATTCTAAATTCAGAAGTTCAATCGCACGAAATAATTATAATATTATAAAAGCAGTATCACAGAATAATTAGAGACTTGTTCAGGCTACAATATCCCATCTTAAATTTTTAACAGTTCCTTGAAATTATACTTTTCTTTCAAAGTCTGAATGCAATCGGCATACGCAGTTCCCTCCCTGATTATTCGAAAAGATCCTTCCTGAGAAAAATCTATTACAGTGGATCCAGCCCGAGCCGCTTTTTCACTTTCTTCACAAGCCGAGAGCCTTCCACCGTTGAAAACGTAGTCGAGGGATGGCCAGAGGTTGTGAAATTCTTCCACGTCCAAAGTACTTGGTCGAGAGGATAGGTTTGCACTTGTTAATGCAATCGGACCGTCGTGGAATTTTGCCAAGCTAACAATGAATTGATTATCCGGGATTCTGATTCCAATTAAATTTGTGCTGGGGTTCAGATTCTGATTAAGGCTACTTTGTCTTTCGAAAACAAGGGTAACAGGACCTGGCAGAAGATCTTCCAGAAGAGCTTGAGGAACATTGACTTTTCCCCACTGGTAAACCTGGTCAATGGAATGAACACAAATCGCAATTGGTTTTAGACAATCTCTTCCTTTAATTGCATAGATTCTTTCTATAGCTCGATTATTCTGAGCGTCTCCGGCAATGCCATAAACTGTGTCAGTTGGAACTCCGATGACTCCTCCAGATTTAAGTACATCAGCGCCTTTAGTAGCAAGAAGTTCAAGATTGCTTGTAGTAAGTCGTATCACATTATCTCGCGTGAGACCGTTCCTTTCCTCTAAGATTATGGGAGCACTCATGCCCTTGAGCTGCCGTGGAACTGCAGAGTTTCCAATCGCTTTTGCTGCTCGAGGTATATAAAATGCAATTCGTTGCACAAGTCCCACCATAAGTGATTTGGATACGATACTGACTCCAAACAAAATCTGTAATTTTAAATAAATATGAATTGTTTTATATTTAAACATATAAAATAAAAAACTAGAACATCCACTACACGCCACACATTACCACTATTCTTACCTGCTTGAAAACAGCTTGTATATAATTACTGCAAACGTATCTTAATCTAAATGTGGAAGAATTGTGAATTGCCTTATTCTCATTCGACTTTGAAGTTGCTCTTAAATTCCTGACAGACAGAGCACAGAGTGAAGGCAGAGGCACAGATTGTAGATGAACTTTTCAGCATCAGCATGAGTCTATCTGTAATAATAATAATAACAAATACAAAATAACAACAGACCACAGACACAGACCCAATAAATAGAAGATTATTCATGATTTCTTTCAATTAAAAATTATGTGTGACCAACAACAAACGATACGCAATTTAATATATGACACATATTTCAGATGCATTAATCATGAATCTATACACTATAGATGCACTTTGAACTGTGACTGGGCTTTGTTTTGTTTGATCCACCAACCAGTCACCCTACAACGCCTACAAGCAACGCAAGGATGATTGCGGATGCCTATTGAATATTTTGGGAATACAAAACCACAAAAAGAACATATATGGTGCATGGAATTAGAATGTGCAATAGTTTTTGTAAATTCGTACTGCCATTTGCCATTTGGAATTGCAATTGCATATTGCACATCACACATCATCATGATGACACATTGTGCATTGTAATGGAAATTTGAAATTCCTAATTAATTGAATTGCATTGTGTGAGAATTGACAATCTGCAATCGTTTTCATTTCACATTGCATTTTATGTTTTACATTTCCAATTAATCTGAATTATTCACTAAATTCTAGCTATGTGCTATGGTTTAGCTAGTTTAGCATTGATTGCAATTGCAGATTGAATTTAGAATTAAACAAAAAAGAATTTTATTGACGAAAAACGTACCTGCTTTTTAGTTGCCTTATTCAGATTCCCAACAAATCCACAATCTCAAAATGATTTGTTATGTTTTTGACATTTGTTGATTCCGTTTCCGTGTTCAGTATTCTGGTTCAAAGTAAGTTGTAAGTCTGAAGTCATAAGTTCAGTTCGAGTTCTTTCGTTGTTCGTCATTCGAATTTCTAAATACACATGGCAGAGGAAAGGTCAAATAGCCCACGTTTTTTGAGGAAAAGTCCTTATTATTCAAATCATTGCCTATCTTTATTCTCCGAAGAGGTGTAGAGGGGCAGACGTGTCCGACCATTGAAACTAACGTCATATTATCAACAACAAACCCAAATCCTGGAACCGAGATTCTGAATGATAATTAAATTAATTAATGATGATATGATCCCTGGAGTTGGAAGTCCAAAACATTAGCATCTCTCGAGAGACATGAAAGACTGTAAAATGGGTTCTGATTGCAATGTTAAATAATAATTGATGTCGTAGTTAAGTTAAAGTTAAATGAATTCTAAATTTAAAGATGTCGTATTGGGAGGGAGAGATGAGAGACTATTTCGAGGGATTGAGGCCGAAGGTCTCATTTTTAAGGAGATTTTTTGAGAAGGAAAAATGAAATCCAGTCCAAGGCTCGGGTTTCTTTCTACCAATAAATTGTAAATTGCAAATTGTAATCCTGAATCCTGAGTTGGGGAAAGCGAAGAAATAGGTTCTTACAAACTTTTAATTTGTAATTTAATTTAAAATTTTAAAATTTTAATCCCAACTTGTGACCCGGACTTACTTTGGGCCTATCGATTTAAAATTTGAGGTACTCCTTTTTCGTACTCATTCATAACTACATGGTAATTATATGGTAATTGATAGTAATTGAAAATTTTGAATTTGTAATAATGAATAATTTGCAATTTGCAATTTAATTTTCAATTCACAATTAATTTAAAATTTTTGTTTTCTATTTTCATTCATGTGTCATGAACTCATGAATGTGATGCTGTCACATTTATTTCACATATTATCACATATCAGGTGTCAGGCTCTTAGCTAAAATCATAGATATGCAATGTGATATGGATGCAAAAATGCAGTAAATGTATGTCATATGTTGTATCTTGTTTGTATGTACAAGTTTAAAGTTCAAAAAATTTTAATTTTGAATCTAGTGTTTCAATTCCATCACAATTGTTGATTTGATTTTGCAATTCTGAATTCAACTGCACCGTCAACTGTTATCCGTAATCTCACCCTTTCCCCTCACTTCCACTTTGTTGTCGCATCTTTGATCTTTTTAGTTATTTATTTTTTCTTTTGTTTTCCATTTCAGTTCCAGAGCACGAAGAGAGATCTCTAACTCTGTCATCTGTCTTTATACAGCAACAAACTGCAAACAACGTCAAATCAGCTCTTTCAAATCAAAATCAATCTACTAACGCGTGTATCTCTTGTAACCTCAAGTATCTGAAATGGAACTAATTCTCAAAAAATCCTTGAAATTTGCCTAACAAAATTGTACACAACACAAATTGCTTCAAGACAAATGAAAACAAGAGCCTGAAAATATGGCAGAGAGAAAGCAAAGTCGACAAGGATTTAATCGAAGTGAATCGTCAGGTGAGCACTAATAGTTTTTAAATAATTTGTAATTACAATTAATCATGGATGGCACATGGTTCTTTCAAATGGTCAAACAAAGTCATGCTTTTTGACAAAGTAGAGTCTTAAATAGAGAACTATATACGTCGTGATTCGTGATCTAGAGAAGACACTCGCCATACGATTCTATCAAATCCATGATTTCGTTATAAAAAGGAACTCAAACTTACTGATAATACATGACACATTTATTTTTTATCTGTATTGAGGTATCTGAGCTAGAATCAGTTTAAAAAATAAGTTAAATCGTGTGTAAAAGGAAAAAGCTTGAAAGAGTACAATTTAAATTAACATAATTTGGGTAAATTACTACTTGATTTAAATTCGGTTTCACGAACGTTACGGATGAGTTGTAAATTCCTACCAATAATTCATATTCTTGCCTGATGGACTGATAAAATCAAGGGGAGAAATACAATAAAAAATTAAAAGAGGTGGGTGGTATCGTATTGCAATATTCTTATTTTATCTATAAATTATATTATTATATCTAGATGTATTTTTAAATGCCATGGCCATTTCTTCGTTCCAATCGCCTCATAATAATCCTAAGATATCTATTCTCAATTCTCAAATGATACATGATACATTGAGGTTGTTAATGGAATATGAACGGTTAAATTTTACTATATATTAAGAAACAGTGACTTTAGAGTCCGTCATTCCCGACTTCAGCCTTTAAATTGTTGTAAAACCTATTTTACTTTCATTCCTTATAGTTTCTCCCAAAAAGGAAAATTAATTTATAAAACTATTTTTGAGCCTCAAAATTACTTTTCCTTACACATCAATGAGGAATTTAAGAGAACCCTTTGAGGTTCAATGTTTTTAATTTTAATTTTAATCTTTACAGAAGACAGAAAGTTAAGATATATATGGCTTATCAAAAATCTTAACCTATCTATTGTAGGAAACATCACTTTCAATTCAACTTGCATCTTCCGATGTCATTGCCAATTAATATGGTTTCATATCATGATATAGAAGCGGGCGTTGGCGTTAGTTAGTCCATCTTAATTCTGAATTCATATCTTAATGTCTTGTCTTAATGTACTTGAGTAATCGGGTGATTTTCATATGGTAGAATGTAGCGGATGCTTATTATTAGTTAGTAAAAATAAAAATTGCATAATACTCTTAAATTTCACGATTAGATTTTAGATTAGAAGAGGAGAGCTGTTCTGTGCAACCATTCTTAAAGTAGTCATAAATGATTACAAAGTACAGTCATGCACTAAATAAAGAGTGCGTAGCTTTAAGTTCTCCCGTCCAAGTTGGAGACCAACTTACTTGGCCTCTTCACCCTGTTTAAAGTTTAAATAAAAAATTGGAAACTTTTTATTACTAATTGGCTTTGAAAGGATTGGTCATCATGTCATCAAGTGAGATTAGAGATTGTGATCATGAGAGGACTGCATGGTCACTGACTGATAAGGGAGTTATTGATAAACAAGGGAATTTGTTTTTAGTACCAAGATTAGGATAATCTCTTGAGCAAAGGGACCGGAAATTTCATTCAATCATATCTTAAGTTCATATCTTACAATTAGCCCTAGCTCTCGTTTGCTTCACAATTTGACCCAATCCATCTCATTTCGGATGTAACTGGATGATTCTGGTATATTCAACGAGAAAAAAACTTTATACGGAAGCATTGTTTTGGAGGTTTCGCTGTTTCGCTGTTTTCCGTGTTTCTCAAAATTGAAACCTTTATATGACACTTTATAAATCATCAAATGCATGTCCATCTGTCATTTACTATTATTTTCAAGACATTTTTGCTTGTATTTTCAAATACCCTTCGTCATATTATTCTCATGATTTACATTCTCATGACAATTTATAGTCCAGACCATTAGAAAGTTGTCGAGGTAGAATTTAATAGAATAAAAATTGGGAAGTGGCTAACAGGCAAGCTTGGGCTCTCGTTCAGTATTTCAAGAGATTTACCTAATCTAATATTGTGCAAGGTCTTCATCCTCATGGACGCGACGGGTTTGAATTATTATTTGCAGTTTATGTGAGCATCTGTCACTGAACAATTTTGCTGATTGCAAATTGTAATCATTTGCAAAGGTGTCAAAACAACTAGTTTAATGGTCTCCTTTAAATCATTATCGTTAATAAATAGAAAAATATTCTTTTCTGCCATCTAAAGTGTTTTAAGTCGCTAACGTCAATCGTATATACAATATACGATATAACTTTGGTAGACACTGTCCGCGGATCGTACGAAATATTTTTGGAATCGGAAATTATCGACACTGCGGGTTTACTTTCGTTGCGCGTAATGTGGCGTTTTGCTGGGAATACGGTACTACAAATTCACACCATTCCATATGCCATGTGCAAACATATTCAGTTTTTACTATTTGTTTTGTGCTAACACAACTATTGTTTCAAGGATTTTGATGGAACCTGGAAGATTAAATCTAAATGTAAATATTATTACGTGAAGGGGGATGTCTATTATGTCTCATTTTCTTACCCACTTCTTCATTACGTACATCCTTTACCCAGGAGCGGATATACGTACATTCATGAATAACGTTATAATATATGGAGATTGATGATCCTGATCTTGTTGGCTAACTACTTCTACCCTGGTGTTGTCTATAGGTGCATAAGGCGAAGATGAGGTGATGTAATTTGGATAGTGCCTTGCAAATAGTTCAAACACACTTTCGTTAACGCGTTAACCTTGCGCTTTGTTTCTCGGTCATTATATAAAGATAGTGGATTCTATATGAATTATGTCTCTTCATAAATGATTTACTATTTACTTTTATCTAGTAGTGTGGTTTGGTCTCATTTATGACAGATTTGTTGCAGCTTGGGAATGGGAAACTATATTTCCTTACACAGTTTGTATAATTTTTGACTATACTCTCAAGTCAACAGTCAGTGTCATCACTTTATAGTTAGTAGTTAACTTGCTACTGAAATGTATAGGATGTTGAATTTGGATAAGAAGGTTTAGTATCGCTGTTGTACTTGGAATCAGTGTACGTTCGACGTGCAGTCCATAAACAATCGTATAGGGAGTCGGTCGGCTTGAGAAATCGACAATTAGGCCTTTCAAACAAATACAACATAAATATCCCAGCTCTCAAACTCTTCAAAATCAAATTTATTTTGCAATCAAGTAAGATAATCTTATTTTTATCGATTGATAAGGCGGATGGGTGAGAGGCTATTAATTCGGGCTTTACTGACCTGCTAAGCAGTATTATATATTACAGATATGTAGTTAGTCTCGAGGATTTGCATTTAATTTGCGCTATATTTTTCTACTAATAATATTGTTCGAGTAATAAAAGGAGGTCAACAAAACAAGGTGTTATGGTTATATTGTATCAGTCAGTGTCTGTAGTTTACACTTGCTTGTTTATAAAAATTAGTTAGTGCATTTTTTCTGTAAACTACATGTTACATACACTAAAGATAAGAGAGTTAATTCTTTTAGAATTACGTAAACTAATAATTTTACATTTCCTAAAAGGTTTTTTTTTCAATCTCCTCTGTTTAGGTAAGGTATGCACGAGTAGTGTAGTATGATTCGTATATATTCAGTTCTGTTCAAATGAAAAATGTCAAATATGATGTTGAAATGAAATGTTTGGTTTGAAAATGTATTTTTCAAAGTTTTTGGGTTTAAAATTATCAGAAGATATTAAGGGTTACGATTAGAAACGTACAGACTTGAGACTGAGAGTGAAGTATAATATATTTTAACTGCTCACTACTCTCCTTCAGATTAAACCACCTAATCCGGAGCTTATTTTAAAGGTTTTTCATAGATAAACAATACGATTAGCATACGGAATTATGAGAACGAATAGGTAAGATCTGGTGTCAAGTTAATTGTAATCGTTATCTTGACGGTGACGGGTAAATTTGATATGGAATTGGAAGGTTAAGGTGGTTGTTTTTCTGTACATCAGTTATACTGACTGATCAGGTACTGACTTAGGCTTTACATCGTTCTACTCGTACCTGATTAAAGTTTCAACTATTGCATTTAAATTAGTACTTAGTTTTCAAGTGGAATTTATCAATTTGTCTTATCTGTGGAAATGAAAAGGCAAGCTACTACTTTTTCATGTATTAATACCCGATCTGGACTCAATGACATTAAAACCAAATCTACCAAAGTGACTTCAAGGGGTTTTTTTGTTCATCCGTATCTACCACTTGAGAGTTGCAATCAGTATTTAAACTCGTACATTTTAAAATTTGAAGCAGTTGTAAAATTTTAGTACTATGAATTGCAGTTAGAAAGTTGAGAGGAAAGGGAACAGAAGCGGACTTTGTATTTTATCGTTGTTTCGTATTATTTGATTTCGGAAAGATATAATTTAGGATATAAAGGTTTAGTTTACGATAATGTCAGAAGTTTAACTGATAACTACGTATAGCAGTTGTTACGGTTCAATTCAATTGTGGAAATAGTTTGGATTTTTTGTGCCTCTTAAGACTCTTATCTCGTCTTCAGGACCTTGTTATGGATCATGATTAGTGATTGTGGTTGAGGTAGAAAGCATTAATGCATTTTGCTATGCTACAAAATGTCTATTGTTGATTGTTGACTCGGTTGAGTTCAGACTAGTTGAGAGGTCCAGGTCGGCTAACTATTCGAAAATAAATTCGGACTTTGGGACTGAGAATTTAAAGCGAGAGGAGTGTCGAGAAACTGTAAGAAAAGTTTGGTGGCTTTTTATTTAATGTTTTTCAAAAAAGCTGAGGGGAATCGGAGTTAATTACCTTTCAATTCACAATTAGTTTCTTCAATGGATTACGGATAAATCATGGACGGATTGATTATCGAATGATGTTAAAACGTTTCGGTTTTTTAGTCAGTTAATAATGTAGTTGAATGAAGCATCTATTTTCATTTAATTTCACAACAATCATAATAGTTACATGGAAGGAGCGTTCGGTTTTTTTACAAACAGAGAAAGGCTCTGGATTCTGGAAATTTTTAGACTCTTATTAAACTAGCAATGATATAGTGTCATAGTGGATTTTATCGCTACACATGTAAATTCTCGAGTCGGTGGCAATGGATAGCCTAGCCGAGTCCCCCCCCCCCCCCTTTGGTGTGACGAAGGGAGTGAAGGTGAAGTTTGACTAGTTTGAGAAGACAGGCCCCAGGATCAGTGTCATGTTTGGGGTTTTGTAGTTATATATTCTATGAGAGTGATGATTTGTTTTAATATTCATAGGTGGGTAGGGTAACATGACTTGTTGAATGGTTGATAGGTGATAGTGGTATTGGTATAGTTGGCTGGTAATAGTGATAATACGTCTTGAAGGTGGTTGTGGTTTCACTAGTGCTAAAAATAGGACTTTTTTGAAGGAATTCGAGCCGAGAGGTTATAAAGGGTTCTTATTTCTTATTTTTTAATTCCAGTCTAGAAATACACAAAACTGTGATAAGTTAATATTAGGTTAATAAGAAGGGGCTTATTCGGCATTCAGTCATCCATCCACGTCTATGTATACGTATTGCCAGAAAAGCATACTCTTCTGAATAATCTCAATCGGACCAAATGATTGTGGCTGGCATTGCAATTTGAAATTGTAACTTGAAAAGAACCATCAGGTTTTACAAAGTCAGTAACGTCAAAGTGTCAATATATGAGATTGTTCTCATTCTATAATTCTCAGCAAATCCTTCTTTAAAGTTAGGAATATTTTTTTTTCTGTTCGTGGTTTTTTAAATGAAGACGTTCAACGTTGGTATTATTTCGACCAATTAGTTTTGTTATTTTTGGTTAAGTTCAGAATCGGAAGAGCTTCAAGAGTGCGTGTAAGGATAAAGATGTAAATAAATTTAATTTTGTGAAGAGTAAACAGAAGAGGATTTAATGTTGATCGAGTTATCATTATCAGTTAAGGTTATTTGGTAGTAGACATATAAATTAGACGATTAGAGAAGCCGTTCCTAAGTAATTCTGGTTGGTCAAGTAGAAACAAGACTTCGTCATTCCTAGCACAAAGCCCTTGGTTAGCGCAGAAGTTTATTAAATGCTATAGGACATTGGTCTCAAATTCTAAACTATTACTCAAATGATGTTTTTGATATAAATTAAATGTTTCTGATTTTAATAACTATGTTTAATTATTGGACAGAAGTTAAGGACGATAGCCTCAAACTGGAGCCTGTAAGCCCTTCGGAGAAGGAGCATTTCGCCTTCTCGAGATGCAGCAGTACGGGATCAATCAATACGCTCTCGTCATCAGCACATAATACGGGTGAGTTCAGAGTTCATTTGAAACCATTAAAATATATTCTGGGAAATTGGATTATTTATTTTTTTCGATGTATATTACAGATGACGAAGACAGTGACGGGAAATCAAGCATGAGTTACAAAGAAAGGCGCCGAGAAGCACACACACAAGCTGAACAGAAGAGACGCGATGCTATCAAGAAAGGGTATGACTCGTTACAGGAACTTGTTCCCATGTGTCAACAGAATGACTCTCTCAGTGGATACAAACTAAGCAAAGCTACGATCCTCCAGAAGTCGATTGATTATATCCAGGTAAGAAGGCTTATACAATTAGCTTTCAACATTAAATATATTTTTCATTAAGTGCCCGACGAGGCTTCGGATTTTAACGACAAATTTGGTCCTCGTTCCGGATGTGTAAATGGTTGTGAACATTTCTAGTACCTGCTCCAACAAAAGAAGAAGCAAGAGGATGAGCTGGCAGGGTTGAGAAAGGAAGTTGTGGCGTTACAAATTATGAAAGTTAACTACGAACACATCGTTAAAGCTCATCAAAATCAACCTGCCAATGCTGCTCTCCAGGTTTCCGATGAAGTAAAGTTTCAAGTAGTAAGTACTAAATTGTATTTCAGTACTGAAAAAAGTTTGATTTAAAATCCAATATAGATTTTTTTTATACATAGTTGGGTACGTGATGCTAAACAACTTGTATTCAAATAGTTTCAGGCAATTATGGACACACTATTCGTTTCATTTAACTGCGGACTAAGTGTGGCAAACTTCACGGAACTTTCAGGATGCGTATTCAGCTGGTTGGAAGAACATTGCAAGCCTCAGGTATTAATACACTAGACAATTTCTTGAAAGTTTATGCAATCTAAAATCTATTATTTCTGATCCGGTGAAATTTGTAATACGTATTAAGATTAAGGGTGAATTATTTTAATGAGGTTTTTATTTTGAACAGATTCTTCGGGATATGGTGGTCGGAATTTTGCAACAATTGAAAAATCAGGTCGGACAGTAGATCCTGTCGGAAATAGCAAAAAGTAATTTCTACCTACGGTGTACGGACTTCTACGTTTTTCGAAAACGACTTTGGACGAGATTTCAAAATATATTTTAGTAAATGCTTCGATTCTTATTTTTTAAGTCTCAGATCTTACAATGTAACGACACAAAGATGATTGATAATCCATAGCTTACATAGGATAAGTAAAATAAACTGCCAATTCATAACAAGGGTAGCTTTTGTTTGCAGCTGCTTCGATGTTTTTAATGTTACAATGTTCCACAATGCCTACATTAGGTAGTTCGAAAATTCAATTTACACTATATTATATTGATGTAATCTGATTTTTAGAGTTGCGTTTATGCTTTTTTCAAAATGAGTTTACCTCATGTATACGTCAGGTAGTCTGCAATATATAAGCAGAACAAATGGCTAAAGAAATATAAATATTTGGAGAAATAATCAAACTTGAAATAGTTAATTATTTGAAGTCCTACACAAAAATGACCTTATGATATCATGGTTGCTAAACCCTGTCAAAGTCAATTACGCATTATAGTATATACTGTAAGTCTTTTCTAAGTGTATACAACTTCAATAGTTGATAAATTGAAGTTGTATACACCTGGAAAAGACACCCTGTATAATGTAGCTTTTTATTGTTGTCGAAAAAGCTTCATTGGTTCTCGAAAGATTTTATCGCTAGTTTATATTGTTGGTAATCAATTTATAATGAAACAAATCAGAGAGATATAGATTTTACATGGTTTGTACGGATAGCTAATTGTCAATTAAAATAAGAACAATTTGTTTAAACGTGATGATATTCGCCTCTAAAAGTGCAAATTTAACATTCACTCATACTGAAATTTGTTCGTATGTTACTAAGAAAAATGAAATGTTATACATTATTTTTAACCGTATAGCTACAAAAACATATATATTTAAGATAAACACACTTTTGTTCAAGTTCTTGGAACTGCAAGGGTTTGTTATTCGTTTTAAAATTGCAGAATCTTGTTTTGACATTGTTAAATATTTGTGGTAAATAAAAGTGCTAACACCAGTTTAAAAATGAAAAAATTACTAGTATACACTATTACCATTACATATATTCAGGTCAATTTTTTTACATCCGAACACATTATATAAAAATTTTCGCAAATTCGACGAAGCATACGAATTTGCAATAAAAACCCGTGTATACAAGAAGTGTTTTTGAGATAAACTCCGAAAATCGGGTAAAAATGAGTAAGAAGTAGGATACCGAGTTATGCGAGGAAGGTATAGGGTAGGATACCGAGTTATGCGAGGTAAGTAGGATAAGGATACCGAGTTATGCGAGGTTAGTAGGAGTAGGATACCGAGTAGTCTTCCATAATACTCATATCTTACACATGCTTAAAAACGCAGAGTAGATTAGAGTATTCCTCACTGTGCCTTCGTAAAGGGAGACCGGATGGAAACTTTTGTTTTGGGGACCGACCAAATTCTTATTAGAATCCCACCCACGGCATCACCCTAATCTGGACTCTAGTGTAGCTTTCCTCAAATTTTCCGACAATTCCTAACGGCCAACAAAGTCGACTGTGAACCCAGACTAGATACCGAGATATGCGAGGTAGGTAGGAGTAGGATACCGAGATATGCGAGGTAGGTAGGAGTAAGATACCGAGTTATGCTAGGTAGGTAGGAGTAGGATACCGAGTTATGCGAGGTAGGTAGGAGTAGGATACCGAGATATGCGAGGTAGGTATGAATAGAATACCGAGATATGTGAGGTAGATAGGAGTAAGATACCAAACTTTGAAGCTTACATGTTATGTCAGCTCTTGTATCCGCGTCTCCCTGTACAGCACGATAGACGATGTCCAACTGTTAGTGGTCTCCAAACCAAGTCTTGTTATACTATCTATATATCTATGGCCGCAGTAGAACCGGCAGGGACAGGAGTTAGTTGGGATTTCGATTCGAGTTGTATGTTTTTCGATGAGTTTTGAGGTTGCCATTTGAAGTGAATCTCTTCTGACATATTTCACAGTCATAAGGTTTTTCACCTGTAAAATATTCATCTTTACAATTACTTGCATCAATTTCACACCTTAGTTACTGTGTCTCTACACTCTGGATTTGTAACTATTTGGAAATTGGAAATAATTTTTACCTGTATGAGCTTGAACATGTCGTTTTAAATGTGAAGAGGACATGAAGGACTGGGACTGGGTACAAAGCTGACAACAGTACTTCCGCTCTCCCGAGTGGATTCGTTTGTCATGTGCCAAAGAGGAGTGGTATCGGTACCCTAGATTTATAATGAAATTTTATTGATAACTAGTTGTTTTTATTTATAGTTTTGCAAATAGAAATTTGGTTGTACCTTTTCCGCAAATATCACATTGGAACAGTTTTTCCCCAGAGTGCACCGTAGCTGGAGACTTTTACAAAGGTGCTGTGTATCGTGTGTAACAGTGTAACACAGAAATTGCGGACGCTGAGATGGCCGGTTCATAGCACCCCAAGTGGAATAAAGTTCTTCGAAACCAAGGAAAGGCTTTATTTTGTATTTCAGTCCGGATAGCTTGGAGGGCTTTAAAATCCAGATAATGTTTTCCTGTCAATTAAAACCACAGAAGCACTTATTGATCATCAACCCCAAAGTCGTCGTTGCATTATTCTGCGATGCTTTCATAAAAATAGAGCATTTTAATTTAAAGACTGCAAGACTTATGATAACGAATGCTTAAAACTTGCCTGTTGCCTGTGTGTCGAGTTGCATAGTTTTTTTTAAATCTTCTGAATTCAATATGAGGGGGTCCTATGTCCTCCTAGAACTGTAGGGGTTAAGCGTTAGCGTTGACTCGAATCCCCGGGCCTGGAACCCTGCTTTCACTCAAGGGTGAAAGTCAGCATGAGGGAAACAGGTGCATTGTTGCAAATCGGAACTGATTAACCCAAGCGGAAAAACTCACTTCCCTCTTTCTACGTCTTCGTTCACTTAGGATGCTGAATTTATCAAAACTAGGCTACAACCCCGCCTTTCCGTGTACACATCCGTTAGACTGCTTTCTCGAAAATGATCTATCATCCTTATAAACGTAGCTTACATCTGCATCTGCCAACGTCTATAGTTTCCATAAAATAGGTTTCCAAAAGGACAGGAGCCAACAAGAAAACAAGACGGTGTAGGGGCCATAACTTTTTCTGCAAGCACTTACGTTCTGGAGTGATAACAGGAACTGCTGAATTATATGCGTAACCAAAACAGATTTGGAGTCTGAAAATTCAAAGAAGGGAAAGTGGAGGCTTTCAAGAAAAGAATCTCGGAATAAAAAGCTCACTAAACTATTTGGAGAAAATAAACTTTTGTAGGAGTTTTGAACTTTATCCTTCAATCAACAGATTTTGGATTACAAAATATCTGTTGTGACCCCGAAAGAAAATTGAAATCGAACTTCGGATCATTCAATAGACGGGAAATGCAAATCGGGTTGAGTTTTGCACAAAATCTATGAAAAATCGTCTCGTGGTGACACCGATGAGAGTAAAGTACTACACAATGGTTTGGTTAACCCACATCCGGAGAAGGTCATTCTCCGGATTTTGGGATATTGTGGTCGATATTTCAGAGAATGATTGAGGGGGTCGAGTATTGTGAGATTGTGACTGATGTTGACTATCCATGGGAAGTATTTATTTATTGTATCGAATATAGGTTGTAATTCACAAAGGACATCTTCAGAGAATCTTTGACTTATCACTCTTATCAGGCAAGTCATAACTTGAAAGAATGATGCAATGGACCCATTTTTATCCCTTGCCGATGGTGTTATATTGACGGAAGTCAATGTGTCAGATCTCAAATAAAAAGTTATTATTTTGCATGTTACTATAAGCTTGGATCTCAATAAATCAACTGTACAACGTGTATAGCAGTGTTTAAAATGTAAACTAATTAATTTGTAATAAAATAGTCATTGAATTATGTGCAATGTTAATATTATTGTTGTCTCATGTATTATGTAAAAGTTTACCAAACATTGACATTTTCAGAATGTTACCTTCGAACTCGTAAATTTTTTGGGGAATTTTGGGATGGTTTAGATTTAAGAACTTTTGTTTGTTCATTGAAGGTTAATTTCATTGTGAACGAATGAACTAATGACAAGATGATAACCGAGAACCCCTCTACAATCGCTTGCATGCTTCCATCTCAAAAGAAAAACTTAAATTCTGGCTTTGTTCTTAGTTGGAGGTACGAAGATCTTAGTGCGTTCGTAAATTATTCTCCCAAAAGAACTGCAAATATAATACCAACAGGAAGATTACAAATGGTGAATGGAAATTAAATGACTTCGTGAAGTTTGTTTAAAAAACTTAGACGGGTCGAAATTACAAATCTTTCGTTAATCAAACCCATTTGAACAATCCTTAACGAGCGCATTATTCATGTCGACTCGACACTCGACTATTCCAATTTTATCAACGGATATGAATCGCTTCACTTCTGGAAAACAAATTATATAGGATTTACGTGTGATTATGACAGATTAAGTTGAAATATGTACGCTGCGAAGTACTCTAACCTGTTCCTGATGGGCATGGAGAACTTTCGAGTTATTAGTGGGTCTCTATTGCTATATATCTGTTGAAAAAAATAGACACTAATAATATGATGGTCAAACACTGTCAACTATTGAGTAATATCGAAACAAAAAGATTAGCGCGGATTTGGTTAATGTATCTTTCAGGGAAGGCCTAATTTTCGGGTGGCTTCTATTTCAGAGTATACGTTCAAATAAAAGCATAATTTAGACCAAATCATATCTCTATTTCATCAACGTAAATTGTAAAAGAGGACGCAAATGTCTCCGTTTTAATGGGACTTGTACTCCATTACCCGTGATTTTGCTGATTTCTGGCCTCACATGTTTGGCAGAATGAAAAGTGATAGGTAGAAATTGAGCTGTTGAGTCTTGAGTCCCAAATGATTAACGACCTAGGCGAAATTAAAAACAACAATCTGCGAACTGCGAACTGCGAACTCTATGCATTATCAGTTACACAAGATCAGACTAGAAAGGTTGCCCAAATCCAACTATCCAAGCCAAAACAAAATCGATTAGAGTTGATGAAATAAAATGATAATGAATGAATGCATAGGGCCAGATGGAATTATGTTGTGAGATCTGTGGATTATTGTTAGCTGTTTTAGTCCGCAAGTTTTTAGGATTCGCCCTCTCTCCTAATCTAAAAATAATATAATTTCCATAATAGTTAATGGCATTAGATGATATATAAATAAATCCATATGAAGTTGGCTCATAAGCTGACAATCGTGAGCTCATGGCTATTTAGATGTCAATTTAAGGCATAAAATATATGAAAATAGGATAATTTGATGACGATATGCAGATTTGAAAAATCATAATAGCTCTGTCGATTGATCTTTAAGGTGGCGTGATGTGAGCTAATGAGTAGCATATGTGGAAAGAGAGAAGTCACAAATAACTCGATTTTTTTAGCTTCTTTTAGATTTGACCTGGAAGAAGATAGGGAGTTAACATGGGAAGAGCGAAAAAAGTATTGCGCTCCAACTTGCGGTTCCATAACAAAAGGAATGGTAGGTTAATATCATTTCTAGCCTAACTTGTCTCCGCCGTTGAAATGAAGACCTGATTTTTTAACGTGTGTAGATTACCGGCAGGTTGGCGGATTTTCAATCCTGCCACGTTAGACCGGAAATGATTATACTATTGGGAGCGGTCAATTAGAGTTGGCGTTTTGGCCTTTCCCTCCCATATACTTTTGATATACTATTAACGTCAATTGACAAAGCTAATAATATTATGATGTTTGTATTCAACAGGATCAAATTAGTCCTGTTATTAGCTTGCATCTATAGATTAAATCCCTTAAATCGCTGGACACCCATATAGTGTGCATGTCAAACCTGAACTCAAGTTCTGTTTTCGTTTTGGCTGTGGTAAGGATAACTAGTGATTTCATTAAATTTCCCTTTCACATCTCCAAATCCGTTTAAAAAAAGCAAAAATATTTGGTTTCAGCTCCGAAACCGACATGAAAAGAAATTAATCAAAATATATTTATTCAAGGAGTAAAGGAATGTACCCCAGAGTTTGTGTATGAAATTTGATATTGCAATATGAAAATTATGTATTACACAGTAACAGTAAAGGATATGATCATCCATATGTCCATGGTTGACGTTCGGCTTAATAACTCCATGTAAAGTACTCTTTCCAGCCATAATTTGAACTGGCTAGAGCGTAGTAATTAATGAAGACTAATAAGGTTCGTGTATCAATTTCGTTCCCCACTTAACGAATTGCGAAACTACAAAAGCTGTTGTTCTTTAGATGTTCCATTTATATACACGCTCTGCATTCGATCTGGCCCGAAGCTGAAACTTGTCAATCATCAAAATTTTGTGAATATGCCAAAGAATAAGAGAAGACACAACCATTATGGCTTTTATTTACGAAACAAGATATTTAAACGATATTATCCTATAGCACTAATTAAGCCACTGCTACTTTAAATAAAACTAACTGGGAATACTGGGAACGATGACTTTGTACAGAATTTATATCTATCATTTTGGATTATTTTTACTCCTATGCCTCAATCTATTTACACAACAAGTGCGTTAGTGGTTTTACTTTCCGTACAAAGTCCGATCACGAAATAGCACTCCAGAATAAGCTCACAACGGATAACTTGTATTGAAATCGCTTTTGGACTTTGCTAAAGACACATCTTAATATCGTCGAAGCCATTTCAAGTAAAAAAAAAATTAAAAAAAAGTTGTGGTCAGAATAAATAATCTCTTTGTGCATTGACTATAAATCGTGACGTCTCAGTATCCTACCGACATCGACTTGATCTCTCTTTTGGGACTCATAGTAATTCTGGCAAAGGAACCCAATTTCAATACAATTTGATGGACTGGGGGATCATCAACCGCTTTATACGGTATACTATAGATGCATTCTTGGTAGGCTTCATTCTAGGTCGCTCCTAAACGAACCTCAATAATGTCAGCAATTACTTCCTATTGATATTGATATCGATATAGACATCTGTCGACGTTGTCGAAAATAAGGGGATATTACTCTGCCTTGGATATATGGCAAAATAATAATGGAAATTATGCTAATGCCTGGAAGCAAGTCTGAAAACCAAGAAGAACTCACCTCTTGAAGTGGAAAGATTCCGTTTTATTTGACCGTTTTCTACTTTCGCCAACCAAGGACCAATATGCTTTTGACCTAAATACTTATCTTAATTAATACGAATTGATCCGCGGAAGATAAATTCGAATGCGCTTTAGAAATCAGACTCCGGATGCGGTATGAATTTGCATTATCTTACTCATACGGGATGCGGATGTTAGGAAAATTTCGATCAGGCAGATATTTTTTTTTTTGTAAAACTAAAACACACAATACGGTACATGAAAATAATTGAAAACTAAATATTAGGAATATCAAACAAATCCGAAAAAAAATGTACACGAAGAAATTAAATCTTTGAAAAATAATTATTATGCTCAAATTTTCCAAATCTTTTAATTTGCTCTGAAATTCTATGAACGAATTGTATATGCTTATAATTTGAGGAAACTACTCGTGAAACTAGATTGAATTTGTACATACATTGCATTGTACATTGATTTTTTTTATTTTAAGCGTATTTCAAAACCTCGCTAATTATCATCAAAAACCCCAAGCAAAACCAGCAAACTCTCATTCTATAAAGTCGCTGAATCGAAATGTATAATTTAATTAAAATGGAAACACCTTGTTCATATTGAAGCTGCCTTTTCAAAATTTTAAATAGATGAGTAGCTTCCAGGAACTCTTGTAGCTAAATTAGGAAAATGTAATCCTAAATTCCGGAAGCAAAAAGATTTGCTCCATCCTCGGGGGACTGATTTCCTAAATAACCTCCATTCTCATCTTCCCTAACAAGAAGGACGATGCAATTCAGATAAACGGATTTTCCCTCATACCTTGAAATAGAAGTGCTAATGAAAACCTTCGTGGAACTATCAGGATAATCTGGCCTTCATTTCCAACCAGTATTCGTTACAAAAGTAAATTTGGGACCCACTCTTTGCGTCATATTTATATTTACAAATCATCGTTCATACTGAACACAAAAGACTACTGATGGAGAGTTGACTTTAAGTAGAAATATCATGTTTTGCAAAAAATACGCGGTTGAAACTAGGTTAACAAGATGGCTTGACGACACTGAGGGCTGAAAATGTCAGGATTGCCGTTGCGATTAATAGACCTTAAAGGAAATAGAAATCATCCAAAAGAACATTGTTTCAAATTAGAAAAATCATGAAAAATAATAAAATACTCTCAATGTTAGGTGATATTTCAAATCTTTTAATACACAAGACAAGATCTGAAACTATTAAATGCTGCAGAATGTCTTTTGTACTTCATTTCATGGTCAATGGTTAAATTGGACAATGTTTGCAATGGATTTAGCCTGAATTTGAGGCCCAATCTGTCTCTTGAAGATAGCGTCCAAAATGGCGTCGAAAGTGCATAATATTCAGTGGTACCCCGATCTACCAGTAAAATCGGCTAGCGTTCTAAAAGTATTACGTACACTCGGTTCATAGTCGGCCGAAACTAAGACTCTTACCCGAGTTTGAACCGAATTCTAAATTTATTCGTCTTAGTTGCGGTGATTCGGCCGAAACATAGAATGGAATTCGAACTGGAGCCGAATTCTATCTAAGTGATTAATTCAAGCGGCCATTCGGCCAAAAACTTGATAAAAATGTCGGTTGGCTAACTTGCTTCCCAACTACTATTCGAGTGCGGTAGCCGAACTCAAATAGTAGGAACCCCGCATGCTCATAGAAACCTATATTTCCTCGGCATAGCTTCTAAAATCAGTTGGCTTGGAGTATGACCCGCCATTACGGTTTTTGAGAGAGGGCAAATTTGAACAAATAGATTCATGCAAGAATTTCTCCAAACTCAGAACGCAGTCTGCATTTGTTTCTTGCATTTTTGGATTTTAAAATACGTTCTTCTCACAAATGGAATCATCCCATCTCCATCAGTTTGCAGTTGTCGAATTCGGCGAGGAAAATAGCGTCGCGGTAGTGTCAAGGTCATGGGTCGGGGAGGATTTGAAAAGCTGCAAGTGGCCACCGAACGTTGGACCAAACATCTCCAAATCAGTCATTAAACACACAAACCCAGAAGACAACTGGAAAAGTTTTTCTTGTGTCGTGTTGAAATTTTCTAGTAATCAACTATAAATTTTTATTCAATTGAATTGCAGACATACTGTTTCAGAGTTTTTGCTTGAACTCCGTCTTAAATTAACTTTTATTTAATTGTAGACGATTACCCCAAAGCTGTTTTAATTAGTAAGAAGGCACAGAAAGATCTGACGCTGGACTCGTCGGAAGTTGAACACAGTCGACTCCGAATTCGAAGACCTCGAAAATCTTTAAGAAATCCAAAAGTGGTCCAATCACAAGTATCAAGTTCAAGCGAGTCAGATATCTCATCCGAAGCAGAGCATCAATCAGTGCCAAGTACTAGTTTTTTTGACAAAAACTTGGAAGGTGAGATTTTTAAGCTTGCATTAATTTCACATTTGAACATTATTATTACGTATTGAGCATTCTAAATTAGTAACGATCAAAAATATTGTTAAATATCACCAGTGCGAGCGACTAATTCTGTGGAAACCGAAACTCCGGCTCCGTCCGTAAACAACTCTGATTCCAATATCTCAAGTCAAGATCAAGTATTGAATAATGTTGATATAACAAGTGCAGTCCTACCTCTCGGATCCTCTATCGAAATTGAAACAACAAATTTTTTAAATGGAAACTCGTATATTTTGGAACTAAATGATACTACTTCCGCAACTGATGCAGCTAATGCAAATCATCAAAACAGCATTTTGTCTATTTTAAAACAAATACAAACTGAACAGCGAAGTAGGTCAAATTAAAGTTCAAAATATGATATATGTGTTTGGCAATACATCAGTTATCAAATAACATTTTATTTCTAAGGGTTTCAAGATGTTGTAACTGGAGAACTCGTTCAGCTTCGTGATGATATGACTGAACTGCTGCGACGAACTGGAGGAACTCAACCTTCGACAAATCCGAATGAATTAGACGGCCTTCCTCAATTGCCACTTAACTCTATACATGATTTATCGCTGATTAATAATTGGTTGGCTGACACAGAAAACGCCCAAAAACTAGTAAGTACTTTAAAATTTTGTTTGAAGTAGTGTATTTGGGTGATTTAATCACACCAAACACGTCAAGTTTTTTTCCATTTGTATTAAATGAGGTTACTTATTTTATTACAGCAAGGGAATCTTAGTCTAGTCGGTGGGAAAGACGTAGCAGCTATAACTAGAAGGATTCTTAGTAGACTTATTGATCAATCTCTCGCGATTAAATTGAGTTTGACGGGGAAAGGATCAAAGGCGGAAGCTGGGTTAAAAGAAGACAAAGTCGCTTCTAAACTTCTGACTACAATTTACGGTAATAAATATTTTATTTAGATCTAAATATACTCTTTTTTGACTCTGGAGTTAAACGTGTTGATATATATGTTTTAGAATCCATCAGACTCACGAAAGGAGTAGGGTCAGCAACAGATAGTGAAATCGACCAAGAAATTCAAACGTGGTTAAAAAACGCCGGTGATAGAGGTGGTGGGCGTCATCAACGTCGCCGAAATAAAGAATGTTCGTCACCGGCAGCAGTAGATCAGATGCGTCGTTTCTTAGTCAAACTGATTCTGATCATCATACCGGTAAAAGTATATTTTCTACTGTAAATATTAGACTAGTAAGTCAAGTGCCACTTGATTATATGCATCTGGTGTGTCTTGGGGTCACAAGAAAATTATTACGCCAGTGGGTAAAAGGCAAGTTATTGCATCGATTATCAAACCATATCAAAAAGCAAATTTCAGACAGACTAGTTTCTTTTAAGGTTGACTTTCCGTCTAATTTCCAGAGAAAGCCTAGGTCGCTTTGGGAGATAGACCATTACAAAGCAACAGAACTGAGAACAATATTGTTGTATACAGAGATTGCGGGATTTATTGACTATCTTCCAAAAAAGTATTTTAGAAATTTTATGTTGCTCCATACTTTGTTTATAATAATTATTGTTTTGATGGAAGTAATCGAAGAAAGGGTTAAGGTCTACTGTTGTAAAGAATTTAGGTCGTTAAATAAGGTCAGGGGGTATCCTATTAATAGTACAACAATTGGAGTGTTCAGAGTGTCTGATTTGTCGGAAACTATCAAAATGTCATTAGTAAGTACGGATATTTTGTACAAATGTGTATTATTAAGTTGTAATGATTTTCAAATTTGTATTTTAATGATTCATAGTTATCAATAAAAAAAGATTTAAAAACCGTAATTGTCTAACTTGAAAAGAAGATTATTATCCGCTGGCCCGAATACTAAATTAGAACCAAACCCGAATGCATACAGAAGGCTAGCCGAATCTGTGGCTAGAGCGCGGATAGAATACGGCGAAATCGCTGGCCGAAGGTATACCGAATCGGCGCAGAAGCGGGTTGCCGCATTCGGACCGTACGGAATTTGGTGGCCAAAGTCGTAATGCTGCCCGAATACGCGTGTCCACCTGCGTTAAGAATGCTAGCCGAGTTTACTGGTAGATCGGGACGTGTCAGGAGTTTGGGCTGCACAAAAAGCTTCCTTCCTTCCACCAGCTCGCAAGCAGAGGAGGAGATTGCGTTGAAGGAGCCCGGGTCTTCCTCACCACATGAACCCTAGCACACTGCAATAAAGCTTATGATGCAATAATGTATAGCTATTGTGGGGATTTATTGCATATTGCTTGCATCTTGCATGCAATTGTAATCGTAGTTTAGAGTTTGAATGAAATATTAGTACCCATTTGATTCCCCTGGGGAGTTGAAGATAATAAGGCATACACGAGGACATCCACTGGCAATTTACGGAGTGAACCCCGGCTTTTTTGGGAATTGAGATATTCCTTTATTCACGTTTTTGTTTCCAACACTTTTATTCTTGATTTTACCAGTTATGTTTCCTCCATCTGAATCGTTGCTGAGGAGGCACCGCGTCCCCGCTAACCGAAACGATAATATGGGTAGCTTCGAAACAGTCGAAGCTCGTGTCAAGTGTCGGAATAAGAGAGTTCCGCCTTCTTTGGCCCGGACAACGGAGGTGGATTCTGACCGAACTCTGAATGGAAAGAACTATGCTGTTGGATGGGGGCTGTGGGATCCGTCTCCATGCGATCATTGGATTACCAAGCAAGTTAAAATTGAAGATACCGGACGTTTTTCGAGGAACGGTTGTATTCCGTGTCCGTCGCAGGCATCGCCGATGAATGTTCCCCAAAACATAAATAAATGGCGTTTTGGATGGGACTTCAAGTCCCCTTGGAATGGAATCTGCAGTTGGCACGCAGTCGACATTTAAGTCTTGTTGGAGTCCAAGATGTGATGATTCTATTGACGTGCCAAGTACTGGATCTCGCGAGCAAACATCGAAATACGTGCATCGAAATACGGAACTGTTACAGCGGCAGAGAGGCCACATTAGTCGAGACTGCGAGAAGGATCGAAATAGCGCTTCTAATGACGATTTCTAAATCTTCCTTTATCAACTTATGCGTCCGTCGCTCCTTCACATTCCATTACAGTCATCTACAGTTTTTTGTGAGGGATTTTTTGTTTCGTGTAGTTTCTGATGTTCTGATATGTAAGCTCCATTCATGACTCGATAACCCTCTCAAGTTGTTGAGTCGTTACCCTTGATTGTTCAGTATGCAAAATTGATATCATTTATACCTTGCCTTATTCATTGTTGGCTCCGTGTTTGTAATTATCCTACAACCGATACGTTCATTGATATTCATAGAAACGGATAATTGGTACTCATTGTCGGACTCAGAAAGTCAGAAGTCTCGAAAATAGAATGCATAATATTAAGAAGTTAAGACTATTGCCACTTCGAATAGAGGTAATTAATTCGGAGGATGGGGATCTCAATGTGATATAGAATGTAGAAGATGTATTTTAGGTGTCCGAACTTTGTGTAAGTATGGGGAGATGTTTCGAGGAGATGAATTTCGTTAGAAAAAATGCCAGTTCCACTGTTCCACAATCTTGGCTGAATTATTTCAGACAGATATAGTATGACTCGAATAATTGCCTCACCTATGGCGATCCATGCTTTGAAAGATCGAGTAGGTTATTTTATATTTTTTAAATACATGTGTATTTATTAAAAATGTACATTGAATATCGAGCTTATCTTCACATAAATTATATGTATTTACAATATCCACGTGAAATATTTCTTATTTATAATGTTCAATAATAGTATTTATTTGATCTAATTATTCTAATTAAATTAATGATTAATTAATTGTATTAATTTTGTTTTATTCGTCCAGTCCGTTTGATGACTTACATTGTGTAGAAATCTGTAACCAATCCCAAATTCCAAGCAATGCTCCTTAACAATGTACGAAAATGATTAATAAAGCTTATATAAATAGTTTTAACATTACCCTCAAGGAATCACAATAGAATGTCATGCTATTCTAACAATAATATTTATAAACACGGCAAGGGGTGCGGAGAAATGTCCGAATGACAGTAATGAGTTTGAGACTAATTTAATCTAAAATTAAATAATAAACCGTTGCAACGCGCGTACGAAAGAGGTGAAACCAACACGAAAAAAACTATGACGGACGGACAAGGTCTTAATAAATCAATAAGATTATCCTTTTGACTCTCATCCGTTCCAGATTATCGTGGCTCGTGGCTGCAGATTTAATAAACTTTTGAGTTTCAGGTTACATTCGCATTGAAGGAGGATTGGGGCAATTGCAATTGATTAAAAGATTTCATGACAAGTGCTTAACCGGACAGTCACATTAAAACGGATACTTTTAAACGGTTGATTAAATTTAAGATAAGATTTTTAAAAGTTTTAATAGAAACCTTAAAATGTGCCTCATTTTAACCTTGCTGAATAAAATAGTTTACTTTTTTCAAAATAGTGGCTTCGTAAAGTACAAATGAGAAAGTGCAGAACCAAAGACATTCAATTTTAATTTAAAGATCATCCTCCAACCATTCATTTTCTCTACCCGATTTAAATCTTTGACAATCAGTGTGTTAGACTTAAGATTAGAAATGAGAACTGATTTTAGCTTGAAATTACAAGACTGACAAGATCCATTCATTCTTTCATCATCCAGAAAATTTGACCTCTACGACCCAAAATGACATTTACGATCTACGTCGACCCAGAACTGTCACTTTCTGCTGAGAAATATAAAACCCACTAAAATCCAAGCTTTTATTCAGGGAATATTATGGGAACTTTCTTTTCTTCCTTATCTCAAAATCAGGGCTTATTTCGTCCATCTGTTCCAATTTCCTTGGATTTGCTGTTCCTAGTCCTCCATCGCTTTTATTTTTTCCAGATAACGCATATACGCGTCAAATTTATATACTGCAATGTCCCTTATTGACATCGTCATCATCTTGCCAGGAGAAGAGGATTAGGATCATATTCAAATTCACAAGCCTTATTGATGGGGTGCTGTAAATTCTTATTACATTTTTACTGAATATAGTTCACGAATGTAACAAAAACCGGGGTGATATTATTATATATACTCCTATGCAAATAAGGAAGCGGAATGAAGATGTGCAATATCAATTTCCATTCTGAAGCATCATCTTCATCATTCTCCAGTCTTAACCGTTTCGTACGCCTCTGTAACAAATCTGGAACCATGAATTTTCGACAGGGTTTGTAGAAATCGGGTTTTTGGGTTTAGGATAATATAATGATAGGATAAAGTTGTAAATAGCCCTGACCTGTCGTCTTAAATAAGCACTCTGTTTTGAAAACACAATTACTCGATGCCACGAGATGTGTCGTAGTTCATTATAAATTTTAAATATTGAAATATAGATGTTGTCGGTTATTCTTTAACTTATTGATCCAATATAATTTTACTCCAAATTCCCAATAAAGCTTCTTGAAATTCTGCTCAAAATGTGATACGAAAATCCCTAAATTCATAAAACTTTGATGTACATGACTCTAGGGACCTAGAGAAGCAAAACAGATCTGAAGAGACAATAATATATATTGTAGAGAACGTCAGTTAGTCCAGAATCTAAATGTAGTTTGGTCTATTTTGGTGCTTCAGATGCCGAAATAGAGGAGGATTTTGTGGACAGGAGCCAACGTCCAACGGTCCAACTGCTTATCTAATCCCCTTTATCTCCTAATAAAGAATTGTACAATTTGTACAAGTATCTTATCTGCAGGGAAAGATAGACTGATTGAGTCGAGGTCACCAAATCGGATGACAAAATTGACCAGGACGAATGAGAGGGGATATTTTCAAGCCTCGTTTAGTCTAGCAACATACAGAATATAATATGATACGATAATACCTAGTAGCTCAGATATGAAATTAATTGTAGACTAAAGTTAATCGTATTATTAGGTTAGGAATAGAATCTTTCTTCTTCGTCCGACATCGACATCTTATTAGTACTAGCTCGCCTACAACATCCACTTCAATTTAACAGTTTCGGGAAGAACTTATGAGTTATTATAGTTGTAGCAGGAATCGTGAACTAGAAACTGACAAGGGAAGTACCCGAATTGGCAAATCCGGAATCGGTTCATTTTTGTGTCGAACACACAACTAGTACGAACAAATGAAATATCAAAATTAGTTGTCCAAATTGATATTAATAGTCAGGTTGCAAAAAATTAACCAACTAGATATTAAAAATAAATCGACGGATATAATCACCAAGCCAGAAAAAATAGGAAGCCGAAAATCATATATCTCGTTTGGGTGCAGAGGAGATTTTGGGCTATCGTGATGCTATAAAATGGAACACGTCAGCGCGCGGTAGCGTGAGACAAGCAAGTCCCGTTAAACCTGCCAATGAGCTGTATTGAAAACGCATGGTCAAGCCCAATACTATTTTTCCACTCCTGCAATGTTAACGTCCTATTTCTTTTACATCGAACATAAAAACTGCTCAAAAAACTGAAATGTCTATAATAACAAGGCCTCCATACACGCCACACCGTTTATCCGTCACTTCCCATCCCGATATCTGAAAATCCATTCTCACATATGATATTATTATGATTTTCGACTTCCAAAGTTTTTACATGATTTTTTGGTAAACCTCAAGAATTGCATCATCGACTTACTATCCATTTTGATCTTTTGTGCATTTTTATGGAATGGTAAGTTTAGTATTTTAATTGTTAGTATTGGCATGGTTCAACCCAACATATGATTCCAGTTCTGCTAATCAGAGTACTTCCCTTTTGAGATATCCAGGTTAAAGGGTTCTCGGCATATTGTTTGGATGCAGTAAATCTCTCCAAGCAGATCCCCTCTTGAAATACATTCCACCAGACGGATGGGGATCGATTATGGATTTGAAAAGGGATAAATGGGCTATTATTTAGAGATTTACAGTAACTCAAAGTGTATCAAATTCTCATGGAATTTCGGAGACATCACATTGATTATTAAATGGTAGAATCAACCGTTTCCCAAGGGCCTCTCGAATTCTCGAATTCTAGTTTTCAGATTTCTATTTAGCTTTCTAACATAGTATTAGGAGGCAATATGTTTCTAGTGTTTTTTGACCTAATTAGTGATTTAGGAGGGTGACCGCTCGGCCGTGAGGGTGTCGAATTTCGTGATGTCGCAAGAAGTCTGCTGAGTCGTCGTACTCCTCGTGTGATGATGTGACTTCCTGCCCCAATCGGGACAACAAAGCCGTCGGAGGACGCAGGCATAACACATGAGGAGGATGAAGACGAGGCCCGTTCCGAAGACGACGATGGCAACGAGGGCCGCTGTCACTGGCTCCTGTTTCTCCAGCGCCGTACTACTCCGCGGGTGATGGTTCCCGTACCCCCACTGATTAGTCCCCGTCACATTCATCTCATTCGATTGATGGAACAAAAGTGAAAGAAGCCGCTTTGTTTTATTAGTTTTTCGTCAGGTTGTCGGATTTTGGATATTGGATAGTCCACAAGTGGGTTTGAGAGTTGACAAAATGTACGGGATTAGTTGGATGTGCTTTTGACTGAATTTGGAGAGATGAGAGTGATGTGAATTGAAATGGACGGTTTTGTTATCTGATACTTTGCCGACTTATTGGATCTGTGAAAGACAAAAGAAAATTAGAAAATTAGTGATGCTGTTATCAGTTGTTGACTTTATACTTATACAGACAAAACGAATTCTGCATTAGTTCTATACTTTTGATTTAGTAGACTTTGCTTGTGTAAAGACAATTATTCATTTGTAACTCGGATTGATTTGGTATGGAATTGAACATACCATATGTCGATAGATTGAGGAAAGTTAGACCACAAAGGTTTAACCAGCCCTTCTAATATTCTACACTGTCAAAAATTTCAACATCTACAGAAAAGGCACCATTGAGCGGATGGGAGTCTGCCGGTCAGGATCTCATGACAATGGAGCATCAAATATCCAAAATAGGGCCGTGGGCAATAAACAAACGCCAGGTATGACTGGTATGAGCATACCTGGCTTGGCTTTAAATTATAAATAACAAATACCTCCCTCTCGTTCTGTAGCTAATTCGTAAAATCAAGCATGCTTGAGCTAGTTGCGTGCTCTTTCAAAAAACAAAGCTCAGAGAACAAACAATAATGGAGGGAGGAATTGAAGCTACATAATACAAATCAAATCGAGTGATAGTAATAATCACAGGATTTAATTACAGGAAGAATATCTTACTGATTCTATTATTAATACACGGTATTATTGTATGCTATACAATATCTAAGGATTCTAATTATCTTTTCTACATCCAGCCGGTCGGAAAAATGAGTCTTCGACTGGCCAATAAAATCGCAGGCTTCGAAAACTACACCGGCTGCGGCTCTCTCTTGAGATCCTTAAGTTGCTCTACTGAATCTAACAATTGCCAGTACAAGAAATGTGCAACGAAATGTACGGATTATAAATCCTTCTCTCTTGGCACTGCCAAATAGTGAGTCTGCTCTATCGTATCTATTCTTGGCTGGAGGAAATCTTGAAACGACGATGTCTATAATAATAATAATAAATCTTGAAGCAATGAAGCTATGCAATTCAATCACATTTCTGCTTCAATTCCCACATCAGTAACAAACGGAGTTCCTGTTTGTCTAACGAAACATGTTCTTCCCATTCTCATCATCATGACATACAATAATAAAAGGACATATAGAGAAATGATTGAATTCCTCTGCAAATCTGACAGTCTGCAAATACATGGTATTCTATCGTTTAGACACGGTCTGTGGATTCTAAATATTTGAAATGTGTTAGGCAGGCCGGAGAAGAGTGCTTGAGGCAGCCAAGCCTCCCATTCAATATCCAAGAGGCTAAACTAACAAATTCGTGTTAATGCACAATGGTCTGTGGTGGTGGTTCGTGTCATTGTAGCTTTACCTTTCACAATTGTGTCAAAGCACTTGTGACTTGAGGCATCCACTGAGAACAGTTCACGGCACACCCATCTACAATGAATACACGCGCTAATCGTTTGTTTAAAACGCAGGTATGTACGTGTTTGAGTTGGAGAGATTTCTCAATCGAAAGATACTAAGTCAACAGCCAATGCTGCAAGGAGAAACATAACTTTAATTGTTATGGATTTATTACCGCAAAACGAATTAAATTAAATCAATATCTGTCTGCAGGTATAGCCACATTTTTAATCAAATACAAATAACCTCTTTCAACAGCCCTCGGGCATTGCTCTCTGAATCCTATTTCGGCAGATCATCAACTGGAGCTTTATAACGCGCCCTTGTTGGGTTAAAAGGCGTGTCGAACATTTTTCCCAGTGTTACACTAGGCAGTACTTTAGAAAAATAAAATGAAATTGGAATATAAATCTTAACGAAAAAATGCATTTACTCTAATTAAAGTCATTGTGCTCGTTGACTTGCATGATAAAACATTGGTCCTTAATAGCTAGTCCTATGTTAAAGCATTGTCTATATATTCTGATATATATACAAAACGGGTTTTTTTCAACAGGTCAACGAGTCCAAGCGCCCTGGTTCAATACCGCCCACAGTTTAAGTCAGCACTGAAATAAATCAAGTTCCTACACTACTATACGCTTATGCTCAACAAAAAATCGTGGATTTAATTCTGTTCGAGCTTTGTTTACCAATACCACGTATCTATATGAACCATACGTATGCATTCGGCTCGGCGCATGCGTTCAAACAACTTATATTATAGAAGCATAGTAGAAAAGTAGCCAAAACATATGCAAAACTGCTCAACGACAACTTAAATATGTTAAAGCAAACTTCATTAACGAACTGAGGAGTTGCGGGGGCGCCTTATAGACGAGAGACTGAGATTGTACACTTCTGCCTGGTCCAGTTCAGAGCCCCTGATCCAGAAATCTGAGAAATCCATCATCTCTTGAATTAGGAACTTGGAAACAGCATCTGTCTTTTGTAAATAATATCTCAAGGAGGCTTTCAGTATTTGCTTTTGTGTAATGGGATACAGCAATCAGTATGGCTTCTGGTTCTGAAATCTCAAGGAGAAGAGTAAGGTTCTTAGGGCTATTGTCCTAATGGAAAGTAGTTCATTAAACAGAATATCCTACTTCCGACTTTCACTTCTCGATGAACGAACAAAGACAAAAGGGATTCGCATTGTCTTATTCAAACCTCATCTCGCATGTAGAACTACGGCATTTCATATTCCTAATGTTTTCTCCCGAGCAAATCATGTTCGTAATATCATCCGTTTGGAGTTCGAGAGTGGAAATTATTTTACTACAAGATGGCTTCGTGACTTTTGATCATTATTAATGGGTGAAGCTTTTAATTGTTTTACGTGGGCTGTCCGTTTGTCCATCCGTTCCGGCACTAACTTTGAACGAACGGTTGAATATTTTCAAATTAATTTCTTTTCGGGAAACAATTATGAGGTTTATAATATGTTTCAGAGGACTTTTGAGGTCAAAGATCAAAGGTCTACGTTGAAAGGTTATATTTTGAAAAAAAAGCACCCTGTAATTGTGTTGCGTTGTTGAAAGGATATGTATACAAATTTTCTCATGGTCAGGGTACTGTATGATTCTTTAGTAAAACCTCTCCAACGTGTCAAACAAAGACGATAACTGTTATTGGACGTCTTGTTTCGTGTGGTTTTTTTTTATGTGTTGAAAATGACTATATAACTAATGAAACATCAATGACAATGACAGGGCCTTATTGTATCTTCTAAAATTGCGTTCAAAGTCAACAGAAGTCACGGATTCTTTCTCAACTCTCAATCAGTACTTCTGGGAAACTATTAAAAAATATTGTTTCATTACAATATTATTGAGTATTGATGTGATGAAAAACAGTTGAAAGCATTTTCTCCAAAATCTACATTCAATGACATTTTGATCTGAAAGTTCATCTCATTTAAGTGCACTGGGGTTTGACAAATACTTGCGATTAGATTTAAAAGGTGCTGGCAAAGTATTCCTGTCAAAACTCGAATTGCTATAAATGTGATAAATGTGTTTTCAGTTGGTTTTGCGGTGATTTTTCGTCGCGCTCACTATCCAATTTTATTTCCTCGCTGGACACCAAGATAGAAAGTAATTGCTTCAGATGTTCCAATCTGATTATTGTTTGGATATCCAATTAAATTGTTTGGATTTGAAGAAACCGAAATTGTCTCTAGGTAGGATTGTGAATTGTAATAGTAAGCATCGCAATTTCATTTTATGACCTTATTTGGCTAAGGGTTAAGTAGAAACGGATTGTCGTGCTCGTAGCCCCAATATTTAGGTACGAGTTACAATTTACACTAGCTCAGTCATTTGTACAATTCTACGTATAGTTGGGTACGGTACATGTTTGCTCTGATTCTGAATTCTGGTCCTGTCCATATCCAATTTATTTATTTCATCCTTGCAATTACAATTTGCTCACGTAAAATGCCATCGAAACATTTGCGAATCTAACAAAAATTCCACCGCACCGATGAAGATACAAGAAGTTTGCGATAGACTGTTAACTCGTGGAGTCGTGGAACACTTAACATTAAATGTACAACCGTTGAATTATAGAGTTTACATTATTTTTCAGGATTTGGTGAGATGGAAATGCATGAAATTGAGAACCCTGCAAAGGGGCATCTCTATTTAGAATTCTTTAGTATTTTAATAGATATTATTAAGGATTTTTTTAATTTCTTAGGTATGTGAATCCCAAAACTAATATCGTTGCTTCAAAGTTACCAAAGTTTTATTATTCGTGAATTTACGTGTAAGCACAGTGATGGCAATCTAAATCATCTCGAAGTGCAACACTTGAGTGTTTATGTCAGAAAGCAGGTCCCAGTAAACTCTTTAAAGTTGAAAAAAAATCATTGACCTTGAAAGTCGGGCCTATGCATCGTTCCTTTCATCTGAACAGGATCATCTTTGAAGTCTTGAAATGCTTGGTTTTGAATAGTTATTCATTGAATTTTACGGACCGCAGTATATGCTTTAAAGTTGAATATTGCAAGCGTATAAACTCAAAAATATCAAAGAAAAATCCGAGTTTTATAAATGAAAATGCTTAATAAATAATAAACTTCTGAGGAATGGAGATGTTTGAGAAATGCCGTTCTTTGATGGAATATTCGGAAATCCGAATTCAACGTTTGTTCGTTGTCTTTATACTCTCCGAAACAGTTCTTCATTTTAAACCTCTTCCAGATGTCTTGTGACCCTTAGAGTTTAAACGGACGTTTAAATTTTAGTAAATACAATTTTCTAGTCGGTCTAATGTTTGTTTTGTATACGAAGCCAGTGGTTTTAAAATTAAATATTATACAATCACTAAATTCAAGCTAATCGCACCCCGTATGGATATTTAATTAGGATAATTTAAAACAGTACGGGAATAAATTTTATCGTATAATCTACACACCATTATTTATTTTTTAAAAACATCAGTTTACTACCGAATTCGTTAATAAAATTTCGAGTTAGCATTTAGGCAAAAATTTCTTAAAAAATTCGAATCTGTAAAAGTTTAACCTTTAAGTATTGGATTATAAAACAAATTCCAAAATAAAATACAGTAAAATTCTGTGCATTTCAGCCGTTTCTATTTTAAAGTCGACCTTACTAGTTCTCTATTAACATACGGAGTTTCCTTTATAAAGGTTAACGATTTTTTTTATTAATTTATACCAAATGCTGTAACATCTTTTCCGTACTGTAATAAACTTAAAATGTTGTCTTTAAAATCAGCCATCCATTCTGAAAACTGGTTTTTTTAAATTTAATAAGAGAACGTAGAATTCCTTATAAAATACACCCTGTATATTATTTATCCTCCAAAACTAGAAACAAATCATGGACCATGCCTAACTACTAGGGTTTTATAAAATAAATATTCGGAAAATAAATATTGAGATGCCAGGAAGGACTTACTCCAACCCACCAACAAGTCGCCCTGTTTGTGAGTAATTCTTGGTGGTTTGAAGTTGGACGGATTCCCAGTCCGGAATATTTACATTTCTAATTCTTAATCATAACTCTTTTGATACAGGATAATGTTGTTATAAAAAGAAATACCCGGAGTGTGGACCCAGTCCCCTAAAACAACTCTCTTTCAATTACAGTTCGGGGTAACGTGGGAAATGAAACCTGGAAACGAGCCCGTCACTACGGGTAACACGGGCACAACAATATTTTTCCACCACCGATTTCCACCACTATTACCAAAAATACGTTCATGTCCTTCCGTCTGTTTACTCTTTCATCGGAGGGAAATTCATTGACAGTTCATTTCGCCAAGTTACTTGTCACCTCCGACAAGGTTGACTTTGTCTGTCCTTCTATTAGCTCGTGAATATTTTATCACTAATTGACAGACAAATTGAAAAACAGTTTTAGATTGTGCTTTATTAGAAACGCTGTTTTTAGGAGTTTTAAACAGGTGGTGAAGTGTTTGAAATCTGCTAGTTTAGGTCAAGATTTAGAAATGGGAAACGCTCTCCGTCTTGGTATTTCCAGAATCGGCCTCGCCTGGACGAAATGGCGAATGAAGACGAGTATGATGAGTTTCTAAATATAAATTCTTCCCGATTTTAAATTACATCTGGATTTAAATATTGAACGTCAATCATCTTTGTTTTGATGTCTTTTTAGAGATCAAAAGGAAGCCTATTTCTGTCCTTATCTTGGGCCTTCAAGAAACGGGGAAAACGACGATAGCTCTAAGACTGTGGAAATGTAAGTGTAGTAATGGGACATTGATTTGTTTTCTTCCTAAAAGCGTAACTGTTACAAAGTTTCTGTCGTTTTCAGAGTAACTAAAATAAACACTTAAAGTCTTTGATCAAATTCCAAATGTAAATTCTATTTTATATATTTCAATCTTTTTATGGTTGAAAGTATATTATTTATCAAATCCCTAAAGAAGAATTCAAGAGATCCTAAATATGTACAATATAATGAAACATACCACAGAAAATTCTCGCTATATTAATAGAATATGGAACTGAATTGTAAATAATCTCCTTAAAGTTAATTGCTTTGGAGGCAGTTAAAATAAAATTTACGACTTGTTAATTGCCTCCTTTGTTTACTCTCTGTATGGTATAAGACAAGCGGATCCTGCCCGATTTGCTGTATGTTCAGACGAAGGGATTCAACACGTACACGATTCTACGGAAGAACAAGAGTACGATCAATCTCTACGATCTTGGAGGACATTCCTCGATCCAGGAACTTTGGGAGCATTACTATGCAGATGTACGGGTTTTTATGTTTCCGTAAAACTTTGCACTTCCTCTGATCAAAGTGTGTCCCAACTTTGAGACAACTCTGATAATGACAGAAGAAGTTTTTTTTTACTTTTCAAATCGAACAGAAATCTGTCCTCTGCCGATTTCATTGTCTTGAATATTGAATTCTAGTCTGAACTAGACGCTCGGAAACTATTTTAGATATTTCTATTTCCAGGCCCATGGGGTTATATTCGTTGTTGACGTCAGTGACCGCACACGGATTTCAGATGCTGGAGAGATATTTGCCAAAGTTCTACATGACGATAGAATTCGTGGGAAACCTGTGCTTCTGTAAGTGAAAGTTTGAGAAATGGCAAAGGACGGTTAAAACTATAAAAATATGGTTTAAAAATCCGGATCTTTAAATTTAAAAAACAACTCTTTATAATTGAGAAACTTCTAAAAAATTCGAAAATTGGAGAAATACTCTCTGTCGTAAAAGCTGTCGAAAATGACATTGTTTAGATTTTTAATTTCGGTAATTTTTTATCGGTCTAATATGAAATTCGTCAGCTAATTTGTAGTGTTTGTAGTTGGTATTGCTTGTAGTTTGTATACCAAAAAAAAGCATTGCTCAGAGTTCACTAGCTACTACGTTCGATTCTTTGTCAGATTGGCCAACAAACACGACCTAAATGAAGCAGCGACGGAAGTGGAGCTGGACAGGTTAATGAATCTGCAAGAAGTCGTCAACTCGGTCCGGTGCCTGACTCGACTGGAGGAAACGACTGCAACGGATTTAAAAAATGACAAAGGGATTTTCAACGGCTTTAGGTAATCGTAATTAATTTGACGTGTAACGTAAACAAATTTATTTTGATTGTTATGGTGTCAACGTTTAACATCGGGCTAAATAAGACGGAATTAATTCCTCAATCGGATGAATTCCTTCTCTCCACCCGCGTTATTTTTTATTCCTCATATTCACTTAAGCCAGTTTCTGAGAAGAAATTCCATGATAATAACTAAAACATATATGGTCTTATCTATCTAGACAAAACTTTTGTAACTATTAAAATATAGTCAAACTGTGCAACACAACAAACAAGGTTCACGAAGGCTGAGGTTTTTCGTAAAAGCAAATTTTATTTTTGGGTACTATTTAGCGTAAGGATTTTTAGATATTTATCTATGGTTGGGGTAAGTTGAGATTTTAAATATTTTGTTCGTTTTAAAGTCCAAACTTTAAAAAAAATCCAAGATTTTTCCACAAAATCTCCTAAATAATCCTGGTCTCCGAACCATGAACAAAGTCAAGCTTGACCTAAAGAACTCATTTGTTCCCTTTCCAGATGGCTGGTATCACACATCGAGAATCATTACCTTGAGCTGAATGAGCGAGTGATGGAAGACAGCCTGGTTGAGCAAAACAAGGAAAAGGCACGTCGAGTGATGGCAAAGGAAACAATGGCAACGCTATCCAGTCCGGCTAAATCCTCGGGAGTGGAGCGGCCGTTGAGCCAAAAATCCCAGCGCTCTTTGAAATACGTGAGGACAGAGAGTTCTATCGATCTCGAGACGGTCCCCTCTAATCCTTATCTCTCACGTAATGAAATAAAAGAGGAGAACGGGACAACGAACTATCTGATTAAATCAAGGCCAAGCAGTAGTGCAGCTAATCAAGAGGTCCGAACTCCTAACCCTTTCCTCGTCGAACGGAACGTCTCAACCGCCCCGCCAACCGGAAGGGACTCGGCCAGAGGTCAAAGTAGTGGCAATAGTGCCCGAATCAGTTTACCTAATAATTCTAGTGCTGGTGGGGATTTAGTTGAAGTGACCGGTGAAATGGACGTGGCCGATGGAATTAGGGACGACAAGGAAGCTCTCGTCAAAAACTCGTCCACAGAATTCATTGGAAATTCGAGCGTTGGGCGACTTTCCCCGGAAGGAGCGGATTCGGACGAAGGGATCGTCAACCCAGCTTTTGATGCTTCGCTCGAAGACGAGGTCTCGTCGAGGACGACCTTTGCCAGCAAGATTGGACACTTTAGTCGGAACGAGTCTTCGGATAATGAGGTAGGATGGACGGATTTTAAGATTTATTGGTTAGGTTTGGAACTTGGAAGCTATATAGTGCAGCCTTATTAAGGGGCAAGCTCTTTAAAGGTTTTTACTTTGTTTGTCCGTCTGTCTGCCTGTTCCAACGATAACTCTGGAACGATATTTTCAAATTATTTTTTCGGGAAGCCATTCATGACCTTTCAAGAGTTATTGGACTTATTCTTCATATGGTTGCACCCTTTGATGATGTGCGCTTGAAACGGTGTATTAAAGAAGGTATTGTTTAGGGAGAGCGAGAGGTTGATTATTCCGGATTATTTTGGATTGCGTGACGGTTCAATGACGTGACGGTAGTTGTGATTAATTCACCATGAAAATAACAAAGTCTGAGCTTCTTATATTCAATTTTTGCCTGAATACTCTGAAGTTAGGTATTCGAATTCTGCCGTATTGGTTCTAGTTACTGTTTACTGTGATGCTAATGGTAATTTCGATAATCAGGGTGGTCAACTGGAAAGCAAGCAAATCTTCCTTGCATTTTACTGCTGACTGCCCCTATTGCAACCTGTAAAGCCTTCATCCATAGACCTTTTGTTACAAGATTAGAATCGTAGAAGCATAGTGGAAAACAAATACACAACAGTTATTACGACAGATTATTCAATTATTCGGCTGAAGAACTGTTATTTGGAATCGTATTGTCTTAGAAAATCCAACCAGGGGTCTCACATCAAAATCTAGGTATCCTTGACAGGATTTTCGAAACTGTCCAAATCCTGGTAATTGCATTACGTTGGGCCTCTTCTACGCCTAATATTTACAATAGGGCTACTTTTCTTGTTTGTCTTTTTGGAACAATACGACAGATTAGTCTTATCTTCCCTTCAGACGTCTTTAACAAAGGCTAACTTAATTAAATATAGAGATTTTCTATTCTCTTGTGTTTTTCCAAAATCAGTTTACACGCTTATAAATAAATCAGATCTACGCATCGGCGAGACATGACTAAAAAACAAGGGAATGAATTTGACACAATACTCCACGTGTTCACTGTTCCGAAGGATCCAAAACTACAATATCATAAATACAGTCTGAGTGAGGGTGACTTTTATTCCCTTGTCATTATTGTCATGTCACGTCATTTCCTGTTATGTGGACCACGTCCCACACTGGTTTAGTCGTCTGTCTCTGTGTGGGTTACATTTATGTCATGTTTGATCCAACTAAAAGTTTGTAACGAGGGAAAGTATAATGTATTAATGGTACAGATGTGTTTGGTTCAACCGGCACGGCTGCTCCTGCGGGTTCGGAATTGTGGTTGTATACAGTCCTAGTCTCCATGGTGGTAAATAACAACATCAGGGAGACAGGAACCCGTAGGAACTACAGATCCCGAACCACTTGCCTTTTTTACAATCTACTAAACCTTATTTTTTTCCTCTCCGCATGGGATAACTACGAGTCAGAGGGAACGATGGAAAACACTTTCTCTTTTGGGGAAAGGACATAAAATGTTCATCCCTGTTGGGTTTGGCAGTGCTTGCACGTCGATAGTCAGCAAAGGAACAGGGACTCCGGCCTGCTTTTATGAGGCCGAGACCTGCCTCATTCATGATCGAAACTTGAAAAACCCAAACGGGATAGTACTTTACTAGCCTTAAAGTTAAAGACAAGGTTATCATTGGATTTTGAAGTAGCTCTATATAGTTCTGCCCATCCCAGTAAGGAAAAGTAATATTTGGGCTTGATGTTGGATCTCTTGATATTTTACCGTTGGAAACAACTGTTGATGTAAATGAAATGTCCGTCCAATTTTGAGTTTATATAGGAATATTGAAGAGATTTGTAGTTAATACTATCCTGCTGTTCGCAGAAATGATCAAAATCCAAGAGGTCGTTAAATCTCAATTTAGCTCCAAGGGCTGAAATCAAAATCTGGGGTTTTGGAACCCTGTCTGGTTTAGGTTTGTACATGTTACGGGCCACTGTATGTAGTATCTGAATCCTCTTAATTGTATCAGTAAACTATATAGCCATAGAATTTGTGTCTATGTAAACCTGCTAAATTTCAAGGCTTAAAAGCAGAGTTTGTAAATCAGCACAACACTATTAGATCGCTTACGAATTTGTAAGAGGCCGAGTTTATCATCATCATCTAACTCGCTTTGTTTTGCCAGATTGTTTGATACATGTGCCGACATTGGTATCGTATGTGTCTGGCTGAATAAGATCTTATCGTGGATACCTAACTACTTGAATGATTTTAGTCTAAAAAAATCCATAGGTCCATATGACACGGAACATATGTTGAGGCATATGTGTTAAGTTGTACCGTTTCGCCGTACGACGGAACGCTTGAAACCAAAAGTTCTGTGAGATTGATAATTAGTAAAACGTTGGAACTTGAAGAATGTTTTCAGACGTCAAGAAAATTTCGAAAATTCAACAAATTCTTACAAAAATTGCATTCAAAGTCTTAGGCATTCCGACGTAAGTTTACAACGCTTTATAATATGTATATAATATAATGTGCATATACGTTAGAAGGGCGGACCTGTTGTTCCCCAATTCCCCATGGTTCCTTTGATAAAATCTGGGTCAATTTGAGATACACGAGCTTCATTTAATGGATCTGACTGACAAAGAGGCTTTTATTAGGAAAAGGCTGAACAGAGCCAGCTTATCTGTGATTGAGAAAAGTAGGCTCTTCTTATCCACTCTCACATCCCGTGTAGTTCATTTCAGCTTTCGGCCTCTCTCTAAACCGTAATGTAAATGAAGGGCCTCTGGACAAGAACGTCGTGCTTTATTTCCTTACCACTTGCACTTCTTCATCCTATTTACTCGGCTTAAAAAATAAGATTCGTTGACTATTGAGGAAAGGACAAATATAATATGAAAGCAGTTCCTTTGAGTTTGAGTCGACATCTTTTTTTCCAAGCTAACTGAACTTTTGGCTTTATCCCTACCGCGTAAGCCTCAGAGATCCGAACTGGGAAAGCGATTTGGAACATTAAAATTAATTTTTTACCGGTTCCATGGTAAACCAAAGTCGAAAGTAATTTTTAGCAATTAGCAAATTTGACACACTTGTATATTTTATAAATGCGAAGGCGAAGTTTAAATATTACAGAAATCGGTCGATCGATTGACCCTTGGGCTCATCTAAAGGTGTTGCTACGAGGGAATAGGTTTAAAATACATGCAAATTGATGCATGGATTTTAAGAGACAGAGAATCTTAATTTGGGCTATTGACGTAACATACAACTCGAGGGGCACGATGTTTGTAAACTTTAGCGGCATATAAAATAAAATAATTTGTTTCCTCATTCAGATTTCTGAGTCTTGAATTGACATAACCTGGTTACGAAAAGTATGAAAAAAAGTTTGGTAATCTTGACTTTGGTCTTTATCTTGACAATCGTGGCTTTTCTCTCGAAAAAAGCTGCTCTCATAGTCCGAGACTAACTGCCTCACTATTATTAATTTCCAGCGTCCTGCCGAGATCACTATGGTAACGACCCTCGTTCAAGTCCATGAAGATCAAATCTCGAAAGACCGGAGAGGATCCACGACATCCACTCACGACTCCGTTACAATCTCCCTCAGCTCTTTGAAATCCGACGATGTGGAAACAGGCTGGAGAGATGAAGCACCTCCAATACCTGCCACAGTTACTACTCCCTCTTCGACGACCCCAACGGGTTCAACGGGCTTTGTACCTGGTGCCAACAGCTTTAGCATTCAAACTTCCTCCAAGCTTCAATATAGCAATGAGAAGGGTAAGAAGAACATAGATAACCTCCGATATGACGGACATAAAAGTCAAACTCTCCCAACCGCTACATGCACGGATAAGGAACAAAGTTGTCGTTACCAATCCTGTACTGGGATTGTTTACGGGGAAAGTTCGGCCCTAATCTCTTTATAAAGGGTCATTACCGGTGGTTCCGAAATAAGCCATACCGACCCGGAAATTAAAAAAATCCAGACAGACTTACTATTGTATTAATTCAATAAGTTCAATACTCGTTTCAGAATCCAATCATAAAGTATAATTCAGGAATTGCTGAGGTGGAAAATAAAACTTGAGATTTCGTTAAAATCATTAAACGTTAAAAATTAAAATTTAAAAATCTTTCACAACTCTTGCCGCTTTGCTTGTGTACATAGTATGGATTCCCCTTGGGGACTTATTGAGGGATATAAGATGGAGAACAGAGCTAAGAATAAGTTTTATTAATGATGGTCTCTGATGAATTTTTATGTTTAGACCAAGGGAAGCGGAAATACAGTCTTCGGCCGAGGAATAAGACGGGACCATTCCCACCTGGAATTTCAATAAGTACTGTTCAGTCGAGTCTGGAGAGTCCAAATCACAGCAGGTTGTCCGGGACAACTGTTCCCATCCGGAAGTCCAGTGTCCCAGGCAGTGGGAACAGTAAATTGAAAAAGAAAAGTTTAAGTGGCTTTTCCGACTCGAGAGCAACGCAGTCGGGATCCCAATTTGTGAGAGAACTTACCTCAAGCCAGATGGAAAGATTGAAAAAATATTAAGGCCATTCTCTCCGACTTTCTTTCATTTTATTCCATCTTCCCGACCCTGTTTTTTTATGCAAAAAAACCAATTTAATCTCTCTCTACTCTTCTGTCTCTAAAGGAGGCTGGAGATAAATTTTCTTCAACAGGAAAAAGTTCAATTTTTTCGGGTGAAAAATTCCCATTATTATTGTTCTAGGGATGTTGTATGTGTAAGGATCACTATAAATTATAATTATCGAGTTGATGTCGGATTTAAAAAATATTCTTCGCTTTTCAAGTTAATAAAGTTTCAATCCGTTACTCTCGCTACTGGATTGAATTTTGACAAATATGTCGTGGATTTACGTCAGTGTCTAAATCGAAATTACATTTACTCACACTGGATGAGCCGTTTGAACTCCGAAGGGTTCAAAATAATCCAATTTCAAGGCTGTATTTCGTGAGAATCCCAACCAATTCGACACCCAAATTTTGAACTTCAAAGGATTTTCAAATGTCTTGTTCGATAGGGCAAAATTCAAATTCCGTATTTCAGCGATAAGACGTGAATCTTTGAGTATTGCAGAGGGGTCCTTGGAGAAGTGTAGGTAATTGAAATTCCATAGCGAGTTTAGAATTCGAACCTTGGCTGCATTTGAGCTGTTGATACTGTTTCGAATGAACTTTGTATATTCTGATAATCAAATTCTCAGTGATAGTTTTGTTCCGTAAAATGTTTGAGACTTTTACAAATCGAAATATGTTCGTCATAATTGTTCAATCATTTTCACAAATGAAATTCATGTAAATTCATGTTCTTTTGCAGGAAATTTGGATTCTGTACCAAAACTCATACTGACAAAACTTCAAAATCATAGGGTGTTCAGTTCACCCGGATGACAAAAGACCTTTCAAGTACCATACACTCAATAATATACTTCAAAGACTGAAAACCACCAAAAAATCCATTAGTCCATTTTATCAAATACTTTAGATGTCTCTTACAAACTGTAAATGAATTGGGAATGTACCTTTCTTTCAAAAACGTTGTTTAATTCTACACCGGCAGTTAGATTTTTTCTTTATTTGGAAATATCTATCGTATATGGGAACACTAGGCAGCCATAGGCCCGTATCGGGCCATAGTGGAGCTCAGCCGATAAGCGATAGTATTAGTTAACTTCAGACATACGCCCAAAACAAAGGTGAATCTAAACCCCCACAAATCCGGAACTTCAAAACCCTTACTACTGCACTACCCCAGGAAGTTTAAACTACTTCCACAGCTCACAAATCTGGGTAGGGCACACCCCTCGTCCCTCAATCAATTAATTCTCAATACATCTATTGCCACATAACTGCTACAATATCTTGTACCCCTGAAGTACACATCAATATCTCCGCCGTATTCCCTTGTCTTATATTCTCTTTATATGTGTCGACGACGGGCAGGACATAAGAACTCCAGTTGACCCGTACGACACTTCTCAAAGATTGCTGTCCCGGAACCTAAAATAGCTAAATGAGCTTTTTGATGGAAGAAGATGTCATTTTTGAGGAGCAAGCTAAATTTTTAAGATTTTAAAGCATTTATTTTCGGATTTAAACTATTTCAAAAATATGTTTTTGAATGAGGCATGCTACCGGAGCTGCGGAGGTGCAATTAATGTTTTTTAAACCACACCTGCACCTCCACATTTTCTTTGAAACTCTTAGAATACAATTCTGAAGAGATTTCGAGAATGCTTTAAAGAGCATTGACTCAAAGTTTTAACTTGACCGAAAGTTTTCTCGGCGAAAGAAGTTGTTAATCGATATGTCACACGATGATTTCGAAATTTCGACGACTTTGACCGTTTCAAGATCAAGGGGTCAAAATTTCGAAATTCCAGCACAACCAAAAGATTTCTCGGCGAAAGAAGTTGTCAATCGATATTATAGGGCGAGAGGGGGCCTATTCCCCTTGACGCCTGTGTGCCAGCTAGCTCAGGGATGCCTGGATGACCTCGATGCTGACCTCTTGGAGGTCGTAGAGTAAGGCAAAGGGTACACGGGCGAAGAAGATGTACTTGTACATGAAATAAGGGATTTATTCCCGAGAAATGAGACAGAGTTATATATATTATTGGGGATGGGATTTAGGATCCCAATCCCGAGGCGGAACAGCCTCCAAGAATAGATGTGGCCAGAAGGGCAGGTGAGGATTGACTGGTGCTGGAGATGGGATTCCTGGAGAGGAATCCGGAGTGGTCATCTCCACGATGATCTTCAGGAGAGGATCTCATGAGGAGATCGGTGGTCAGTGACGGTAGGGGTCAGGAGACCCTACAATATGTCACACGATGATTTCGAAATTTCAGCGACTTTGACCGTTCCAAGGTCAAGAGGTCAAAATTTCGAAATTCCGAGATAACCAAAGTATTTCTCGTAGAATGACAATGTAAATCGGTGTCTCACATTACCGCTTTACGAAAAAAAATCATTAGGTCACGTTAGCGTAGGTCACAGGTCACCGAATTTCGAAATTCCAAAATTGCCACCTCCCTCTAAAAATTATTTGTTAATTTTTGGCTATTTCAGATTTTCGATAAGACAACCCAGTAAGAAATGCATAGCTGGAACATCAGATACATCCAGACATTAGTTTTTTATGTATATGGATTCATACAATTACAATGCAAATAAGCTTGCAAACTTTGGTATTAAACCCACCAACCAACTCCATTTTGTGACCCTGTGATGCAGCAGTTGTATTTCATAGACTTGTTTGTTGTGGAATTTTGTCACTATGACTTACTGTCGCTTAAAGAGTTTGACATTCGGGCTTTTGACAGTTTATGGTTTCTAAACCAGTATTTGGGATTAGAACTGTACCGTTTAGATATGAGGGTTATTATCGTATGGCTTTAGATAGTATCATGTAGTATGGTGGAGAATGAATTTCCATCGCACCAAAAACGATACATATAGCTTATAAAATGGATGGAACGTAGAGATCTCAATGGGAAAGTTTTTGAATTAAATTTAACTTCTAAATTATGGGGTTTATTATCAACGAAGCACTGAGAAACTGCAAAAGAGGTATATTTTGCCCTTGAATACTTTAATCCCTTTCAAATGTTTATATTATATCCTGGGCGTCATTTACAGTGCAAAATTGCAAATATTAAATTCCTTGCCAATTATAAATCAAATGGGAGTTGATAGTTTTATAATCCAATTAATACTCAAACTCGTCCACTTGGGCCCGCCGCCGCAGATTGCAGCTATAAATCTTGCCCTTTATATCCAACCTGTCAAAGAGCACTTAATATAACGATACAATTTCAATTTTAAACACTTGGCCGAAATTCCATGAACGTAAAAATGTAAATGTCACCTTGGGGTAGAAAAAAACAGCAAACTTTGAGTTTGCTGAAGCGTAAAAAATGACCTTATCATAATGTACTAAAATAGAGGATCTGTTAAATATAAAAAAAACTTAAAGCTAAAAAGCTAGAGAAACAACGTTGCAGCTATCTTCATTTATCATAAAAGAGTTCCTCGCCTTGAACTCCTGAACTTATCGAGTGTGGGATCTACGAGCTAGGATTACCATTTCCTCAAATCAACAAATAAACGTCAACTTCTGATTTTTGTTGCCTCTCCGATTTTATTTCATTTTACAAGGGCTGAGAGACCATTCAATGTCACAACTGAAGCTTCAAATCGAGGAAATAAAGTCAACCAGATTCGAGAATTCTTGATATTTTGAGCTATTCAGAAGCAAGGTGTAAAGAAGTGGGAAATGTGTGATTTGTGGTTATAAAATAAAATTATATGTAATTTCGTAAAATAAAATAACCCACATCAGAGTTGATATTTATTTTACATCCCACGCTAATATTTTATGGGATTTTTTAAACTCTAGATTTGTCTCAATCACTTTTTCCAACTGAATTTCTAGTCAATTCGACACAAGTAACAAGAAATGGACATTATGACAGGATTTACTATTTAACAAAATTTTCCCCAAAAATAGTTCACAGCTTTGCTCATGCTAAACAACCACATCACTCAAGAGTTACCACACAGACATACAGACACGCTGAATTCGCATAAGATTGTGACTTATTGAATGAAAGATATCGGTAACTTCGAAAACCGTGCTTAAGTTGCATAAAATAAAACAGAATGGAGTTGACGATGAAGGTTTCTCCTCGTTAAAGCCATCCCACATCTCCTTTTTCAAATTGATCTTTATAACCCGAGATAAACCAGGCTGAATGCATACTTTGTACATTCCCATTTAATATTACGTATCCGACTGGAGTCCTTTCATAATATCGGTTTAATATTTTGCAAGGAGCCGTGTAATCCTTCAGAGTTGATTCTGAAACGCTCAGACCACAACCTTTCAAAAGCAGGGAGTGCTTCTCGTAATTCAGTAGGATGAAAGATTTGGAAGAGGAGAGGAGGATTTCGTAATAACAGAGAATAGATTCACGGAATTCGGGAGATGAGGAATGAGATTACCGCAGATCCTGGGAGGACGGATATTATTACGCATTTCACATGTGAGTGAATATGATTATTGCAAGAACGTTCAAGTTCCGAGGCTGAACATTGTATTACATAATCATTTCTCGGGAGATTTATGTTATGTTTCGAAGGGAAAGCAGACGAGACTCCTCAATCATGATAGCATGAACCGGAGTTGGTATGCGATGCATACCACGTCAAGTTTTTCAAGCTCTCTCTGGGCTTCGCACTTGTAGAACGTCTCTTCATGAAACCTGATACCCGCTACTTCGAACAGGGTACTCCGTCTTTACTGAATAATGAGGAGTCACCCACTGCTTTTGTAGGAATTGCCCACCCACAAATGATTTTGATCAATTTGGCACACTGCAGTAAATCGTGACGTTTGAACCGATTGAATTTGTATTGTGTATTGGTATCGGGTTTATTGTCAAAGAAGATCAACATAATTAAAAGCTGATTTCCACTAAAATATACTGGCAATATAAGGCATCAAACCGCCAGTTACAGTTGAAACAGTTTGTTACAAAGAGTTGCATAAGAGCTATCCAAAGTTACCAACCAGTTGATTTTAGTTGTTAAAGGTTGAAACCCTTCAATGATTTTACTCGGTCTGTCCGTCCGTCCCGACGGGTTTTCGAACGGTTGAGTTTTTCGGGAAACTTTTAATGACCTTCCATTGGAAGCTAGTACGTTTGAGAACTTTGCAGGTCAAAGGTCTGTACAAAACTGTCCGGCATTGTGTTTTTATGTGTAGTTGTACTTTAATTTCATGAACATCATTCTTCCGACATATTGCACAGAAAAATTAAAATTCGCCTTTTGCATTAGACTGATTTCTTAAACCAGAGTGCTATTCAGTAATTGATATGATCGATTAAAGCTTTTTGGATTTAAATTCGGTGGGGTTATCTATCCATTTGCAGACTTCGTCAGCCGCTCCAAATGTTAGCGCAAATTTTCAACAAACACCGGCGGGTGACGTTACTACTCCCGAACCTCCTGCTATGTTCCTCCAACTTCATTGAATCCAATTTAATCCAGGCGTTCAGTGGTAGATATCCAAACGGTCATAATTTATCAGTCACATCCGCGTTCAACACTACCCCGGGGAGATATTCACCAGGAGTTGTCATCTCGGTTCTCAATCTTTCAGCAGACGACGAGCTCAACAACTACATGAGTACCTTCCTTTTACTACGTTCAAAATTGTATGAGATGATAACTGATACTGTACCATCCAAGATTTCCCAGAATTGTGCAAGATATAAAGGACGTATCGATTGTAGTCATTATTTTATATCCTTCAAGGATAGCCTATTTCTATCAGTAAGTCAGTGTGTCAGTTTCGGATTTGGATTTCCTGTGGTTCTATTTCCTTTTTACCAAAGTTCAATCATCCGCATATAAATTGCTCAACCGTTTCTTTCTAGGCGGTTTTCACTTTGCTAGACACAAACAGAAGACGACTTGTTTTATTCGGTTGGAAAAATTGCGGAAACTGAAACCGTCTGCAATAAAATATTTGATTATTTCCGAAGATTTCAGACGGTATAAAAGTGCAGACAAAGAACACGTAAACAAATAAAAGCGGCTCAATAGATCCTAGACACTGGAGTGGTTTAAAAGGGTATAACGACTCTCGTCCATATAGACATATATGTGCCCCGTCATATGTCCCGTGACATACGTGTCTTACGATACGGTGCCTTGCAACATATACGTCGCAAGACACATTTGTCGTGGAACAGATGTCGGGTCGCAAATGTCAGAAGGCACCTCTGTTGCAAATTTCTTCAAAAGTACCAATCCAATTATGCGTAAACTAAAGTCACCTTTGCTTTTGCAATACCAGTCTTTGGTCGTTGTACCGTAAGAAAACATATCGATAAAATAATATCATCGTTAGATTCAATTCATGTCAAGGTTTTATGATTTGCAATTAATAGATGGGAATTTGCACTCGACAAAACAATAAAGTCTGCTATTCTAAGAGATTCTTAGTGATTACTCTCGGAGGAAATTAATTACTTTTAAAGCGAATTGTGTAAGTATTTATTTGTAGTCTATTTACAGTCTCAAGTATTTTGTTTAATTTCATAAAGTCTCTACTGTTTTACTTTCAATATTAAATCAAACAACGATAATGAAAACAGCAGATAACTAAGCTAACTTATTAAAATGGGGTCATGCAAATAGACTTATTAAGCCTTCTTATTTCTGATGCCTAGTGACCCATTTTGAGATTGAAGTCAGTCTAGAATGAAAGCCGAAGGGATTTGCATGCAATTTCATGCTGATATGCTCCTATTTTAAAACATTGGATGTCTCCTGACGGGAAGACGTCAGAACTTTAGGTAATTCTGTGTTTGTTAATTGTAGCAAATTATCTATAAAGGTTACAATATACATCAATGATGAAAGATAAAGTTATCTAACAATACACTTCGTTTCAACTCCTTCCATGCTATTCGGTATATTAGAACCGCATTGGCTTTTCCAACCACCAAATGTCAAACAAAGGTGGATGAAACCTTGAAATAATTTCCTTCCTGGGTTGAATTTTTAGTCTCTTTCAAAGGTCGTTTTTTATTGCTAGAAATATCCTAAAAGGCATCTAGTTATTAAACTTTTCATCGTAATTAGGTTACAACGATGTAAAGTTTTGACCAAATACTTGAAATTAATTGTAAATCATAACAACCCTGGTTGGAACACAATAACTATGCGCCTAATACTGAACACGCTTTCAGTCTCTTTCGTACTTTTTAGCACAACTTCAGACGTTCATTGGAAATCGACAAACTGCTTTTTCATGTTCTCAAACATCCTCATTCGATTAGTAAAACTTGAACTGGATCTCAACTTATCAAAATTGGAATCAATATGAGTTCCTCATATCTACCCTACAATAAAGATGAACAAGCATTACGGGAACCGTTTGACCCATGAAAGATAAACCTGTCAAAGGGAACGGTAACACTCTGAGGGATAGATGCACAGATAGGCCATTACCCCCGATTCCCGATAAGCCTCCTCTTATTCCATATACGTTGTACGTGTCTTTATAAAAAAAATGCATCGGATACACAAGAGAGACAGAGTAGAGATTTTAGGAAAGAGCAGAAAAGTCAGATCTGATCAGAAGACGAAGAAGTTTGTACTGGAAATTCTATTTCGGAATAACATCGGCCAACTAATGGACTACAGAGTTAATAGAATCGGCTGACTTTCTATAATAAAAGCGGTTCTTCGCCGAATTCCCGGAATATCACTCTACCCCTTGACATGTTTACGTCTAGGCTTAAATAAATCTGTTTCCAAAACATTTAGTTCGTATTTAAGTAACCCGTTCATTTCGGAGCCATGTTCCTCCTGATAAAGTCCTTACTCCAACTTTGCCTCCTCAAACGTTAAGAGGAGTCCTTTCTACCCGAAAGGACATTTATGACAAATCCTGTCAGATTCCACTAGCAACTTCCCCTTTCTTTTGTACAACTAATGATAGTATATGAGAAGTAGTAGAAATATGGCTGGAGGGATGTATAGAATGACAAATTCCGACAGATTTCCCCACACAAAGAATTTGTCGAAAAAAGTAAAGTGTCCCTGTTTACTGGGATTTCTGTTTTTTGCATTGGGTATCTAGGGACATTAAGGATCACATTAAAAAAGACTGTAGGGAAATTACCGTTAATAATGATGTAATTCGACTTTTTAAATTCCGTGCGGAGAGTCAAAGGCATCCTGAAACGAGTTTTAGCGCTAATGTTCCCCTATTTCGATGTTTGTAGCCGTTTCACTCTGTTACTGCTCGGCTGCTGGAAAGCATTTCAAACAATGAATTCCAAACTACAATCAGTATAATATGTTTATTCCGGAGGAATACCGTTTCAGTTTTATTAAAATGCCAAGTTTATCTACAGCCGATAAATACTAATTGGATGCCACACACTCTGGTTGTTCCTTTGATTTTAACCTTCATTTTTTCACAAAAACTAAAACCACATATTTTCAATTCCAACCGTAGAACAGAATTTGTTTAGGAAGTTAGTTGGCACAAAAATGCACACCCATCATCGTTGAGTGTTGAGAGTTTTGATATAAGATACTGTGACGTTGAGAAACCCGCATTAAATGTTACTTCTCGTGTGCCAGTGAATTTAAAACAAGCCTTACTTATTATAGTTAGTGGTGATGCTGCATCGACGAATGTAATATTTTGTATTGGCCTCTCGAGATCTTTAAAACGGAAGCATAAAACAAGGATTAAACCGCAGAGTCCTTTGTACTCAAAGCTTCCGTCTATATTCCATGATCTCAACTCGTTGTAACCAAATACTTAAAATTGAACCTTTAACATCCTCCAATTTCTCTCTAGACAGTGGGTTCAAGAAACCCAGGGTTTTTTGTTAAAAAAATTGAATTATAAGCAATCAAGTAGTCAGTCCGGTTGAGTAGAAGTCGGATATAATTTAAAATTTAATTTGAAACTCGTAACGATATAAAATATCAATTGCCTCGGAGCGATTATAAATCAGTGCAGGCAGTTCAGCCAGGAATACTATGACGATTAATATCTATGATTTTCTTAGAGTTAACAGTAAACGTCCCAAGCAAGGCATTAGCGTGTACTTATCTCCAATCTCAACAATAAACGATATATACATTCTGAAGGTTTTTTTTTTTACTTACTCTGACATTTCTTAACGTTGATTATAAAAAAGATGGCGTTCATATTTTATAAAGCCCGCGGTGAAACCCCTTAATGGGAACACGTTGTCTGTCTGTCTGTGTCCGTTTACGTTCTAACTTCCTAACCGTTAACAATTTTTCGGAAACAGTTTTAAGATTTTAAATCCACTTTTGGTGACATAAAAATTTGAGATAAGTAATCACTACTCTCTGACTAAACTAACAATCACTAAGCGATTCCCACATGTTGGCAATGTTTCATTTTGGATTCACCCCTTTTTGCATTACATTTGTAACGGTGAATGTATTTTATTTGCGCCAAACAATAGTTGACTTCGAACCCTAGCACTGATACTAAAACCCCTTGCACTTTGTGGTTTGGACTTTGGACGTCTGAAAAGGCTGGAGTATTATAAAACCGAATCATCATCTTCATCAGCTCAAGTCTGATGATTTCAAAAGCCCTTCAGCCACACAACAACCGTATCTACAGGCATTTCAACAGAACTCCCGTTGAAGATAAACTGGGAGGAAGGTATTTTTATTGAGTACATCTGTATCCTGTTGCGAATGACAATGCAATTGTGTAGTCTGTAGTATCGCATTTTGACTGCATCCTCTCCCGTAGGAGAAAGGTACTCAAGATAAAGAAGTCAGTCTAGTACCGAAAGTGCAGATTGAATTCAACAGAGAACGAGTTGGAATGTCCACGAGATTGGGATCCGTGCAACACATAGAACCGGGTAATGTTCTACCTATACGGGATGGGTTTGGCATAAAAAAATGCCAGTCCATAAACTTCCAAGTCCAAGACAAAATCTTAAAAGACCATGAAATTACCAATTTACTATACTAGTTCCAAATCTCCTAGACCGCATTTGTCTAAACAGTGCCCCTGGGGTTTTAGAAGTAGTAATGGAAACGGGAAAGGTTAAAAACCTTCCAAATATGCATGGGAATCTATTTCAGGTACTTATTAAGAGAATTTCAGTAGTTTATTTTAAATTACAATACAGGACTTATGCATTACGTACAGACTGACAGGAGGTCATCCAAGGATCCAACGGCGCTTAGCTCAACAAGTTTTATATTACATTACTGATCCAATTGTATGGAATAATAAACCGCTACAAAAGTCCACCGAAAAGGGGTGAACTTTTGATACAATGGCGTAGTTGGCCGTCACAAAAGAGACGTATTCTAGAAGATTCTCACAGTACCCCGACCATGGAGTAGCATCGTTAAATAAAATTTGGCCATATGTACCTACTTAACAGTGAAGCATGTAGCGCACATGTAGGATTGCTATTTGAAAAAATTGTGACCGTTTAAAGCACACAACTGTACCAGGATTGTCGTTCACAGTCCTTAAACGAATTGAACCAATTAGTGATTTACCGAAACAAAAAAAAATCTAAATATTAAATCGTTCAAGATTTAGAACACAAACGTACTGATAGACACACAGACCAAGTCTTCACAGTATAGGGTTTCACCACCCTTTAATAACAACCGTGCCGTTAACGAGCAATGCAGCTGGATTCGTAGACTATAATATTAGCCGACCGTTCCCTATTTTGTATCATCGTCAGCGTTTTACGAATATTGTGAAGTTGTTCCTTCTAGAAATAGCAAAATAGAGCCTGAAACTCGTTGAGAGAGGAGAGATTTATTGAATCGTAAAATCTCATACCGTGTCAAATAATACGTAAAGTGCCCAAGGCTGATGCTCCGTAATCATATCATATTGACTTAATTTCCGGAATGAATTTTTAGACCATGCATTATTATTTATTATCATACTGTATAAACAACAGGTTTCAATTACTTTTAGCTCATCCTTAAGCTTCGGATTAAAACTGTTTCTGTGATGTAGTTAATTTCCTCTTCTGTTGTAAATATTTTCAACATCCACTATATGGGATTTTAATTTGAAACGCAGATGAACACGGAATTGTTGTTATTGAACTCAAAAACATATCAGATTAGGCCATATCCGACATAATATGCCTTTAGCCTGTTGTGACACTTTACATTCATTGCCAGTAAAGCAACTAAAATTTTTATTTCAATTTGTCACAAGTCACTATCGTCGTAGTGGCTACGTAAAAAAATGGCCTCGATGTAGATTTTTTGTTAACACAACCAGGTTTTTTAGATTTCATGTATGCATAAATATTCAAGGGATTTTGACTTTATTATTAATTAATCAAACAATGTCCGTGAGTTTTGAACAAAAAGTGTAAATTCGCAGTTCTACAAACACAGATAACTGTAAAATCCACAATTGGCACCAGCAGTTCCACATTTTAATCATTCTTAGCCTCAGCATCCTTAACGCTGTGGCACAATTCAAAGAAGCAGTGATGATGATGCTTGTTTGACGCAGTTCAAAATCTCCGTTTATTACTCAAATTACTTATGCAGATTAACAAGATCCTACATTCGGCAGAGTTCAGAGCTTAAAACTTCGTTAGATGAATTTTCCATATATCCAGAATTAAGTCTATTTATCTACTAAGGAATGTCTTTAGGCTCGAGTTTCACTCCGAAATAAGAAACTTTGACCTGACATAACGTGGGTTTGTAATTCAAGATCTTTAATAAGAAACGGGACGGTCTGAAGTCTGAGGAAATCCCAAGAAATATGTATCTCTATCCACGGAGAACGTAATTCTAATTAATGCAAGGGACAATTAACGATATGAAGCAAGTTCAACAACTTCCCTAGAATCTCTAAATCCCGAATTAAGATAGGAAAAAAGTGGGTGGTATTTTTTCATGGAGATCGTATATTCCTCCTCAAGACCTCAATTAAAATTTAAGATTCTAGAACGCAGAGAAAATTTGTTTTAAGAACTTCGGATCACAACTCCATCCCATCTCTCCGAAAAGCTCTCTTTGTTAATTAAAGTTTTGCGAGATGAATATTTAAAAGGCCTTGGGAAGTTGGAAAAAGTATTACGAGCCGCGGATCGTAAAGAAAGAATTGTAAACCCTTTTGGCATAATACTATAAAAAAAATAATCTTATTCAAAACGGCTACAGAATCCTTTGTATCCTATTTTTCAAGAGGAAACATCAGAATCAGAAACAACTATGAAGCTTGAAAAGTTCCACATTTAAGTTCCACAAAGTTTCTTTGATTTCAGCTACTTTTCGGGTTTTAACAGAGTAATCCCTAAGGAGTGCGTATGGTTAACATCATTACGTTTGTCAATTTGAATTAATTAATCTGGCGATAACGGGTTTTCTATGAATTATAGATAATGCCTCTAAAGTAACCCTCCCAGAAATCACCATATGCAAATAGCTAATAATGGTGGAGTTATGGAACATTCTCGAACTTGTACTAATCTGAAGGCAATTATGTAAATGACGAGGACAGAAACGGTTTGGTTCACTTCATCTTGCCCTCATTTAAATACAAGAGCCCGTACTGTATTTCTTGTATAGGATTGGAGAGGGGAAAGTTCGAAGGTTCTGTTGGATATCATTTCGTGGAAATCTGGGATTGCAAGAGACGTGAGGCGTGACAGGCTCCAGTTTCAATTAACTGCGTCGACAAACTATAAAACGTGTCACTGCCTGTAATTACAGCTCATTCCGATCTCTATTTCCATTTAATCCAGAAAAATGCTTGTCACGAAATACCAATGATGTCAATCGACTGAATACATATATTACCTTGAGAAATTTTATTTCAAGTGCAAACTATAGGTTGAGTAAGCTATTAAAATTAGAGTTTTGTTGAAGGAATTTTAGTGGAAATGCTTTAAATTGAAAATTAAATTTATATGTTGTTTGCGGTTCCTACGAAAGGGCAATTCCTACGCAATTTATATTAGTGTGTACGAAATTTTGAGAAATTACGACATTAATTGAACGCAGCTGGTTAATTATGTTGAAAACACTTAAAAGAGTGATGAAATACAGCGGTTGGATTGGAGATGATGTCACTGTAAACATCTAACTTTCCAAATAAACCCGTTTGAAAAACTTTACCACATTTTTCAATTAGTCACAAATGTGTTAATTAATCTAAAATCACTATAGGACAAAATACAGTTTTGACAAGGAGTTAATTAGTTGCTTTACTATGGTTTAAACACGATTTTCAGCGTCATTGTCAAAAAACACGAATATTCTGAGAATACTTTTCCATTAAAATTACATAAATAAAGGGCATCACATGCAAAACTAAAATTACTATAAAAACGTCTCTCCGGTGTAATAAAACGTGACTGATACAACAGTTCTTAAATATCCAACATTATTAAACCTCAACATGAAAATTATAGTATGTTGACAAAAGGCCGATCTTTAGCTGAGGATGGATGACCTATGCCTGAATTTCGAGAACAAAATCGTCGTCGTCGTCCTATTTCCTGAAATAACTCCCTCCGACCAACCCTGTGTTGAACAGACTGCTTATTTCCCAAAACGAGCCTGTATTTGAAGAATTGGGGTATAAATGTAGGTGCTAATTAACCGGAATGAGGGGTAAGAGCCATAAAAGTTAACCAGGAAGGAAGGTTCATTAGGAGAGCTATGCAAAGTACAAAGGGAGCACACTTCAACTACTCATTACAATTAGTCATTTACAACCTCCATCTTCCATCTCGTTGGGATCAGAGACCTCCGGTATTACAGTAAATATCATCTCTCCCAAACTACCAACAAAGGACAACAAACAAGCCTGCAATTCTGCATCTACACTCCAATCATATGACAATACAATGGCGTCAATGGACGACTGACATTTTGTCTTTCAGACTCCTCTACAGACTTTATAGTGATGACTACTATATGCTATGGGTACCGGCTTTTTCTAGTAGTCCTAGTTCTTAGTTTTGAATTGTTTTAGTTCTAGTCCTGTTTTGAAATTTCTGTTATATCTACATTGCAATCAGTTTTCAGAAAGAGACCATAAAAATTACCGATAATATAAGTCCTTATACGTAGATTGATCCCCAAATTGATTCCCCACGAAGAAGTTCCAAAACTGTCTCTCTTCAATATATTTAGTATGAATTGTTGTTTGTGACTGACTAGTCAGCTTCCCCAGCATCATGTGATTTTTGTCTAAAAATGTAAAGAAAATTTATTTTAAGCGTTCTTAAAGGTTGAACTCGCTCAGACGAGCGCTTGAAACCCAAGGCAGCGAAGCTTTTTAATTATGGGAATTGAAATCTCGGAATATTACTTCCAGTTCAATCAACCTCGTTTCAAGCACTTGCAAAACTTCAATTTCAATGAATGGATGTCAACTTAATTAAAATATGGGGTTTAAATGATCATTCGGTGTTCACAAGTTTTTTAAGGGCACTAGCACATATTCCTAGTCATTTATATATATATCCTATTTCTTGAAAATAATAATAATAATAATGCTTCATAAACAAGAATAAAGAAAATACAGAAAATTAAATATCCTACATAAGAACGTTGTCAAAAACATCGTTTATTCCGTTCCATCAGTATTTTTGAATTATTAAAATATTTAATTTATGTGGATGCTGATTCTCTTTGTTCTAGTTCTGCACGTCGTGTTATTTGGATCAATGATGAGCGGTGTCGTATTCGTAATTCGTATCTATATTCCCTGAATCTTTAAAAAAAAAAAGATTTAAAAAATCCAGATTTTTACTTAGGCTCATCTATTTACCTTATCCATCAGTCCATCCATCAGAACATCTTGACATTGATCGGGTTTGTTCATCTTTTCTCAGTCAATTTGATGAAACAAATTGTTGATTTGTCAATGATTTATTTCTCAGACTCTAACCCATTATGCCATTACCCATTACAGTTTACAATCTCGTCTCAGATAGTTGGATCCAATTTATACAATTGACAGTCAATTTCATTTCGAGGGTTATATAGTCGGGATTGAAAGCTTTCCAAATCAATTTGGTAATCTGTTGATCTAATTTTCGAAATCCGCTTACCATTTTCAGTAAAAATGCCCATTCAATTCATTCGCCATAATCGATTAAAGAAGTGCAGCTGCCATTACAGGACAAAAAGATCTTATAAACTACAGAACGACTAAACTAGCCCGTCGACTTCAAACTGCATGAATAGACCAATTCAACACGATTCCATTTTGCTTCGAATTAATCCTTCCGTCAGCTTTTTAACCCTTACAATTGCAGGAAACTGTGTCTGATTGAGTTCATTCACCAATACTCCTTTATTAAGTGATAAAACAGCTTTATGAGAACAATGTTACCGTCCGTCTATTCCAACCCAACGAATGTCGTTTTATGACGTCGGTAGTTTCCAAATTTTGAAGCTATATTTTAATGTGCAAAACGATGTACTAATTTGACTACTCCCATGTTACGAGCATGCTTTTGAACGTCTAGACATGCTTTAGAAATATTTAGTTTGGGTTCCACCCCTTTGTTACACATTTCCTTTGCAACCTGTATTTCCTTTGGAGACGGAAATTGTGCCAAAGGAGTTGAGAGGCAGTGAAAGTTAATTGATATGTTGGGAATTTTTGGTACAATATAATATGAATTAAGTATTAGAGAGGACCATAGGTGGCTAAATGCCCGTTGTGCCTCCCTGCTGCATGTTGCTCAGATCGCGAGGAAAAAGACGGAAGTACTTCTCACGGGGATTCCGTTCCCTTGGCGAACGACGGGATGGAATAAGGCTTACGTCTCTTGGGATTTTGGCCCTACTCTACTTCATTTATCCCGATTATTTAAAATCTAATTTCGGATCTTGGAAATGAAGCAGGGTAACTACACGTAATCTCTTAATAAATCCCCATGGGGAGGTTGAGTTTTTGGGATCCTCCAGAGGGATTTATCTGTATTCTTTTACAATGGTGGAGAACTGGCAGTAAAAAGATTGTTAGTATAAATAACTAAAGATGTTTATTTGGAAATGGCCTTCAATCAAAAGCACCTGCTGGCTGCTGGATTTCTTAAATCTGATTAAATGTTTGAATGCCCTTTGATTCTAAATCAATAAGCCCACATGATTCTTAACGCTTGTTAATAAAACGCCCTTGTGAAAAGAACATTTGTTCTTCCCTTCGGTTACACAGCTAAGACTTAATTTTTTACTTTTATTAAACATTTTTTGAGCTATATTTTGAAAGAATTCTTCTTTGCAATTTTTCATGCAAGATTTTGTAGAAATTGTCTAGGGTTCAATATCCCAAGGATTAAAACTAACAACTTGCACAGTAATAAATAACCAAAAATGTAACGTACCGTTAACTCCTTTGTTCTGAGTCTTCTTGTCCGGGTATTAAAAACTCTTGGAATTTGTTCAATTTCTGGAATTTCATATCATGTTCAGCCTGAAGAGTTACATATCTATCATCTGTGCTCTGGTCTCGTTGAACTGTTTTTGGTTGAAAAGGTCGACATTCTGTTTTCTGTATATTCGACTTTGTTAGTTTTTAAGACGATCAAGTCGTGGTTTTCTAGGCAGATAAGAATTGGCCACGATTTGACCCTTAGCCTTTTACGAATCAGAAACTGCCGTTAGGGTCCAAAAAACGTCGAATTAAAGTACCAACAACCGGACTGGGTAGTTAGTAAATATCGGTACTTGATTTGGCCCTTCGATCGGTTCCGTGGAGTGAAATATTATTAACAATAAATTGAAAACTTTTTCCACAGATCTATGGATATAAAATGCTCCCGTAACTCAAGGACAGAGTTTGTTCATGGAGGAATCAAGTCCTGCAGTTTGCAACTATCTGCTAAATCCACCAAACCAAGACGATCCCAATTCCAACTCCACCGGCCTTATTAGACCTTATTTGTGGGACAAGTTTATTTCTCCTTGCGAAAAAAATAAACGGAATTTTGGTTTCCTCCTTGAAGTCGGATATTTCCAGATTATTATTACTCCCCGGATATCATTACACCTAAATTGTTGTACTTGGGTCTCTAGGCAGTATGGAATTTATACAACTTCAGGCCTTAGTAGATGATCCTTACTTTCTTTCTTCAGATGAGACCCAGGCTAACGATTTACGGACTTTCCAACCAACTTCTCCAACCACATCCAGCCGGCTCCCATTTACTTTCCAGTTTCGGAGCGGAATCAGTTCTAGCCAACGAGCTCCTGTTCAAGAACTAGACACAACTCTTCAGAATTAAGAACGGATGGGCTAATAAAGTGAAAGGCCCATTGACATCATTGGGCAGATGATGATGGCAATAATAATACGAGAGGCGATGGTTTTAATAACGGCAATCGGCAATAGTACTTCTCCTCCGTTGGGGAATAGCCTCGATGATTGGGATGGGAATGGTGATAATAAGGGGCAATTATTTACAAAGATCTTACAGGCCCAATCGTCCCGTTAGTAAAACAATATTTTTTTTGCCTCTGACGAAAACAAATAGTTTGTAGAAGGACTCACTAAAAGTGATGTATTGCAAGGCTGTAAACTTTCTCCGCTGAACTCTAGCAAACAAACGCGGTCACGTTCGTTCGGATCTGTTTGTCAACACTCTCAAGTCCTTGAAAGATTGCCGGCTTCTGTCCGAGAAATATGAAGCATTGCGCTGGTTAGGATTGTATACGGTTGATATTTGAAATGCTGGACTAGATCAAAGGTTAGGACTTGTTCAAGTGTGGGTTATTACAGTAATGAAATCAAGCTGGTTGCAATCCCGTTACCTCGACGACTCGGATCGTCAAAGCGTCTTTGACGGGTTGGGCTAATGAAGCACTTGCTAACGTGTAGTACAACTCAAGGACTCTCCAAATTCGAACTCTGTCAGTAGTACTTTTCCATTTATGTCCTCGGGTTTGGTTGGGGAACAGGGCTATCTCTATCCACTTGAACGTTGAACTTTAACGAAGTTGAGTAAGAGACTTTCACTCCTTCTCTAGTGACTGGAATTGCTGGAATTTATGATAAGCTTGTAGTTTTGGCAGAAATTGCTGTAGTTTCAAGACTTTTTCGTTAGGAATTCAATTTTAAATTGCTTTGCAAGTGTTGGAACGAGAAGTTTCAAGTCCTCCAAGTTGGGAATAATATTTTTGACCAGGCCAGGATGAAATATTGTATTGGAATATTTTGTTTGAAATGTGAGACTATGAAATCGGATCCGGTTCTTTTTGAAGAGATATTTGTATAACTGTTGTGTTCCTGAGAGCTGAGAGAGAGACACGCTTTCCTGTCGATCTCACGACAAAGTAATCATCTCCTGGCAAGATCCGTCCTAGATATTTATATTCAGATGAGAATTCGGGCAGAATCCTCAATCTCTCCTGCCTTTTGCAAAGAATTCAGGGAATACCCGGATTCGGGAGGTAGTACTGACGCATGTGTATGGTAAATGCACTTTGTATATCTGGATCTAGTTTTTCCATGAACTTGAAAAATACAGTGATTTGAGCTTATATTCAAGGATCTTTGGGAATTTTTAACCCAACTCTACTTTCATTTTTAGTATTTAGTTATTAGGATTCCTAATTTGAAATGACTCTGGTTAAAGCTGGGTTTACAATATTAATGGATATAGGCTGGGGCATCTATTCATGTAAAATGTTAAATATTCATTTACATCTGCCTTGGAATTGAGTATTGCAAAGAATGAGGAAGCATCATTTTTCGGGGTAAATTATAAATGATATAAACCGTGATTTCCAATTCTGAAATAAAGGGCTAATATGTAACACAAACTAGAAATTCTGGAATGTAATTTTAGTCCAATACAATTCTTCGATAGGATTGTATGTAGCTGTTAAACGACATTAAATGTCTATAATTCGTCAACTACCCGTTAAATGAAGAATACTTACTCCATTTTTCTAAGGTGTGATCAATGTCGGAAATTTCTGTTAAGAGCCAGACCACTATTACACGCAGTGCAAGAAGGTTGAGACCAGTATATTTTTAAATACAGTATAATTAAGAACCATTTTAGTTGTTTATGTTAAATTACCCTAACCCTTGTTCGGGTTGGTGGCTTAACATAGACAACAAAAACGTCGACATCGACGCTATGGACAGCGACAACCGTCAAAACACAGACAAAAATAAATTCATTGCAATTTTATATCATGGAATCCGAAGGGTGTGGTTAATTTACTAAATTACTGTGCCCCTTGTACTGCCTACACGATTTGAATAATGCATCAAAATTTTAAATAATTTCTTTCAATTTGATAAAATAATGTCATTATAAGTCCATCTTTCAATTATCGCATACATTAATACAATAGTATGTATACAACCATACAGTACAATTAGTAGCTGTAGCTTTATAACAAAACAGCTTCTTAAATTCAAGTCATTTCAGCGTTTGGTAACATTTTGAAAATCTGCTTTTGGCTTTAGAACCTTTGGAACAAGAACTGTAAACCTCTTATCGTTGTATTAGAAATTTGATTCTTGTAGATTCAGAGAAAAAAAATCTGGCGTTGTAGTTGGAGCGGCACCCCCCGGTGGGGGTATCCCCGTTTTACACTTACCTCAAAGCCTTTGGTTATCTCGAATTAAATTATTGAACCTGGAAATAAAAGCATACAATCTAGATTACATTTATAATTATAATAGATACGATGTGGTATACGAATGAATGCCAAGTTGATGTTACTGTTGGGACATGGTGTCTCAATGTACCCCAAAAACACTTTTGATTGAGTTCGCGTCTCGGCTGCATACGTGCATGGCTTGTAGCATTTGCACCAGGATTAGACTCACAATCAGATTTAGTTTTAGTACAAGAGGATTCTAAATTATTGATAATTCATCTGACCTGACCGGTACATCAAATATTGCGCAAAGGTTGGTTGGGGAATCGCAGACAGCGATCACATGACATCGACAGCATGTGACAAGTGACAATTACAAGCAAAGAGTACAAAGTAACATGTAACTAAAACACAAAACACAAATTTAATTTCACCTCTCTTCACTTCAAAGTTCAAATTTTGGTTTTGAATTAAAATTTTAAAGTCAGTATACTATATGCAATATGCAGTACACAGAGTGTTTGAAGTCCGTAGTTCGTTTCTTCGTACTCTTAAGCTCTTTTGTCTTTGTACAGCGCGATTGTTGTTGAGTCAAACTCAAATCAACAGGCCTACGCTGTACGCGCACTTCTTTCTGCCGCGTACAATGTACTGTTTTACAGATACATTATGCAATATAGCAATTAATTTAAGGACTCAATATTATAACATTGGATATTCATTATAATGTAATACAATACATCCAAATACAGAATATCAAATATTGAACGGAAATGCTAAATGGCCCATTTCGCCAGAGGGTCAGAAAATAGGGTCTGAGGCATCTGGCGATCTGGCGCCCTTGCCGGAGGCGGAATTTTTTTTACCACACCCCATCATAAATAATTGGGAACCCCTCCCTTCCTATTCGTTGTTTAAAGGGTTTCAAATCCTCTAATTTTATAGGACAACTAGCATATTTGATATAATTAATTTTTCGTTGTCCTTCATTTTTTTCACAGATTTGGAATTTCCTCATCCCGTACAAAGCTTCACGACACAAGCCTGCAAAAATTAAAAATATATCGAATTAATCAATGGACATAAGATTTACTTACGATGAAGTTGAGGAAGAAGACGACTACCACCAACTCTGCTTATTAGCAAATCAGCAAACTTCGAAGTCTGAGAACAACAATACTACTTACAGTAGTTACAGTGATATTCTTGCATTGACTTCTGATGCTGAAACGGGCGGTACTTTAATTTACATTCTATTAGCTAATATTGTATTTCAATGTTTTTTATAATCAGGTTTCATTACTTGTTTTAGACGCACCTTCGGCGAAATCGATTAGGAAGGAGACAAACACGACAAGTCACCAGGTTCAATCGACTCGCTATTTTGTGCGACGTCGAAAATCTCCTCAGCAGAGTAAAATACCAGGTAGCCTAGCTTTGGCTGCTGCCAAAGCCATTCACGGGACCAGATTTAACAAAGATCCCTGTGACCCTCCAACAGTCAAGAAGGCGGACGGTGTTGAAAAACGTCCGGAGTTTCAACTGTCTTCCGCACCTCCGAGGTCGAATTCCAATCGAACATCAACAACCAAGACCTCAGGTGACCTTAATTTTCCTGTTAAAAACACCTATGATCATCTCTAATTATGAATTATAACTATTTGGATCTTGCAGCTGTATGATCTTTTTTAGTTTGAATTTAAACTACGAGTTACAATTTTATTTACACCTGTTAAAATTGTTTATTTCTAGAATATCAAGCCTGGTCCGCAATTTGCGCTGATGAAGCACATTATTATTCGAAAAGCGGTATATTTTATTTCATATTCATCTATTATCAATTTAGCATAACTATTGAATCTCTTGTAGCTTTATTTTTTTTTAAATTTTGAATTTAAAGTACGAGTTACAATTTTATTTACGCCCATAGAATTGGATAATATAGTGGAGCCTGTTACAATGCTTGTTAAAACGCCTGTTTAAATTGTTTATTTCTAGGACTTAAGGAGTGGTCTGCTATCTTTGACGATGCCGATGCCAAGTGGTATGTTTATTTATACTCTAAATAGACGTTATTTTAATGTCCAACGATTTAAGGGACACAATACTAAATACAATATTATATGCAACAAGAGGATTAATAGAAATGAATTTTCTGAAAATAGAAAGATAAAAGGGATGCGTCTTCGAAGTCGTTGTCTCGGGAATCCAAACATTCGTCTCATAGCATTAGTAGTCGGCCACGTAGTAGAAGCAGTAGGAGCAGCAGTAGTCACAGATCTCGAGATAGGGACCGACCGAGAAAAGTCCGAATTTTCATCTTCAAAATCAAGTCAAAGCTCAAGATCTCATCATCATCACTCCTCAAGCTCATCATCACAGAAACGGTCTTCGTCATCACATTCAAGTCATAAGCAGACGAGTTCTAGTTTAGCCTCTCATCGACATTCATCATCAAGTAGTCACAGTCACAAACATTCATCCCGCCGATCGTCATCGTCCATCGTCCACCAAATCGAATAAAGATGAATATACGTCAACCTATAAGCCCGACTCAGATGGAAAATCGAAGTCTACTTCTTCAAAAAATTTCGTCAGCCCTAACCCTAACAGTAATAATAGTAATGAAGACATGGCATTGTTCTTGGATCAGGTGACGATACCAAGGCCATCTGATACCCCCGACACTCTTAGCCCTTTTAAATTACAAGAACAGTTAAGACCATTTGCATCTATTGGCGTCGCCAAGTCCGTCGATCGAGATCAAACAATCGTGGTTCAACCGTCAGAGACGTTTTCAATAACGATGGAAGATGAAGTTAATGGTAAGACTCAGGTTCCTGCATCGGACAAAACAATCACCGACCTTCCACCCACTATATTTCCAATAACGACGAATTCAAGTAGAGAGTCTCAGGAAACTGAATCTACGAATCATAAAGACGAAGAATTCGTCAATAAGAACTGTATCTCTATCATTGAACCTAAAAATGTTTCCCCAATAGAATTCAAAAATTTAGATTGAGAAAAAGACCTCCCCTCGAACGAAATTGGGGAATCTGACGATAGTGACGAAACCTGCAGATACTTGGAGCCTATGCCAGTTTTTTGAAGAAAAATTGTCCTATTACCGGAAACTACCAGAATTCGTGGATTTGAAAATGCATTCATTAGTTCCATGAAGTAAAGTTCGGTTTTTTATTACAAATATTCCAGAAACTATTTAATTTTCAATTTACGGTAATTTTCAACACGTTTGTACTGATGTACTATTAATAGCATAACAACTGTATGGATATAATATCATATTTACTATTTAGATTCACATTTGGTCAACTTAGAAACCGTTTCACTATTTATCGAAACTCGGATTCCCGGAAGAAATTCCATTTTTGGACTAATTTAGACTATTTAAAGGGACTATTTAAATGATCAAAACTTATTAGAACACATAATTTTTACTTTTGCTCGTTTGACGTGTTCTGCATGCACTCATGCACTTTTACAAACCATGTAATTAACGTTATAATAAATACCCCATATATATTTGTCATATATATTTGTCATATATATATATATATACATATGTTTGTGTATAAAATACTTATTTATTATCCAAAAAGAAGGAACTTACAAATTACTTGTTAGATGTACTTCTGTTACGTATCAAGTTTTTAATTTCCGGAAATCATAATTCTTCGTCAATTAGATAATGACATATTAATTACACATTAATCGGTTTTTGGGTTAGTATTTGGCGCATATCTCACGAACGCTTCGGAGATATGACAATCTAGTTAGTGATAAAAACTCGTAATTAAATTGTTAACAAATATTTGTATGATTTTTCCCACGTATGCAATCATAAAGTCCCTAAAAATAAAGAAAATCCGAAAAAACTCTATTTTTACCCGGTTTTCGGCTTTTATCTCGAAAGTTTTTGTTACATGGTGGGGGGGGGGGGGTTTGCAGATTTTGAATCTACGCAAAATTTGTGATAAAATGATATATAATATGTCGATATTGAAAACATCTATATACATAAGAGTGGCCGTCTGTATGTCACTGACGTTCCATCTATGCGTTTCTTACTGGGTTGACTTATCGAAAAACTGAGATAGCCAAAAATTCTCAAAAAAATTCGGAAATGCTGTAGGCTATATGCCAATTTAAAATTCCGTGACCTGTGACCTTGGCCAACCTGACCTAATGTAATAGTGTACCTAAATGGTCGTGTGACATATCTATTTGCACTGTTGTACTTTGACAAATGCTTTGGCTATGTTGGAATTCTAAAATTTTGACCCCTTGACCTTGAAACGGTCAAAGTTGTCGAAATTTCGAAATTATCGTGTGACATATCTATTGACAACTTCTTTCACCGAGAAATCATTTGGTTGTGTTAGAATTGTGAAATTTTGACCCCTTGACCTTCAAAGGTCAAAGTCGTCAAAATTTCGGTTGGAGTAAGGGAAAGGGGACCATTTCTTCAGAGTCCTTTGTTACCACCATTGTTGCCACCAAATGTTGCCACCAGTGATTTGTAGCCACCAAAACGTTGCCACCATCGATTTTGAAGCCACCAAATGTTGCCACCATCGAATTTGTAGCCACCAAAAGGTTGCCACCATGGGACTCATGCATGTGACCCAGTGACCCTTGAGATGGTCTGTACGGAATGACATTTATTTTTTCGAAATCCGGTGGTGGCAACAATGGTGGCAACACATATCTCTTGGCGGCAACACATATCTCATGGTGGCAACAATGGTGGCAACACATTTATTTTACTGAGTCCCATGGTGGCAACGTTTTGGTGGCTACAAAATCGATTGTGGCAACATTTGGTGGCTACAAAATCGAAGGTGGCAACAATGGTGGCAACAAAGGACTTTCGATTAAGTTAAAATTTTGAGACCATGACCTTTAAAGCCAACATTGCACATTGTTTAATTTAATTGTTTAAAACCAAAGGTATAAGTTTTTTACTGGGTTGACTTTTCAAAAAACTGAAATAGCCAAGAATTCTTTAAAAAATTTTGAACTGGCGTAGGTTATATGACCTTTTGAAATTCGGTGACCTGTGACCTAGGCTTACATGACCTTGCGTAATATTGTATGTAAGTGGTCGTGTGACATATAAATTCACACCGCTGAGCCTGGGAAAATACTTTGGCTATGTTGGAATTCTGAAATTTGGACCTCTTGACCTTAAAACGGTCAAAGTCGTCGAAATTTCGAAATTATCGTGTGACAGATAGATTGACAACTTCTTTCACCGAGAAATCTTTCTGTTGTGCTGGAATTTCAAAATTTTGGCAACCTGACCTTCAGACGGCCGAAAGGTCTAATTTTGGTCATTGCCAAATTTACGGAGTGAGGACGTATCTCCTTTTGAATGTGAATTAGTGATTAGAAGGGTTTAGTGTTGTATGTTAATAGGGATGCAGGGTGTTTGGGGCAGGGTTCAATGATAGTACTTATTTAGATAGGACAGTGAGGGAATTCTTGGGGAATGGATGTTTTAAGGGTTCTAGATCGGAACCCTTAAACAACGGCGTTGGTTTAAATAACCAACAACGAGTAGGGCAACGTTCAGAGGTGTCCGTATCTTCACCTAAAAGGGTGCAATGTGCAATCGTAAAAATTGCTGTGGCTCACGCCTGAAACTTTTTGTTTGAAATTAGTCGCCACCATAGAATTGGATCAATTGGATAATATAGTAGGCTGTCACTAAACGTTTATCTACAATTTTAAGGCCCGATATCGGGCCTGTGGCTGCCTAGTATGTAAATATAATACCAAAACCATATGTAATAGTAGAAGCGTATACTACATACTAAATACTAACAAGTAAGTTGTTTTAATTTTAAGTAAGTAATTAACAAATCTTTGGGGACTTGCAGATTCTAGCTGGTCTGGGTGCGTTGAAGTTCCGGATTTGTAAGAATTTAGGTTCGCATTTGCCTTGGATGTATGTTTCAAGTTAACAATTACTATCGCTTATCTGCTAAGTTCCCCTAAGGCCCGAAACGGGCCTGTGACTGCCTAGTATTTAATAATTTAGTACGGGAGCGATACACGGTAGTTGTTATGGCTTATTTGATAAGGGCGGTTCTGGCGATATCTGAAGCATCGTTTTCCCGTAGTCGCCATTTTTCGTGGTGGTGTGTTGTATAATGTTTAATCTGGTGCTGGATTGCAGTCGTTATCGGTTTTCTGCAATTGATTTCGAGTACATAGGCGTGTAATAGGGATTTATGGATGAATTTTCACCTAAATAATGGGTGTCGGAAAAAAGGTCACAGCAAAAATGACGCATGTCTCATGTACCCATGTATGCATGACGAGGTTCAAGAACCAGTCCGACCCAGCACATTCTGCTGGTTAAATGTAAGGTTAAGGGGGGGGGGGGGTTTAAAAAAATATTTCACGGCCTAAAATGGCCATCCATAGATACACATAACGACAAAACTTAGATGTGGATTTTTATCAAAAGCCTAAGCAATTTGAAAATTGCTTGGTAACGCAACCATTATGTGGCTTGTTGCCATAGTGATTGTTGAAGTTACCATAGTTGCCGTCACAAATGCTCATGGCAACGACAATTTTCACTTACTTTCACACTTTTCAGAAAGTATTAAAAAAGTGGCCAAACCGTTTTACGGGGGGGGGGGGGTCCCACAGCCCCAACCGATCCATCAATCGAACTAATTTACCATAAAAACTACCTACCATACTAACTACCATAAAAACTCTGTTTAATTGAAAACAGTGTCATCAAAAAGCCGAAATTTTTGTAACTTCGGATGTAGCCGGTGTGTTACAAAAAACTTAAAAAATCGAAGGATCATCTCTAATATTGAATTTATCAAGGAATTTTTAGGAAAAAAAATTAGTTCGATTGATGGATCGGTTGGGGCTGTGGGAGCCCCCCGTAAAACGGTTTTTAACATTGGTTTAGATAGGGGAATCAAAATTTCCATAGTTTTTTAAACCCCCCCTTAAGTAGTAGATTTACAGTTAGTGTCATATTAGATTATTATTTAAAAGTTATAAAATTATAATTATGTAAAGAGCGTTTTTATGCTTGATAATTTAAGTACATAGTTCCTTTAATTTGTTGTCAAACCAGGACTGATATAGTACTTGATTAGAATTGATAATTTCCATACTTTTGTTTTCAAGTAGGTAATCGAATGTACAATTTTTATATTGTTTGATTGAAAATATGGAATTTATTTAATTCTAATTGTCATTATCAAGTTAGCCGAGGTCTTTTTGCAATTGCCTGATCTGATGGTAAATAATGATGAAATAAAACACTGTCAAAGTCAAATATTTTATGTATTATAAGCGGTTATTTATTATTATCATCATGATTAATTAATATTATTATTAACACAAGAAAATACAGTTTTCACACGGAATTATACACAAATTGCACAAGAGACATCGAAGGAGTCAAACACATACAATTATACAACAACAAATTTACAAACAAAACTGCCATCATTCGCTCGGCACCATCTTCCGCCGCAGCGATAAAAATTGCATTGTTCAAAATGTCAAGTATCAACGGACTTCGGTGGGACAGTATCCAAACAAACGCACAAAAAACACAAAGTATTTGAATTGACATCGACAAATTTGCGAATTGATTTTTGGTACAGGAGGGCATGGGAAGAGTTTCCACAAGTACAATTTAGCTCATATTTACATGAATGACACACTAATCGTGTTGTTAATTGTCCGACTCATACTTTAACTACAATAGATCAGCACTGAATATTAAAATCCATTATGCTCATCCTTTCATCAAGTACTATGAATTTAAATTTGAACAATCACGATTATTTAACAAAACCAGGTAAAAATATCTACTACTGGCTACACAACTATAGAATGTACAACGTATGGAACTTTACAAACATTTAAAAGTACAAAATACAGGATATATTTATATGTAACAAATATACATATACTTAAGGCTTCCTTGTGGTGAAATCTTACAAATAAAGTACAACATTTTGACGGTAATTAATACACATTGTTTACACAATCAGGATATAAAGCAGTTTGAGTCTGAAGTCTGGGTTAGTTTTACCTAAGCTATGAACTAAGCCATATATTTATATTCAAATATATCGTCCTTATAATTAACACTATGATTATAATAAGATTATTACTATTTTTGCTACCACGAATTTCAGTTTAGAATCATGACATTAAATGTTTGCGATGTTTCTGGTTTGCATTACTAAAGTAGATTAATTCCTTCCTATATTATATCCTACAATATCGTAACACCGTAGTAGAATCGTATTCCATTGAATTTTGAACAAAAGTTGCTGAAATTTATGATAATCCAGCGTTACACGGGCTCAAAATAGAGAATGTAAAGAGGAATAGGGAGAAAGCTGATACGCTTCCTTTGCGGAAAGATGATTAAACTGTAACTAGGATTTAAATAGTTTTGAAATTAATTTTCAAACTTTCATGGTTAGAACTGCCAAGAATGTCTAGACAGTCGAAATCCTATATCATAATGTATGAAAGTTAAGGCATTCAAGTAAAACATGGAGGTAAAACAAAACAAAAACAATTTCTAACGTAACACAATAGTACACTGGTATAAATTAGGATAGTTCGGGTTCAGACTGCAAGAAACGGTCTAATTACGAAATCGATATCTTCCAGGATCTCGGCCTGTATGATTTCCATTTCTTCGTCACTAATAAAGGAATAGGGTAATTCTTGCGATCTGAAAAACCCGAATCTAACCATACAGAGAGAAATAGTACATTTCTAAATCTATAGGACATAATAGTAACTGTTATTAGCTAGGAAATAAAATAAATAAAGCTTGACATAGTTAGTTAAAAGTAACTCCTTACTCACGGTCACAATAGATTCAGCATCGTCTATAATCTTAAAATTAAATACTGACTTGGACTGGGATAAGGTTACTCCTAAATCTATCTTAAACCTAGGTTCCTAATCTATTTTTAAATATCTCATTCTCTCATGCTCTGGCATTACAATTTAAATCTGTTCAGATTAGCGTGCTTCGGGACCTTGAGAAATAGAGAGAAACTAGCCACAGATTCATAATAATTGTCAATAAAACTCCTCACGAATAGTTCGCAAAGTGAGTAAATCTCTTTTAAAGCACAAGCTCAGGGTCTAGTAAACTACAACCACTAAATTACTCATCGTAGTGGAGGTGATCGGGTAAGACGAACTTTGAGAACGAGTAGAGACCCCTCGCATACCAATGCACTCCCTGTTCCTCCGACTCCGTATTCCTGGACGATGGTCCGGAATGATCGCCACCTCCATAATTAATTTCATTGCTTTCTTTAGCCTTTTCTTCGGGGTTTTCGGAATGACGGAAGGAGATGAAGCGGCTGAGCTGCTTCCAGAAGTACGTGACTCCTTTGACGAAGTTATGGGAGAGCCGTAAAGGGAGGAAGGCAGAGTGGGCTAGGTCTTGGTCATCAATTACGGCGTAGCAGGAGCTGAGGACCCCGTCGACCAGTAGATTTCCGGTAGACGTTAGCGGGGCGTAGACCCCCGTATCGACCAGTACTTCCATGTCGATGACTTTCTCGATCGTGAAGAGGGCAGAGGAGTCATTGCGATGGAATTGGCTGGAGGAACTGTTCTTCCTCACCAGAATCCAGTCCCCGATTTGGACCCCTCTCGCAAAACTGATGACGGCCTTGTCGAGGAACATGCCCCCGGTCTGATTGTCGAGGATGTAGCTGTTGGGGCTGAAGAGGTAGCTCTCGTCCGGAGTCAGGGATTCGGGCTGGACGGTGTAGAGGAGGTGAGACGGCGTTAGCGTTAACGACGTCCCTGAGCCCGTTCGGATCACGAAGAATTCCCTCGTTTCTGAGACGTTTCGGTCGAGGAAGAGGAGGACGTCGGAGAAGACTTCATTTCCGTACGAATCTAGGCCCAAGATCTGATCTCCGGTTTGGATTTCTGAAATCTTCTTGGATCCCGTGGGGGTTTCCACCGTCGAGTTCCCGTTAAAGCAACCACCCGTTCGTCCAGCTTGGGTTGAATCTGCAAGAATATGCAAAAAATACGAAATTAGTATTCAATCCCTCACTTTGTCAATTAATTCACCTCCCGTCTTCTAAAACTAATTACTCCTGCCAATCCAAATAGTCATCCATTAATTTTTGAGAACGAGGTTTACTACCAGGGAAAATCAATTAATTACAGGATGCGAGATTCATATTAAATGCAGTTTGGATCTGTGTCATCTGAAATCGAGTCTCGCACTCTTGAGGTTACAATACTACAACACCATTGGACCTGTTATTCAGACATTTTACGATTACGACCCCGACGACGAAATGAAATGTCAACGATTCCTGACGTCGAATAAATGCATTTCACGGTTTGGAACCCTGTCCCCTAATCCCCCTTACTCTCTCCTCAGCCATCATTCCAAATCCCAGACAATTCTCATCCCAACTTGTGACATTTACTTTCTCAGGCCCTAATCCTTTACTTGGAGCAAGTGTGAGTTTTGCAGGCTCCGTAATAACTGTTGTGCAGTAAATGGCTTAGTGACTAACTCGTAGTAATAGGATCCCGTCCGGGTAAAAGTAGGAACAATAGTTGAAACTGACAGTCTCCTCTCCTGTCATTCCCATTCCTTGACTAGAGAACCCTGAGAATGAGGAGATAAAACAAAGGCCCTTGTCCTCTCCTCCAGATCCCGTCTTTCCACATTATGTTCTTGGCTATGGAGCAAGAAGGAGGCAATAAAACCGGCTCCTTTGATCATCAATTCGAGGATGACGAGGAAGAATGGAGGATAAGGGTTGACAATAATTTGTAAAGCTGATAATAGTGATAATAATAATAGTATATTTATATGGCACACCATAAGCACATCCACATAAGCAAGTCCGTGACTTGAAGTACAAATTTTTAAGAAACTCCTATAACTCCTGCTCCCCGTAAGCCCCGCTAAAGAAGAGTATATATGGAGGGGTGGTGGATCCCAGGATATTTTTGATAGTTAATAGTTTATTACGATATATTATTTGGGATTTTGTGGTGGTTTTTTCTCCACAGACTTCAGATTGGCACCTGAGTTTTATGGTCTGCCCTGTCGGGAACGTGTCTTTGCATAACGTGTCAGTGCTTAGTGGGCTCAGGCCTAGTCCATTATGCTCAATTGACTGTCGCCCATTTGTCGCCAAGAAGTGCTTTCATCCATTAACCTCAACCTAATCCCTCAAAAAGTAAATAAAATACAAACAAATCCTCCGACTTATTATCGACTTTAAATGCTCTTTAAGATCATAACTATTCCCTTTGTCCTCTTTGTCAGCCTATCTGCTAGGGATAAGATCAAGGGTCCGAAATATTAATTTAGGCAGGAAGAACCGTTCTAAACTCAATTAGCTCCCTTACGACTTCCTCAGCTCTTGAGGAGGAACTAAATTTATTCATGTAATTGAGCAGACCGTACACTCTTCAGTATGAGAATGAGCTAGTAACAGGCTCTCTACAGTAGAGAGATGAAGAGACCTTTAGCTAAACACTTGAGTTTTAAGTCTTGGAAATCTCGAGTCCTTTATCTCTCAAGATGTTCTAGAGATTTTAAAGGATCAGAGAGAATTCGAAATTCAAAAGCCTCCAATCCCTCATCGTAAGTCAATAGGAAGTTTTTTGGAGTTGGAAGTAAATAAATATAATCAAATCTAGACATGCCGACTTAAAAGGATCGGGAGGAAATCATAAGGCTTTATATATTCCTGTTAGCACCTCTCCGAAATAGTTTGAAACCCGTAAGGGATCATTTTAATGCAATAATGTTATCTGTTTTCCAGGGGAAACTATACGGTGCTAAAGGGAAGTTTAAGCAGTTTTAGAGATTTTAAAGGCTAATGACATTCTTTGCTTTATTATCTTCAGCCTTGCAATAGAGACATAGGGGTTATGCTAGAAGAGATCATAATCCTTGGATTAGATGTATTATCAAAGGAATTACGTATTTACTTATCCCATAGGAATTAAGTGCCGTTCTATGGACTTGTTTACTTACTCTTTCAAATTTAAGTTAAAATATTTTTTAACCTGAACCGGAAACCCTTAGCCGAACCCTGTTATAGGATATTATTATACGGCATTTCCAGTCATTCAGATATTTTTCCAACCCAATCTCAAACACTCCAACGTCCATTCATTCAGAATTTATAGTGTCGCAGTCTAAGGACGCTCTCTTTGACGCTCGGATTCTAAGAAAACATTTTCACATCAATTTGTACAAGTGTGTATAAACAAGTAATAGACGTAGAGGCCTGAATGGGAACCCTTGTCCCGTGTTTTTAACACTGCTTCTAATAACAATTCACAATTGTTGAGAGAGAGACAAAATGTTTTGGACAAATTAAATCAGTTAAAAAATTTGTCGACCTTTTATTATACTAATTGAATCCATTTAAAGACAGGGTTTCTTGACTTGGAAATGCAGTCTTTTAAGCTCCTTTGGACCGTAATAAATTTTTAAAATATACACGGAACAGGTTGACATTTAACTGGAATTTTCTTCGGAGTAAATATTGTTATGATTTTTTAGCTTGTTATTCTGGCTTTTATGATATAGCTAAAGGAGTAAGTGTAATTATTATTGTATATTGTTTGATTTGTATAGAGAGCTGAATGTACCCTTTTAACTTTTAATAGTTTTTCTTCTCAATTACGCCGTAAAGAAGATTCCTCTTAGCACCTACCCGCTATAATAATCACGTAACCTAATCCTCCTCAATAGATTTAAGCTACGGGCTGAAAGTACACAAGAATGAACAGAATCCGACCTCTACGGCAGCTGCCCTCTCTCAAATTCAGAGTTGACAACACGAGTTAATTGCCACAATTATTTTCGCAGTCTTTGCGTAATTCGATCCAAAAGCAAGAAAGTAAACAACTGAAATCTCTTACATTTGATACATTCTTTTCTTAGGAATTAGATTGAGCAAGTACATCGAATTTTAGCACACATTTTCTGAGATTCAAATTTCCAATTGAAAAACAAAAGATACACTTAAAAACTCTTATTCTCATTAAAAACCAGTGGATTTTCGTCATAAAAACGCAAGTGGTAAAGAAATGAACGTGGTGAAAAATGGAGTCAGACTGCAAGTCCTTAAATGGTAAACAAGGAGCCCCAATGGGAAGACAAATAGGGCGACGACACGCGGACTAAATGAAAGAGATTAATTGCGAGTTAATCGTGTTTAGCCAGCCGATTAATCTCCATGAACCGTTTTTTATTCCCTTCTTTATTACCATTTCAAATTAGGTATACTGGGCTGGTTACAAGGGCTACAGATATATTTATTACCGCTTTAATTCGATACGATCTTATAGCTATGGTTTGCAGTTATGGTTGGCTGCGGAAAAGTATCATATGTCATCCCGTCTCAGGCCTAAACCACTAAAGTTATAAGTGTAAACTGTAACTACAAGCATCCCATGGAATTTATGAATAAAAATTTCAACAAGGTGAAAAGAGACGTCCCTTCGTGTGAGTCCTAACTAAAAGTGCTGCTAATTCTTATTAAAATCCCTTTAAAAATATGTTTTATTTTTTGGCTCATTGTTGGATTAATCCTATGGACTTTAATTAGCGAAATGATTTCTTATAAAAATATCCCTCTTTGTGGGTAATGAGTATGAGTAATGAGAGGTGTACGTTTGTGGGATAATGGCCTTGTAAATAGGACATTAATTACATTCCTTAGGGAATAGGTATAATAGGTGAATTTGACTATTGTGATGAATTAGGGAGCGTGAAAAGTGTTTTACTTTATGTACTGCTTCCCTTTAACGTGATAATTAATGGGATTTCTAGAATAGGATATCAGATTGAGGCCATATATGGGCCGAGTACTTGAGCTCCTATACATTTATTTGACAACCAGGAGACTGCTGTGAATTAATAACAGCTTAACAAGGCAGATTTTACGACAATTTTTAATTTTACCTAGGCTCAAGAATTGACATTTTTTGGACAGAAAATGGATGGATTTATTCGCAAGCTTTCAGCATAAAGTGACACTAGCTTTTAAAAGGACATTAATTAATTGGAAATTAAGGATCTGTTTTCCCTTCCCTAATTGCAAGTAGAGGTTAAAAGGGTGTCAACGCCGGTGTTAAATGGCAGGTACTCCTGACTTGTGTTCCGTTTAAATTATGTTTTTTTTTTCTCAGCTCAAGAGTTCCAGTACCTGAAAGTAGCACTTGCCATTATTTATCTTGGAGTGTGAAATGCAAAGTTAAATAGCAAATATTATTCTGTTAAAGCAATCAAAGAGGCTACTCAGGTCCTAAATCCACTCTGCTAACAAAAGGCAGCAAACTGGAAGTTCGAACCACTTTTCGCCTATTTTATTTACGAAAGTAACTATCTATCAAAGGATAGGAAAGTAGACTTGTTTTACAGGCTAGAATTAATTTGCGAATCAATTCCGACTCGAAAAGTAGTCTCAACTCACCTCCATAACTCCGTAATGAGCTCATTGTCATCAGAGCAAGGCTTTTTCTACACAAACTCTGAAATGCTAAGCCTTGCTAAGCAGTGTTGATACAATTTATTCCGAATTTTAGAACTGTCTATAAACAAACGTATCAAGAGTCAGTTTCTTGGAAAATGCAGACAGACAGTACGAATAATATTAATTGCATACAGATCAGGTAAGCTCTTGCATCGACCCGACTGAATTTCCACGGAATATTCACGAAGACGAGGACGAGGACGACGTTCTTTGCAGATTACAGTTCTTTGTAGTTGCGGATTGCAGAAAGGGAAATTACAGGTCGTAACCAACGACTGCAAATCCCCTCTAATAAAACATTTCGCCGAAGAAGCAGAACCCATACTTTCAAGGAACACTCTGACAGCTTTACAAACCCTCTTTTCATACCATCTATCCATTCTCCAAGTTTCAAATTTGAAGATATAATATATACAATGCCAGCTTGCCCGTGATACGGGCAAAAACGGTATTTTGACCCCAACGGGCTCAATTTTTGGAAATTTCAGACGATTTTTGAAATGTAGAAGCATCATGGTTTAATCCTAAGCTTTGAGAAAAGCATTTTGGTTTTAAAATCGGTCAAGTAACTAAGGAGAAGATGGAATTGTTGATATACTTCTAACCACTTCAACGGATTTATATAGATGGATACGACTGCGAGCTGGTTTTGATCACTTGGTAAGTTTCCTATAGAAGATGTTGAAATGAATAATGAATGTGTGGTAACATGGCAATCCTATGGTAACCTCCTCTCTCTCTTGTTAGCCAATATTATTATGACATACGATCTCTTTCAAGTTCGGAGCTTATAGATTCCAACCTACCTGATTAAATCCTGATACCATTTCACTCCATAATAAATAATAATCCGTACTTTAAATACTAACAAGAGGCCCTATATAACTCCAGACTACAGAATCCTCTAATTTCCTCAACAATGAAAGCAATAACAATGCTAACATGGAATTAGATGCAGGACAAGTTAGGATCTATAAGCGATTCCCAAACCAGTACATGTAAGTTTCATGGCGTTAAATGGCAACTTTGTAGTTAACAAGCCTTAAAACGAGACGGGGTGAATAAAAAACTAATTAATTCAACAATAATACCCTATAGACAAACACGATCAGAAGAGAGCTGTGTTTTCTGAACTAGAATTGGCTACTTGTAGGTTGTAGACAAAAGGATTTTGCACACCCATCTCCGTGTACATCGTTTGTACTTACTAATCGAAATCTTGTTGCCGTAATTAGGCTAGATCATTATTATTATCATTACACCAGCACCACAACCACTACCACATGCAACGGGATGTGATTCATGCTATCCTACTAATCCCTGTAATTTTGCTCAAAAAATTATACCAACATTATAAAGTAGAACCCTTCGATTTCTTCAACGAGGTTCAGTTCTTTTGATTTTTTACACAAAAATGGGAAAAAATCCATTAAAAAATCAAAGTGCCAATTCCTTTTAGTTTTGGCATTTCCTCCACTCTGTATCTGGGCAGTTTGCATGAAGTTCTTGTTGGAGCAATCCAATAATCTCTATGTCGGCATGTCGGCATTCATTCCCACATCTACTCATCTGAGAAGGCTATAGTTGATGTTAGTTGGTAGATTGGACTGTTGTGCAGGTAAGATAAAAGGGCTACTAATAACAAGGAAGGAGGTAAGGACCGCTTACATAAGGCAGCATTATATACGAGTTAAAGAGAGTCAATATGGCCGGATCGTCCACCAATCCGCTCTGACTTTTTTCTTACAAACTAGAATCGAGACAAGAAAGAAGAACTTGATCCAAAGCCAACAACAAAGGACTCCAATCTGAAATGCATTTTAAGACGGGATGATTTTTTTCGAAATTTCGAAACTTGTTCGAAATTTCATTCTCCCCAACGTCATATCCCACACTCCGTGTGTTGCATCATGAATGGTCTTCAATTTGAAGAGATTGCAACACGAACTCAATGACCGGTTTGTCAGAAGAGATTCTAATTACTTAACGTTCCTCGGCTCTAATGTCTGAAACGCGAGGAAATCCCCCTTTGGACCCATTAGCAAGTTTGAGTTCTGAATAGAAGCTAATCTAATTAGCGAATTCGCACTTCCAAATCCCCTCTTATTACTAATTAATATTATGGACACAGAGCCAAAGCCACCCTGCACTCCTACAAATGCAAATTAATTCAAGTCCAGCCTGCCCTTTCAGTTAGGAGGCTTTTTTATGGACTTGTTTGATCAACCTTCCACTATTTGGTTTAAAGTGATTGAGCCCCTTTAACAGTGACGGTTGGTCGGGGATGAATCATTTAATTAACACCTTCTTAAAAGCCAGCTAGAGATCCATTAAAAGCTACTGACTCATCTCCTATGATGCATATGAGATTTTTATATCCCACTCCCGAATCATACCTAGAAAATACTGGTAAGTAAATTTCCTGGGATTCTAAAGCCCTCAAAATCCCCGGCTCAACGTCATCTATTTTTCGCTTGAAAAATAAATTTTGCCATTTTCCAAGCTCAGAAATGCTACTACACCTCCATTGTTCAGGGAGGGGGAGGAGGATGTATGATTTGCAGATGGAACAAAATTTCAATTGTAAATTGTAAACTGTAACATAGTACTTTCCTCCATTGTCAGGTCTGATTCTGAATGAATCTTTGGAAATCCATCTCGTCGAATGGCAAGGAATAAGGAGGTAAAAGGCTGAAGAATATCTCCGTCCATTTCTGACTATCTCTTGGTTGTTAGAACAGATTGTTGGTTATTGTGTCTGAGTGTGCCAGCTCTATTATTCCTTCGGCTATTTCTAAATAGAAAAAAGTCTATCCAATTTCAATCTCTGATGGATTCTTGTAAAGGAACATAATCTAAAGGATTTTTCTCAAAGACTTTATTCTTTAAAATCTGAAACTTCTTCTTCTTCTTCTTCGTAGCCTTTTTTGTTCCAAAAGTGTCGAGTCAAAGTCAAACTGAAAGAATTCCTCGGAGGTGACTTACGTTTTCCCATCATACTACCCCAAGTAGAATAGATGAATGCACCATGTTAGCCAAACAGATTCTACCTTACTATTCTTACATTATTATAGGCTCTCTCATCTTTAAATGGAGGAGAGGAGTTAGTTTTAGACCAGCTCAATAATATGACATCAAAGATCGGTTCATTTTATTGTGTAACAGCTCACGCTAATTTTTCCAGATTTAAAAAAAAAATTTCCTCTACGGTAAATAGAAAATTAAGACTTGTTTGAAAATCAGATGGAATCTGGAGATTGAAATGTGTTTAAGTAGTCAAAAGAGCGGCTAATTTCATTTTCAACCGTTTAAAATTCGAAATACCAAGCTATTCCCTTCCATTTTGTACAAATAGCGGGATAGATCATCTCCAGTCTAGGATAATAGCGGGATACGGTAGAATCTCATCTCCAAAACGAGGCCCTTATGCATTATAGGGCTCCTCTCCCATCCCAGCATGAGATGGACATCAACATGGACATAATATTAGAATCTGAGGGAATCTCATAGAATCAAAGACTCTCATTGAATCCCTCAACATGACGAGCCCACCTTCTCAACACGAAAAAAAACTTCGAAAAATATTATATCCCGATCATCTCTGTGTGTTTATCCCGTTTGATTCTAAATCCAAGTCCTATTATCTCCGAGTAATGTAAATAGCACTCGAAAGATTCTGAGAGTTGGAGGAGACGCTCCTCCGCAGCTTTCACAAGTAACTGGATTTACTTTAATAGAATACAAAATAAAATATTAAATCTAATGTTATCTTAAATAGGGAAGGGTGACTTTGGAAAGGTGCTCTATCCTCGGCAGAGATTATCAGCCCTTTTATTGTTCTTGGGTGCCATTTCATTGTCTGAGATTTCTGGACTCTTTATTTATACTCCTTCAAAGGGCCCACTATAGCCTCTTCTCTTAGCTTTAAAGCAATGTCAAAGGATCGTTTTTGAATTCCTCAGTGATGGAATTCCAGCTTCAAAGGGCCCTGTTTCTTAGGATTCAAATTCGGGTTCAGGAGTAAAGTCCATCATGATCATTGATCATCAGCCAAAGAGTCGTAACAATGAAGTGCCCATTATTGCCAGCACATCCGACTCATTGTCTCCTCACTCCAGAATGCCACAACAGGGGAAATGGATGACATTCTTTGTGCCCGTATTTCGAAATACCTCTTCCTGCCCGTACGCACCAAGTACACGGGGCTGTTGGTGTTAGTGTGAGGCCTTAAATTACATTAGCGGACTATTAGTCCAAGATAGGGAGAGTAATAAATAAAGGATGATGGATAACCGACCACCACCAGGACGGAGAGGAAGAGTATCATTACCCTCATAAAAGCATTCTTTGACTTGGTTTGTTGGTGGTTGAGCCGCATCTTTAGAGAATAACATCAGCTCTGCACAAGGTAGGATCGTAGGATGATGCCGGATCTCCTTAGACATGTTAAAGAGACTAAAAAGAACCTATATCTACAAGGGAGCTGGAGTTCATGATCTCTAGAGAGAGAGATCGTAGATATGATCATGGACTAGAATGTACAATGCCCGGACCAAGATCTCCCTAATAACAAGGAACAACAATGGAGAGCAACAATGGAAATATTCCCCACTACTATTATTATGGGAGATGGTGTTGGTGTTTGTGGCTGTGTTGGGGTCCTTTCTTTCGAATGTGGTTTTATTTCATACGTTTCAGTTTTACTTTTATTACCCCCTTGTAAAAGGATTCACACGTCGTGCGACAAAACCAAGGTCTTCAATTCTATATCTCTTCACCCTTCCCCTCCAATAATAATAATAATAATAACTATCCTTGTTATACTGATGAATTACCAACACCAACACCACCGGCATATCCATACCTCCGATTCACTTCTAATAAGACAGTACAAGGGACTAAAGAGTGTATGATTAGCTATAGAGGAAAGTCACCGGGTTTCTAATTTCTAGATGTTTTTTTTTTTTTACAGATTTTTTGTTTCTGAGGAAGGAACGCTGAAGGGGTATACCCGATGCAGATTCTTCAGGAACGACTGTTTTTATAGCATCGCGGGGCATAGCGGAGCGTGGAATGTGTCGAAATGTTTGAATTGGCAGGATTTAGTCTCTCTGATAAGCTGAATTCTTCACATGAGTGAGACTTGAAATTGAAATCGGACTGTTTTAAACCATCGCGGGAGATAGTGTAGCGTGGCATTCGTCAACGTTTTTGGATTGGCAGGATTTAGTGTCTCTAAAAAGGTAAAAGTGAGTAAATTACCTGATTTGACGGAACAGTGGATATGGGCCCGGGACTCGTAGTAGACCCAGTCGAAACCGGCTTCGACGGCCAACCTGGCCAACATCCCGTACTTGGAGCGGTCCTTATCGGAAGTAGTGATGTCCACAGCCCGTCCCTCGTAATGAAGGGAGTGTGGGGCATGAAGCGTCTCCTCGTCCCATCCTTCAATCACACGGAGCTTGACACCCGGCCATTGGTTCATCACAGATATTGCCAGCGTATTCAGCTTCTCTTTGCAACGCTGGAATAACAAAAAAAGCACAATCAGTCAAAAGTCAATTAAAATTGGCACAAATTCGGCAATAAACCTAATGACATGAATCCACAATCTACTGGCTCCCTGTCCTCAAAATCTCTTATTTCTTTATCAAGTAAACGTGACAACATTCCGGCTGGGTAACTTATTTCCACAGATTAACATTTTATTATTCAAGAAGATTTTTTCCGGTTAGATTATATTTCCAAATCCTGCTTGATGATAACTTATAAAAAGTGCAACTACTGGACGTGTATCCATAAAATCATTCTATCTCCGATTCCATGTTCCCATGAGATTAGATCAAAATCTCTTCCCATCCAATCCTACATAGTCTTACCAAGACTAGATCCACTAATATTATTAGCATGACATTCAGGTAGAATAGTGATGGCGATGATGGCTGTAATATTAATCAGGTAGGGAGTAATCATACTGATCTGTAGATCAGTTCCCCGGAATAAGTCCCGCATCAGTATTATACTACCGGATTTTTTCCTATTTTAAATTACAATAACTCCCCCTGGGGACTTATTTGAGTTAAAGATGATGGTGGTCGTATCTGGTAATAATAAAAAGAGGTGAAAAGGACCGACATGAATGCACTAAGTGGTGCTGAGCATCTATCTTTCCATCTCCAGCCTATCTATTATTTTCATCTGCTCATCCATCTATTATCCCAACCTGCCTCCCGTTTGTCAAAGCTCTTGTCAAAACAGAGTGTAGATTATACCTCCTAAAGCCACCGGCCACCAAAGGATCATCTCTGTGTTTTTTTCTGTTTTTTTGCCTCCTCGGTCTGAAGGGGCATGCAGGGCCTTGTTTAAGGAAATGTATCCTTCGGGAGGGGCCTTTTGTAACTCGAAAAGTTATTTGAAACGGATGGAGGACCCGTGGCAGGCTATTACACAAATTATTACACACTTTTCTACCTACTTTTATCAATTCTCTCCACCTCAATGACTGACTGACTTGCTGACTGTCTCGATATCCACCCTAGAATACCACCACCGTTTTGGCTTACAATTTACAATCCCGTCCTAACAAATTAGAGGCGAGGGAAGTGAGGAAAAACCTCAAATTCTTGAATCAGTCTGGATCTTGGACAGTTGTTTAGGTAGTTAGTTTCTGTCTTTTGAATTTGAAATTTGAATGCCCATTCCGATGATGATGAGAGCTTGAATAAGAACTTGATTTTTTCATAGAAAATCAGAAGATTCAGACCGGTTTCCTCTCACTACAGATATATTTTCTTGAAAGAGACAGAAGGGAGTATGGGATTTTCGGTGGTACTAGAGAGTCATAATTCGAGGATGAATCAAATGAGATGAGAGGCTTGTACGGACACGTACCGTCGGACTTGTAATCCAATTAGAGGTGTCTAGGATCCACCTAAACGGCGGTCTAATTTTCTAATCACTCCGAGCCTTCTATATTTTACTAGTCCACTTCTGTCTTAACAGTCAGCCCACCGCTCCATTTTCTCCGCTCTCAATAATTTACTCCTGGCTCCGCCAAACCTATTCAACTAATTAGTCAGCAGAACCAGATTAGAGGAACAATTGGCAATTTACCAAGAGAAAGAGAGATAGGACTGATTGGGAGATTGGATTTGACCTCTCACCCGCACAATCAGTTTGTTCACAAGTTCAAAACTCTCTTGGCCTTGTGGAAGGTCGGGATTGTCGGGAATATGAATGGATCGATAAGATTATGCAGATTTTTATTCATTCTTGTGATAGTTTGACATTTCTCGTTGACTTTACATGATACAGGCGTATATATTTTTAGAAAATTAAATCGGAATATTCTAAGCTTGTATCGCATAAAGAGAGATGAAGTAAATGAGGATGTCAAGCCGGATTACATTCGCATGACTACTACGGCTTTAAAATGTGATTTTTTTTATGAAAACGTCAAGAATTATGAATTGCATCCATCCAAATCTTCAAATAGCTATTTTAAGCCCAACTTTGATAAAATCCACATAGTCGAGCATCTCTTACCATAATCAGCCAAATCCCTTGCACAACCCCATAACAATAACTGAATTAGCACTGACAGTGTTTGGCCCATTATTGTAATTCCCTGAATAAATAGCTGTTTCGTAACTAGTTATTATTAATTGTAGCTAACGAACCTATTGTAAGATTTAATAAATTTCTTAGAATTTATTAAATGAAATTGCATTCGGACTATTAAACGAGTTTAAAAACCCACAAAGCCCTTCCCTGTAAAAAGGATGAATAAGAATAGAATTGTGATTTGAAGAAAGAGTTAAAAATAAATATCTAACTCATTTCATGCCTCATGCCTCTCCAAGGAGGTCTCCTTTTGTAGCCCTTTTCAGGCAGCATTCATTTCATTTTATCATCTAATTCATCTCTATTTGTCTAACTCCTGTAATTTGCTATTTGTTCCGATTTTTTGTCTCTAATTGTATTTGGAGCAGAGAATGAGGGATTGTGTACCAAAGTGGGAGATTTTTACCTTTGGACCCAGCCTGAAAAATGCATCCAATTCACAATCCTAATTATTCAACACATTAAACATTGACGCCTTTGCAAAGGAATGCGATACAGAGATATAAAAAAATCTATTTGTGCATAACTAGCAGGTTTTTATGACGAGGTTGGAATAAAAAACTGTTATTGTCATTTTACTCTTGGCATGTGTCTCATCTCCCCTTAGTTTCAAAACGAGATGAGATTGAAATTGATTTACAAATCCTGTTCTACTGCAAATTGAGGGTAAACAGGTTGGGCCAATTCCATTTCGCCAGTTCCTAAAGAACGGAAAATGGGGATCAGGAACCCGGAGCACGTGGGCTCAATAAATGTCCCGACGACGGGACATAACTTGTCCAGAATTCTAGGTTAGGGTCAAAGACTAACATAAAACGTTGCAAAAAAGCCCGTATCGTAGAAAAGAACTGTCATCATCACTATCACAACATCAACAGGTCAAACAAAGGTCAGACCCCACAGACGTACGGACAGAATAAATGCATAAAGAAAGGGAGAAGTCAAGGGTCAGTCCATAAGTTGAATCATTAAACCTGAACCGCTTTACTTTTCTTTTTAAAGAAATCCACAAAAATGTGATAAAAATGACGAGTGATGGCTGTTATTACATTCTCAAACTGAGGGAAAGCTATAAAGTCCATATTATGGCTAAAAAACAGAGCCAATAAATATGCTAAAAAAATCGTGAATAATAATAAACATATTCTCCGCTCCTTCCCGTCTTACTTCCCTTCCCTAATATTTTTATTGACATTTTAAAAACTTAAAATCTATTTCCCATCTTTTTGACTCCTTGAGCAGAAGCCCTTCTTTGATCTTCTAGCTGCTCTTGTGTAAACTTTGACTATGAATCTATATGCAGTAGTTATTTCTTGTCTACTCCTAATCCCATACCTGAATAGTATCCGTTTTGTGAAAGGTGAGCCTCGGAGAGCCCTCCCGCTGACTCCCTTTGCAAATGGACTGAAAGTCAGGCCCTTCTCCTTATAAAACATCTCTTGTAAATGAATGTAAAAAGATCGTTTAAAAAATATTTATATTTTTATATATGCTCCCTGCTGGCACCCTGGTGATGTGGTTTTGGTTCCACATCTTTCCTCCTCATCTTCTCTTTCTATAGCCTCCTAAGTCGAAGAATAGGAGGTTGTAATGCATTATATACTGGCTCTAAACTGACATTCTAGCTCGTAGTTTGTGGTGGGTGAGGCTTGTTGAATCCGATCTTGGTTACACTTAAACAATGCCCTCCTTCCCATTGTTCCCAAATCCCGACTTTCCATCACTTTTCATTCCATTATTACTAGATCACCACCACCACCACCACCACCACCCAACCTCTCATTATTACTTGGGGTGGCAAGATGACCAGGAAAAGGCCCATAAGTCACTCTAAGGGCTATCGGACTAGAGATCACATTCTTGTTTTAAAATCTCAAGCCTCTACGTCCTTTTTGAACGGATCTTTTCCGACTCTGAAATGAGCATCATCTTTCCGAATCGTTGGAACGTTAGAGGTGAGGCGTGGTCCAGGAGTTTCCATTCTTAAGCCAAGTCGTCCCTACCTTCTAAAGTACAAATAGGGACGAGGGAGATGATAAATGGCGGAAAAGAGATCAATGAAATCAGGCCTACACCTCTTCCCTCGTAAAACATGCTAAACTGTGGAAATATTATGAGAAAATAAAAAATTCATGAGCAATCCGATCCGGTCCGAATTTTAGATCCTATCGCAAATCCAAAGTGGGACAGGGTGCAAAAGTCAGTAGAACTTGGACATAATCTCCCAACTGTCCTAACCTTTGTTTAAAATCCCGTGTCGTCAAAAGCCCATCATCCAAACTAGGGATTGTACTTTAAACAGGCCTGACGGGTTGGAAAAGCAGTGATTTTACCACATACAACCTATTATTCCATTAAATATCGATATAATAGGCCGAGGAATTTATTCTTTGATTCTTCTCCTCTGTTTTTGTTTGTGTTTGGAGGAAGAATGGATGTGAAACTTATTTTCCACCATGTTTTCGAAACTGAGAAAGAAGTGGACTGTTTTGAATCGTTGACAGCCGAAAGGGGAAATGACAGTTCCATTGACAAGAGCTTTTTGGGCTCCTTTCACAGAATCAACTTAACATTCTGAGCCTAAATGTTCAATAAGTATGAAGGAGAGGGCCGCAGCAGGTAACCCCTATCCATACAAACAAGTGGCAGAGGTAATCCGATTCCCATTTAAGAATTACACGTTGAAAACATTTGGGAATTTAGCCAACCACAAAGTCAACCACCAATAATAAGAATAGGAAAAAATCGCTAAACCAAAAGGCTCAGAAACCGTATGGAAAAGGCTTCTTCTACTTGATCTCCATGTGTATTTGTGTATAATTGAAATTTGAATGGAGTCTCCTGACAATTGGTGTGGGAAAACAGGCCAACCTCCCGAACCGAAAGTTAACGCTTAAGAAACCCTTCTAGTCTGGGCATTTGTCAGAGATTCGTATAAATATTTGAAAACACGGCCACTTCTCAAGTCAAAATAATAAGTCAAGTTGACAATTTGACTCCTTGACATTTACTCTCCTTATTATCACCCATGTCACCTGGGACCTTTAAAAAGAAAACGGAGAGGCATAATCCAATGTAAATATCCTCCTGGGTTAATTGCTCGGGAATATTCATTCTCAAAATAGTCGGATTATGTTTTTTCGTAATTCTTTCAAAATTTCGAGGACGAGCCTCAGTGGTTGAGGATACCGTTTTGCCTCCGTCCTATTCTAGTAAATGGATGGGAATAGTGTCAAGGTGGTATCTATTATTCCTCTCATCATACTCATGATATCCTCACTGAATTCCTGGCCCATTGAAAAGTTTTGCAAAGGGCTTTGTATTTTACGAGCCTTCAATCTCCTGAATCGGACAAATAAGTAGCGTATTTACTGGCTCAATCAGTTCCATAATGATTTTATAGGCTCCCCATATATCTCCGTAAGTCAACCCGCCTTTTGTAGTCTGTGGGAAAAAATCAAGTGCAATAAAATTGTCGCCTCGAACGAAGGGCCTGTTGACTCTACCTGGATTCACACTCGGGTATCCCGTTCCAGCTCCAATCCCCTGACCTCTTTCCCTTTCTACCTCTCTTATCTATTGTATTGTTTTATAGCTGAAATAAATCTACAGCTTTTTAACTCCTTCCACCTCCAGGAAAGGTTTTATTTCTCTCCGCTTTTAAAAAACACATCGATTATCATAGCTCCTGTTGTGAGCCAGAGTTGAGTCTGAGGAATTCCTAGAGTCTCAGGTATTTGTCATCTTGTATTTGTCCCTCAGATCAGATCGGGGCTCCTGTTAAATGTTAACAGGTTTCTAGGCAGTGACAGGGGCTTCAAGGTCCGGTTTTTATTCCTCCAAACTCCAAAGCTCCCAGTTTCCCATCAGAGATTAGGGAAACAGTTAGGAATTTGTAAATTAAATAGCTAGGCCCTTTAAGGACTAATAATGATTATAGCCTTCCTACTGCCGCCGAAGACGAGGACGGAGGAATAGGCTGAACAATCATGGAGCTTGATCTCAAAACCCGTCCCATTTCCAGTTCTCCATTGATCTTTTCTATACGGGTTGGAGGTACGGATTTGAATGGCATCGGACAATGTAGCCTTAACATCATCCAAGTGATTTCCGTATAGGAGTTGAGTTGGACCAACACCATGTTGGTTTTTGGACCCAGGGTTCCGTAAAGAGGCGGACCCGGGCAGATTCCACCTTAGAATGGACAATCTGGAGTTTTCTACTTAAAAATGCTTGCCAATCTTTTGAAACATCGACATTTTGAGTTTTTGAACGAAATAAAAACAATAATCCCTCAGTATAGTCTATATATGTTAGGTCCCTAAGATCCTGAAGAAATATCCCATGCGATGAAGGGAGGGTTTGAAGGCAGACGCTGAACTGCAGACAGACGCTCGTCTCTATCAATAATTATAATGAAATGACTTGAATGACACGCAAGGGAAGGAGGGGAGTTATGTAGTAATTGCAACTGGAGGATTGTAGATTGTAAATTAAACGGTTTCTCTAAATCATCAAATCTTTCTCACCCGATTCCCAAAACATTAAACCCCAGAAATAAACCCCGTTTTCAAAATTTCCACCTACTCCAGCCTTCCGATCTCAATTAAAGTAACTCGGAATTAAAAGGAAACTGCTCCCGGAGGGAAAGACTAACATGAATCGTTAGTTAAATACACGGGGATAAAAAACGGAAACCATTCTTCTCCAACTCTTTGCTAGTAATAAGTGATTGAAATTGTGAAGAAATGGTTCCTAACTCGTGGAAGAGGATTCAAATGTAAGAATAAAAGAGGTGTGTTGTTGTTGTGTGTGGCATTAGCAATCTTGATTAAAATCTTTTGTACAACAAGCTCAAGTACATTCACAGGTTTATGTGAAATCCCTTTGGCCGGGTGCTTGAAAAGCCGAATAAGTGGATCTCCTCCAGCAAAGACCAGATTGGCCAGATTGACGAGATTCGAGATCGGAATTTTCCGCCTCGTCCTCGTCCTCGTCGTGACCTGTTTTAACGAACCAAATTAGCTAAAGTCCCTCTCCATCCTTCGTTTATACCTGAGAAACTGCTCTTTTTACAGGTTTTAAATACTCCGAGCTTTAAATCCTTGTAAAATTATAAAAAATGGAGGGGAATGTGTCTATAAACTCATGATTCTTCAGAGGGCTTGCAATGGACGAGGTGGACAATGGGTTGGCAAGAATGGACAAAGGAAAGAAAGATGAGGATGATGACGACGATGATTCCATTCTGTCATTTTGATAGATCCAAAAGAGTCCTGGATTCTGAATTAAATTTCAATCCTTCAATCCCCGATCATCCTATTCACTCTTCTCCTTATACAAACTCATATTATGAAAGATATGCACAATTGAGAATATCATTAGCTCTGGCCAAGGTGGATTTAAAATTTGAAAAAATGGACGGTGACCATGAAATGAAACATTAGACTCCGGCCTACACAATCACAAACTATCCCCCTGACTCCTGAATCTGAATAGCAAATTGAAACCCGAGATCTTTTATTCTTTGAAAGTCCTCCTCGCCATAGGAGTCTCGTTTGGATTTGGACTCATGACAAATTATTGGTCGCCCTCTCGGACCAAATCCAGTTCGGGAGATCATGATCACCATCCCTCCAACTATCATCAACTCCGTCATCCAGACAAAACCGTAACTGCCAAGACCAAGAGGCTCTGGTATCGAAAGCAGGTATTTCACCTACGGTGAACAGCTTAGAACTTACAAGGGCTATGATGAGACGAGGAGGATGAATATCATAGACGGTGGTGGTGGTTAATCGTCTTTCGTTCCTCCTCATGTAAATGGTCTTGTTTGGAGGTAAAAGATCTTATTGTGTGTCCAGTCATTAGAAAACATCTCCCCTGTATATCCTTGGCCCTGGTGGTGGTGGATCTTACATCCGAGGCAAGAACGAGACGGGGAAGGAATCCTCACTTTTTAATAGACTGTTCTAACTTGTAAATGGTATAGAAGAAGTTGGAGAGATGAGATGAAACTGTACGAAAACCTAGCCTCTATTGTACAGATTCTAAATCCTTTAAAATCATCTCCTCGTTCTTAGACTGCAATTACCCCCAGCGGCCATGTGCATTCCTTCACCCAGTCGAGTTTTTTATGTTTTTTTTATATTTTTATATATCAACATCCCTGGGTTTCTAAGACCGAGAGTTTAAGGCGGAGAGAAAGAGAGCCCTTCATTTGTAACCGAAAAAATGTGTTTTTCTATTCCGTTTGAATGAAAGTTCGGTAGCGTTGGTCTGGCCTCAATTTAATTTCCTAAGCTTGTGGGATGAAGGGACCAGGGTCAAATGCATTTAATACATCCAGTCCTCAGCTCAGAGATTTGAAACCAACTGACAATTGACATTCGGACGTTGGACAGTTTTTGGACGGCGACAGGAGGTGAAATCAAAACTGATCTCCTGACTGACTGCCTCCTCCGTCAGTTTATTCTTGTCAGAGCCGCACTTAAGGGCTCATGTTGTTGAGGTCCCTTGACTCAAACTTCTTCTCCTAGAGTGGACGCTCAAAGGTTTGGAAATCAGAATGGATGAATAAGTTTCAAATATGAGGAGGCCGTCTCTATCAGCCCTTTCAATCGCTTTTAATCTCCCATCTGGAAAAGGCACCAGCCACCACCACCGCTAATTCCATTTACAATTTAACTGATCAGTCAGGGATAAACTGTACCTCAACTCAAAATCAAGCCTCTCTTTGGGGCAGAAACGAGTAGTTTCGAATTCCATTGCATATTGGATCATCGTCGGAATTTCGGCAGTACAAAGGGGCTCGGTAATTTTAATAATATTATTCTACCAGTTGATGCAAAAATGTGGGGGGGTTTTGAGGAACGAGCTCGAGATATTTTCTGGTTGGGAATGAGTGATATATCATTAATATAGGAAATGAGTGTAAGTTCTAAATTCCGGACTAGTTCCATTGAATTGAGATAATCCGACATGGAATAGATAGGATAAAGAAGCCAGAAAGTCCTCAATGCAGAGGAGAACAGTATTCCTGACATTAATCCTCACCTTGTTTCAAATTGGAGAGATTTGACTGACACCTCAAGCGGCCCATTTTACTCATAAAACACACAATGCACCACCACCACCACCCAATAACTCTTCTTCAGAAATGGAGGAAAGGCTTTGATATTTACATTTACACACTAGACCTTCATATGAGAACCTGAATGTGAACTGGTCCTAATGCATAAAAAAGTCGGGAATAATAATAAGTACATAAAACACGGTCCCTTAAACTTAAACTTCACAATATTGTGATCCCGTCCGTTTATCTCTCGAGTGTAGAACATGACGCGTTACTTCTTTAATCCAATAATCCGCTTTCCACTCTCCAAAAAATCACATAATCTTTCCCAATCTCACTCCACCGTAAGTGTTTAAATTAAGAAAATACTCCTAGTCCTAATCCTTTTCTGTAAATCCTCACTTAATCAGTAATAGTTTTGAAAAACTTGTTAAAAACAAGGGAAAAAATTCCAAGGCGAGGAATCTACCTGGGTTCAGTTCGTTACATAACCCTAGTCCAGAAGAAAGAGGATAATTAACCCCCAAAAAGCCTATTTCCTTAAATACTAATGAGCTTCTTCCGGCTCCCATTCTACCGTTCACTAACATAACATCGGCTCATCAAATCATCAAAGCCATTTCCGCCAACCTGGAATTCTGATTCCAGGAATTTCGGAAAATATTAATTTGACGATCGAAATCAGGCAAAAAATAACTGGAGCTTGGGAAAAAAATCTAAAAAAAAACAAAGGACCACAAAGTGCAACCGCAGAAGGATACCTGATATCCGCCTGAATCTTGTCGATCTTATGATTTATTATGATTCATTCATTGAGAAGCTGATATTGGGAAGGTGACGATGCTAAGGTGACTTAATAATCTAGTGACCGACGGAGATGAGTGACCAACTTTCCACCGTTCACACGGTGTCAACTCCCCAATAAATCTTAAGTCCGAAATGATGTGGGAAAGGCCTCATTATCATTTCGGTTTCCACAAGAAAGTTGGATGAGTAAATGAAGTGGGTGTCATAAACAAAAAATAAATACCATATACCCTAATATAAATACAATAATGGGCCGATAATGGCTCAACAGAGGGATATAGAGGATGGACATTATTACTCCGAATCCATGCCAGCAAGAAGAAGAGTCACCTGATTATTAGCCATAAACTTGTACATTATTAAGATTATTATTATGCCTATATCCCTTTACAAGTATAGAGCTGAGTTTCTCAAGTTCAAAGGTCTCCTGGGATTAGGTCTATAGGAGGTATAGGAAGATATTGAGGACCCGAACTGGCCGTTTTTTCTCGAATTTCCAAAGTCAGTTGTAACAAGTCAGGAAAGTTGGTGCGTTCGTTCCAAATATTTTGATAGTTAAAGAGGGTCGGTGGGCCCTCAGCCGTGGTGGCAATTGGCAAAGGAGCCTGTCATAAAAAGAGCAACTGTCCTTTAAGTCTCAACTTTTCCCGAAAAATTTCCGGGCCAGAATGCAAAGTTTTTGGTGGTTTTTCGTTAAGAAGAGGCTGGACGTTCCCACGCCTTTTCCGATTTATGAGTCCTCCCGGCATAACAGAGCCTATATCCCTTGGAAGAGAGGTAAACCTATTAACCTCTTCTATCCCGACGGAGGTAACTCCGACTATAGCATAAAGGTAGTTTGACAAAATATCATCCCTATTATCTCTACTTAAAAGTGTCCATGTCCAGTTAGATAAGGATATAGAGGGGATCCCAAGTGATGACTTCTATTTACCTGTTTACCTCTGTTTGTGTTTAAGGCTACCACCACTGACTGGGCCTGAGTGACGAGATGGCCGGCAAAGATAGGCTACAGATAATAGTAAGAGAGATAGATGGTTTGTTGATTCTTGTATGGACAACAGGCACATTCCATGTCCCTAAATCCCTGCCCCTTGCAGTCCTACTGCCAAGGCACCCTTAAAATTAAAACGAGCCCTTATAGGCACAACACCTTCCGCTCCTTGGCTATATCTCTTCTCTTGTATATTATGCAGAGGAAACCTCAAGGAACGTTCCCTTCTCGCCAAAGGTAACCGATCAAGGTGCAATAATCGTAATTTCTCTCTCGGAAATAAAAGAGACAAAAGGGAGTCAAGTTGGAGTCCGTTCCCACGCCTCAGAGAAATCAACTTATAGATCCCCTATAAACTATAAACCCAAGCACAAAGACTCGAGAGATCATCGCAATTATAATTTACAATTGTCGCACGGCTGGCTACTTACTACTCGTTAAGATTCCATTTGCACGTGGTGGTGGTCGTGGCAATTGTCCCCTCACCTTTCCTGATGCAGTTAGGCAGAGATGATGGTTTTAATTATTATTAGGCGTAAATGGTGGGAGAAAAAGCGTGCGATGCACCTAGTCCGACCTTTCTCATTCAATAAAACGATTCAAGAGGTTCTAAGGACATTGAGGACTTGAGTCAAGATTAAATGCAATTGCAATCCGATCCCTTCTCAGTTTCTGAATTGAACGTTCATCTTTAACCCTTTCTCTAGCAAATTCGTAGCCCTGTGGTAAAAAAAAATAAGAGTTCCTAGGATCATCTCAAGATTTGAGGGTCTTTAAGGGCCTCATTCCGATGATTCCACGATTTTAACTCTGACAAAGTTGTGACTTGGAGAGGGCACTTGTTCCTTCCCAATATCCTTATCAACTTCATAACCATTTCCCTAAGAATCCTGGATCTCCAGAACGTAATTTATATCTATGAAAAATTCCAAGGTATAATGTACAGATATCAATGTCCATGTCCCCGTCAAGTAATCGTATGAGAGTTTCACGGACATGAACTCCGAACTGACACACTGACTGACTTATATTGGTTGAATGAGCAGATCTCATCGCCTCGGCTCAGGTCTCCAAGTTAGGAGCAAATTATAAACTTAGGAAGCTCGTATTGACTCCTTATAAAAATGAAAATAGAAATAATAAGCTTCTTAAAAGAGCATCATCTCTTAAAATCATGTCTGGAAGTTCGAGCCCTCAATCCTCATCTAACGAACCAATTTAAGCCCATGTTTACGCTCCTCGTCTATTATTTACTCACATTAAATTAGAGGACGGTGCTTGAGATGATGTCGCATGATGTCATGTGTAACAAATCCTGACTCTAATGCCATGTAATGTCTTTAGCTCTGTCAGTCACTCCTTCTACTCGGCAGAACTGAGAAAAAATGAGTTGGACAAGTATGAGAAGGGCTTTACTATTTAAAACAAATAAAAATTCCTCACTCATATCATTTCTCTTAAAAGGTTATTATTGTTTTAACTTGAATTATTAGTAAATCCTGGGTGGTGGTTCCATTCAGAGGATTCTTATTCTGTTCATTTAATTCAAACGATAGGAGGGCTGATTTCCAGAAATTTCCCACTTCCTAGTCCCGACGCCAAATTTCAGATAAATTACTCCTGTACCACCACCGAAAATTACACGTGGAGAGTCGAGTTTAATCAGAGCTGATGAATGGCTGATTTTTTATCACTATTTTAAGAATGACCCAGAAGAAGGGCAGGCTGGCCTGTCGTAAAATTTAAAATCCATAGGGGTGACAGTCTGGTGACAATAAAGCAATAAAAGGCTATTAATAGAGGGATGTATGCAAAACAGAGGACCCGTTACCGAAATCAATAACTAAATCAATGATCAGACCCCTGGCTCCAATCTTAATGCAATTTAATCCCGTCTTGGATATTGTCTGAATTAATTCAATAATTTAGGTGGCAGTTAGGCAAGTCGTTAACCTTTCTGAAGATCGGACTACAAATAATCATAATCCGTCATGTTAGCCCAATTTTATTACTGTCGGTTTAGGGGACAGTGTCGGCATTCTTGTTCATGTCAATTAAGCATTGGACTTGGATTATCGGAGCCTCATCTCCAATGGACGGAGAAGACGCGGAACTGTGTAATAATCTATTAATAATAAAAACAGGAGAGACTACGGAGCCGTTTAATATTTAACCATAAAGATCGAGAGAGACGAGTCATATTGACTGATTTCTCAACTGTCTCCAACTCATATCACGTCCAATCAACTTAAGGTCAACCTACTGAACTCAATTACCAGAGACCTATTTCAAAGCAGTCCAAATCCATACTAACTCCATTCTCAATTTATAATAGTCTCCTTCTCTTAAATATGCATATCGAACTAATTGTAAGCTCAGGTGAGAGTCAACAACCCCGTCCTTGTACTCCGAGAAATGATCGTTTAATTAACTCTGATTACAATTAATACTGATTAAAGGAGTTAGATTTCCACGACGTAAAAAACGGCTCCTTTTTATCCGAGCTTGTGAATGAAAACATGATCCATTCGGGTCTACCATTTCCTGTGGTTTCCCGTCTCAATATTCTGTCAACCTAACGTGTACAGCTCTTACAAGACAGTCTTCCCGAGGAAGTTTACTGTCGATCCAAGAAAATATTGTGAGAAATAGATAAGGCTCTCTTATTGACAGAATGACGTGACTGAGGAGGACGTAATAATATTACAGGATCTCAATATTTCACATTTATGTAGTCAATAGCCACTAATGTAGAAATGCATTAGGAATACGTATCATTCCAACTGACTTCCATTACAAGAAACATCTTGAAGTTCAGGAAAAACCTCTCGAATTTGTACATTTCTTTCTAAATATATTCCATTGTGAGATAATGTTTCCAGCCGAGCTTTTACAAGGTGATAAGTTGAGAAGTAAATGAATTCGAGAATAAGAGAATTCTTTGATCTTGAATGAATGACGGAGTGAGTAATGGGCCCAGGTTGCCCCTTTCCTCTTGTCAAATCTCTTTTAAGGCCCTACGTGCCCCTATCTTTTGATAGGTTGATAAGAGGAGTACTTAAAATTAGATATTTCATCCTTATCATAAATTAGTCAAGGTGTGAAATGCAATGTATGGCCTGTATAAAAACATACCTGAGTCATGAGTCGATCAGCACCAGAGCCTTCGTCATCTCTAAAAATGATATCCTGATTGTAGTTAGGCACAAGGTTCTTAAACCGTTGGTGATCCCGGGTGATGCGGCCTTCATTGAGACCGGAGGCGGAGAGGGTATTTTCCGGTACGTTCGGCACATGTTGCTTATAGACGAGAGGGGTGAGTTTACGGGGTGCCCTTCGGCGACCCGCCCCGCGCCCCGGCCCGCACCCCGCCGTCGAACCCAGGAGAAGGAGGAGGAAAAATAACACGAGGAATGTCCAGCTTCCCATCGAGAACTTTACAAAATGACATGAAGGTGTGTTTGACTTGATTGGAGATGAAGTACTAGTAGAAGACGACGAAGCCGATCTTGACGAGTTTCGGGGTGATGGCAGATTTTTGGACTTATTCCAAGTATAATTAGGCGAATCACTGGTGACGAGGACCTGGGTGGATGATTTTTGGCAGGAGGAAGTATGATTGACATTGACTGGACCAGAAGGTAGGGAAGATGGTGTCGATGAGTTTGTCGATGAGACTACAACTTGTCGACAGTTACATAAAGCGGGACTCCGCCGTCCCGACTTCCTAAGACTATTTTCCTTAAGACTCCGGCATTCCCTACTAGAACAACTACTGCAGAACTCGTCGCATTTCGGACCCCTGACTTGATTACTAACCCAATCACTCCGTTCCGGAAGAGGTGATTTACATTTACCTAACTGAAACCTCATCATTTTGACCGCAAATTGGCCATACACGCGCCAGAGACCGAGGACGAGCCGTCTCGGGTAAAATGCCTCCAGTTCCTCGACTCGTCGTATCAATGGGAATAGGATGATCATGTTATTATTATTATTATTAATTTGAGAACGATTCCTGCTAATGTCACCCGAAACGTCGTTAAAATTACTCCTACTACTACTGCTACTACTACTTTTACAATCACTGCCCGAGCACTCGGTGAATCCCCTCGTCTCCTCGTCCGTTTTATTAGAGCGAGGATCCATATTTTACCTCACCTTTCCCCAAAAATCTCAAGGCACTAACTTTCACCCTCAGATCCAGTTGTGAAACAAAAGAAACTCGGAGCTAATTCAGGAAGTGAAAGGAACAGTCGCACGGTTCACTGACAACAACACAATGTCCATGGCTCTTATTTTAAGCACTTGAGGATGAGACTGTCACAAGATCAAACAAAACTTATTGGCTATCGTTGGGAAAAATAATTTTTTTCTCAAAAAATCTGTATCTGGTTATATAATGGTTAATTGGCAGGGAGAATGCGTCTGTAGTTTCCTTGCGAACGTGTCTCTCTGAAATAATGTGCCTTCTGTCACTGTCACTTAAAGAGCTGAGAATGAAGTAGATTTGGAGTTAAAGACTTGAAACTGAACCGAGGTTTCAGCACCACCACCACCGCACTTACTTGTAAACCCTTAATGCTCTGTCCTATTACAAATATTAGAAGCTGGTGGTTTGGTTAGGTTAGGTGGGCCTTGGCTCGCTATACTTCCGTCCAGGATTCCTGCTCTTCTGGGATCAAAAGGATAGGGATTAGTATGGGAAACGGTCCTCGTCTTCCCAAGGTGGTATAATAAACTAAGTGTTTTATAATAATAGTAGTAATATTTTAGGCATTTGGGTATCTTTTCTCTATAGGAATTGATAGGGAGAAGAGATACCTTCTCAGCTCTTCGCCTTCGCCTCTCTATCTTTAAGTAAACGTCTTCTTAAACATCCTATAAAAGTTGATGGATTTTAACATTGGTTTTTGGTGAAGAACCCTACTACTTACTACTCCTCCACTACTGCCTCGATGTTAACAAGTCAGGGAGACGATGGTTTGGTTTATAGGAAACTCAAAGGTAGGTAGACACAAGTCCCACAATTACAAGACCAGTTATGTTATATTCGGTGCAGAAGAGGCATTTAAGTGGATATAGGATTTGGACGAGGAATTAAATAGGGAATATCATGGCATGAAATAAAATCTAAAAGACAGAGTGGAAACCAAACCCCTTAGCTTTTTCTCAACTCTCTTCAAATGGAATTATCCTGACTCCAATGTCCAATGCCAGTAGAACTTGGCTTTTTTAGTTATAAATTTATTATAGAGTCACGATTACAGGACTCCACTCTTTCAATTCAATTGACTACGGAAATTTCAATTTGATCGGGAAATTTGGCTTTGGAGAAAAGGGGAATATTCAGTATTTGTAATAGGATTAAATTTTAAAGTGACTTTGTAAATATAACTGCATGTTTAGTACTATTCGATATGCAACTCCAATTTCTAGAGATACCGATCAATAGTAATAAAGTTATTGCATTACGAAGAACTGAACCGATGTTAGATGTGCATGGCTATGCAGTTTAGGATAAAAATATGTTCAATGAAGAGTATTGACAGTTTACTTGGATTTGTATCAGCTTTTAAAATGCAGATTAGCTTACCTTAAACACCGGCAATTTAGATGTTATTTACTCTTGAAAAATTATTGATTAACAGTTTGTCCAAAATGGGGTTAATTAATTTCTTGAATATTAAAACTATGCTAAATATATTACAACAACTAGTATTTAAACACCTCTGACCCAAAGACCTAAAATAAAACTCAAATCTCAAACAGTCTTACAAATTATTATTTAACTGGAAAAGGGGCTTGTAACGCAGAGGACTTAAAAAAACGATCTGATCCGATTGAATATCAAGCCTGTCGCTTATATACCCATTCCTTAACAGTCTCAACAGCTATTAAAATAACTACTTGTCTCGTTGTTTCGGAATATAAACCGATGTAGGATATAAAAAAAAACGCTTGGACATCCGTCTTAATATTTAATGTGTAATTCAGTTATCTTATCGGTTTCCCTTATTATTCATTCAGGGGCGAAACTAGAGATCGATATACCGTCTCCGAATAACGGAGAAAGTTCCTTAAAAAATATCGGCTAAATTGAACTATTCAGCAAATGTAATCGCCAGAGATTGATTCATATCTTACATACATGCTTTAATTATCCATCAGACAAGTGTGTGGTGCTAGGTTTGTTTAGCATTGTGTTTATGCACAACCCTTAAGCCCTGAACCTGACAAATAAAAATAATCTGTTTAGTCTCCGCAGATCTGCCGATTACCAATTATATCCTGTGACGGCAATATATTTATTATTCGAATCCTTATCATTTACTTACCTAAACAATTGATCCCATCTCAAACTGATCTTACGGAATATCGACTCTAGTGTTCCAGTCCCCAGAAGTGAGAGGACTTTGCTTTTTCAGAACAAGGACAGACGTACCCGACTCCAATCCCTATTACTTTTATTTTCGCAAACGGTGCAAAATTCATATTAAAGGCAGTTAAAAGGACAAAAAAAATCGTATAAGACATCTACTCGTTAATCTGTCATACCATTTGTCATCCGACGGTTTACTTTAAGGACAAACAACAGCCAACGCTCGCTGTCTGAGAGCTCGAATTCGAATGTCAACAAATCGGTTGTGTTTTATGGGGAACAAAAAATATCCAATGCTATTCCCCTGCATGGAAGTCGTAAAACTGTTTACATTACTTAATCTGAATTGGTAAAAATCGTCCTCGATACTTTATCAATCATTTTGGGATGTCTGGCTAATTTAGGTATTTTTTCGTCGCCAAAACCTTATTTATTGCTTTTTTTGTTATTAAATTCTAGACAGTGTGAACTTATTCGAAAGGATGTGCAGAGATTTAGTGACATTTTTAGGAAATATTTACAGATCTGAGTCTTTTAGGAACAACCTGTTGATATGTTTAAGTAGCGTATTTATTGCAGATTTTGAGCATGATTCTTGTCTTATAACAGAGTTAAGATGATTCAGAGTATTTGGAATTGTTTGTAATTCTTTGAACGAAATGACTATAGGATCTTAATTCAGAATTTGTCATTTAATACTCTGTTTTTGTGTTCTCTTTGTTTATGCTACACAGTTAGCCTTGAAATGTCATTTTCTACCAGTTTTATCCAGACGGTTTAGCCAACGGTAATCCATTAATCAAATAATTGTATTAAAAGTGAAGTTTCTTCAAAGAGGAGCTGAGGTTGGGAAATCGTATGTTTATTAACATGCTATGGAATGTTTCTATTTCCAATAGAAATTAAAGGCTACGATAAAATGAGAAATTAAGTTATTTTTAGAAAATGTATACTCATTCCGAGTTTCCGAGGAGGACTTATTTTAGTAAAATACCTAGTTTTAACTAATATATTCCGTGATTTTCATTGTAACGTGAAAACGCATTAGATTTTTCTTGGTTTTTTAAATTTAGCTAAATTTGAAATTATTAATCGTCATCGTATTACGGTATATTTACCTAAAAATGAAATAAATGAGGTGTGAGTCCCTTGTTCTTACGACTACTTTGTGTGAGAAGTATGACAAGTATTATCTACTGAGAGAACAGGAACTATTTGATTTCTTATCTACCGTCATTTGCAATTTGTACCATTTAGAAAAGAATAGTAAGAGGATTCGTTTTCCAATGCCTGATCTGATACCAATGGATAAGTTTGGAGATAAAGATTACCGCTTTAGCTTTGCATTATTCATATTTTAGGTTATCTATATTATCTAGACTAAAATGAATACAACTGATAAGTCAGAATAAAACGCTACAAAAGAACATCGGACGTCTCTGATCCAGTTTCAAATTTCATTCATAATATGGTTGTATGGGACTGCACTGGTAAAAAGAGGATGATTAAGTCCAAGAATATACCACATTTCCGTAACTTGTGCCCAATATCGTAAAAATATGATAAATACTTTGCATTTATCCCTCATATCCTCTTCGTATCGACAATTCTAAGATTGCATATAAACTAAACTAGTTCCGCGTTTGATAATTTGATTAGAATGTAAATATGGCCCAATCCAGGTTTCATTATAAATCTGAATGAAACACCCTTAATTACATTTGTTACTAGAATGTGATTTAGCTTCTAAGAATTGACCGTTTCAGTTATGTTTACTGATTGAAATTTGTTTTTAAATCTAATGCAAGTATATTTATCCTTAAATTAGCGAACTTACTCTCCTTAATCAACTAAACAATCATTTTAACGAGCACGAAAATTCCAATAGAAAACCGGGTGTCGAATCCACGGTTTTTAGCAGATTTATATCCACTGTAAATTTCTCTAGAAGAGACTAGTCAATTGTCATATTTCAAAACTAAAAAATACTATTCCGTAATATTATTTTTAATCTCAATCTCAAATTCGTTCCTCGATTAAAAACTTTTTCAGTAGACTCGAACTGCCGCTAACATTTTCAATAAAATGAACGTAGTCGAGATTGAAAAACCTTGATCATAGCCTTTATCACGATCAAATTTGTAAATTGTAACAGCAGAATTCTTAAGGTGTCTTATACCTTAAGGAAACAATGTTGTTTTTATATAAATCTTTCATCATAGCGTTCCATGTATTTTCCCCCGGTTTTATATTTGTATGAGAATTAGGAAAGTGCGTTGGGTGTTGGGTTGGGTGCTCTTTGAGATATGGATCCTCTGGAAATATATTATAGCTGAGGTTAGGTTAGGTTCATAGAATAGTTATGATTCTGATCCTGTAATACGGGCCCTTCATAACTTTTAAGCTCGAAATTCTGTAAGTCATGTCATGAAGCGTTTTTATATCCAGTCAGAGCCACAGGGGAATTGTCTTTGACTTACAATGGACTTGCACAGTTAAAATCCGAACAATTCTGAAATTTGTTCATAGTTGGGCAGATTTCTGGAAGAAAATCACTACATCCGAAAAATGTTAAGAATCAGAATCCCTCAATATTTTACTCAGTCCGATTATGTTCTTGGAGATATTTATACAAACTGGAGAGCAATACTTCCGTAGTCTTAAACTCATACAAAAATAGAATGGACTCTCATCAACCTCATCCGATGTAAATTCTAATTCCTAACCGTTCTCCTTTGTGCATGTCTCTGTGCCTTGCTTTTGTGGTGTGGATTTCCAAGACTTGTGTTTACTTGTAGGTTTCAATTCAACGTTTAAAACCTGCTGCCTCTCCAACGTTAGTAAGTTAGAAAGCTGTGTCTGCTCGTAAATGGTGGTGGTGTAAGTGGTGTTGGTGATGTAGGAAACGTGAGAGAGGGTGGACTCCATTCCCACTTTCCCCTTTGGTTGGCTACATGTCTTCAGGTAATCACTGATTTTTTCTGCAGCACCTCTCAGCTAATAAGGCAGCCTTGGTTTAAAGAAGCAGAAGAGAGATGAGATTCATAAGCATCCACGTACAGAACAGATCTCCGACCTATGCCACAAGAACGAGGCACAAGAGGATGAAAATCAAGTCTGGTATGGAATGGCTTTAGCCTTCGTTTTTTCTTGAGACTTGTTGGGGTTGCTGAGGTGTGCTTATGATTGGCTCGTAGCCTCTGAGGCAGTCTAGTGATGGGTGCGGCGATAGTAACATCTGCCAGTGGCACCCTTCAACTAAATAACGAGAAAACATGTCAAGTTACCTACAATGATAAACATTATGTTAGGACTGTAGCAATTCGTAATACGGTGTAGAGGCCGATGGGGTCCGTTGGGCCTAACGTTCCCTTCATGAACTTGACTTTTGTAAGTTGGAGGTGGTGAGAGATGAGTCCCTTCGTTTTACGTCTTTTGCTAAGTAGAATGATGTGGGTTTTTGTAGGAGGAGATGATTTGATGGAAATTATTTTGTACCCTTGAGTTTAGCAAGTTTTTTGAGATTTTAAGTCAGGGTGGTTTTTAGGGAAGTTGATTTAAGAAATTTGTATGGGACCTTTAATCGGTTGTGGAGTAGTTATATTTAGAGTCAATTAAATAAATAGCCAATAAGGGAATTACAATTTTAAAAACTTTAAAAAAAGTCAAGAATTCAGAGTTTATACTGTTTTATGGTTGTGGTAACTTTTCAAGTTCGTCGTTCGTTTAAAATTTGATCGGGTTCATTTAGAGACGACACCGCTTTGTGTGAACACTCTGACCGTCTGTCCGTCCTGTTAATCTTTACCTTCGGAACGGTTGAAGTATTTTAAACCACCGTTTTCTTTTATTTAAGCCAAATAGAAAATTACAATTCTCGTTTACACCACCTGACAAATACTCGAAAACTCATGTACCAAACGTGCAAAACGACTCCGACGGGCTAGTTACGATTTATTACGTATATAAATATGTAAAAAATGTGTCGTGTTGATTTCACCCATGCTTTACATTTTGTTTGTAACGGTATATTTAACATCAAGAATGACTCATTTTTTTTCGAATATTCAGGATTAAATAGGCAAACTCGGTGTTATCCAATCGTTTATAACAATCCATCGCATCCTGTCGTACTGTATATTGTATAGCTCAACAGCTCGTTTATTGCCAAAGTGATATTTCCAAAAGAAAGTTGGGAAAACAATATTGAATATGAATAACTAATAGAATTTAACATTTGAATGCATTTTTCATGAAGGAATCTAAAAGTATCAATCAACTTCCCACATGTAACTCAAATTGAAGACAGTGATTTTGAATAAATGATCGACCTCTGGGGAATTCGGATGAGTTCAGAAGTCCGGGCTAAATGCCAAATATTCCTGAAACTGAATGAACGAGGCTAATAATAAACCGATGTAACGGGTGTAACCAAGTGTTGAAAACGTCACCTTAATTAAACCGAATCTTAATTTCCCCCAAAAGCCCGGGTTTTGCACCCTGGTGTCAGTGGGAGTAGTCCTGTGTACGTCAAAGATGTTCTATTACTCATGGGAATTGTTTAAAACCCATATCTCAATTTCCCCCAAAAGTCTGGGTCTTGCACGTCCTGAAATGTAGTTTCAGGGTGTTATCATGTGTAGATGATAGACATAGAGTTTACTGTAAACTACCTAAGCGGCAGTTTTAAATTGATTAAGAGCTTTGAACTGTTTTAATGGGCAGGTCTAAAATGAGAGTAAGAGCTTCGAACTGATTCAATGGTTTGTTTTTGGGGTTTAATTGATGGGGGTCAGGGGGTGTGACCGATTTGACCCAAGTTAGAACTTAGCCTGTGTTAGGACCCAAGGAACAAGTGTACAAAATTTCGTGACCGTAGGTCAAGCCGTTCTCCAGTTATCGCTCGGACAGACGGACGGACAGACGGACAGACGGACAGACGGACAGACGGACAGACGGACGGACAGACGGACAGACGGACGGACAGACGGACGGACAGACGGACGGACAGACGGACGGACAGACGGACTTGTCGTTCGCATAAAGTGTTTTCAACACTTAATAAACCATGAATGGTAGTGTAATAATAACAATATATTTCAAAACAAAATCAGGCCCAGTTGTTATTACAGAATACATTAATGGTTAACTTCCTCAAGAATAAGGAAGTTGGAAACTGTTGAATTTGCATTCCTTGAATTCCATGCGGAATTACAAAGGTGTCGGGTTCGAACTTGGAAGATGATCATCATCATTAAAACCACAATCATAATATGTCCGAAATGACTGATTAGTTAACCACTGACCGACTGTCAATTGTGCCTGTAGTTATAATCCCATTCATATGGATTTATTTACATTACATGGACATTGTTGAGGAATGATGAGGAGGAATCGCCGGAATATCCTTAATTTCTAACCCTTTAAAATTCTTCTCTCATTTCCATACAGCCGTTTCAAATTCCAATGTCTGTGTTACCGTCCTATGGGTTAAGCATTTGGTAAATTTTGAAAATATTCAAATTTTACATTGCTTCAACAGTGCTTTTAGTATGAAATGTTAAGATATTGTGAGCCGAATCGCCCCAGCTTGCAGATTAAAACATTTAGATCCTGAAATCTTGTCGGCTTTAGCTATATACCTGACCTTTGTCGCATGCTGTTAATTAGCTACTAATCAGATCATTTATAAAAAAAATTGCATAATTTCAATTCACATCCGACAAATTGATGCTCATCTGAAAACACTACAAAAAGAGCAAGTCCGACTACTTTTGGTCCACAATGACAAATACCAACTAATCAATTAAACTAAATCTCAGATAACACTCCAGTCAATCTTGAAACTTGCAAGCCTTGCCTGCAACACATAAATTCAGCATTTTTGCCGCAAACTGTGGAATTTCTAAGCATCTTGTTAGAGGATTATGGTCCTATACTATAACAGTGACAATTGAGAACATATTTAAAGAACTCGTCCAAAACGGGTGAAACTCTTTTCCGGACGTTTGGGCTCGAGTGAGAAGAATCAGAGTAAAATATCTGAAAGTCAGTGGAGTATGAAATTAAATGAAAAGGACAGGAGAATTAATATTAATACGTGGGGGTTGAGGTATGGATGAGAAACATGAAACAGAAAGCAAACTGCTCTAAAATATTATAAGAAAAATGTAAGTATATAGAAAAATGATTGAAATTTAAAATAGTGCACCCAAACTGCGTCCAAATAAAGGAGAAATGCAGTCAGTCATGGAGACAATGAAGCCTGAAGAGCGGACAATGGAAAGGAACACAAACAAGTCCTAAAGTAAACCAAATCACAATCCTATTGTCACCAGCAGAAGTTAACCCTTCTACGGAATAAGTGCCTTGCACATCAAGAACACCACATATGCACCAAATAAATACCGATTGCGTCAATCAATATTAAAGCCCCCCGGAATAAATGCCCCAAAACCGAAATATCAGGGTTTCGCAATTGAATCTAGACAATGTGGCAAAAAAGACAGTTTTGTGTGAATAAATGGTCGGTTCTATTGTCTTTGGTTTTAATTTTTGTCAAACTGATGATGATGACAGTTGAAATTACTCTCAAATTGATCTTATTAAATCTAATATTTAATATGAGATTGTTTTATGAATGAACTATTTAGCTGAAAATATTAACTATTTTAACAACAGCCATATTATAAATATTTATAGTCTGTCGTAATCTTATTGTTGGGTTTTTATTTTTGTATCCTTTTACTGAAAACAATGTGTAAAGCATATTATGTATTTTGATCACTTAATAAAACCATTGAGATGAACTGATTCTGTTTTTGATTAGAATGTTTGAAATTGTCGTCGGAACCATTAACCACTAGCACCCGGAATAACTGTGCTCCCCAAAATAAGTCCTCCGTGTCAGCAAGTAAGCGACTATTATGAATTATGGCTTATGATGTCTAAGTCTATTTTTAGGATTAAAAGAATCTGTGATTTTGAAATTAAGGCATTTTTTTGCAGATCTGATAAAACAACTAAATATCTGCTAAGAACGAATGGAATGGCTATGCATTTGTAAAATGTAATTTATACTTCTGGAATTACTAAACGAGGACTGTATATACTAATATGTTAAGGTTGTTGTGACTTTGGGTATATGAAGCCGCATTTATTGTCAATAAAGTTTATCACGATTAGCTACATGAAAAACAAATAAATTATGAACTTAATCCATTGAAAAGATTATGGAAAGTAAAACTTTTAATGAAATTTCTAAGTTTGGGAATGGGCATAATAGCATTGCAATGTGTTGCAAATGTAAATGTTAATGTAATATTATTATCTTCGGAGGTTTGCCTTTACGGTCGGCTCAAAAGAAATTCCTCAACCCTCTTAATCCTATTAATTCGTTACTCTATCTTTAAGTTTGACAGGTAGGGTTCAGATAGTCCCCGTGTTTCGGCAAATCTTATGTAGACATTTATTAAAATAATCTAATACTATGATTGAGTAATTCTTTGACTTAACCAACCTTCCCAACAATAATTAGAACCGCCAACCGTAGATTACAATTTTAGAATCACTTAAAAATTACAGTAATTCACATTTTCACATTCTAACCCTGGCAAAGTGGATAAAATTTCACGTGCAAAACAAAACATGTATGAAAGTGCAACATCCTCGAAATACGAAATAAAAATGAAAATAGTAGAGAAATTTGATATTTTTATATGGATATTCCTTTGAATATCTCGATCCGAAAATTAAAACTGAAAAATATATATAATGTTTGACTCCAGAAGTTCTAAATCTTGCATGAAAAATGCTGTGCAAAATGTCAATATCAATCCTTAATTCCAACAGAACGTGTTGTTAATATTTCTAAAATACAATAATAAATAGCAAAAGATGGCAAGAACTGATTGCAGACCAAGAAACATTTTTCATTTAGCTCCAAAGCGAAGAAACTTTATAAAAACGATTTAATCAAGAGAGAGAGAGTATCAAAGCTAGTGCCTTTTGATGAACAATAAAATATTTGTTTAAACCTTCGGTTATATATTAGCAATGTCAAAATTGGCAATCGATTCGTTTAAAATCGTCTCTGTAGTGGAAATTAATTCCTCGCTGCCGTTCATCAACAAGGATACAAAATGCTACACGTTCATGCATAAAATAAAGACCCACACCTCTGAAATGAAATCCAAAATGCTGGTGGGATAGGGATATGCTAGGAGATGATAATGTTAATATTTGCCTTGCTGTTTACAAAAGAAAAGATAATCTCCAATCTTAATCCAATTCATAGACAAAAGAGCCATTCCCTACACAATGGATAATGTCAGGTTGGGTTAAGGATGCAGAAGTGATCTTCAAATCTGAGTATCTCCAATTGTGCTGACAGTTTAGGCCGTGAATAGAGGTTATCTGCCGACGTGAGATTAGTTCCCGATAAGCCTCAACCTGTCACTCATTTCGGCAATTTCAAAGCTTCTAGATAATATTCATAACACAACTTGGTGGGGAGGCCACGAAACGCTGTGTTGGGCCCTGGCTATTTTTCTGGGGGTCTGGGGGTATGGAGATAACTCGAAATAAACAAGATGTATATTTCATAGCTCGGTAACCTACCCCTAATAATCTTACGTGAATACTTTTTTTATTTTAATTTTTTTTAATTCTAGGGCGATTGTCGGCTGTCTCACGACCGGGGGCCGGGAGGTCATATTCTCCTACAACTTCCTTGATTATATATGCTCCTTGACAAAGACAAAACCAACTTAAGAAGCGTTTGAAAATTTTAAGCGCTCTGCTCAACATTTGGTAGATCCCGGTTTTTCCTTCATTAATGGAAAATATCTTAAAAACATTTCAAAGCTTTAAAAACTAATTGGGAATAAAATCATTTGTCATTTGTTTATGTGAAGTTATTTTAAATGGCAGAACTAAGGTTTTGCCAAAGAGTTTTGCCCGGTTCTTGGGGATTATCTCAAAACGTTACTATGTATCAGAGATATTTGAAACGTTTCAAAGTCTACGTAAAAGTTGAGACAAAATATGTTATAGAATAATTCGGAAATAAAAAAAGTGATCCTGAATTCCTATCATTATAGGGATGTATAGTTGTATACTCAAATACAACTAATAATAATAAACAATTGAATGCATTTAGGGTGGCTTCTGGACTCCGTTGACCTTATTAACTTCATTCGGATTTGCAATTGTCTCTTCATCTCTCATGTTTATAATTTTGTCGTTAATACAACATCAGAAGAGATTCGATCTTTAAACTGTCAACAGTTTAAAGATCGCATGGAAATATATAAGTTGCTGGCCATGTTCGCATTCCTAGAGTTCTCCTTGATTTAAATCAAGAGTGTGATTTGTAGCAGAATGGTCAGCTCTTTCAAATTGTAAAATCAACATTCCAATAAAATACATGAATAAATCTCTAAAAAGGATTTGCGTATCAGTATGGCTACGCATTGCTATTAATTTTATCGCACAATTTAACGTATAAATGATCAGGAAATGAGTTTCATCTGCCATTGGATATTTTAAAAACTTTAATATCAATTACAACCAAAATAACTTATGCACGTATTGTATGAAAGCATGAGAAATGTTGAATCAATTGATCTCAACCAAAATTAAGACTATATACACAACTTGAAAACACATAAATGACTATTCAAAATGCTCTTTTCAGATTCCATGCATTTATATCCTGGAACAAATAGATTGGCGGACCCTAGTCCTAATAATTCAAGACTAATCACAATCACTTTTAGACCCGCTTCTATAACATCTTTATAGCTGCATTCAAAGACCATAACAAAAGCAGTTCAAGTGTTTATTAAATGATTAGTTGGCAAAATAAATGTCCCTAGGAGCTCAGAATGCGGACAAATTGTACTCGAAAAATTTCTCATGGTTTCTCAAATCTCTTTAAGTAAACGGAGAGTATAGATGGATGGGATTTTTTTCTCATGATAAGGAAACGGCCAACTGTAAAGAAACCGTTTAAAACCTGAGCCTCTTTCTCTCAATATACCATGAGATTCCAAAGTGTTTATATACTCTTTATACTGTTTATATTATTTATGGAACTTGAAAAGGTAAACGGTTTCGTATTCCATACACAGGCCATCTCCATGAACTTGGACAGAGAACGAGCTAGAACCATGTAAAATGATGAGTCGTATTATTCTTATCATCATTCTCCTCTCTCAAGAGCCAATAAAACCATTGTGTTTTTTGAACTGTTTACAGCTTTGCTAATTTATGACTTCTTTTAAAGAAGTTTTAAAGATCGTAATTCGTGGTAATGACGGTTCCGAGTTCAGTTCCATATATCGAGGAATATGCTTCTTAAGGACTTAAAACCCGGAGGAACTGGGTGATGGTGGATAACCCTATGATGTGATTTTTACAAAGTACCCACGGTTTCCTTTGGTCTTTATGCAAATATTTGTAATCTATAGGTTAATTACGGGCTTCTCTTCAAGGTCTTTACCTTCCCCAAAAAATTCTCACGTTTCCATTCCGGGATCGGATCTTTGAAGTGGATTTATTGACCTGTTGATCGTTGGATATTGTGACGGATGAGTTCATATCCGACATGCCATCTTGTTACGAGACCAGCTTCTCTTAAATCTTGCTTTATTGTTGGTTAGGTTTGGTAATTAAGGAATCGGTGTATCATTCTTAGTTTGTAGCTTGTAATATCGTAATAAATATGATTGTAACATAACGGATCTGATGTTTATTTTCATGTGACACATTCGGTGTACTTATTAATGCTTTGGGTGTGATTGATAAGTTGGTAATTGCGGAGGGGAATCTTTAGAAATGTCAATTAAATGGATGTGGTTTGTATTTTTGGAGTTGTATGAAAATCCTCTGAATTCATATCCCTAGCTTTTACTGCTGCTGAGTGTAAAGAACGCAACAGAGTCTACTTTGTTGTCAATGTTTTCCGGCACGCAAACGCAATATGATAGATGGGTTTTTAAATTGAATTCGCGGAGATGGTGATGATTAGGAGGAGGAGTCTGACAGCTAAGATTTGACGTAAGTGGCTAGAAAAAAATAGAAGCCAGAATTTGGCATTCAACCCAAACTAGCTTCAGTTCCGGACTGTGCTCGTTGTCTTCCCTCCAAACAAACTCAACGACTTTTGTACTGATTACTGATTGACTGACCACGCTCTACACTTTTAGTTTTAATTGTCAAATTAAAAACACATGTAAGTTGATAAGCCCCTATCATAATTAAATAAAAATTGATTTTTAGTTCAAATTGAAACGAAATGCGGTTTAAAAAATAGGCTTATTGTAATGTAAATGGACTTTTGTTACTTGGGATTGGGATCTTACCATACTTTTCTTAATTTAACTTGTATAGATTACAATTACATCACAAATCAGGAAGGAAGCACCTGTAAAAATGAATAATTCCAAAAATACACTGACCCTGCAGCTAAACCCAGACAGTCACGATGAAGAGGAGTATTCCGACTTCGAGTCGGAACCGTCTAGCGACGAAGATGTTAACTGGAACGAGGTAGTCTTGGAGCAAATGCATAATGAGCTGGAATTGATAAGCCTTCATTCGGTAAGCATTATTTATAATATATATTATATTTGTGATTGCAAATCCCGACCACATCAAATATCTCCAAATTTCACTGCTAACAATCAAATTGAATTTTAACAGGCCAAGATTCGAATTCAGCGAGTAATGAAATTCACAGACAGTGGTAGAGCTAACTCTACTGATCACGCAAACATAGCGAAAGCTGCTGCAAGCATAAATAAAATACTAGCCGGGGTCGAGGAACAGCTGAAAAAAGACTGAGCATTATTGAATTATGAAATATTGATGTAATAAATTCAAATTTACAAAACTTGAGTTATAGCTTTCCGATTTACTTTGCATCGATTACTAGATAACAGCTCATATTCTGATTCAATTATAGCTTTAAAGCTTTAGGTTGCATGAAGTATGACGTTTACAATTTTACGCCAGGAGAGCATGGCCATAATTAGTTTGAATTCACAATTCGTCGAACCATGTACGGAAGGATCCCTCCATTTCTGTAATAAGCAACTTCCACTTCTGTGTCAATCCTTGCTGTAGCAGTAAATGTCAGGCCCGACGAAGTCTTCAAATCGGAAACAAATGGTAAAGTATTTAGTAATTTATAAAATATATCATAAATCATGAAATATCACGAATGTCTCTAAGGAGAAGGCTTACAGTCACAACGACTTGTTGCTTGGGCCGGATGTTGTCGGAAATGGGAATGTTGAAGGTTTCTTTTCCAGTTAGGCCAAGTGTTTCAGCGTTTTGTCCTTCCAAATACTGCAAGGGAATAATCCCCATCCCCACCAAGTTGGATCGATGGATTCGCTCGTAGGACTCAGCAATCACTGCCTTCACTCCCTGAAAAATCGGCACAAGAATTCAATGTGAGTTATTATCAATTAAGCACAAGAGATAGTTTTGTCGATAAATGTCAAGTTAGTTCTTAATTATTTAGCTCTTCAAATGTAAAGTCCTATTTACCAAGAGGTATGGGCCCTTGGCAGCCCAGTCCCTAGAAGAACCAGATCCGTATTCTCGTCCAGCTAGCACAATCACTGCCTTTCCTTCGGCCTTGTATCGTTCAGCGGCGTCAAATATATCCATCTATTACAATTAAAACAAATTCAATATTAATTTCATGATTTGTTTATAATATAAATCAAACACTCTAACAGGTCAAGACACTAAATTTTCAAGTCCTTCATAAAACCCGTCTTGTCAAAATCAAAATCATTCCCACTGTTTTGCGTGCTAAATTCACACCCTGTCAGTGCTGAATTAGAGACTTAAGGTGACATTTTAACCTCTAACAAAAAACCAACCGTCTACATACGCTGAGTTATGGTCATATAAACCCGTAAATACCACTTCAGTCAGTTCAGTCATATTTTTTAAAACATTAAACATATTTTTAAAAATCATCGAGTTATTCAAATTCCAGAGAGTACATGTAAGTTAGAGTTCGTGATCAGTCACAGCTCAGATATTTAGTTCACTCTACCATTTAGTCCGTTCTCTCTAATTAATTACATTTCCCCAAGCTATAGCATATCAGTTGTAAGAATAATACTAATTATTGCTTATTAAATAATATATTATCATGTCTTGTAATTTTGAAAGCTGAAGGTGCTAATAGCTATCGAAAGACAGCTCCATATACAATTCGAGTTCTGCTGTTAGGAATGTTAGGATGAGCAGACAAGTGACAAGTAGCTGATTCACCATTACACGCTGAATTTTTCGATACCACAAAGCAACGACATGAAATAAATAACAACTATAATAGTCATACACTTCGAACTCGAAGGCCTTGCTCAGACTCTTCGACTTATCGACGGAAGATTACCACACCTGCCCCTTTCTGATCTGACCACAGAAAATCCGAATTGACCGATTTCGGGGACCGACGTCTAAGCCGTCTTCTACTTATTCTATAGGTTTTAAAGTTTAATCATACATTTGCAAATAAAGAAAGCATTAGGCCCTTGAAATAGAGGGTACTGACCGGGACTACAACATACATACATCACAACAAATTCATTGATCAGCATTCATAATTCATATTCATCTCTCAACCTCAACGAACTGAACGGCAAACGGCGATACGGGCTACACATTTTTTGTCAATTAAAAGCATCGATCGATTATCAAATAAAATTTGAAGTACCAAAAAATATAGGAACCCTAACTATATCGACGGGGTCGAGGTGTAACATCATGTCAAATGTGCAATGCAATGCAAATCAATGAATATGAAATTTGAACATCCATGAAATCATCCAACTGCTTAAAAATCCTTAAAATTAAAGTAAAACCGAGAAATAAAAACGAGGAGCCCTTAGAAAGAGTAAATATAGGCAGAGGAAGGGTTATCGGAAGATAAGGTTGAAGTAAAAAGGAGCAAAAAGAATTGTACCCACGGCGTGACTCGAACACGCAATCTTCTGCTTAGGAGGCAGACGCCTTATCCATTAGGCCACGCAGGCTAACTTATTTGGCCTCTTTCTTTTCCTCAATACCTTCTACTCTCGTGCAAGCTCAACACATGGAAACCCTACTCACTCACTCACTCTACATCAGCCACCACCACTACCACGTGCTCACTAATGGCACTTGTTGACAGAATTGCATGCAACTTGGCAAAATCTCATTTACCGCCAACCCTATGCAATTCCTGAACAGTCGGTTTCCATGGAAACCAAAGCTTTCCAATCCAATTCCTTCTGAGCTTCGTAATGCGGAAATGCGGTTGATACAACCCAAGGCCCTAAACCCATAGTTACCTGATTATAAGAGATGAGGTCAGGCCATTCTGAAGAATATTCAAATCTTATAATCAGGTAACTATGGGTTTAGGGCCTTGATACAACCCAAAAATTAGTAATTAAAATTGGAGATGGTTAAATTATATTAGATTACGAGATGATCCGATACCAGGATAAGCTAATGCTGCTAATGCAGTGACAGGAAGCAAATAAACAGATGTTATCACCAGTACAATCAATCAACCACGTCCAAAGCTACTGTACTTCAAGCTAATTGAACTCGCTATTTGTTAGTATGATAAGGAAGGCGTCATTTCTGCTACAATTACAATTACAATACCACTGCTAAAATAAGCAATATGAATGAACGGATTCAAGCCTATAACTTCTAATTATTAAGTATGTAGGTAACTATAAAACTATGTAATAATTAATTGTCAATTATCTGTACTATTTAGTTCGATACGCATGGAATGGCTATTTAGTGTTAAATAAGATAGTTAATAAAGAACCGAACATCCGAAAATAAAGTGAACAAATACTAAATACATGCCAGCGATCAATGTAGTATTACCTATATCAAAACGATACTGGTTGGTAAACACTTTTTTGTTCACAAGTTAAAAACATAGCAATCAAACTGGACCGTTTTGTTAGAAATGCACAATCAAAAACAAGGCTCGACTAGGTACAAACATAAAAATAAAGATAAAGCAGGCACGCTTTCAAATACAAGACATTAAAACAATCGATATTAGTTAGTTAGCTCAAAAAATCTGTCAGCTATAGTTGATTACTAGTTGATAAATCATAAACTATCCAATACAAACTATACTAATCTTTTGAGCAGAATATGTTGTCATAATTCGGAGTCTGACATATTGGTCAAAATCAAAAGATAATCAATAAAATCATCTTGCAGCCAGCTTACTTCTTCTCCATCTGGGAAATGAAGAGTCCGAGGACCGGCTTTAGTAATTAGTTTGTTCACCAAACGGATGTTGGCAAATGTTCCCCTAGCCATTACAGCGTCGTTTCCTCGTCGAGAACCGTAAGAGTTAAAGTCCTTTGGAGTGAGCCTAAGTGACACAAGACAGCGTACAATTAGAATCAAATGCAGTCAAGACCTTTGAAGAATAATGAATAATTCGAATAAATATCTTAGTCAAATTACCCTTTGTCTGACAAGTAACGAGCGGCTGGGCTGGTCCTTGATATACTTCCAGCAGGTGAAATATGATCAGTGGTCACCGAGTCCCCGAGATTTAGCAGAACATACGCTGCATATATCGGAAGCACGGGATTGAGAGTCTGTAGAAGAAATAAAAAATTGATGACTACTTTTATATTTTGGAAGTACAATGTGCTAAATCATAGATATAAATATAACTTATTATTTTCTCACGGTAAATATTTAGACAATTAAACTGTCGATAGCCCGCTAGTTCGCCGGTAAGTTTGACTTGAACCGGTTTAAATGACGATAGTTGACAAACAGAAACGAAGTTAATTACTCAATTGACTAATTATTTGTGAAAGTCTCTTAAAAACTGAGAAGTTAAAACTAATTCAAGTTTCTGGGAAAATTTACAGGTTTAAATCAAATTCAAAACAGCTCTATTCAAAATAAGTAAATAAATATTAAAAAATTGCCTGGATTGGAAAGTATCTCATCTCTCTCGCTATTGGAATTTGCTTGTTCTTGATGTTACAGATACTGTGTTTCAAATAAATGTATAAGAGACATGACCACCTGAAACGCTCATTACGTTAACCACTAATTATAAGCTATCAACGTAACTTAACTTAATCGAGGTCCTTGACAATAACGAATCATAATTAAATTGCACGAAATATACTATTGATTTGTTTGAATTTTGTCAATATTCCACGAATGATCAGAACAATGCGGCGGAAGGATATGACATACCTGAGTCATGCCTTCAAAGAACGGAGGATTCTTGATATACGTTGATTCAGCGTCCCATGGGTAAAGTAGCCCTTCTGGAGCTTGAAGTTCGTTCCAACGGCTATTTCCATTTTGAATTGTTGAATAAATCTCTTCAAACATGGCTGGAATGACATACTTCTCCTCCACACTATGAATTTCGTCACGAAGTGGCCAGATCTCTCGAAGGTACACGGGGTTTCCATTGACGCCAGTACCTGTAATTTAATCAACGAAACCAATCATGTTAAAGTATGAAACATTTACTCCAATTGAATACCGTACTTCTTCGAATATAGGTCGCACCCCGACATTTGGGTTCAAATAATATGTCTGTTCAGTATTCAATCATTCAGATAATCAATCAAATCGTTAGGAATTAAAACCACAAACACCGAATGACTTTTTTAGTATTTAATTTACAACATAGCTTCAAAAAGTAGGAGATCTATCTCAAACATACCAATAGGCTCCTTTTCAAAGTCAATATCAACGGTTCCAGCAATTGCATAAGCAATTACGAGGAGAGGAGATGCCAGATAGTTAGCTCTCAAGTTTGGATGAATACGTCCTTCGAAATTACGGTTCCCAGAGAGCACTCCAGCACAAACTAGGTCGCCCTATAGAAATTACAGAAGAAAACAAGTGTTATTGTCCGAGACATTTAGCATTTTTTTATGTTCACATTTAAAAATAAGATATAAGTAAATGTAAAGATGAGAAACCTTATCAACAGCTTCTGCAACAGGATCTGGGAGCGGTCCACTGTTTCCAATGCAAGTCATGCAGCCATATCCAACAATGTCAAAGCCCAACTTCTGAAGATAAGGAATCACTCCACTCTCTCGAAGGTAATAAGAAACGACTCCACTGCCAGGTGACAAGCTTGTCTTGATGTATGGAGCCACGGTGAGTCCGGCTTCAATCGCTTTCTTCGCCAATAGTCCTGAAAGACAAAATATTATTATTGTTTTCGTTCATTTCATTCAAATTCATGGATTAGCATTCTTGGTCTCAAAGCCAATAATATTACAAACAAAGAATGATTCTTAAGCAACTTGGTTGAAAAGAATGTAACAAAATCAAGCTTTTAAATATCGAATAACCGTCAGATTCTTCTAAGAAGCTTTTCATGCCTACATTTTAATCATAGAACGATTCGACTTCAAAGACGCAATACTGGTGGATCACAGCAGAGAAAAATGATAATTCCCATGCAAGGATGCTCCACTTTCAAGATTTTACTGCCGGCGACTCGAAGGAATTCTTTTTTAATTCCAATAAATGGCCTTAATTCTTAATTTCAGATTCAATTTTGCTTGCTAAAGTAATGTCGATAAATGCATATTCTTGAAATATAAATAGCTCTGATTCCATCATCTAAGGAACGTCCAGATAAAGTTAGCCAAATTATCATGTAGCAAAGTTCATCTAAATATCTTATAATGATTGTGAATACAACAATTGCGGACTTTCAGACGATACAAAATTAATATCAACGAAGCTAATTTACGAAAATTCAAAGTGTATTGATAACATTGTATATAACATTGTATCAACTGACGAGTCTATATGAAGGTTGTGGCTATACAATCCTAACTCTAAACATACAATCAATATACAAAGACTCTTGACTCTTTCACCCGTATCTAGAACATTTAATTCTTGCTACATGATTAAATCCGATCTTTTGAACAAATTAAATTGAATATTTGAAATTTGAAGTGTTTCAAACGTTAAACGTATTGAGATCTAAATCTGGAGTGATGAGATTTCTGACAGGCTAATGTAGGCTAAGCCATACGGTCATTCTGTACATAATTTTCTGTGAATATGGAATGAAAAAAATATTTTGAGAATTTGTTTAAGAGTGGCTGATTAAATTACCTGCCCCAAGCATAACTGATGGATTTGAAGTATTGGTACAAGATGTGATCGCAGCGATGAGAACAGATCCATGCTTGATAGCATACTCTTGATTCTCATAGACAAAAGGCACGGTTGTACTCAGCTTATCTCCAGGGACCCCGTATCCTTTGAATCCGATCTGAAACAAAAAGCATTCAAATCATTCAGTAATCCTATTTTTCTGAAAATATGCTTCACTTAGACATCGAAGAATAATTGATTACAGAATTTATATTTTCAAGATTCATTCGAATTAGGGAAAAACCATCGTTTCGTATTTCAATCATTCATAAATACAGATTGAAGATAAGAACCCAATTTCCTATACATGACAAAATCAGAATACGATTATACGATTCCATGTCTATTGACCGAATATATTAATTGAAACTACTATTATGTATCAAAGAATCTCATAGAAGCTCATCGAAATTCAGTAAAATGCAACAAACGACAGACTGTCTATTTCTCCTCGTGTACCATTCAGCTATTTTACATAACAAAATAAAAATTTAAATGACAACACGAGGATGATAACAAATGTCAGACATTAGAATAGCAAATAGGAGTTGCATAAATACGCCGAATACCAGACGGGCTGACGCTAGCAGAAAATTCAACATCCAGTGATTATCATATTACATTGGAAACCTTGGAATTTAACAAATTCAAGATCAAGAGCGAAGAGAGTCTTTTAAATTTAATTGATTTGTTGACTACAAGTCAAATCTGGAATTCCTGTCACTTATCCAACAACTCTCATGAATCTTTAACCTCAATAAACTATTTTGGATTAAAATAGCATTTCCTGTCCTAACATAGCCTAATGTTAAGGCGATCATGAACGATATAAATGAAAAACAATGCTTCCCAACACAAATAATTATTTGTGATTATAATTTCATGATTTCTATAAAAATGTTCATGAAGCAAAAGTTTCAAAGGTCTAAATAACGTCTAAAAAATTTAAACCCTAATTTATTCTACATTTCCAACCAAATAAAAGCCCCTTCCAGAACGTAGAACCTTCTCATCCAAAATACTAACCACCTACCCACTCAAAAAGCATACAAAATATACACCTCAACTACAACCAACAGTCTTGTTATTTTTAATCCAACGCTTTCAAATATTTAAAATTCAAACGCCATACACGTATACAGTTCTCACAGGTGTATTTTTAATCAAGCCCCTCCGGCTTTTAATCTACGATTTCAAAACTTGGAACCCGAGAATGAACCCAATTCCTAAGCCTCCTTATGCCTTAACTTAAAAGGTCTTAATCTCAAAACCTAAATCCTAACCCTTTCCAACAAGTTTCAAAACCTCGAAACAAACCCCTGGAATCCAACCGGGCCTCCTATCATCCGAATATACGTAGGTGAATAAATATCGCTCGAATTATTATTAACCATTTAGAAGTTTATAACCTCAGAGGGAACGGTAGGTACCTAAAAATAGATCCTACTTTAAGACAGGAAACTGTTCGCAGAGTTCAAGTCCCTTCATCCTAATAAGCCAGACTCGCCTTTATTTACATTTGTACCTTCCGATTTCAACCGTTGCCTTCTGACCCTCTACTATAATACCGAATAGGAAAAACTTAAATTATATGCAGTTTAGCTCATGTTCCTACAAGTGGAACGAGCAGTTAGTTCAAAGCATAGACGAAATTCCTTACTACTTTACATGAAATAAAATCAACGGCAACTTTTCTTGGAAGTGTATCTTTCCACAGTCCCTCCTCTAAAGTCCTTTACAATATAAAATATTTAATATATTCATAAAATGAATGCAAACGAACCGACTGATTTGAAAAATAACAGAATTTCTTCGAGGGGTCAACGGCTCAAAGCCCAAAGCCGTAATGATTGGAATCAAAAGTCATCCGATACGCAAATGATTACTGAGCCAGCTTCACTACGAACATATATGCAAAGAAAACAAGAATTGAAGGACTGAACTTTAGCATTTAGAGAATCAAAATAAATATCGAGAAAAACAATACGTGTTTCTTACGTATGTTACGTACGTTAAAAACTGCCGCAAGATCCTGTCTGCATAAATAAATGACAATTTGGAATCTGATTCTGCAAAACCTTCGTTCCGTACATCAACAATGATAATTGTAGGAAATACGAAGCCAATATCCAATCCATATCTCTGGCGATAAGGAAGGAGTCAGATTTTCATACGCAATAGAAAATCTGGGAGATGAATCGATTTCTACTTTCTTAAACCCCCTAGACAAGAACTTGATAAAGTTGCCGAAAAGCGTTTTTTACAAATCCAAATGTCAAAATTAGACTAAACTGTCCATCCTCAAACCACCTGTGACGAACTGGAAGCTGTAAAATTTCTAAAAAATCGACATTGAGGATTAAGATTTCATGCTACCGTCTACACGACCGTAAATACAGTGCACCTGTACCTTCTTGCCTGGATATCCATATTATTTCAAACCAGACATAGAATCCCGATATTCCATGCATATGATATGCAAGTCTTCCTCATTATCCTAAAAAATGGTAGAAGAACAAAGAGAGGTTCACAGCTAATCCCTATCCTCCCGGCTTTCAAAGCCAAAAAAAGAAACGGACAGAAGAAGAGTGGGGGATAACAATAGGGAGTAGAGGTCCGAGGGCGCCAAGGAATAAGGACACTTCAGGTTCTCGTGGTCAAGTCAGTCCCTATTTAAAGGAATCCAGGCCTCCTTCCTACATTCAGTCATCCCACTCTCTCTTTACAGTCAACATCCCCATCCTCTTTAAAATCTTTTAAAATTTTCGGAAACGTTCCCAAATTTCAAAATTTCCAAGTCCCAAATTTTACAGTACGAAGGAAGCCTTAAACAGGACGAGTGAGAGAGATGTGTTTGTGGTCAGAGCGTGAATTTACTCGGCCTGATCCATTCACTTCTCAATCACATTCCACCACCACCATTGGCCATACTTGCAATTCATCAGGGGAATGGAGATAAGGAGAGCTCATATGACAATCGGGATTGACTCTAACCGGTCTGAGGAATTCAGAAGCTCTTTGCTTCTCCTCACCGGGTAGTTTCATCCAGATGGTTATATGACCAGTTCGTCTCTCCAGAAGTACGAGAACCTTCAACGGAGCCGAGGCAGTCTCATTCTGCACATCGTCCCAGCCGAATCTCTCCTCCGGACTCCTCTGGCATTTATCGAGATGGGCCGCACTTTGGTTATCTAGCTCTATGAAGTGTATGTGCTCATAAAGCTAGGTTAGCAAAGTAAAGCCTGTCTCTACAATCAACGCCAGAGTTCCGGACTCCAACCTCATTCTGGAAGGATGACCTGGAGGTTAGAGAATGAAGGCAGTAAACCATTTTTTTTAAACGAAACCAGCTCTAATGTCACCTTCAACTCTCTTTGTCTAGGAACTACTGGCGGTGCGTAACTGGTTGCAAAACGTTATCACAGCCAATAGATCCTCGACAAGGGAGCCTTCGAGTCATCGATGGAAATGGGACTCATCGATATCGGATTCGAAGTTATTTTATCAGGTTGAGCACGCGTCGGGTGACCCTCTAGTATCATGGCGTTTTACTGCATGACTAGATCGAACACTCGACTCACGCTTATACCAAGACAATCATCAAAACTTCTAATAATAAAGACACCGAAAAACAAAAAAGTTCAATCGTCATGGACAACTCACCTTTCCGGTAAGACAGTGCTGGAAATCAGCTTTCATCTCCGATACAGGTACACGATCATGGGGTCTCTTTGGGCCACTCATGCAGGAAGTGACGGTATTCAGGTCTAATTCCTCTATCTGTTTGATAATGAAATATGCCATTAATCTTAAAGGACTCGTTAAAATTTGACCATACTTATCATTTCATAATTGGGTTTTTGAAGATGTGAGAATTTCCATGATATTGTTATACTTGAGAGAAAAGAGGATCTTCAGTAGCATTATTGTAGTTTCGATAAAGTCCATTTTTCTTCAGGTACGCCTCGATATGTGCAATTGTTTTCTCTCCCCGGTCTATTAAGTATTATAAATATTGAATTAGTTCAGGAAGGCAATATAATAGAACTAAAGAATTAGATAGGAATCTAATAGAAGCAAGCTATGCATTTTCATATAATAAATCAGAAACATGCATATTTTTTTCCCCGTTATCCTAGATTAACCAATGCCTCGCAAAAATTATGGAAATTCCAGACTAATGAGTTAGAATGCCATAGGAGGTACCGCAATTCATGAACTTACTCGTTTGTCGAAGATATTGAATGGTCTTATCATCCACAGGGAAAAACGCGCAGGTAGCACCATATTCGGGACACATGTTACTGATAGTAGCTCGATCAGCAATAGATAGTTTGCTTACTCCTGGCCCAAAGAATTCCACAAATTTCCCAACCACTCCAATTTGCCGTAGGTGCTTTAAAATAAGAATAGATCATTTAATCATTTTCAATGAGAATGTTTAACGAGGTTGTAAAAGTTTGGAGAAGGTGAAATAAATGCATATTTAAAAAGTAGCCGGATCTAACCTAAAATTTCATATATAATTTCAGCCTTACTTCTGTAGCATTTTCTGAGGCATAAATGGGACAAGGAAACAATAAAAAGTATTCCGTTCAAAGCAATGGAAAACGTTGAAAACATCTATTTTTAAATACAAAATGCCAAGGGCTGGTTTGCTTTCTTTCTTAAATTTAAAACTGACTACGTTTTGCAGATAGTTGGCTTTTGTTAAAACAGGATCCGGTCGAGATTAGGATGCTATCTTGTAAGGAGTTCAAAATCTCCAAATTTGACCCTAAAATCTATTCTTAGAATAACCCTTGTTTCTGCTGGTTAGAAATGGTCTGTTTAAAATTTTTCATATACAAATTAACTTGACCATAAATATTATATGCTAAATATGTGGACAGTATGAAGGTAGTTTACTATATAGGTACATTGTCCGGTTAAAAGCTTAAAAGGTGATGCGGCTTAAGACATACTTTGGTGATTGTGAGAACGACATCGGTAGAAGTGATGTATTGATTCATTTCTCCTGTTAGCCGATAACCAACCACTTGAGGAAGAACCATAGACATCGGTAGACCCATCATTACTGCTTCGGCTTCGATCCCTGTTATTACAAAGGTTAATTTGTTTGTTAAAGCTTATACCAAATTTAATTAATTTTGTTGTACCTCATTTAGTTTAATTTTATTCATAAACCCTATCACATCATCATTGTTAATTTACCTCCAACACCCCAACCAAGCACTCCAAGGCCGTTGATCATTGTAGTATGAGAGTCAGTTCCAACAACAGAGTCAGGGTACAGAGTTTGGGACTCGTCACTGAAGACGACTCTGGCCAAGTACTCTAGGTTCACTTGATGTACAATTCCACAACCTGGAGGTACGATCAACATGTTTTTGAACGCTTTAGCTCCCCACTAAATCAAAATATACATGATATATTTAACTGGTTGCATCGTTTATAGAAAACCATTGCACTAATCTGAAACAAGTTTCAAATGATACCTTCAAAAACCGAAATCGCTCGTTGTTTCTCTCAAACTCCAAAGCTTGATTTTTTTCTAAGGCATCAGATCTATAATCAAGGATTATGTATTATGACTAACAGCTTAAAATATCAGGATAGTAGGGCAGTTTTAAATTTCAAATCCCAGCAAGGAACTTACGTTCCATAATGGTCAACCTGAACGGAATGATCGATAACCAAATCAGTAGGACAAACAGGATTAACCAATTCATGATTCTTCTTCATATCACGGACAGCATCTCTCATTGCAGCCAAATCTACCACAGCTGGCACGCCAGTGAAATCCTGTTCAAATTTTCATCAGTCATATCAAATAAATAATTTTAAATAGGTTGAAACTTTCAACGCTAAAGGTAAGGCGTTCTAACCTGAAGAATGACACGAGCCGGCCTAAACTGAACTTCGACTCCGGCAGGGTCATTTTGATTAATCTGCCAGGCTAAAATTTTATCCACGTCCGATTTCAGCACCTGAAGCCCATCACAATTTCTCACAGCTGACTCCAAAAGAACACGGATGGAGTAGGGAAGCTTGTCTACAAAATCAAATGATGAATGTTATTGTCATTCTTGTTGTATAAATTTATTTTTTATCAATCGTAGGATATACTAACTCCTAATTTTAATTTCTGACAAGTTATACATCAATCTGATAATGATAGCAATGCCAAAACCCTTAAAACGGAACAATCTACAGGTAACAGGTGTCATGGTAGACTTACAGTAAATGTCTCCAAGCTTGGCCAAATCATAATACTTGTACGTAATCCCATTGACATCCAGTTTGCTCTCGAGGTTAGCAAAAGGATTGACACCAGCACCGGAACCCATCTTTAATCTCTTAGAGCGGTTCAATATAGCACCTTCTTAAACCGTTGCACGTTGTGAAAAATCTAGAGAAACAAATCCGTAGCATTTAATTTTAATTTCTAATTCTCTTGATTTTTAATTCTTGTTAATTAATGACAAGAGTAAGGTGATAAAATCGAATGTCTACCTTCAACCTTGCTGGAGGAGTTTGGAGTTGCAGAAGAGGACCTTGATGATCTGTCTGTCAATTCAATACTGAATTGATGCTGGAAACGCCTAAGTCACAGCTCTCTGTGCTCTGTCAAATGTCCAATACGAATTAGGAATAATGTCCAGACACCAGTCGTCGGGCCTTCTTTATCTTTAATTATATTATTTGATAGTTATTCGGAGCCAGGAGGGGCTGCATGAATTAATCTGATCGCCTTCTCTTCAATGTTTCACTCCCAGACTCTATCTTCTTCTCTTGTCCTCTCTATCTCTAAAATTCAATTCAAATGGTGAATGGATTTTTTATATCTCTTCAATCTCAGTCTCAAATCTCAATACCGGTTTGCGGTTTGATCATACGCAAACACGCATCATTCAACATTCAGCATTCTAATACATTGCATTGAAGTTTATTATATGCAATATGCTCTTATACACTTTGCAAACAACAGCAAACAGACTTGAGAGTGAGGCTATTCAGTTCACAGTTTCAGACTCAGACTTGGCCTGTCAAATTTAACATGCATGTGCATGGAACGGGACTGCCAAAATTTGATAGTTTATGATGCCAAACCACAAACTACATGTATACTAACTACATACATACTACATACTATGAATGTCAAGATGAGTCTGATGAGTATGAAGGATATATCCAAATTCAAAATACAGAATAATATTGAATTTGAATGCCGATAGTCAATAGTAATGAGTTTAGAGTTGAATGTTGAATCTTGAATGTGCATTCAGGATTGCATGGAGTGGATCGTTTCAAAGTTTTAATTTTCAATTGATTATATGAATTTGGAATTATTGTTGATCGTGATTCGTGATGGAAATGGTGAATATGGAATAAAAAAATTGAAAATTGAAAATAAAAATTCATTGAAGGTTATAAATTGAATATAGTTCATAGCTTTTAGTTTATAGTCATGATGCATGAATAAAATAGTGTTATGCTGCCAAGTATGAATGAAGTAGTAATTAACGAAGTAATCGTTCTTGTTTTTACTTTTTGTTACGTAATAATTTAAAAGACAAAAGAAGAAAGAAAGACTAACCGTGCACAGCACAGACATTCGATATATTTGGTTCGGTTCGGAAGTTCGGAACCAAAAATGTGCACAATGTGCGATGTCAATTATTGAGTAACGAAGTGAAGATATAAAGATATGGAAAGCGCAACAGATAAATAACAGATTTCGAATTGCAAATTGAAAGAAAAAGATGAGAATATACAAAAAAGATGAGAAAGAAAGAGGAACGAAACTAGAGTGGTTTTTCACGTGTGTTGTGTACGTGGTTTCTGGATATGAAAGTCATGGAGCGAAGGGGGAAAGTGAGAGGGGGAAGTTGAGACGGAGAAAGTTGGTGCCTTTGAATGAAAAACCTCTTTCTCCTCAACTGACTTCCATTCCGCTAAATTTAAGCAACTCTTCCTCAATCAACTCCTTTCATTCAACATTTAAATATCATCTCATCAACAGCAAACAGCATTACAATTCACAACACACTTATTTTGATCTGGAATACCCCCTGTCCTGGATATTATTTAACGCATTAGCACCACTATTTCCCAGCCTTACTACATGTACGTTACGTAACAACAACAATCGAGAATAGAGCTTGAATTTCAACTATTTCTACGAATTCTAAATTTTTTGAACATTTGACCTTATATTTCTCATGTATTTTATTATATTTTGTATCTGATCCTTCCTTTGTCCTTCATATTATGTTGTATGTATTACATATAAATATCTGCTATTCAATTCAAATTGTATATTTTCAATTTTATGTTTTGTATTTTCAGAAAATCGAGAACGTGTGACGTGATATGGTATACGAAACGCATAACTAACTTCGAAAGTTGAAGGTAGGGCAGAGCAAGGACCACGTTTGACGTTCATCGTTTGAGTTTTGGTGGTTCAGTTCACACGTCGCACTTCACACTTAATCACAAATCGTTTCGCATTGTTGTCGATTGCACATTCAACATTCTGGACTGCGGACTGTGCTCTCCACTCCACACTCTCGCTGACCTCCAAACTCCAACCTCACTAACACACTATTCACGCTTTCAGCTTTGTAATCTTAAATAGGGAATTGGATATGATGGAATATCAAAGATAATCAAGACCAAACAAAGACTGAAGACGAGAAATCGAAAAGTAATACATGATACACAATTAGCTAGAAAGAGCTGAAACCTCCGGAACATTTAACGTCAAGCGTTGTGATGTGCATTGTACGTTGCTGGTTGTACATCTAAATCGAATACCCCTCGAGGTTAAAACTCTATTATTTTGTCATATATTGCGTATCGTACGTAACTCGCAATAATTCGTAATTAGTATTTTGACAAGGCAGGCATGTCTTGAGAGTTTTTCAAAGACACGTTTGTACTTCACATAATCTACAATCCATCAACTGACAAGGGAAGTTCATCAGAGTGAACTCAAGGAAATGCTTGAAACTTTTATGGTCGTATCTACAACTAATATGGACAATAAAAATCTAAAAATTAGCGGCACTAATCGACGTTGGCTATGTTTAAAAAATCGACGAATATAAAAAATCATGAAAATTGAGTTTTTGAAATGCTCATAAAACGATTAGTTTTGGTCCGATTTTCAAACTTTTTCGAGTTTTTGAATGCCAAAGAGTTGTAGTTTAAGAAAATGTCAAGACTTGAATTTTCAAAAAAATATTGATAAAAATCATTTTTTTTCAAGCACTTCCAGAGAACTCAAAAAGTTTAAAAACTCCAAAAAAGTAATAATTTTTTTTAAAATTCAAATCTTTTACTTTTCTTGAAGAACAACTCTTTGACATTCAAAAACTCGAAAAATTTTGAAAATCGGACCAAAACTCGTCGTTTTATGAGCATTTCAAAAACTCAATTTTCATGATTTTTTATATTCGTCGATTTTTTAAACATAGTCAACGTCGATTAGTGCCGCTAATTTTTAGATTTTTATTGTCCATATTAGTTGTAGATACGACCATAAAAGTTTCAAGCATTTCCTTGAGTTCACTCTGATGAACTCCCCTTGTGAGAAAAACAGCACAACTAAGCACAATCGTTCACAGCATCTGAATTTGATCCTCGTTTCGAATTTTTATTGCCTGCAGTTTTTGTTAGAAGGTAAGTCTAAGTTCATCATGAGTCTGGCTTGGATTGCAATTGTATGACATTTTAAATGCAGATCATTTTAATCATTTTATACTTATGATATTTGGACTGATCTGTATTCCATTACATCTGCAAATTAATTATATGTTCTATATTCTCTATCTAGATCAAACAAATTGGCTTCTCCCCTTCAACCTTCGAAATCCAGTGGAGTATGACGATATAATACAGGAGCTACTAGACTGAGACCTGGACCTTGTGGAGAAGAATTCAGAGAAGGTTCAGCAATCAGTTTTAGGCTCCGTCATTTCGGTTTTTCGATCAACTAATTCTCAGTCTGCGAAACAGCCGTGTTGCAGTCTCGCCTTGTCTTTCTGCTGTACATTACAACTTATCGATAATCATAAATCAAAGGCATCTGTATGAGCTGCATCTCATCCTTAATTCTTGAGTAACATTTCCGATCAACAACATTAAAGTCTAAAAATGATCACAGGTATGAATACTTTACGGTAGTTCTAATTTTGGAGAGGTTTCGCTCTTTTTGTACCTTTTAGTACACATCGAGATTAAGCATTAAAACTGAATCATAAACAAATTCTTGTGTATTTGGCAGGTATTCTAGAAAAAATCGATTTAGCAAAAAATGTATTTGCTAAGCCTCAAGTACTGGGTTATCCTTATCCTGGAGTCGGATGGCTTTCTCTAGCCGCATCTTTCAAAGGAATTGAAGAAGTTGGCTTAAAGGACTCGTCTATTGTTTCGACACCATTTGGAGAACATTCACTTTCAAATATTCTGAAAACGGAGGAAAGTTCTGTCCCTCAATCGCTGTATAAGACCCCTTTCAACTGGGATTGTACTGGCCCCGGATGCAAAGAGGGTGAAGGAGTCCTTACCCGATTAGCCCCTTCCAGTGAGTCTCAAATTCAAGTGATTGAATGGAATATGATGGATATGTGGAAATTCTATCCCTTAAGCATGATGAGTACCTTCTCGATCCGGTGCATGCTGTACCCATTTACTCTAGTGAAAACGAAAATACAGGTATGGTAAAGTTGAAAGTCATCAAAATTATTATCACAGCATTTTCTCACTTTCTAGCATCTAGCATTTCTTGTAAGGAATTCCAATTTAAATATCTTCATATTTTACGTCAGATTCAAGAAAAAGCAACCGTGTATAGTGGGATGTTTGACTGCTTCAGGAAAATAGTCGATTCTGAAGGTGTTCGTGGGCTTTACAAAGGTTTTTGGATCTCCGCTTTCCAAATCATATCCGGTGTCTTCTACGTCTCGACATACGAAGGAGTTCGTCATTCCTTGTATTTGCGAGGAATCAAAGAAAGGTAGGCTTACACAAATGACAAATATAAATATCCCTCTAATAGCTGTAAATCGTAAATAATTAATGAACCAATGAAACTGGCCTGTCGTAAAAGAAAGAGTGATAACTAATTTAATGTTCTATATTGTAGCCACATTCGTGCTTTGATAGCAGGTAAGCTAAGACTAATTCAAGCAGTGTTCTTTCTGTATTTAGTGTTTTTATTGTTACGTTGTGCTTGCTTGTAGGTGGATGTGCGTCAGTTGTGGGACAAACGATCATCGTGCCTTTTGATGTCATCTCCCAACATATGATGATAATTGGAATGAGACAGTCCAATGCACCTGGCGCGTACGTTGTTTAATAGTATTGTTGCCGTATATTCATATAAATTGGTTGAAAATTACTTAATTCTATACTAAGATGGACTTTTATTTTAAACAGTGCTGTATATAATCCTCTCGAAATAAAATATGAAGGACGAACGAAGCTTGACTTGACAAAAGATATCGCAAGGGAGATTTATCGTCGAGATGGCTTCATAGGATTTTATCGAGGATACTTGGCGTCGTTGAGCACTTATGTTCCTAATTCTGCCCTATGGTGGGGATTCTATCAAGTTTATCAGGAAGAGATCATCAAAGTTTGCCCTCCTGGTATTTCCCACCTTCTGGTACAGTGTGTATCAGCGATGTTAGGGGGTTGGACTACTACCGTGATCACCAATCCTTTGGATGTCTGTCGAGCGAGACTTCAGGTTTATTCAAGAATAAACTAAAATTTGATATGAATATGATCTATGATCACAAATCACAATACTTAACTTTATTTTAATTGTTGTCTACTAGGTTCAGCGACTGCCCTCCTTTCCAAAGACCTTTGCCCTACTCTGGCACGAAGAAGGGGTTCGTATTTTCACAAAAGGATTATCTGCCCGCATGTTTCAGTCTGGAGTGTTCAGCATGTTCATTATTCTCGGATACGAATCGATTAAGCGCTTAAGTGTCAGCGAAGGTTATCAAGACATAGTTCGATGGTGAAACGTGATTTAAAAACTAGTCAGGGCCACTCACAAAAGCGGTAGGTAACCTGCATAGTGCATTTATAATTTGGTAGCTACTCAAACATAACATAGGGACTACGATTCGCTATATTCCAATCAAATCGTAGTTAATATCAAACAATATAATACCGAACTACCTACAAACTTTGGCAAAGTCAAACTGTATCCTGTAGTAGAATATGATCGCTTACTTGATAGATGTAAATAAAACATCAAGTACCGAGGATCGGGATTGATGCCAGGTAGACGCCAGAACCAAAAACTAATTTATAAACATATGTAACATATTTTGGCCAACGATTTGGTGTACTAGGGGTGCTTTACGGTCTCTGAATGAACGTGTCGAAAGCAAATTTCTATCTAGAATAGTATAAAAGGACTAGAATACTATTAATACTGTAAGTCTTCCTGATTTTCGCCGGTGCAAATTTCTACACGGTGACGATTAATTTATAATTTGATACTGGGAACTGGGAAGTATAGTGCACTTTGTCCAGTGTGTAAGTATATTTCAGTTCTGATCCTAAAACAAGTTAAATGAAGCGATGAGCAATAACAACTCAGCAAATTTACTGTTGCTTAAAGAGTCGTGGTGACTAAAAACTTCTGATTGTTATTGATTATTTGCAGTAGTGAGACAATAATGTGTGGACTTGAGTTTGACAACTTCCTACCAGAACAGGTATTTTAGAATTAAAGTAAACTCCACTAGACTATAGAACGATAAGATAACTGATAGCAAAAAATCTGACCTGTAATATAGTCGGGTCATGAATAATTTATCATTTTCGATTCCTTACGTATCTGCTAAGTAGTTCCTTTAATTTCATCGCAGTTCACTGGTGGTTAATCGGATCAAAAGTTGTTAGTTCTAGTCACACCGCATAATAAGAAGGAGAATTGACTACATCGTAGTTGCTAATTTTTGTAGATGTCTTGTTTTATTTTGTAGTTTGTGTACCGTGAGTTCGGAAATGCAAAAGTGTAGTAATTTTTTGTAATTTTAGTACCGTGTCATAGCTATTCATATACATTTAATAGTCAGGTAAAAACATGCCTCCGGAGAATTTATTCTTGATGATAATGATAATTGATAGATAACCCATCGAAAAAGGTAGATAATCTTAACCCACTGGCATGCATTTGTACCAGTAATGTTTTGTGTTTATGAAACATAGCCTTAATCTAAGAATCATGGAAGTGAAACTCAAACTTGTGTTACGTTTCATTAGTTAAATACTTATAAACTTGTGTTAAAGCTATTTATCGTAACTTATTTCGGAAACTATTGCTAACCTAGCTGATGAGGGAGAATAAGAAGGGTGTGTACTGCGTAGACTACTTAACTTATCGTCGATAAATCGATATAGTTTTAAATCCAAATACAAATTTTTATACTGTGACTGTTGTGCCGAAATGGGTATACATTTGCTGGATCAACTCCCGTGTACTTTTGATTAAGAAGGTACCTAATGCACATTATTGCCGAGTGTGGAATTCTTATATCCACCTCGCTTAGTGTAGTGCAGTGGCTCGAAAAATATGTTAAGTAAAAATGCATTAAACTGAAATGTAGCGAGTCTTTCAACATTACTCTCATAAAATGATGACCTCAATCAAATCTTTAATCGCTAGTCACAACCGCAAATAAAGGAGATATTTATTCGTAACGGGGCAACGGCACCCGAATAAAAAAGGACAATGGATCTAGAAAAGTTATAAAAGCGGCATTGAACACATTCCCATCACATGATTCATAAATCTTCAAGGCCTGCCCATTGTTACAATATTATTATCTCATCAAAAGAGCACCATAAAAACTGAAGAATCCCGTCCATCATAATCCCTGTCCAATAATGATGTCAAACGAACAAATGAGCACTCATGTCATTCAGGAACGGCCTTTTGTTTCACGTGGGTTTTCTCCTTGTCCCTTTTCTTTTTGATCGGACTCATTATTTTCTTGTACCATTTGGAACCTTTAGAATTGGGTTGTTGTAAGGATTGAGACTGGGAGGAAATTAAGTGAAGATCGGATCGAATAGATAGAGTATCCAGATCAATCCCTCCGGAGGACTGGGATTGTAAAGTTCCATTGGAAATCCCTGAATCTAATGGGTTTGAGTAGGAAGACGAGGACTTGGACGTGGGCTTCTCTGCATCCCACCAGCTCAAGGATTCTAAAGCAGTTATAAAATCTCTGTAAGTAATTAACGGGAATCCATTTCTAGATTTTAAGTGCAAATCTGAAATTGACAATAGCCCTTTGTTATTTCCATCTCAGACCTGTTACGGAGGATCCATTGAACCGATCCGAGGAGTTCGTGGTACTGGTTACCATTGCCAGGTTACTTGGAGCAGGAACAAGGCTACCAGCCCCCTGAGGACCCTCAGAAGTCTTCGTTAAATTGGGTCGGAGGGACTGGCTCAGTTTGTCCCAAAAGTTCCACAGTTTTCCCGATCGGTTGTAGACAATACAAAAGGAGTAGCGGACGCTGGGGGGAAGCTCACATTTTTTATAGATGCAAGGAACGATTTTACGCACCCGGGATTCTGGGGAGTAAACAAGAGGTTTTCAGGGTTGAACGATAAATATTTATACTTTCCGGATTCATAGCACGTAAATAGACACCCACGATGGTAGAGCAAATAATAAAAACACAAGTAAAACAAACCTAATGCCGAGGCCTGAGCGTAGGAAACCAGGAAATGATTAGCGCTGCTTTCCAAAAAACTTGGGGAAAATATCACTAGGAATCGATTACATCTCTCTTCTATCAGCCTTCCGATCACTTCGTGCTCAAACATTGTACCGGGTAATAAGTCACGGTCTTTTACACACAACTACATTTCCATTGGAACAAATATCAAGAGAACGTAAATACTTCGGAATAGAACAAGTCAAACAAACCGTTTGGAAAAGCTCGATTTAACGAAAAACAAGCCAATTTTCTACTAATTATCTTGACATTATCACCTTGAGCCCATATTCACTCTCCAGCTTGTCCACAACAAGACTAGCGAATTCGGAGTCATCTTCGGCGTCGGAATGTAGGATGAAAGCATCGTATCTCGTCAAGGGAAGGCCTTTGTGAATCCTTTCACTGTCCTCTGCAACCATTTCAACCATTTTTAATACTTATCTTTTAGTTTTATTTTGTCATCCAATCAAAATTAATAATTTACCGATCGTCAAGACGTTGTTCTCAACTCCAGCGTCAAGAGATGAAACGTTGGAATCCCGTCCAGCCCCAGTCCGGACTTTCTCCTGATAGAACTCGGCATCCCTCTCTTAAAAACAAAATATCATTCTTCATTTAATTTAAAAAACTACAAATCTACAAGCTTCCAATCTAATTGTAAAACAAGCTCACCTAACAAAGGCACGACATCGTCAACCACGTCGAACCGGTCGATAACGGCTAGAAAGGCAGTGAGGTCACTGAAATGTCGGCAACCGGAGTCCTGATCCCGACACCAAATTCTGATCAGTTCTCCAACCGGATCCTCCTTGGTCTCTAGGAACGATATCGTTTCTGATGTGACCCCGCTAAGTTCCGCAAGTCCCCTCCAATCCCTTAAAAATGTACATTTGAGCTTTGAAATTTAGCAGCTAGGAAGGGCACTGTCGGCTAATTCTGGCTTCGTTACAGTTACAGCAAGAGGTGTCTGACACTTGTGACAGGGCTGTCAGTGTCAAGCTTTTTATGTCACAAAATAAGTTTCGAAAGGCGCAAAGAATATCGGATGTCGGTTAAAAAGGAGGAGGAGGACAAAAGATTACCTTGGAAGCCCACTCTCGGTGGGAATCACTTTGGTCGGGTTGAGCATTTTGGAGAGGATGATTTGTGAAGACGGTCGAAGTGCTGCCACGGGGACATCCGGCTCAGAAATCCCTCTCGTCTCATTGTCATTTATGTTCATCCTCCTCTTCTCAACTTATAATGCTTAATTGCTTAATGGCCTCAATAATTGGGATTCGGAGAAGGCTCTTTCTCCTCGGTTCCAGGATTTATTTGGATAAAATAGACTATAGTCCGAGTCCCAATCCGTTTCAGTCTCAAATTCTGACCTCTCCACTCGTTAAAATCCAAAGTCGATTCAAGGTTAAAGGTCTTCGTTCTTTCAAATAGACTGAAGGAAAACACAAAACACCGCAAATTTTGAGTGAAAACGATAGTTTCGGATGTTTTAAATTAAGGGGTTTGATCTATCTGTATTATTGAATAGAGTTCGGCACACATCATATTCGGCGTTCGAATTTGTCCCCTGTCCTTAGAATGAGTCGTTTCCGTTATTTTGATAAACCAAAGACTGCTAAGCTGACATTGCAAATACGAATTAATCAAGACGCAAGAGCAGAGATCCCTTACGTTCGTACATTTTAAAATGTAAAATCCGATAGAATTAATAATCTACTACAGTTTTGACACGGCGTTTAAGGTAGTTTAAACGCTACATGAAATATTGTAATCAGAATTGCACTCTTACTCTTATTTGAGATTTTAAATCGTAGTCCTTACACACTTACAATTAGAGTCCTTAGATATGAATGCAATTGAAATGGTTTTAAAGAATCAATAGTGGCAAAAAAAATCCCCGTCATATTAATCTCTAGTTCAATCAATTTTATTCTAAATATCCTACATTTTTGGAAGGATGACTGAAAGAGATAGAGAATGGATTTCGTCACAAGGGGATTTCCCATAACTTTGTAATCACACTACGTACACTCATTAAATACCTTTAAAAATTATTGTAAATCATGTGGTAAAAGTAATAACATTGACAAACAATATCAAAATTGCATACCTTTATGCTTGGGCTTTAGGAACAACATTTTGTCTAATTCTCATGATAGTAAAATGCTTTACTAATTTTATGTTGACTTTTTAGTTATTGATCATAAATATGAAATACATTAGTACTGTTTTTGCAAATGATAAAGTTTCATTTACGTATAAAAAATCAAAATAAATTGAATTCAAGACGAGATTGTTGTATATTCCTTCCTGGAAATCCCTATTTTCTTAAACATCCCGATCTCCCAGACCAAATTCGTAATACCAATAAAGTTAGAGTTCCGTAGCTTCTATAACTTAGGTATAACATTCTCACATAAAAAATGAAGAACGGGCTTCGTTGCTCCAAGAGACTTTGTAAATTTTACCAAGTTATAAGAATACATAGTGAAGGTGAATGAGTACAAGTATAATATTTGACAATAACAATATTACTTGAAACCATATAACTTTCCTTGGGTTGAAATGAAAATGCAGAAGTTAGAGAGACATTGATTGCATTTTTTAATATATTTACTTAGTTTAATCGATAACTGTGCTTTTTACGTATTCCTGGGTTCATAACTGATTGTAAGGTAGCCATGCATAGTAAGTAGTAGAGTAAAAGGCATTCCAAAATAACGATAATAAAAGGGGGTAATGGGAACGTTACTGGGACAACAACCTGTAATTTAAGATCTCTGCAATATTCTGGGCTTCTGGGTCAGATAAAATATCTGTTAGAACCTTGACATCTTAACATTCTTAACATGGGAATTTTGGATATGAATATATGTTATGGAATGATCATTTTGTGAAACCTCGAAGGAAAATCGGATGACATTTAAAGAATGTGAAAGAAAGTAACAAACAGTGCATTAAATTCAAATACAAATTACAATATAATTAAACTATAATCAAAATAAGAATTTACATTCAAAATCTCAAATGGATAAAAAACTCCTCATACAATGATTGGCAAAGATGGAATAAACAAATCTCTATTACATTTTCCTTGCCCTACTACTACTGCTTTCACGTACAAGTTTTCATGATCATTATGCTTCGATTGAAAGATAATCGAGTCGAGTTAGTCTAACAAAATTTAATTTAATTTCTTCTATTCCAGAGTTAAGATCTCATAGATGATTCTAGGCGACGCTGCGCTGATGGAAAAAACTATTTATTCTCGGCAACATAAAAAACTATAGATTTCAGGTTTTGGAAAACTTGGTCCAATAATTAAGCGAAAATATTAAATCGGGAAATCAGAGAAATTATGACATTTTTTAGGAAACTTTTATCAGGTTGCAAAGGTTCTTCCATCAGCACTATATTCGATACCAATACTGAATATTGAATAATATTAATAGGCGATTTACTCAGGTAATGAACAAATTCATGGCTAAGCTTTACTATAATTTCAACATTCTCAACCTTTAACTGTTTTTTAATTCCCTGTTTGTTAATTATGTTTATTGAGTGTAATGTCCATTCTTCATCTACAAACTACCCACTAAGGAATATGTTTAGCCCAAAAACATCTTATGTAATTACTAATATCAACACATGCTTTCTTTTTCTTGTTTTAAATATGACTTTACTTGATTCATAAGTTCAATACAAAAAATGTACATTATATTAAATAAATCAAATGATAATTTTCGATTACTATGGAGAGCTAAAGAGCCAGTTGCAAGTTACAATCTTACAAGTAGTTCAAATTGGTATTTCAGAAATTATTATCAGAAGATCTAAATTCCATCCAATGTTTAGTTCAGATGAGGACAGCAGGTAATAGATCTGTATTTATGCCTGATACATACCTCAGATTAACATCAAATTACATCAGAATGTTGTTTCGAGCTCTTTGGAAGTAATCTTGACATTGCAGATCCGCACAATTTTAGTGTTAGCCACTAATTTCTATCCCCCTAATTTCCCTATCTAAACCGCTGTTAAAAACTGTGTTACGGGGTCAACCTATCCGCCCGAACCGGTCAACCGATCGATCTGATTTTTTTTTATAAAAATTCCAAGATAAATGTGTCCTTTTAGTTTTTTAAATTTTGTTTTCTTATACACTTAAAGATTCTCCTGAATAGGAAGAGTAGGCCCGTAATAAGTGTGGAAATTCGTTCATGGGCTTTTTACCGGAAACGTGTTCAAAAAACAAAAAACCAAAGGGCATACTAAATCACAAATTTATCAAAGAATTTCTAGGAAAAAAAATCCGATCGATCGGTTGACCGGTTGAGGCGGGTAGGTTAACCCCGTAAACCGGGTTTTAACATTGGATTAGATTTGGAAATCAGAATTTTCATAGTTTTTAGACCCCTCCCCCCCCCTTTTCAAAACATCTTAGGAGAGGAAAACGACAAAAAAGGGCATTTAATGACCATACATGTTACATGTTGAGTGACCATTTCAACCTGCACAAGCCTTGAATTAAAAAATTTAACACAAAAAAGAAAGCTATAAAACATTTCTAGGCATTATTTTTGTAGTTGTTAAATAACCTGATTAATGACTATAGCATTACAAATCATTCACACGAAATGTTCTAAGAATAAGGGAATACTACAATATGTATAAAACTCCCGAAACCCTGCATGTCATCATGAAAACATCAAAGAACTGATTTTAAAATAATAATATATGTAATCGAATCTACTGACAACTGATCGACTGAAATTTATTATTATTAAATTCTCGAAAAGAAGACAAATCATTCCATATAAATTGTAAACCTTCTCCTATTGGTAGCATATATTCAGAGTTTTCATAAGAATATAAAGGAAGTTAAAATATAGCGATGTTATTGTGGTTTTTCAAGGAATTCCCGTACGTTGTTGGGAGAAGGCTATAAGGCAGAAATTTGAAAAAGGGTAAAATAGTCGCCGGGGTAACGAGCAATAAATTGGTAGAACGGAACCACCTACACGGATATATTTTATCTTGTAACTACGAAATAAATAAAGGTAAAGAGATAAAGTCTCCACCTACACAAATAAAAAGAGTGGATATAATAACAAAATACGAGAGTAGGATATGAGGATTTGACGAGCTATTTTTCGGCTGAATAAGTGAAAGTAAAAGGCCGTCCGTTTGGTCATTGACACAAAACAACAAAAAATCCCATCAATCCAGCAGAATCCCTCATGAATCCGTCTTCCTTTCTCCGACAGAACTTCCCTCATAGAAAAACCTATACCATAGTAGTCACCAGTAAATCGTCCCAAATGTACATACGGAAGGGATGAAACCCACGGAGAAAGAAATAAATAAGTCGCTTAAGTCGCACATCAAAAAATGGTAAAATTACAGGAAATAAGTAGTAGCTGCCACCTTATAAACCAACCAAAACTGGAAATAAGACGTTAAATAGGATTCTCGAAAGTCGGATACATCATGGGAGTCGCTTTATACAAGAATCTCATATTTCCCCAAGCATAGAGTGAAATAATAAACATTGTTGAACTGCTTCTTACTGTGCTTTACATAATTATGTATCTTATACGGTCCTCAATCGAACTCAATCGCGGCTGAATGATCATGGATGGTTTTGCGAAAAGAACATGAAAGGGTTTCAGCCTTTAAAAAGTTTCACGAAAAAAATAAATTATAAAATGAGACTTAGAAAAACTTCCGATTAAGAGCCTTCGAAAAGGTAATCCCTGATAAGAATTGTGCTAAGAAACTTCGATATATCAAAGGATAGAGCAGGTAAAGACAGACAGACAGACAAAATGTTCCCATATAGCGGGTTTACCCCTCAAGCATTAACCTATCAACTTTCCATCCCTCATAGACGTGTAGCTGAAAAAATTGGAAAATCTGGAAATTTGGAGAAGGAAATCCTTGGCTCTAAAAAAAGCTTTAAAACGAATCCCATATCAATTTTTGATGGAATTCCTATTGTGTGCATTTATGTCTTTGTCTGATGCACTAAAACCTAAATAACCCATCCGTGTGGGATCGTTAAATTTATAAGTCTCTTTGACATGCCAGCCAAGGCCCAATAAGTCACCATTCTCTCCAAGTATTGGGGGAAATTAAGAGTCCAATTCGAAAGTCTCGAAGCATTTGTTCAATATGAAAGATTGAGTAGATTTGATATTATTTGATTTACTCAATTGTCTTACTTAACCTGTTATTATCCAATTCTATGTATTTAAGAGCTAGAAGATTACAGAAGAAATCCAAAGTTGCTTGTAAATGCATTAAATACGCAATAGCTGTTGACAATCAACGACAAGATCCGTTGCATTTTACGTAGAAGCATTTACAATTTACAACCCTATTTCCAAACGTTTAATCATTATAAAATGGGAAGAACTTCCGTAGAATCTTTCTAAAATTGTAAACATTCAAAACCGCTGAATTCTGTTTTTAATTAATGCCGTTAATTAAGTCATATCCGATTTCAAAGGAAGGGAAATAAAGAAATCCGCTCAAGAAATGTTTTGTTGACTTATATATTCTCGTTTGAAAGCTAAAAGGGATTAGTATTTTCACAGATTAAAGAAAACATCAAAGTGTTCACAATCTAAATTTTCAAAAGCCTTTTTACTACGGCCTTAGTTAATGTTTTTCTTGTTAATGCGGATCAGTTACTATTACCGTCATTTCATTTTAAATTCATCACCATCATTTCACTACCAGATCAATTTGTTACCTTGTGTGTAAATGTCCTTCACTGATTTAAACCATATAATATATTTTTAACTTGGCAAATACTGTTCAGTTTTATTTATACAATTGGAACCTTGTACATTTCTTTCCGTTGTGTTGCCCGTACAAAAGCCTGAAATCAGAGATTGACCACAAATTATTAAAACAAGTCAATGAACTAATATGTAATCAATACGTTAATGAATAACCTCAGCAGTGAAAGGATGGTAAGGAGTTCCACAATCGCTTTACCTCTTGTTTCCCTATAAACCCCCTTAGATTGACCCCCATTTATTCAAATGCGGTAATGAACTAATATGTAATGGATACGCCAATGCATAAACTCGGTAATGAAACGATGGTAACGCTTACTCCTACAATCGTTTTCTGTTTTTGTTGACGTACCTAAGTATCCATTTGATATGTGGGTTTCATACATGCATATATTTATAGTCACAGAGGAACAAGAGGAACAACCCTGACTAAGGCCGTCGTAAATCGGTCGTTTTTGTCAGTTCCTGGGTTGTTGATTATAGTCCGTTTCGAAAACAAGGACCGGAACGCTTAATTAGAGAGGTTTTTAACGACAACTGATTGTGAGGATGTTATTTTCCGTGGATTTCGAAAATATCCTCCGCCGTGAAGAAGTGTAATCAAGTGGATTAGTCACTTCTTCATTATTTTGAAAGGTAATCTCCGCACTTGCAATTATAATGATCATAACGGAGGCCTCGTTGAACCCTTTTATTGCGTACTTACACTACTACAGATATTCCCCTTAAAGACAAACAAATCTCAGGATCAGATAAACAAGCTCTGGGAATGAGATTTGTTGACTACTCTAAGTACGTCTCCGTACAGTCCTTAGAGGTCAGATTTAACGATGTCACTCTCGGAAAATAAAGGTCGCCTCTGGAGAAGGAATCTATGCCAGCTTGATCCGCAATTGTTCCAATAATGTGCGATAAAATGATCTCAATTTGGAAGATTCGAGGAAACTTATTACTAAAATTCCAGTATTCGGAGCTAAATCTGAAGGAGGAGAAAAAATTGTTTTTCGGAGTTTCCGGGAATTTCGGGGAAAGCTGTCGAAAATTGGGATCTATTTTAATTCCAATCTTGTTTTGATTTAACCCTGGATGCTGTCAGGGTGTCCAAGTAAATGGAACTTGTTTCGAACATTTAGAAAGACGGGTTGGGTTAATTTAAAGCATTCGTTTCCAGGGTATAATTTATCTGTGGTATAGTGCTTGACTGGTTGTAGGGCTCTATATTTTCAGTATATTTACGAGTAAGGATTGGGACTTCTGAAAATTTGTTTTCATGCGAAAAAATCATGTTTACGTTCCGATTTCACGCTGTGATAATTCTGTGAAATAATTTAAATTTTCAAGGTGCTCTTAAACTAACAATAATTGTGCTCGGAATGTCCCCAGAAACCCCGAAATTTGGTGTCTGAATATAGACACTTGTTTATTCCACACAACGATCCTTTCCCTATCTATTTTGGAATATCATTTTTAGTATTTATGGAGAAAATAACTTTCTTTTACTTAATCTGAAACGAGGCTGAAAACATTTGTAACGCTGGAGGCTGGGATGAGATATTTATTAGATTTTATTATGTGAATAAAAAAATTGAATATTGGATTCATCATTTCAGTTTCTATATTTTCCTGTTTTTGTTCGTACCAAAAATGCATAAAAATGGAAACGATTTCCAAAACCAATTAATGAGATTGATGAGATGAGAACTCGAGCCATTCTGCTAATTGAAGCAGTACTAGAAGTATGTTATAATGTTATTGACTGATTACTGTGATTACATTGTACTTTAAATTGCCTACTTGTTGTAGGCTAAAAATACATGAGATTACTGATGTAATTTCGATACACTGTAAGCACGTGTTAACAAATTTAGTAAAGTTTTGCCAACGCTTCGAATTGTTTGAGAGTTAAAAATTAAACATACATCCCCAGAGAAAAACCACTTACTCTGGCCCGAACTATATATATTAGAATAATTTCGATAAACAGAAAACACATTTTTTCTTATAGTCTTATTTTTTAATTCAAATAAATTAAAGGATTGAATCAGAAACGTGTCACATCAGTTTAGGTTGCTTCGTAAAGCTACGATAACATTAATCACAATAATAAAATTTAAAAAACCCAATGATGGTATATTATAAAATTTAATTCTGAATCTTTAGTCAAAAATTATAAAAAGCATGCTTAGCATTATTAACTTTAATTTATAGTAGTTAAAATCACCTGAAAAATTATTTTAATTTCCAAAGTAAATAGTTCACAAATAAAACGGGTTTCCAAGTTAAAACTCATCCCAACACAATCATGCAATCAACTGACGGGACTTTGAGATTGAGAAACTGGCTTTCAAATGAACTTTCACTGTTAATAATAAAAAAAAATAAGGAGTATAAAGGTTTTAAGTCGTGTTTTACACTAATCATTAATCATACAGATAACAGAAGAATTGTAAAAACACAATTAGTACGGGAACCTAATCTTAAAAGTAACCTAGAAAACAAAAACTAACTTTACATATCATTTTTGAGTTCCCTTTTTTAATTTGAAATCGGGATTTATTTTAACACCTCATTTACAGCAACTCTAATTAAGATAATTGCCAGTGTTCACTTACTCCAAATAGTGAATATAGCATTGGCTTCTGCTTTCAAGTCGATGATAAAACCAAATTACCTCTTGGACGATTATTCGCTAGCATTCAATAATTCAAGAACATCAAAATTTAAAGAAGCTTTTTCTAAACCCTGCATTTACTCGGAATATGACAATGCTATTCTGCAAAGTTATGGAAACTAGGCATATTAACTTAAGTAACGACAAAAAATTCATTTGTACATTGGTGTATACAAAACCTGTAGCAAAAAGTAAAAAAAAAAAGATTTTAATTAAGTCCGAAATGGAAAACGAAAAATAAGAACTGATTAGAAAAGGCATACAAACTACTCTGAAACGAGGCAAACTGCTATTCTGCAATTACACAAACAGCAAAATATAATTTGGTGAAAGTTTACTGTCTCCATCTCAAGAATCCCAACTATAAGGAGCTACTAAAATACACACAAACATCCAAAAGCCGGTAGAAAAGCTGCAAATTAAAATCATCTCACAACCTAAAGTCAATCCCAATTCCCTTCAACCTCCAAACGACATAAACCCCAAAACCTCCATAATTTTTACACCCCCAGAATAATTTGAAATTCGAATCTTCTAGTCTACAATTGTCAATTTTAATAGGAACATCAAGACCTCTGCAGAAACCGATAAAAATCAAACAATGATCTCAACTCATTCTCATTTACATATCATCGTCTCCACATCCTCACAAATTTTTATTACTCGAGACAAATAACATTATAGTTTAGTGATGGTAATCCTGTCACGAGATATCGGATATCAAAATACGCTCTCATGTTCCCATGCCATACAGTAGCATGGAATAGAGATCATCTCATCATCTGTCATTATGTCATAATTCTCGTAATAATAATCTAATAAGCATATAAACATCTTTATGCATAAATAAAAAAGCCAAGACTCGACTGGCTGGAAGGAAATGAAAAATCCTAGTCTGTATTATTTCTTATGGGGGCTCATCTTCATCTTGTTAGTGGATTTTTATTTTTATTTATTTTTAGAGATGAGGATCGTGTATATATGATAGCCCAAGGGAGGATGATTATTATTTAACTATCATGATTATTTGATTACTATTATGAAAAAGCATTCTCTGTCAATCTCCTTCATACTTCTCTCGAATAATTCCAGAAGAAAAAACAAGGCCGAAGCAAAAGTACTCTAAACTATTAAACCTCATCTGAATTGACTTGTTTCTTGGATCCCTCTTATCTTAATCATACATATCATATTACAACCACCACCACCACAACTACCACATGCCACATGTATTATTACTCCAGCCCAACTTCCCATCAACTCTGCCTCCAATAAAAATGGCAAGGAAGCTTGAAAGTAAAAACGGAAGATGTTATGCGAATAATCATATTTGATCCTAATACTCATCAGTAGGGGTGGGCCGAGCAGAGATTTTTGCTACCGAGTCGAGCACCGAGTATTTCAAAGAAAAATTAATACTCGGCGAGTACTCGGCCGAGTACTCGGTGAAATACTCGGTGAAAATAACTCACCGAGTACTCGGTTGAACCGAGTTTTTTTGGCTAAAAAAATGCTGTTCGTGGGGTAGAACGAGTAGATCATTGAGTGTTATTTCTCACAAGGAATGTATTAGAGAGTGAACTCTCAGAATCGCGTGATTTTTTTACCATGTAAACTACCAGCCATATTAACTATGAAAATCGAAAAATTAGCTGCCCAATTTTATATTCAATATGATTAAAAAATGTTTGAAGTTAGGAGGAGCGCCCATATAAGATACATGGGGGACAGCCGGAAGCGCGGAATGAGACTTTTTCTGACTTTCCTCTAGCTTTTCCCATTTTTCTTTTCTCCCACGCACCACTATTCAAGGATAAGCAACGTTAAAATTTCTCCTCCAAATATAAATCCAACAGTTAAAATGTTAAAAGATCATTACATTAAACCAGTAATTGAAATAATCGTGATAAATAGCCAGGAACTTGATTTAGTTGAAAAATTAATTGGATTAAAAAGTAATTAATTTCAAAACCTTCAATATTTATAATTTGATCTAGACAATTATATATTGTATAAGTAAGATAATGATCTTCAAAGCTCTAGCTATTAGGGTTGTAAACAAGGATTTTTAGAATGCTTTTGTAGGTCGATTTTTTATTTATAAAAAGCCCGTTATACGAATTGTAGCAATAATTGACAGTTTCATCACTGCGCACTGATCCAAAATCCTAGAGTAGAGGATCATATATTATATTAGAATTAAAATTATATTTTTTGCTATAATGTTTAAATATTTGTGCTTCGCCGGTATGTTGTTTTTGAAAAACCCATCATGCAAAAAATATTGCGAAAATATTTAAACTTTTAACATTATTTGAGCACAAAAAATTATCGAATTTTATATTGGAATTGTATGAGAACTATTGAATTTATGTGGAGAGAGAAATTTAGAAATTTTAACGTCGCTTATCCTTGGATAGTGGTGCGTGGGAGAAAGGGAAAATGGGTATGCTAGAGGAAAGTCGGAGAAAGTCTCTTCCGCGCTCCGCTCCCGGCTCTCACCCATGTATCTTACCGGGCGCTCCTCCTAACTTCAAACATTTTTTAATCATATTGAATATAAAATTGCGCAGCTAATTTTTCGATTTTCATAGTTAGTATGACTGGTAGTTTACCTGGTAAAAAAATCAGGCGATTCTAAGAGTTCAATCTCTAATACGTTACTTGTCAGTTCAAGTGGTAACAGTTAAAATCTGGTGTTTTTTGTTTTGTTTGTGTTTATGTTTATAATTCTGTCGAAGAGGTTGTAAGATGTCAGTTGAAATTTGGTTGCCGTTGTTCAAAAACATTACCAACCACATTATAAATTCATGAAAACTCGGCAAGCTCTGTAGAAAACTCGGCCGAGTAATACAACCGAGTACTCGGCCGAGTAGTTCCAAATACCCGGCGAGCCCGAGTACTCGGTTAAACCTCAAAAATCGCAAATTTCATGCCGAGTACTCGGCATGCCGAGTACTCGGCCCACCCCTACTCATCAGTTCCTTTCGGAAGGAAAGCTACGGGTGAAAGTCCCTCAACTCTCGATTTTAACTAACTTTTCTGGAATTTTATATTAAAATAGCATCATTGCATAGGCTAAAACGCCAAAAAAGCTCCTGGCGAAATAAACAGTCAAAAAACGACCTTTTTCCCGACATGTATATTAATATGAAGTGTTGTACATCGTTCTAAGATAATTATTATTATTACTACTCCAATGTCCACCTCAAGTTGAGGAGAAAGAGACGATTGGTTTTGGTGTGAGGCTTAATAGTAGGAGAGACAAGTGGCCTGTAGTCTGTGTATTCCGGTTCTGTTTTATTACGAGATCTGTACAAAATATTATGCTGCCCTATAGAGTCCACACTAACTCCTCTCTACCTCTGTTTATACGGGGTCCGGAGTGCTGAGATTGGAGATGCGCGAGCGCAAAAAGGGTTAGGCGCTGCCATTCCATCGATCGAGCTCGCTCCCTAAAACCCTAGCCTTCCAATGTTAGAGCCATACTATATCGCCACTTTATTACTCTATGGCAGAACATAGTTGGAAATACAGGCATATATTATGACCGTACTTTTACTCCTTCTACTTATACTGGCTCTCCTTGGGCTATAGAGCGACTCCTGTTTAAGCTCTCTATAAATACAGGCTCCGAATATAAACTATACGGTGAGACCTTAGTCCGTAGTGTTGGGTATGGCATAGAGCTAAAGTTATAGCTTAGTAGTAGGAGACTGTTGTGGATATGAATATATATATATAGTCGAGCCTGCCTAAGTATCTTTGGTAAAACACCTCTATAAACCAGCCTTCCGTAATACTATCTCTTCCATGCTATAAAAACGCAGCAAGGGTTATATCTATAAACTCATCCCATAGGAAAGGAGATTGAATGAATGCATTCTATCCTGTATATGTGAGACGACCGGTACGACGAGAAACGAAGGGTATCCGGTGTCTGAGGCTGGGCCAGATGATGGCAAAACGTGAAGCAGAGGATGCAGCGCGTCGTTGGGCTCGGAGGGTATTGGATGGGATGACGCGCGAGAGGGGAAAGTGCGCGAGAGAAGATTTGGCGGGTTTTGAGCGGCTATGGTTGGGGTGAAGTGCGACTTTAGCCGGAGAACGGGATTTTTGCGCTAAGTAGGATCCGAGTTGAGCAAAAGGCGAGCGTTCCGCGCGGTTTGACGTCTCCAGAGGTTAATGTAGGATTTGGGGTGTATGATAGCGCGCGAGATCGCTGAATTAATTATGCTTTGGCTTCCTGGTTGAGTTTGAGAGTTATATCATTTCGAAGGCTTATTACACTTTATTAGATAGATAGATTTTTGGGCAGATTCGAGAGAAAGTTCATTAAAACACGGATATCATTAAACTCGATGCGACTACAATATTTTAGAGCTAATATAATTTTAGGGGAAAATTTATTTTCACAGGGTTGACTAAACTAATTAACCGGAATAATATGTCCTCCATTCATATAATTTGAATAAAATCCTTAGAATGGTAATATAAATAAATAAATAGTATTTTAATAAAGTTCATATTTTTAAGGTTCCTCTTAATACAATTTCAGTGAAACGGTATAAAATCGTCATATTTTTTAAAAGTGGTGATTATGAATTATAGGATTTTTCGGTATCTTGTACGGAATTATTCATTTCCTTCATCCTTTGTCCTTAGGTTGGATGTTTAAAATTTGTAATTAGATTAGATTAGAATAAGTGATAATAGCTTTAAAAAATAACTCCCTCCCCGCAATAACTCCCTACTGTTTCAATCGGGGTGAGGGTATTAAACAACAAAGGTGAGGGGGCTCTATTACAAAATTACAATATTTACGGTACGTGTGTTACATGGGTCGCGAGAGTGTGTCAACTCACCCCACCATTAACGGGATCATTAGCGGGCGCTTTGACCCCGGGAGGAGTTTTTTAAAGTCAAATTTATCAACAATATTTTTGTTTTAAAAACTCCAAAGTCATTATCATCTCCTCCGTCGTTCGTTATAGAACATTATCAAATACAAATCTGAAATATTCCTTCATCGTTTGACCTTAGACCTTATAATTCACTTCAATGCTGCCTGCACTTCAGCTTTGAACTGGATTGAACGCGATTCTTAGGATTTGTGATTTAAATCAGTTATTTTGGATGGAAAATTATGAATTATAAACAATAACAAATAAATAAACAATTTTTAGTAATATAATTTTTAACTTTAAAAAAAATCTATGAATGCGGATAATTTGTGATTTTTTTTGTTTTTAATTGTTTCAGAAAAGGATAAAAAATACAAAATACCGCAGTCTGCAGTCATCAACACAGAGTCATCAGTACAAATTAAGTAAGTCACTATGAACTCTGAAATACAAAATATGGCATATGAACTACCTGCAATCTGAAATTGTGAAAGAGGTCACATGTCATTAATGCAAACTACTTTCTGTTTTCAGTAAATTTCAGGACACAGGAATGAAAGAGAAATGTTACGTTAGAGGCAAAAGATGCTTGACGCTTTCTGAAAACATAAAAATTGAGGTAAAAATAAATCCCATGAATTTTTAATCGTTGTCTTTTATTGATATGGTGTATCTGTAATGGTTGATGGATTTAAAGGCTTGGTTTTCTGTAGTAATTCCAAGTTGATTTGTATTAAGGTTGATATCCACCATTTTGAGTACTGAGCCTTTGATCAGGTTTTCGTTGGAACCAGCCCAGCCTCATATCCATTTAGCCAGAGTCAGAGTAGTCTGAGTCTCTAAGTTTGTGTTTTTAGTACGAGGAATTGTTGGCGTTGGAGTAGGAGCCCGGTTCACTTCAGAATGGATTCTAAGCAAAAGAGACTAGCCCTCTTCTCTGCTGTTTTGTGATGAAAAGTGTGTCCAAAATACATACATACATACTTTACTTACATTAGTAAGTAAAAACCAGTCAGTCCGTACAAATACACCCGTCTCCTTAATAACTGAAGAAAAAAGAGGTGAATGTGAATTTGTTGTGTGGTTTGATTTGAGAGAGCCGGACCATCCGTGGGATCAATCCTCCTATTCCCATTAACTTAGTTGACTTGACAATTACCTCCTTTAATTGTTCTCAGTCGGATGAATGAGCCCAGACGGAGGAAAGTTTCGGGATTTCTAACACGGAAGGAAAACACCTTTCACTCACCATACCACCACCACCATCATCATCACCACCACCTTCTGCCAGTGACACCATCATCATCAACACCAACAACCCTAGCCTCAATTGTCACCAGTAATTTCACCAGTCTCCATATACTTCCATACTATCTGACGAGGGAGAGAGAGTGACCAAGTGCTGCATGAGGGTTTGTCGTTGTTTTTGAAAAACCAGTGGTGTCCTCCCAACAAATGCTCAGAGTCGGTATTGAGAGTGAGAGAGTGTCGACGAAGTTATCCTTGTGTCTCATTAAAGTATTATTCTTCCTCTATACAGTACACATAGAATAGAGATAACCGTGGGCCAGAGATCATCGGAAATCATAAAAGGCGAGAAGCAGGAGGAAGCATAGTCATAGTCACTTTTCGGAGAGACCGAGAAACACACCTGGAGAAAGTCAGGAGGACCACCTCGTCGACGATTCTATATCTTGCCGAATCAAAATCCCATCATCATCAGTCATCATCGAGACGAAGTTGAGGACGGAGCTGGTCAAGTTGTCATCATTCAGGCCCAACCTGACCTCTCAACTAGGGGGGACGGAGAGTGACAGAAGTTTTTGAGTTTAAGGGTGGCTGCTGGGACAGGAACTGTTACCCAGGAGTTCAGTTTGTGATTTTTTCACAAACTGAACTTCTCAAAAGCCATGGCGTGTTGTTTGTCTGAGGAGGCCAAAGAGCAGAAACGAATCAATCAGGAAATCGAAAGGCAACTCCGAAGAGACAAAAGAGATGCTCGTAGGGAACTCAAGCTCTTACTGTTAGGTAATTAATCCTTTACCACTAATTATCCATTTATCTACAATTTTACTCATGAATGGGGGAAATTGATTGATATCCATTCCGGGTATACAAATACCAACGAAAGTAAAAGTACAATGTCTCAAAAGACAAAAAGAATATTTCTAAATAAATAAAAGTATTTGACAATTCCGTGTTCAGACTAGTAATGAATAAAACCAGATCGGCAAAGATCTAAATAAATGTCTAAATGTCAAACTCCACAACAATCTAGAGAATAGATCGGCGGAAGTGGGTCCAGTAACGAAAACCAGGATGAAGCATATCTCGTTAAATACAACCCTTTCGTTTTAAATATAACATATCGTGAATATGTCGCTATATTATTTGGTCCTTAGTTTTGTTTTGTCCCATTTTATGTAAAATCTCGAAATGACCAACAAAAATCAAAAACAACAAAACAACTTACGTCAAGGACCTCGATAGATAGAGACAGACACAAATTTTTTTTATTGAATACGAAATATAAGAAGTAAGAACTCCAGATCGCTTGATCTATTCAAATTTTAAAAAGGAGTAAAAGAATAAGTTTAGCAAAAATGTACCCAATCTGAATTGCTGACTGTATTGATAATAATTCATGAATTATATATTGTTTTAAATTAACTTTGAACTTGATATATAAAAATCTATATTGTATAATCATTTCAGGTACTGGAGAGTCGGGGAAGTCAACTTTTATAAAGCAGATGCGAATTATCCATGGTGCGGGATATTCAGATGAAGATAAGAGAGGTTTTATCAAACTCGTGTATCAAAACATCTTTATGGCCATGCAAGCCATGATACGTGCCATGGAAATGCTAAAAATTCAATATGCAGACTCGTCTAATATAGTAAGGCACACCTACGAATTTTCTTTTATACGGTTATTGTCAGTCAAGACTTACAGCTTACCAACCCTATCGTTTATTCCCAAGTTTTTGAGCTTTTCTTTTCAAAACATACTTTCCTGCACTAAAACTTGCCATTCTGAACATCATTAAATAGACTCAAATGCGAAAGTTTTTCAAAATAACTCCCAAGATCGAGCCATGATGAACCCTTTTTAGACAATTTTATCAAAAATCAAGATTATTCGGATTAGCAAAACCTATGATATTCTGAATGTTCAACTAACGAAATTAAAATTTTTACGGATAATTTAATTTGAAATGGATGAATCCATCCCGATTCTACAATAAATTCTACAATTTATATATTTGTATATAAACTGTTGTTAATTAGCTATATATAGGTATATAATTATTTTAGGCGGACAGTATTTTTTTTTACGAGACTTGAATAAATTGACAGTTGGCACTTTGGCAGTAGGAAAATATACGTAGAAGTATAATAAGAATTCCAAGTGAGAGGAAACAGGATATTTATCGCATTTCCTCATTCCGTTTCCGATCTCTTTGTTTTTGTGGTTCAAATCCGACTATCGGCTTATATTAGCCGAGCCACAGTTTTCGCCGGTATCAAACTTAAAGGTAAACAAAGAGGTGGAAAATGGGATTATAAACCGATTCCTAACCTTGAATTCAACGATTTAGGCCCTGGTGACCTGTTAACTGTAACCAGGATAACGTTACTAAACCCCTTATACTTTGGTTGTGCTTTGTACCGTTTCGAGGACCCAGCTTCTTCTGCTAATGAATGGCTAGATTGTCTGTATGCCAACACGGGATCCGATCGGCCTAAGCCCCTGCCGATGTATAATCGTATCGTATCTGATGTATCCGATAGTGATCATTTGTAGTAGAATGGAATCATTGAACTTGAGAAAATTGTTGAATTTTAACATACGTGCATACTTTCTCTTTAGCTTTTGTGACATATATCAGTTGCATTTGTATTCAATCTTTGATCGCCTTAAATCGTAGATTGGTTTTTGGGAAGGGTAAGGCTTGAACTGACATAAATATTCTATAATCGGATTAACTATCCTCTCCTCCCATACTACAACCTATAACACAACAAAGCGGAAAGGATCTTGTATCTAAGAATGCAGTGTATTATTTATATCGTCATATTTCATTGATGTAATATTACACGTATTTCACACACTCCATTAATACACCTTTTCCAATCCAGACTGTACGTAATCCCGAATGTAGGCTAATGAGGGATGGCCAAGATCAATTTTGAATATTGATATGCCCACTGCCTAACAGTATTTAAGTTAGGTCCCACTCCTAAACCCAATCTCAGACTTATGCCAGGATACTATTGTTTGTGTGAAGGAATTTGAGATTAATAACTTATGTTGCTTGTCCTTTTTGCATTATAGGAAAAAGCGGAACAAGTAAAAGCAGTTGACTACGAGACCGTAACTACTTTTGAGTCACATTATGTTGAAGCCATTAAAGCCTTATGGGCCGAAACTGGTATTCAAGAATGTTATGACAGGAGAAGAGAGTACCAGCTAACCGATTCCGCCAGATAGTAAGTACCACTGACTTATTTATTTTTATACAAATAAAACTGGGAGTAATTAAATTAAAACGTACTCCATGACTCTGCTAATTATCATCTCTCATTTCCAAGTCTCAACATCCTTTCAGCCCGATTTATGCTAATAAACGTGGGGTTTGGTTGTCATATTCTAAACCTCGTCACAGTTGCTACGGATTAGTTATCAATGAATCAGCTGGGGATTCCATATGTACGTCTCTCTCATCATAATTCCATGGGTTTCATGATTCCGATTTCCGACAGCTAAAAAGTCTACCAGAAATCAAAATACAAACAAAGTCTAATTATTATCTTATACGGTGATTAAAGCTCCAAAACCATCCTCCTGCTCGACAGGAATGCATGCGGAACAGAAGGGGCTTAAGATGATTAATAAGTCTGCATGGTTATATATGAGTATTTTGTATTTATAAATATTTCAAATACCGAACATTCTACCGATAAAATCTGAGTACTTTTGCATTTTGAACCCTTCCAATTTCAAACAATACAATTTCTGTAGGTTTTTCTAAGTAATAGCACGATGTGTTATGCAAGTTACAATGATATTATTGCATGAAACTGTTAAGTATATAAAAATGCATCCTATGAACAAGTACCGAAAAAATCGATACCAAGAACTGATCATTTGTGGTGACGACGTAATAAGAATAGTATCAACTGATTCAAACAAGTAGCAAGGGATGCATGCATTTTTTGTTAATATTTTTTTATTAGCAGATACATATCTAGAATAGGAATGACACAGGCCAAACAAATACTTGAAAGAGTTGAAGGTATACTTATCTATTTGTATCATATTGCACAAACAGACATATACATAATACATATGTCAGATAAGCCCTTGAGATTCGGCATTTTTTGTTCTATTTACAAACTACAATGCGTGCGACATCGTCAAGTCTAAGGTCTAATCTTATTCGGTCGGTTTTTAAATGCGATAACTTAATTCCTAGAAACTCTGTAGATAATTCGAAACGGTATGAATCGAGACAGTGAGAACCCTTTCCTAAATATAAAATCTCACACAATATTTTATTGAAGTTAAATTGTGAATAATAATGAAATGTATTACTACCCATCCTGCCATCCTTAGCATTACTTCATTTAGAATAGTATATTCAATATTGAATTCGTATCATTAAAACCTTTTTTTCGACGCCCGCAGATCTGGACCTGCATCAAAGTAATTGGCTATAGTTTGCTTAATCTTTGAGGCAAATTGAGACGACACAAATGTATAGTTTAATTAAATTAAATAATGTTAGTCATCGAACCTGTTCATTGAGTATATCCGCAATCATATTGATAAAAGCATCCTGTGTTCATCATTTCTAAACATATGTTTAGATTTTAGAATTATGTAAAAACAAATAGCAGTGTGACGTAAGAAGATAATACCGACAAGCTTATAGCCGTAGGTATAAAACGATACGAGAATGAATGAATGAAATCAGCAGAGGATGAAATAGTATTTTTCTACTATCTCTGAGATTTTGTAAATAAATGTGAATGAATCAGAATAAGTTTCTAGAAACGGAAGAAGATATCTTTTAGGGCTTTATTTAGCCTAAACATTGAAAAGTACTTGTTGTAGGAAGTTAAATAGTCGTGAATAGTGCCGGAGGGGACAGGAGATGAAGTTGGGTTTAAAACAATGAAGTTGTAGGTTCTAAGACGGCTGAATGGGGTAATTTCGCACATTGCAATTTTTGTTTTTATTATCTAGTTTTTAGATTACAACGAAGCATATGATACAGATATTTGTAAGTAATCGTCGAATAATTACAAATTAATTTTCTAGAATTATTTCACTACCCTTTAAATCAGAGACAATAGAGCTTTATAGCACAGGAGAAAACTGAATCTTATAAACATTGACGAAGTTTGGAAATTTAGAAGAAACGCTGAGCAAATTTAAGGTGTAACGAATGGGAAAAGTAAAAGATTCCGTTTCTGAATTTGAACTCAAGATCAATTGATATTGAACACAAAACATTGACTAACGTTGTATTTCCATACAGAACAATTTATTAGCTCATTTTATATTTACTCCGTCATATTTTAAGATGGTCCAATAAATTTGATCTCCATTGTTTGAACCGGAATCGCAATTACAAACCTCTTGACGTTTGACAACGAGTACTTTGATTTTCCTACCGAGATGCCATGTACATGGAAAATAACGCCTTGTCATTCTTAACAAATGAGTCTCAAGTAAAAGTGACACTATATTGTTCCAAGACAATAACTTAATAAGTTGTCAAATAGCTGTATTCTTGTTTTCTTCCTACAAAGGACGTCAGGATTCATCTTATTCTTATAAAAAAAATTAAGCACGAAATTCATCATATTGCACAAACTTTTTACTGCCAATTCGAAAATAAACAGTGCGATACAGATCTTTGTTTGACATTTGCCCCACGTGCGTGGGGTAAATATCTTGGCGGAACATTAATTCTGTCCTCCAGTTGGATGTCCGATGTCAAGTCTTAGATCTTTGGAAATAGGTTATTTTTTGATGCTTTCCTCTGGGTTGTTGAGGACTTTGGGAGGAATTGAATTCCCTGGCTCTGGCTCTGTAAAATGAAAGGCTGGTTGACTCTTGTGTCGAATTCCTCATTTGCCAATGAAGTAATAAGTAATTTCTGTAGGAACAAAAGTATCGTTTCATAATCAGATTCAGGTCCATTGTTCAGTCTCTATACATTTCCCATCGCCTTCTTGGAGACAAAATCCAATTCCCTTTTCGGAGAAGTGGAGGATGTTGAATGAGAAATGACAATCTCTGTTATTCTCCTTCTGTATAATTAGATATGAAAATCACATCTCGCATAATTTATATCGTAGGTTGACTGTTGTCAACGTCAACAGTCTCCAAATCCGTTTGGTTGCGTAACCTTCTTAATCCAGTTCTGATGGAATGAGACTTTCTTGACGAATGCCACTGTTTTTACGATCCCAGATTTGCCTCTTAACTCCGTCTGTATCTGGAAAGTACGAAGTTGGACTGGAATTGATTTTTTATTGTTGACAAAGTATGACTTTTAAGGGAGCTAAGTCTACGCTGCATGGATGGTCACGGGGGGATGTGATCGAGTGGTTATGAAATGTGATTCGTTGTTTGTTTTCCAACTCATCGTTTTCAGAATAGTTCAGCTTCCAATTAGGATTCAAAACTTTTCTCGTATTTACATTTAATGAAACGAGACGACGGTATTTGCAATCTAGGGATGAATTGGGATCCTGGCCTACATCCGAATGGAAATGCAATTACAGGATCAATTGACAGCAAATCGGAGCAAATGCAGTCTCATATTTTTATGCAATCCAAAATCTCGAAATGAAACATTATCTAAAGTTGTTACATTACGTAAATTACTTAGATGGTATGTTTTTTTACATTATCTAGGCAAAACGACGCATTTTTGTTCGATATTAAAGAGGGAGGGTTCTGATGGGTATAACAAGACTTTGGGTTTTTTTTTACATTTTTCTACGTTTCAATACGATTAAGTTAGGTATATAAAATTGCTCGGGTATTTGAAGTCTCCTATGCATGATATGGCATGTACTATCATTAAAGTCGCAAGAAAAAAACGATCCCGTTTAAGGCTTAGTATTTACATGCCGGCGAGGAAAACTAAAAACCAACTGCCAATAGCGATTGGCGAAGTAAATGTATTTTGAGATTAGACTAAAATTATAACTTGAAACTGTTAGAAATAGAATCTTTGATTTAAAGTGATTTATAATGTAATTAAAGTTCATCATCGTTCGTTACCGAGAGATAATCTAATTAAATTTGCACTAGTTAGCTGCGGCCCGATGATTTGAGTTTGAGAGGCTAGATGATATAAATAAGTGAGGGTTACTTTTTATTATTACATTTAGATTGAAGAAAAGAGGATTTTCCGCATATCCTTAACCCTGCCCTCGTGTCAGGAGCTCATTAGTTGAGAAGAAATGCACTGAGAATTGTACATTAATAAAGAGATAGCTGGGTTTTCCTCAAATGATTTTATAAAAATTCGAGAAGATAAATATATATATTGCTTATGTTCTATAGCTTCAAGGCAAAGGTCAAGGTAATCATGTTGTAATTATGTGGAAGCAAGTCCAGTTTTGTCTTGTATGTATGTCCCTGATAACTCCGAATTTAGAATCTAAAAATCCAATGATTTTTCAGACGATCAAACGTTATTGTTATCTTTTAATGTACTGTATCAGAATGAAAAATGAAAGCATTGGTCTAAAAGCCCGTATTTTTGTTATTGAAATCAATTAAAATGCCGACTCAACGATTTAAGTGTCGTGAAGTCTTGAAAAAAGCAAATGACTAGCTAGTCTGTCCGTCTGTCGTTATGAATTCAGGTACAGGTTGAACATAATATTATTCACTTCTTTGCATAGAGTTTGGCCTACCTTCCCATGTTAAAAAAATTATAATTTTTACTACATATACTCGATCGCTCTATGATTTACATTACATATAGTAATCGCTTCCTACAACACTTGGTTACACCCGTTCTAATGGCTTATTTTAAAATGGGGAGAGGAATATGATATGGTATGAGGGGTACGGTTGTCAATTGACAAATGGATCACTGTTGATTGTCACACTGATATCCGATGAGTGGAAATTAACTGCTTTATTTAGCTGCATAATGTGTATTTGGTTGTTATCTACAAGAGTGGGATTATTACTGGTGTCAGTGTCAGGTAACCTTTTTATTTATTCGAAGCTCTATTCCTGGTTCCTAGAGGCTCAAGTTACATTGGTTTTTGGTAGTGAGTTAGTACATGGTGGTACTCACTACCAAAGGTTAGGGAAAACATCAATGGTGAATGGCAAAAGCAGAGAGAGAGATAGAGATGAAGGAACACGGAGCTCTGAAAAGGCTGAAAGTGAAAGAGGAGGATTGAAAAAATAAGGATCTCGTCACGTCAAAGGAATTTGGCTAATTCACGAACGAACCATGAATGAGTTGCTAATAATAAGGGATAAACGGCTTTCGATTTCCCATAAAATAAATCTGGTAGAACAAAAAAAAACTGGCCAAACTTAAAAAAGCAGAGATATAAATTAGATAGAGTGGGCACGAGTCAAGAGTCAAGTCCCTGCCGCCTGATTGAATTCCATAATATTATAATGTTTTTTATAATGAACGGCATGTTTTGCAGTTCTCTATCTAATTTGGTTGCTAGGCCGAATGCTCCACCGATCCTCTCAATTCCAACTGCTACCGTAGCGTAGTCCGTAGTTAGTTGGTTAAGTTCCTCACTCTAACATCGTTAGTTAGGCTGTTTAAGTTTCGAGGATTTTTGAAGAAGGGTTCTCGTAAAAAAGCTGTGAAATGATCATTGGAATTTTGTGGATGCAGAGGGAGAGATGATGAGGTTTTGTTGGCTGATTTAACTTTTGCCTCAACTCCTCCTGGAGTCCATTTCAGTGAGGCATGGTTCATTTCAGTGTCAAATCCGCTAATGTCGACTTGAAGACAGGTATGGGACATACCAACTACTAAATGCTAAAGCAGACTCTCGGCTCGGGATCATCACCTTATCATCTTTTGCATTATTTTTGCAATTTGTAAATACTAAATACCTTTATGGAATGCACAGTCTCTTGCCGTAATATACCGTAAATCATAAGTTTAAGGCCCCGGGGGAGTAATTTTGGGGATACAAGCTACTGAAAATTGACGTTTGTTTAAAAATGTTACGTTAAAACAGAAAATTTGAACTCGAAGCCCGATTTTTGGCTTAACCCGAACAACTTATTTTTCTGGAGTATGCAAGTAATTTTTCCAAAAAGTACTTTCAGCCCATTTAAAAAACCATGATAATGTTTTTACCGTATTTTTCTGATTATTTATGACTAATCTTCTTAGGAGTTAGGGTAGGGACTTAGATCATGATTTACGGTATTACTCGAAGGTCTATTTATAGCTCTAAAAGTAGTCGTTACGCCTAAGATACAGAAATGGTTAATTGCATTCAGTGAAAGCGAAAGGAGCCTGGAGTATACATGCTATATACATTATGATTAACATTGTAGGATAGACGAAATTTACCTTCGTTAACATTGCATGATAGGGCCGTTGAGTTAAAAATCTAGACAGCAGTGCGGTTATCTCGATCGTATTTCATTATCGAAAGTTATTCCTGGCGTTATGCTAATAGCAAATGGGATTCAATGTGCGATAATATTTGAAACCCGTGTTTAAGCCAGGGACAAGGGAGGTGTCGGATGGTCATAAAGTCTCAATAATTAAATAATAACGATAATTATCCATCTATAATTATTATTAGGATAGGGCGGTTGGTCCTGATGAAATTAAAAAGTGCAGCTGGTAAGAAGGATCATTGCAATTTACATAAGTGGAAGGATGCTGTCTGCTCTGTAGTTACTAATTGGACTTGTGTATCTCATGAGCCTATATAAGCAGAGCTACCTCTCCTCTAATATTTCAAAGCCTCTATGGCCAATTGGTTGAGGAAGATTTGGCAAACTGAGTCCCTTCCTAGTGGATAATTGATTCAGTATGGTTCAGCTTCAAGGTAACAGGAACGGCTTTTCGATGTGGAAACGTCGTTTTTTTAGTGTGTGTGCCTTATCTTATCGTAAGATCAGTATCATTACCGCTTAAATAGCTACTGACAGGGCGGAGTAAAAAAAAAACATAAAATAAAAACGTTAGTACATATTTGAGCCGTCTTCACCGTATGTCATTCCCCAACTCCATGCTAATATATTGGAACGGAGTTATATACCTCCGAGTAGTAAATCGCAGGAGACATTAAATTAAATCCTATTATTCCAAAGAAATGGAGAAAACAAAGGGATCTCTCTCTTCGTTATGCTGCATTAATGTCCCGATGTAATTCTCGGAGTTAACTGCCTCTCGTTCGTCAAGACTGAGCGGAAGCTGTACCGTTATATAACTTATCATATCATACACACGTTAAGAAGGTAAGGAGTTAAAGTTGAATCCGATTCGGTTATCCCAGTCTGTCTGTAGTAGATCGTATTATAAGATTCCCATGCAATTTTCTCGGACGGAGGAGCCAAGAAAAAGAAGTAGGTGATTCCCTTCGACGATATATCCAATCCATACCTACTGCCTACTCCAGATTTCGGGCCTGAAAAATTGAGAATAGCTAAAGAGGGAGATTAAGTGTGTAGTAAAATGTTCATGCAATATCTGTTCCTCCCATCCGTCAAAAAGGCCTCCAAATTGAAGGTAACATCAACCAGACTGTGAAATGAAGGGAAATCAAATTTATTTTTACTGTAATTACTAATTGTTAATAATAATGGCTTTTGGGGTTAGAAATTAGGTTCAGAAGCGGTTAATGTATGATACACGACATAAGTGTCAGCGACAAAGGTGGCGGGCGACGAAGGTGTCGGATTTTTTCCGGAAATTTTGTCATGATATTTGATTTAATTGGAAATAAGTTGTCTGAAAGGATGTGAGACTTGAGATGATGATTTTAGCTGCTTTTTTGGATGTCCTTTGAGAATTTTTTAAGTACGTATTATGTGAAGGAGTGGCGTTGTTAATCGGAGAGAAATGAGACGAATGCGGTTTTGTTTATCTCTAATCGTAAGTGATCTAACAAACTTTTGTGATTTTTTCTTCCCTAAACAGCTACTTGACTGATCTGGATCGGATCGGTTTCCCCGACTATTTGCCCACGGAGCAAGACATTCTTCGAGCTCGAGTTCCAACCACCGGCATAATTGAGTATCCTTTTGATCTCGACTCCATCATCTTTCGGTAAGAACCTTCCTCTACATTTCAGATTAGCTAATTAACCATGTCCCTTCTTCTCTCCTTCGCTACCGACAAAACTATGATCCCGAGTCCGGACTCATGAATACAATATGTACTTAAAAACGAAATTATTAATTGGAATAAAATAATTCCTGGGTAGATTCAACGTGGAGAAAGTACAGAAAGAAAGATGAGATTCGCAAAGGTGCAGGTGGTTTAAAAATAAAAACCAATGCAGGACTAATTATAGCTTATTCATTTCAATGAACTTGATGTAAATAGTGTGTTAATAAGCAGGGTTAGGAATTCCCTCCGATAGTCTGTCTCAAATTGACTGATACCGATGAAATGTTTACGTTTCACATTTATGTGTGCTTTTCTTTCTCCTAATCTTAGAACTTTTTTCTTCTCTTAAATTGGCTTAAAGACGAGGTTTCTTCCAAGTGTGAGTTGGTGTTGGTGAGGCAGAATTGAGTCATTTATCTAACCCTCACAAAACTCTTCTCCGCTCAGGGAACATAATGAACATAATTAGTGGAATCAGTTAGAGTTGGAGACACCTACGGCTCTTTCCTTATTCTCTTATCTCTCCCTCACTCTTTTCTTTTGTTTATCCATTTTTATTATTACTTTTTTTCCAAGCCTTCTACCTATCTCCTATTTGAATTGAGAGATCAGGACACCGAGAAAGGACAATAAAAGTTGGAGGTTTATGGGAGGCATTAATTATATGTAGGTCTCGTACGTTGTTTGTATTTTTTATGTCTTCAGTACTCTGCCGAATAGGAGAGAAAAGCAGGCTTATCAAACAAAAATGAAAATCGAAATAGTTTGAATTCAATTACCCACAGGATTGGATACTGGATGCCTTGAAAGAAAATATAAAACATAATTTTTAATGCAGCAGGCTATGATATGAATTTATTACTCCAGTATTGACCGCATGATTGGACATAAATGAAAAATAAAGGAACTAGGGAAAGGACGATAAACTATAAAAACGATATCAATTGTTCCAAGTGTACGTAGAGACGGTTTAATAGATAATGCAGTAATAAATGTACTTCGTCCGCGTTGTACTATGGTACCTGGTGTTACTCTAGTCAGCTATGCAATATGTTAGTTAAATGTTACCAACCATCGTGTGCATTTTCTCAGTACAGGGATAAGTGACCTTTCTTAAACAAAAGTTGCAACTTTAATTAAAGTTAATAGTGAGAATTTTTAGAATTAGAGATAGGTACAAGGAATTGTGAAGTACGATAGGTCAGTTTTCCTCCTACCGAATTGAGGAATTACACAAGAGTTTCAGTTTTAGTTGCGTTTATATTATATGATGGTGTGTATATACTCGAAAAGGATTTAGAACGAAGTTTCTTAACGATTATTTTGCTCCGTTAAGTTAAGTAATTATTCTTTCATAGACTATAGAGAGTGGATTATCATTTATACAAGAGATATTAATTCGGATGCAGCAATTTAAGAGGATGGTAGTGTTAAATTTTTTGACGCTAGTTGAGATTATTCTTGTTATATTGTGCCCGTATTTTAACCATAAACTTACCCAACTGCTGCCTTTAACAATGGCATAGAGTTCAAGGAGAGGTCAATTTTGCAATAATGATAATATATGAGGGAGCAATAATGCCAATAATATGAACAATCAAGGTTTTAGAGCCGGGCCAGACGTTGTAAAGCCTTATTTTTGTGGAAGTTCCATATTATTCTTTATGTCCCCGGGTAATTCCGAAATCTACATATATTCCACAACTACCTTTCGAGTACAATGGGATTTATTAGCTGTGAATGAAGGCTGTAAATAACGTCTTTTGAAATTTGAAATCATATATAGTCCCTTCCTCCAGCTTCATTAAAAGATTATAGATTTTTTTATTGGAGGATTTCCATTCCTTTTATCGCCTACTTCTAATGTTATTGATCCACCAGATCCGGTTTAAGACCTTTGTTTCCCTCTGCACTTGTGTGGAAGGAGAATAAATGCGGTTTTTAGGACACCTTAGCGAAAATGATTCTTGAAAGTTATCAAATGATTGGAACGGGAAATAAAATAAAATATGAGAAGGAATTGTCGTATATTTTGAGAGTGTGATTTATGACTTTACGGAGGGATCATAAGTTTAGGAGTATTAAATTTAAATGTGGGTTATTAATTGTTAAATACGTATTAATTGTGCTTGTTTTCTGTACGTTGCAGGATGGTAGATGTAGGTGGACAGCGTTCAGAACGACGGAAGTGGATACACTGCTTTGAAAATGTAACTTCCATTATCTTCCTTGTCGCCCTAAGCGAGTACGATCAGATTTTATTCGAATCAGATAATGAGGTAAGTTTGGGATTATTGAGTTAAGTCATTATCATCATTCACGGGATCTGCCTAATTTGGCCTGTTGACTTTGAAGCCTTGCCAAAGTAACTAATTACTACAACCATGTGCTTATTCCTTTTCAGAATCGAATGGAGGAAAGTAAGGCCTTATTCAGAACCATCATAACGTACCCTTGGTTCCAACATTCTTCGGTCATCCTCTTCTTGAATAAGAAAGATCTACTAGAAGAGAAAATTATGTATTCCCATTTAGTTGACTACTTTCCCGAATACGACGGTAAGATGCTCCTTTTGCTATCTGCTTTTAGATTGGGTCATCGGGACATAAAAAAATTGTAGGAATCAAGTGCTGCTGGATTGAAGAAACGTCTAGGTTATATCCTCTCTGTTTATATACGGAGGGAAATGAAAATAGATCCAGGCACTCGCTCCTCTTACAATCTCCTCGATGTGAATGATTCCTATTGAGTCGAGATTTATGGATTAGTGACAATGAAACCTGTAAAGGACTATTCTCAGGTGTGAATGGAAAAGGCTTCTCTCTCCATATAGAGAAACTGATTTCAAGGGTTTGGATAACAAAGGTTATTGTCATTTCGACAGCCTCCTCATCTTTAAGAGCATTTAAGAGAAGTGGTGAAAGATATTTCGTTTAGGCCGATCCCGTATCTCAAGAGGACTTTCCAACTAGAATGAATGGGAAATTGAGAGATTTAGGCGATATAGAGGTTATTATTGGCTATAGGAAAGTGTATGGGTTTTAAATTTTAAACCCCATCCGAATCTGTTAGCTGAGAAGACTGGCTTTTTAAAATGATGTGACATGGAGCTGGTCTAAGTAGTAGTGGCTTGAAAAAGTTGGGCCAGACAAGTCAGGGAGAACGTCTACTTTCTCTCTCGACTGAAGAGAGAAGAATTGGGATTTCATCAGGTATTTATGTCGGTTGGGAAATTAATGGGCCTCATTGTAAAAGCTCGGAGAGAAAGGTATATATTTGATGAAACAATTCATTATATAAATGTTTTTGGATTTTTTCTCCCGTCCTCTTGTTGGTCGGCTGTGGTTTGGGAGAGTGCCAGGGCTCCCTTTGCCAGCTACGTTGCCATCATCGGGAATGATTTCTGAATGAAGTGGAAAGAGATTTCATGGTTTGTAGGGCCTTAGCTGGCTGGGATCATTGGAACCCGAGTAATGAATCTACAATGAAATCTCATGGCCTTTCGGATGAGAGATAGGGATGTGTCTCGTCTCCTCTTACTTACCCTTAACTTTTTAGAGAGAACAGAGTTGTTCAAGTGAGAGGATAAGGCGAAGGTCCGAACTCCGAAGGTGGAAAGGTCTCCGACCAACTGAGCATTTCCTGAACCAGAGGTTACTTTTACATTACCTACATCCTCAGCTCCTCTCCCTATAGAGGGATAGCTTTAGTTCTGGCATATATCCTCGTCCTCCTTGGAAAACATTAGCGGAGATAGAGAGATGATGATACTGGAATGACTAAGGTGAAAGCGCCATGCGTCCTCAAGTCTCAGGAATACCACCACCACCGCCGATATACTGTGGGATAGAGTCACCCATTCTGGCCATGTGCAACTCCCTCAACTCCCGAAAAAACGGTTCCATTCACTTTACGCACTCCCTCCATTTCCACACCCAAAAACTTGATCATTCCTCCCTTACGGATTCAACGTTGGCCGATCGGCAGCATCCTACTCACCTTTCATGAACTGGACACCTTATTAGCCAAAGGACAGGTTTTAGACCAAGGGTCAGCTCATTTAAAGAAATACACGATAGGGGTAGAGGGAAGGAAACGGTGCTTTTTCCAAGCTACTTTCTCCATCTCAATTAACCCAATTTACAATTGACTCGGCTTAGCGAAATTAGATTAGGAGAGATTAGGCTGAGGAGAAAGCTCCTCGGAATCTTTGTCTCTGACTTCTCTCGTACAAGCTTCCCTCTCTCCTTGCTCTCTCATTCAGACTCCTCTTGTACAGACAGGGCAGAGGTACCTATACGAAGAGTATTGACGGAACTCCTATATCCCTTGGAATTTGGAATGCATTGATGGATGGAAAATGAATTGCGACGATTTTTTAAACTTTTTTTTAAGTTTCGACTCATTTTTTTGTTAACGATAATTTTTTGTAAATTTTCGAAAGATTCGATCGAAATATCTTTGTTTAATATTTATGGATGCTGTGGGGGAGAGTTTGGAGGAAAGTGATGCGGGTATAATATTATGGGTTAGGGAGAAAGCCCGGCAGGGTCCTCCATTTCTCTCAAGGTTTAGGGAAGACGGGGAATGAGAGATGTAGGACTACCACCGGTTCGGATATATAGAGCAAGGCCTAGCCTAATGATTCCAACAGTTCGGAGCTAACTTTCACCTGAGCTCTGTCTCAAGACCTCGGGACTCTAAACCTGTTGTACTACAGCAGTCTGTTGATTTTATCCCGGCACAATTGATCCCGAATTCTAGACATATTTATGCTTTTCTTTTCCTTGTATTAGAAATATTCTATATTTTCGTGTATAGATGTACAGGCTGCTAGGAGTTGTCTTGTTTCTTAAACTTTGATCAGTAATTTAAAATATTGTACCATTATTGTTGAATACTGAAATTGCCCCTTCCGTCGGGTTGACTTTCCACTTGGTATCGATAATGATGAGGGAGGATGCTTTCACATGCCTCCCACAAATTATTGACACAGTATATGTCTACGTTTTAGCTTCTAATTATGTTGAGTACCTGTTGTTGTAAAACAGACGTATGCTGATTGGATGATGGGTTGGGATGGGATGAGAAAAGATGTAAGATTGACATTAGAGAGTAAATATGTAGAATGGTTCGTTGACAATGGCTCACAATCTCGAGCTCTCGTCTGATCAAAAGGTACCTCTCCGTATCGAGCCATTATCCATTTCCTTTGGAATGAAAGTTTTCACAAGAGCTACTTCCTATAATTCGGTGCCGGAGTTATTGGAGAATATTTATTATTACATGGCAAGAAGATTGCAGGGTATCGATCTCCGTATAATCTATAATCAGGGAATGATCTGGATTCGAAAGGGTCTGGAGAATAATCTCAAAGGTGCGTAGAAATTGATGGGATTCCATGTTTTTATTCAGATTGAGAAAGAACTCGAGTTTTTAGACATAATGTCTAGCATTAGATAATTGCACCTTTTGGAATCTTTGGATTTTTTAATGATGGTTATCGTTGGGCTTTAGACTTCATTTTGTGATAACGGACAAGATGGGATTAAGAAGGGACTATTAATTTGAATTCTAGGCTTGAGAAGCCGGATGTTGTTACGTATTTAATACAGGCGTAATTTTCTGGAATTTGATGAGGGATATAAAATAAGAATGATGCCAATCAATTCATCTCACATATTTTATTGAAGGGTGATGAATGGACATGGACAATGGTTTTAATAGCCTCTTATTCTCCAATTCATCTCCCTAGTTTCCATTCTGCTTTGTAGAGAATTTCCGGAGCACTATAGTGTGGGATGTCTGTGAAATGGTGAAAGGAGAGGATGGGTGAAAGTGAACTAGCCTTTCGATATGAATTCTAAGAGTTTGCCAACAAGGAGATGATTTTATTGTTGGAATCCATGGATGGTTTTATCGAGAAATGGCATTAACTTTCCACGGTATTGATTCGTCATTTTCTTGTAAAGACGCCCTGTGTCAAAATTCTTATTCGAGGAGGCAAAACCCTGTCACTTGAGACAGTTCAACTTTGAGGGAAGTGGGCCGGAAGTTTGGCTGTAAAAGTGTGTGTGGGCTGCTCTGACTTTATGACATCTCTAGCCAAGTGAAAGGCCTAAAACACGTGCGTATGTGTTTGTGTTTCCTTAATTGCCTTCTGGAAAAATAGGTAGGATGGTTAGTGTGGGGGGCAATAAGGATTGATCCTCGTTAAGGCTCATTTAAGTATATCGTCGTAGAATGTGGGAAACTAGGGGATTTTAATGATGTATGATGTATTGCTTACTTGTTTGGAGATGGTTTACTTAAACTTGTGTTTTTTATTGTTTTCATGTACAGGGCCCCAACGAGATGCCATTCATGCCCGAGAGTTCATTTTACGAATGTTTGTCGACCTAAATCCGGACAGTGAAAAAATAATTTATTCCCATTTTACTTGTGCCACAGGTAATTGATTTTTTGCGATGTAATATATGTATATATTCCAGATTTGCAATACGTGTCTCATATACTCTTTGATTTGGAAGCTTTAACTCTGAATGTTGCGTGTCTCTTACTGTCTATTACTCTATTGCATGTGGCATGGGTTTTTTCCAACTGAAACGAAAGAATAAAGCAGGTTTCGATTTCCTCCACTTCTGGACTCAGAATGATCTTCTTAGCTGATGCTGATTACATGCAGCAGTGCAGTAGTACTGACACGACTAATTAATTAAAAGCTGGGAACTCCGAGTCTGTCTGCCGCTTGATATCCAATACAAGGGTCCCTTGTATCAAGACAACATTGCTAATTCTGAATCACTAACCTGACTGACTAAAGTCCTGATAACTCTTTTAACTCTGTTCAATGCTTTCACTGACTCTATCTATCCACCTATAAATTCTGCAGGTTTTTTTTTCACTGATCTTCTTCTATTTGAATAGAGTAGTCGTAGTGTTTGGCTTTTGATTAAACTGCTAATTAGCCTTGAATGCATTGGCGTCTAGAAGGATGTGAAATGAGTAAAGATAGGATGGAGTAGGTAAAGAAGGCCTTACTAATCCCAATGACTTTGATTTGCAGATACTGAAAACATCCGATTTGTCTTCGCAGCAGTGAAAGACACAATTTTGCAGCTGAATCTAAAGGAGTACAACCTGGTATAATGACCGGTCACGGGGGTTTCTGGGTGGTTCTTGTCGGTGTTTCTTTTATAAAAAAAACCTTAGCTGTGTATTATAGTACTGTGTTTCTCCAAGCGGCATTCTTCATCATCGAAGCCAGCCAACGCATTATTCATTCTGCATCAATTGATTAGCGTCGCAGAACAGCTCAGCACTTGATAGATATGAAAGAGTCCTGTTCTTGTTGTGAGCCGAGATTCTTGCTCTTGCATTTGGGAGAATGAAAATTGTACTGGAGGAGTGAAATAAATGCGGATCAAAATCGAAGGAGGAAGCAACAAGTCCCGTGAACTACTCCAATCCTTATGAAATATTCTCTGTAATAATTAATATAATTACAACTCCTATGAAATTATAAACCAAGCTCGAGAAAGAAGACACAAAGTTTCTTTATTGTGAAAAAACTAAGAACAAGAGACACACCTGTCTATCTACTCAACTACTTTTACTGCTACACACTACCCCACCAACTGTATATTCTCTCTCTTTCTCTTTATCTCTAACTTTCTCTCTCTCTCTCTCTCGGCTAGAACTCCTTCAATTCAGATCACACGGCACTTGAACAGAGAAAGCATCAGCCAACAACGATTAACTACTATTTAAATTTCTATTTGAAGAAATACTACAATGACCTTTCATAGTCGAGAGTAAGAAATTTCTAAGTAAGGTCTCTACTAGGGAAACAAAAACTGATGACAAATATTTGAAAGAAGTACATATTCTAATTACTGTACTCTTAAATTGCAATGTAAACATGTACGAACTACTACAAGCTAGAGTTACTAAATTACGACTACTCCTTCTACTACTACTACTACTACTAAGCACAATTACATTTACAACTACAACTAAATAAGCTGCACTACTGTTGCTATTCTACTAACCGCTGCTTCAATACTATTTACTACTGCTGCTACTATACTACTCTGTTCGTAGCTTTTCATGCGAACGGACTTGAGAGTCAGGTAACGACGGACCCCTTTCACCAACCATTGACTTTCCATATTTAACTGAACCTAACCTCATCCACTTTGAGAAGAACCTGCCCGCTCAGAGGCCCAGCATCTGTGTCAAATCATTAGAGCCTCTCGCCTCTCATTTCAAAGTCAATTGTTCACCACCAAGAATAACGATCAAGAGCCAGCCACGCTGCATGGACCATACACACATCCCAACTCTGCGATGGAACGTTTGAAACGGATGAACTAAAGGGAAGAACGGGATCGGGATTCGCAATTTTTGTAGAGAAGAGAGCCATCAACTAACTCCTCCAACCGCCGAACTTCATTAGAATTAATACTTGAATAATTGATATAAAAGATGATACATTCATTACAATTACTAGTCTCTGGTTATTATCTGTTAAAAGAAGCCCCTAGACGTTCTGTACTTAGCAGAATACCTTGCAACAATCAGTCAACCAGCATGTTCCACAGACCATGCCTCTCGTAAATAGATAGGTTCAATTTTTGTGACAAACGTTGATTTACATTTATCACTAGTGCTTTACTTAATCAAATTAGAGTCCTCCAGTCTTGTGCGAAGAATTATGAATTAGGTATGCCATTTTTTGTGCAATTTAACGTTAAGTAGATGAAGAGGAAACTCCAGTCTCTCCCCCTCTAACAGTCCTGTTTAGCGAACTATGCTCCAATCTGACGTGAAACTAAGAGACTTTGATAAGCCAACAATAATAGTTTACGACGACGAGGACGGCTTTTGTTAAGTCAAGTCTCTTGTGCATCGAGGAACCGGAAGTGGTGCATGCTTAAAAATCTGTCCCTGGTTATCCCGTCTTGGATGACTTTGAAAATATGCACTCATCTACTCTGTTACTCTCAACCACTACAACAGAGCTCCAATGAATGGAGTAGATTTCAAAATGTGATCCATGGTCAAGGTTTACTAGCCAACTACTACTACTACAGTCTATAAGTTGTTTTGGTGAAAGCGTGCCAGAGAATATTCATCCCCTTCTCTCTCGATCTCTCTTCAGTGAATCCTGGTCGTGGAATTGTCATCAGAGGATCCTTGAGAATGTTCAAGAGGAAAGAGTTGGATAGATTTGCACGACTGATTGAGTGAGATAGACTGTGCCATTCTGCGCCTTAAATTGGCCCACTCCGATCTCGGAGGTTTTGAGAACGACAAATCTGTCCGTCACCGTTGCCCGACGAGAGGTACTTTACTACAAGTCCGTACTACCTTCCCGTCTGGCTTTCATCTGTAAGAAAGCTAAGCATCATCTTCCACAAACAAAACCAAGGATACGAGAGCAGAAGTTATCAAGTCCCCTTCTGAATCTGCAGAAGAAAAGCACGAGAAGATGATTATCATAAGCATTGTTATTCATGATGATGATGATGATTGGAACGGGAGAGTGGATGAATATCCTCCGAGCACGGACTTCCTGATAAAAATATGTACTTGCAAAAAAAACAAGTCGCACAAATTCTGTCCTCTTCTTCTTGTCAAAGCAATTAAAGATTGGTAGTGGTCTTTCCGAGAGATCAGTTGTTGGTGTTGGCACCGACAAGGGGTCAAGGGAAACCTGTATTGTACTACTACTACGATGATAGATTATGATAGCCGTACTTTTTAATTACTCCGTAACTAAGTACATGAGCCAAGGAAGTCACCGTCGTGAAATGCACATTGACAATTAGCTAATTGTATATTGTTTTTTAATTGAAAACCTAAGAACTGGATAAATTAGACTTTTTTACATGAAGAAGCTTTATCTCATGCAACTAACTAGTCTTTCTTTGCACCCATTATAAAATTATGATTTGTAGGAGAGCAAAAGAGATGATGGAATATGCCAGGAAAACTAAATATAATTTAAGAGAAAGTCCGAGTAGGTGGATAACTCAACATGTTCGTTCGTATTGATGAAGAAGTCTATTGTATTTGTATTTATTGTCGTTGTTGTTGTTGTTGTTGTTGTTGTTGTGTCATCTATTTATTATTGCCGCTGCCCAATTGTTTGCCTCGATTACAAAGGAAAAAGAAAACACGCAGATGACTTTCAATACATTCAAAAAATGAAGAATTTTTTAGTAATTCAGTACATTTTAAACATACAACGCGGACCTACTTACATTATAAGAATACAGTGCCTACATTCTCAAATCCCTGCTTGACAGGCTTGACTTCCAAACATTATTGTTATTGTATTGTATTTTCAAGCTACACGTTGTCTTCGTTTCGAAACAATTTCTTGGACTCTTAACAATAATCTTAAACGAAAAAAAAACTTAAAAACGAATTTGAGATTTTTATTTATTTATTCCTCCCGTTATCTGAGAAAGGGAACTCTGTCTCCAAATACTTGGGACCTTTTACCCGCTTTTCCTGCTCCGATATTTATTTAAAATCTCATCAAAAAATTAGCATAAATCCTAATGGTCCCGTTTTTAAGGCCAGCTCAGTCTTTCTCCCGTCAAAACCCTATTTTTTACTTCTTCAAGAATTCCTTGTGTCAAATTTTACTGAAGCTTTCCTTTTTAAAAATACACTTATTACTATGATTACCATATTATTATTAATTGTATTCATTATCCAATCTCCGGATCCTACCACTGCTTACGATGAATGAGCTAAGAAATCAATTACTATCCCGGCACGGCCCAAGTCTGAACCGGCCGTCGTTTTTCTAATAAGTCATAGGCACAGAACGTGTCGTTTGGATAAGATTTAATTCCATATTCCTTTTCTTCCATCTTCAGAACTGGAAATACGCGACTACTTTAGGAGTATAATATTATATACAGAATTCCACTTCCGTTTTAACATCCGATTCTAAACTCTTTGAAGAACACGGTTCTTTTCTCTTCCAATTCCAGCATCTACTCTTTAAAATACGATTAGACAAACTACTGTTCTTATCATGACAAAATATGACAGTCCCTGCGTCAGACAACAGCTTTAAAAACGAACTATCCTTTCCTAAACTATTCCAATCAGATCAATTGGTGATATGCATTGTCATGAAAATATACACGAATTATACATACAAACAGATACATTTAAATCCGGAAGATCCATAATTCGACCTCAGAATCGGGCATTTTGTACATGTTGAAAACACTAAACTTTTCAAGTCTGCGACTCTTTGAGGCTTTTAAAATTTAAGCTTTACATATTGGTTCATTATTAATAATTTGATTGTTTTGTATGTAAAATCTATCGCTTGCTTCCCTGAAAATTAAACAGAGTTAGAATAAGACTCTTCTCCAAGACGGTCTTCCATGCAGATTGACGGGACTGTAATGATTGCCCATGATGCTATTAATTAGGGAGGCACTGCTTACTCTGTAGCACGAAATTCAGTCATCAGAATTATAAAATATCTTATTGTTAGAACCGGCATGACATGAGAAATCCTGACCTTTCTTACTGACTTTGTAAACTTTCCTATTTCCCAGTTAGGAACTACTGACGTCCCCCTTGGCCAATTTACTACCATGTGCAATTTCGACTTTTAAGTTAGCAATACGGAACACAAGTCTAAAATATTTATGACTTTTTTTTGTTTGTTTTTTAAAGGAGATTTTTTGTTGTTTTAATTTTTCAAATCATGTCTATATAGTTTTATAGCTCCTAGATTCGTTCAGCTACAAAAACGGAATGAAGATTTATGGTAGAGAGTATGATGAAGTCCTGGGGATAAAATATATTTATTGTTTTAAAATATTATAATTAATTACGAGTATCTGTTAAACTCTACTTTCGTTTATTGTACCATTTACACTTAATTATAAAGGATAACTTTTGTATTCACTACTGCATTATTAGTTTGTTAAGGCGATATGATAGAGTCAGATAATTATGTTTTGTATAGGGATTTTTATTTGATTTTTTTTGTTTCGAAAAGTACCATCTCCGCATTTTATAGAAAGAGTCGAGTCAGATTTCAATCACTGAAAGTGAAACCGATAGCTTTACATGTCCTTCATGAGTTGGATGTTAGAGGTCCAGTTCCAGAGTTACAGTTACAGCCCTTACAACTTCGGATAGGTTCAAATGCCAATTACACAGAGAATTAATTAATACCCAAACTAACTGAGCTAAAGCAAATGCATTATTAAGTAGCAGGCGCATTAAGATATCATTTACAATTACAATTACAGCTACCTCTCAGACTTCTTCCCACGGCTTTCTAAACATCACATTTTTTTCAATAAAAATCCCCGATTTTCGATTTCCAGGATGGATGGAAAATATTTAATTTCCTCCTAATTTTTTTTGAAAATTCCAAACAACAAGGCAGATAAAAGTAATTTTGTATCCCTTAATTAATTATTCATAACGATCCTTATTCTTACTTTCATCTTCATGACTATCTATCCTACAGTCAGAGGAAAGCCCACACTTGAAATTTTTAGAATCTATAATATTATATGAAAAAGTAGTTCTGACAGACTGAGAAAAATCAATTTGTCTGGGGATGGCCATGTTATTTCATACAATTTTGAAAGATTTGAATATATTATTATTATCATCATAATTAAGGTAGAGATTGGAGGGGGATTCTGATTCTTACTTTCACCTAAAAGCGTATAGATAAGGGCTTAAGGAGCAAGTAATTGTACTTATACTTAAGGATCCGCTAATTAAGGGCTAAATAGGGATCGTTAGTCTTTTAAAGGATGTTGTTGTATGGGTACTCTATACTTGCACTGTCACATAATAATCATACTGATTGGTGCCCACAACTATAGCTGTCGATATATAGAGATATGTCTGTATATATATCTATATATCGATGTCATAGATGTCAGGATCCGATCTTAATTGCTTAGCTAAGGTAAAAGAGTATGACTAATTAGGGTATGTTAATTAGGAGTTCTGTACTACTATGTAAAAGCAACCAATTATTCACACCACCACAACAACAACAACTGTAGAGGTAGATATTTATAAGTAGGGTAGGATACGTAGGCTGTAAGGTAACAGATACTCTATAAAGTTTTCTACGGTGCCATGAAATTCTAAGTGAAGCATATATTATTAATTAGGGTAATTAATTATTAATTAATTAACATAGAGTCTACAAGTACTGCTACATTAAACTACTACTAAAGTACGTCTACGTCAATTATTACTACTACTACTACTAAACTACTACTACTGTTATGATTATTATGATTACAATTGTTATTATTACATGATTACTCTTTGCTATACATACATGTAATATTGTATGTGTATATGTACTACTACTACACTGCTAAACTAAACTATATACTGATAGGAGAAGTATGTAAGGTTCTGCTACTGTTAAGCCAAGGAAGTTAAATATATGTATATATAATAAATATATATATATATATATATTTAAATAGGGAAGAAGTATAGGTTAAGTAGGGGAATAATTGTAATTGTAATTAATTAGGTTGTTAGGTAGGTAAATTGCTATTGTGCTACCAACCATCTCTGTCTGAATGCTAAGGATACTGTAACGATTATTACTCTCCATTTACAAGTCCTTCGATGATGTATGCAATGCTACAATTATGAAAAAACTGCGATGATATGTAAAATATTAGATATCTTATTTATAACTAGAGATACTCTAACTATACTGTATGATGATGATGGCTTTTGATGACGGTGTCAAGCTCTTGAAACTGTTGAGGGTCAATGTGTGTTTGTCTGTCTGTGTCTGTCTGCAAAAGGGCTTAGGCGAGTGTTTCAAATCTGAGAGGTGAATACACTTAAGGTAACTTTAGCATATTTATTACCATTTTATTTCTGCTATTAAGACTATTTAAGTTTAGATACTTAAGGAGGTTTGTAAATATGATGATGATTATTAAACTTATAGAATTTTCCTCCATTCAAACCATACTTAAAGGGCTTTTAAGGCGTGTACGGAGGCATTTATTTATTCTGGCATATGAGCAGAACCCAGGACAATGGAATTCTATCATCGGGATTTATATATTTTGAGGCAATTCTATTCTCAAAACGGTTTCCACGGTGGAAACTAATTATATTTAATCAAAATTGCTAGTGACTTGGAATATGGGGACTTATTTAGAGGTGTCAATCTTGACGCATAGTAGAGCAGAAGCATTTGTAAAATGCTTTCAATTGCGCGTAATTGAAACAGTAACGTTATGTTTAAGATCCCAGTCTGTGATTTGCATAGACAGTTTTTACTCGAAACCTAAGCTGGTTTCTTTGTGAATAAACGTGGAATCGAATAATCGCATCTCCACATTTTCTTCAGAGTTAAACACGATTTAAGGAATTATTAAAGAGAACTTGAGGAATCGTCTCAGGATATAATAACTTTTATTCGTATTTCGTTAAACGCAAGTTTTTGAGATTAAGTACATAGCACGTTAATATATTACGATTACGAGGCAACAATATAAGTGGCCCAGCTCTTTTAAATATAAGGAATCTATACGAAATTCTGGTCACTTCGGTTTGATTAATAATATCAGCAGCAAATAATATTCCCGAGTTACAAGTTAAAAACCAACTACAAAATATCAGTAATATGAAAACAATACCGCCTCCTAGAATCGATTTTAATGTGATAGAACACGTATTAATTTCTCGGCTTTAAAATTAAATTGCGCATTAGAAATTAATTCTTTTCGTTCATATAAGTCAATATTTATGTAAATATCTCTAATGTTTGCCAATTATCACATCATTATATTAATAGCACGTCAAAATATATAATACTTGATATTTGAGGCGACTACAGACGTCAATGACAAAAATTGAGACGATATTTCATTTCCGTTCCGGCATTTCGACTAGAAAGTCACCTTTTCCTACACGAACTAGCTGCTCGATCGATTCTGACTAGGGCTTTCTGGCGTCCTTAACGAATCCTGTGTAAAATAAACCGTTAAATACCAGTTATTAAAACGCATTTAGCAAAAACACACAAATAACTCAATTTACAACAGTGACCTTACATATCTGGCTCGAAAGGCTGATTCAGGTGAAAGTGGAGAAACGCCGATTCCATCATGTATAATCCGGGTAGCTGTTGTGCCCGAAGGTCCAAAATATTGGCTCTAATTTAAAACAAACGATGGATTGTTTAAATATGTTTTTAATTTACGCCATTTTTACACAGACATTTAAGTTACAAATCACTAAAACACATCCCTAATCGAAATGCAGCTCTACCCTTCTGTAATCAATCAACAAAGCGTCTACCCGCTGTACCCGAATCTACGGAAATGTGACTAGAACAAAATTTGCATTTTTTGAACAGTAATGAAAATGTTCCACATTTAAGATTTAATTAAACCTCTAAAATACATCCATACCCATGGGAATTAAAAAAAAAATACATCCACAGAAATTATCTTTAAAATCTTGAGTTATTCCGGGTGGGAACTTAAACGTTAAATAAACTCTATTTTAATGTCGAGTTTCAAGTACCTGAACATCTTCAACATCCTCGTCACCAGACGCAATCTCTCCATTGATCGGAGTAACGCTGAGCGTCGTTGCAGGCACAGTGTTTCCATTAGGCAGTTCCATTCCAACTCTGACCCCAGATGTCCCGTTTGACCCATTGGCAGCTGAGGTCAAGAGAAGGTCAGATGGTCGCTTCCGGGGATCCGGGATTTCTTTGATACCGCTTCTTTTGCGACGAAGGACAAGTTCGAGGCTGCGAACCGTCTGCAGGTTTTCAACGGGCCGTTTTAAAAACGTTATAAACTGAATAAAGGATCGCTTGAGCCCTTGCCATCCTTCGTGTCGGAATCGTTGAAGAACTCGGAAAGTGGAATATGAACTCAAGCCCACAGCTATTATCACTCCGCTCGTCACAACTTTAAATAAAATTGTAAAATTAATTACTTTACTGTGATTTATTATCATTTTCCGTTTCGGATGCACATCCGACATTAAAAATTCTACCTGAATATCGGAGACAGGTTAAAAAACTAGTCGGTTGGGCATCGTAAGGTACAAAAACTTGAAGGAGGGACGATTTCGGGAGTAATATAGGCTGCACATCTTCGATCTTTCGGGCACAGATTCCCCACAGAAATGTCAAAATCTGTAAGGTTTAATAATTTATAGATTAGGTTCGCAATGGTTCTCTGGATGTAATTATAGTTTGGAAATTGGATTATTCAACAACAGTTACCTCCGGGTCGAAAGTAAAAGAAAACATATCGGGAAACAAAAAACGGTTATCCGGCAAGTCATTCCTAGCCATTCAGTCCAGTCCAGAACTGAATTTTTCCCACAGATTACAATTCCCTTGTAGTCTGCCTCTTCAAAGTCCAAATCCTTTAAATCTTGATCGTTTTGACCCTGACCTTGGTCCAGGAAGGTCAATAGGTCACTGGCTAGAAGGATTTTGCAGATCTACATCCTTCGATTTCGCGTTCCCCAATTAAGGGTCGGCAACCAATATAGTAATCCAAAACACCATTTGTCGACAATTTTCTAAAAAAAAAAACAAGAAATGTATATTGTTATATTTTAGCTCGCAAGGTAATTCCATGTCGTTTTCCCATAAGTTAAGTTACTCTTAAATAAATACTCTTCATAAATAAAGGCAAGTATGCGCCTATTTTATCGTGTTATGGGTTTAACTAAAGAAAGCAATTGACTTTTCTTCAATGAATGACTGCCGAAGTTGGAAGTGATGACACACAAACAAACATTGAACATAGACATAAAGGCAATGCGAAATAAATCATTAAAATATCTATTTATACGATAAACAATAGTTAGCATGTTGAGTTTGCAGTTTGAAAAACTATTTTATCGATCTTTACTTTACAATCTAAAAATGACGTGGTTGGTAATCATTGGTAGTTAAACTACTTCATACCCCCGAATTATTTTTAACTAACTCTGTCAACTTTTTCTTTTCAAGATGAAAATTGGAAAGCCGTTAGCGAAAGTTACGACTGACAGAAAAAAGTAAAAACAAGAAAACACACTTCAAAAGTGACCCTTCAAAAAGAGCAAAACTAACAACCCATTAAAAATCCCCTATGTACAATAATACAATCAATATATTATTATTAACTCACCAGAAAAGCTCAAAATTAACGTAAATTTAGAAACTGGATTTTCTCCAGCCTACAAGAACCTCATCTAATACATCCGCTTTCTCCTCAATACTCAACATCAACCCATTACATATCCCAAAGCCCCAGTTCTATGTTTTCTTACCTCATATGATCTCTAGCTCTAAAAAAAGCCCTTAAAAACTCTCTGACTATTCTGAAATCAGAATGAAAGAGACGGGAAGGTAAAGTTTAGCGGATTCCAAGTCCCGTGACTCTTGGTCTAATCATTGTTCGGTGGAATATGTATCTATAGGCTAGAGTACGTACATCTATAGAGTCATCAAGGCTGCATTTCTACAGATTCGGAGTGGAGTTCCAGTGCATGGGAAAAGCACGAAATCACAACATAGGAACAAGTGTTATAATACTTATAACACTTTCAGCTGAGCTGCTGCGGGTGTGATAGACTTATCACACGGCTATTCCTACCAGGAAAAGTATTTACCTTCCAGCTCCATCCTCAACGAGTTAAAATAGTTAGGCTACAGCACTATAGCAGAGGCTGAAATTAATGAACTAACATAGGATTTACTTTTACATTGGATGAAGATGATGCAGAAGATGTGAACAGAGTGTGAAAACTGACTGACGAGACAGGACCGCCGATTTGATGACCTTTCAGGGATTATTTCTCCTCGGCATATGGACAGAGGACATTAACGGTAACAAATAAGAACATTAATCATGTTTTTTAATTCAGTACATTTTTTATAAGAATTTAATACACGTATATACAATATATTTGATATTGCAACGGATTAAGGATGATGAAAGGCATCAATAAATGCAATGTCAATGGGACAAACCACGTTGTCGTTGTGCTTTGTGGTTTGTGCCGGTAATGAATGGCTGGGTGGGTGGGTGGGGTTTAGTATTTTTCGGTTTCAGATTTCTTAACGATGGTTTTATTTTATGGGAATTTAATTTTTTTAACAATTACAATCAATGACTTCTCTATAAAATAACAAATAATAAAGCAACTCAAAGCTAGACTGAGTTCACTTGTATTGAGTTGAGATCTGTCTTAACATTTCAATTTGCCATTCGTTTTAACTTTTAACTTGTTTAACAACAATTCATGGTAATTTTTGAAGATGTATTGTATATAGTTCTACTATCTTGATCCAATTAATCTTAATTTGGTTCAATTTCTTCATAGTTGTTTTTAAAACTACATAAAACCGGGTCAAATGAGAGTTTCAAGGGTTTTTATAACATCATTATAATTAAAAATTTTATAATATTTCAAAATTCAACTATCTAAAATTATACTCTGGTTGTCCTGATTTAAGATGTATACAAATATGTAGAGAATCTATAGGTCCCAGGTTCAATGAGATCATATTAAATTAAGAATATTAGCTAAATATTTTTGTTATATCCTATTCTATCGTATAAAGTGTCCATTCTATGGAGTGTAGTATTGAATATGAGAACATTCATACTAACCATAGATATGGATAGTATAATAACAACTAACTAATGACATGACATTTCTTATAAATTAATCAATGAAAACCGGATTGACTTTGGGTCTGCAGTCAAAAGATAAATTTAATACGATCTTGCTGAATCTGTGGAAATCTGAGAAATCTAATGTTGTTTTAATGATGAATGCCATTAGGAATGGAGACTTGTCAACTCCACATTCCTCTTCTTGTCCTTATCGAATCAACTACAAATCCTGATTACAGAGCATATCCTTTCAATGAATAATATTGTTATGTTGTTATGTCTTATGTATGACGAATGTACAAGTCAGAACTGGACTATCAATTAAAACCTAAATATGGAACTAAATTTCGTTGAATTGCAGCTCAAGAATTGTAAATGTCAGTTGGTCTCGACTGCTTCATACGAAGATCTCTGATTTGTTCCCTGAAGCTTCGGAGCATCGTACTTAATTCCTATCTTCTTCCCATTAATTTCCGTCGGAGAGAAGTAAAATTCACAGAGAGGTCAAAGTTCAGTCCGTTTCACACTTCTGCCACTTCCAGTCATTTCAAACGGATCTCTTGGAGTCACGTTCCTTCCGCAAAAACAGGAATTATGACGGCAGTCAGTGACAGTCTACCCAACGTGGTCTTCGTCCTCGGACCACCCGGCGCTGGAAAGGGAACTCAGTGTTCTAAAATCGTTGAAGTAAATTTAATTCTACTTGTGACTTGCAATTTATGATTTATGTGGAAAATTTACAGCTAGTTAGTTTTATAAAACGCCGTAAAAAATATTCAGAGTTTGCAAAACAAGAACCCAGATTATGTTCTCATTCAATCTCAGGCTTCCAGGCATTTGCAATTAAACTTGTACTTAATGTAATTGCTCAGTAATCATTAATTAACATTAATATGTTCGTAATTTGACAGGAATATGGATTCGTGCATTTATCGGCCGGGGATTTACTTCGAGAAGAAAGGATGAAGCCAGGATCAGAATATGGAGAGATGATTGAAAAGCATATACGAGACGGGACCATTGTCCCAGTCGAAATCACCTGCTCCCTTATCGACAGGGTGCGTCCAGTTTTTAAATCCGTTTTTTTCAATTCTTTTAATAAAAGCGTCAAATTGACATGTTTAAAAAACAAGTGCCTGTAAAATTACAGGCAATGGCGAAGAACGACTCGAGGTACTTCCTCGTCGACGGCTTCCCGAGGAATCAGAATAACTTGGATGGTTGGGATCGAGAAATGTCGACGAAAGTGAACGTCCTCTTCGTCTTATTCTTCGACGCCCCTGACGAAGTCTGTGTCGACCGATGTCTGTCGAGAGGGGAAGCCGGGAGTGGGAGGTCCGACGATAATCCCGACAGCTTGAAGAAACGGGTCTTCACTTACATGAACGACACGCTGCCAATTATTAACCATTTCGTGGGACTTGATCTTGTCCGAAAGGTCGACGCTTCCAAACGTCCTGATCAGGTAAACCAGTTTCCGGTTGTAAAATATTTTTGAGAAGTTAGATACAGCAATTCTTGAAAAATATCGGAAAGTCAAACCCCCCCTCAAAACAACCCTCGTCTAGCAACGGAAATGCCCGACATGGGATATCCGTAATTACGTGACGTTGGATGTGTAAAAGCCAACTTTTTCGCATCCAAAAACGTCAAAACAGGGATTGAAAATTGGACTGGAATCTAATATTCATTATAACAGGCTTTTGAAATAATCAATTTTTCTGATTTTTTTTATTAAATCCAATTTTAAAGCATCATAAGCACAAATTTGTGCCACTGATTTTTATAATATTATCACAAGTCCGGATTTCCCAGACTGGGCACTTCCCTTGTAAGCTTTAAACACAGAAACTTTCTGACTTAATGGAAATATGGATTGTATTTGTCGGAAATCATCGCATAAATTAGTAATAAATATTCCGTTTAATTTAAGTAAAAAAAACAACATCCGAGAGTTTTTGATAAGTTTGCCTTTCATTTAAAAAACCTCGGGACTGAATATTTTTGTCTCGAATACACCATTACGTTTTAATTTGAAAATTTCAAAAACCTTGATGAATCTATTTAGAGAAACGCGGTGGAAATAATTAACTGAGGTTAAATGTTTAAACTTGTATTTTATTTTTCAGGTTTTCGAAGAAGTGAAACTCCTATTTGATCCCATTATGAAGAAGTAAATATAGAATACAATATGCTTCGAAATTGTTATATACGTACGACGAGACGGAAGTGGCGAAGGGGAAAGTAGGTGTTAAAATCCAGCAGAATCCTATTCGGGTCGGGAACAGTAGAGGATTCAGATTCAACTATATGCACCTGTTGTAACCAAATGCCATTTAAATTAAATTTAAAATTCACATCTAATAGTCGATACTATTAATATATAAATGTCGTACTTACAGAGACTGGAGGATGAAGGCATTCACATCCGTTCCAAAATAGTTGTTTAGGGATTCAGAATTTAGAATTTAGGGATCAAATTATTTGACCCCGTCTTTTAGATTTTTTTTTGTGTTTTTCTTCGGATTAGTATTAGATTATACCCTGTAAAGTCAAGAAAAGATTTTTGTAAAAATCTAAAACTATTGCAATGATCCATTACTACCTAAGTTTTTACTTGTTAGTATTATATCGTTTTTAAACAAGTACGATTCAGGTATTTCATGTGGCCTGCCCTTTAAAAAATAAAGCCTATAATTATGAATATTTGCAAAAGCAGCTCTTGAAACCAAATCAATCATGTTACATTTCAATTTTAAATATTTTGCATTGAAATACCTTTCTGTTCTCAACGAGATGATGAAGCCAATAATAATGGATTTGACTCTTTTGGTAATGCGTAAGAATAATTAGCGGAAATGAGTGTTTATTCATAAAATAAATTTTATAGGCACTTATTAATTTTATATTTGCACATTTATGATATCAGTTGGAAAATAGAGAACTTTCAAATCTTCTCGGCATTATATCCCATGCAACCACTCTTTTTAAAAATCTTAAATATAATTAAACGTGCTTACGATTCAAAATTGAATTACGGTTGAGTATAATATGATGGCAAAAGATACAGAAACTAATAATTAACTCTAACTTCCTGAAAATGCCTGAAATTCTAAAACCTTCATGAAACCTGGTGCTTCTTTGTTTGTTTGTTTAAAAGAAAGCGAGCAATCGTAATTAGAAATTCGACGACTCATAGGATAGCAAATTAGAAAAATACTAAAACTATTCAAACTAAAGGGTCCGAAATAATTTTCAAATTCGCTTAATAGGTAATAGGTTGTAGGTTTCAAAAAGAAATCGAACGGTCTATCTCACATTGAATATTAGAGCCATGGCCATTTTTTAACGTTTTAAAACGTATCAGGGCAAGAAATTCAGAAGCATCCGTTTAATCGAAAAATAGTAAATTAATTCAGCGTCAGATTCAGACACGTTTGCATAGTCACATCTCTTCAATTTTTTTTGATGAACTCGGTTTGAAATACGTCAAACTAAAGGATACAACACTGACATGACATGAATATTGCATTTTTGATAATTGGGAATTGGGATGCAGATGACCCTTGAGTTATGACATCTGGTTTTAGGGACATTTTTTTCGTAATTTAAGAGTTAAAAATTAAAAGTGCTTGTCTAACTATGAAAATGAATATGGTTTTTCATCAAAATCAGGAGGTACATTTTCAATTTTCCATAACTTGTCAAAGATGTCCTGACTGTCACGGGTCAGTACACTTGCAGTTGTGTTGTGATGAGAATATGAGGGAGATTGTCTTTACAACATGGTTAATTAATAAATGCTCTGCTTAATTATGAATTATAGTTATAGATAAAGTAGTTAAAAGTCAGATTCATTGAGAATTAAGACTGATTTTGAGTTGTTTAATTTTGTGGGGCAAGTTGATATATTTGTTGTAAAAAAGGACTCCTCTTCGCCTCATGACGGGATTAGAGAGTTGGCTCTTTCCTATGAAAAATCATATTCCTTAAACAACAAACCTAACCGAGAGGTACAGTTCCTATCTAAATCTGCACTTCTAGCAACACATACAAAAGTCATACAACTGTCTTTCAGCGTCTATTTAACTAATTCATAATTATTATTATCAAAAATATACATACATAAATACATTACTCTTGTATTTGTACGTTGCACTAGCTCCTCCCTTTAGTTGTGCGTATATTATTTGATATTCAATATTTGATATACAACAAAAAGTCAAAAGTAAAGTCAAAACACAAAAGTACGTTTGTTTTTTATTTAAGATTTTGTTGGTTTGCATTTATTTGGTCTTTATGAATGATTGATAATGCCAAAAATCCTGACGTCATTCATAATTTATGAGTCAACGTCCGTCTATTTATGCCTGGTTTGAGGTTTGTCATCTCTTATTATTAATTTGTCATATCACATATTCTGTATTCGCTTAATTTCTTTAGTTGCAAGTTGTTAGTGTGTTATTATTCTTATTACCATTCACCATTAATTTCACATTTTGCATTTGATTAATCCATTAATTCAACATTATGCGTTACAGTTACAGTACACAGTATTATGTATTGTGTGTTGTGATGTTGAGTGCACGAATAGATTGTCAATTAATTGTTGATGCGGAAGTATGAAGTATGAAGTAGGTGTAAAGTTGAAAGTGTGAAATGTAAAATGAGTTGTCCCATTTACCATTTCACATTTCGCATTTTATTTGAAAAATCGGCAATCGGCAAACCTTCAACCTTTGACTTTCAATTTTTATTTATTTTAATGTTAATTTGTGATTTGTAATTATTTCATATTTGACTATTGAATGCAGAGTTCAGAGTTGCAGTAAGTGATGACAATTTCCAAGCATCCCAACCGAGCTCCTTGATTTTGATTTGATTCCTCGACTTCGCTCTTGATGTGATTTTGGATTTACTTACCCGTGTTGATTAATAACATGAGAGCATAAATGAGAAGGAATGCTCAATCCCTTTCGTTTACCGACAACAATCACCAGAAGCAGCCACAGGCATCAAAAGCATCCAGCAACATAGCCACCACCACCGGCTCCACGAACAACGTCAGCAGGAAGATGCCGATCTCCACATTAAGTCCACCTCACCCTATCCCCAATGACGTCGTTTTTGTCATTGAAGGGACTGCCCTTTGTGGGGCTTACCTCAATGACTTGAAACAAAACTACATCCTTCCTACCCTCGAGTAAGGATTCTCTTAATTAATTATCTATATTTTATCAATTAAAATCCACTTCTTCCTAGTCGGGTTTTACGATTCAGCTTATGACAGGAAAAAATATTCCGGCCACTGTCAAGTGTATAAGGATTTAAATATACTAATGAATACTGATGATTATTACTTTTTTCATGTTGCAGACATCTTAGCGGTGGTCATGTGGACGACAAGGATTGCGGCTCCGACGTGAGTAATTTCTATCGAGTATTTTGGAAATTAAAATGAGATGGCTTTTAACAATAGATATATGAATGTAAACAAATAGTGCAAATTAAAATTGGCGTTTTTTGTCGCTGATGTAGAGTAATTACACACTGTTCGGCTTGGTCGTCTTCCACTCTGCTGACATACTACCCAGTTACCTGACTGAGGCCCATGGGCCTTATATAACGCCGCATAAACTTATGACAATGATTGACAGGATTCAGTAAGTATCCACGTGACAATTATTTTCGAATTATTGAGGACATCGACCGTTACGGACATTACCGAAAACAGGCTATTGATTTTGGTTTTGTACAGCTTTGCTGGAGGATACGGGGAGGCGGCATCACATGTTGGAGAAGGACTTGCAACGGCTCTTCAATGTCTTCAAGATTTACAAGAATTCAGATGTTCTCCTCCAGAAGCCCCTCCTCGTTAGTGCCTCTTACCCTTGAATAGTTGTACTTGACTCAAAAATTGAAACATAATATAATGTGAATGATTCTTTAAATTAAATTTAGCTAAAAAGCACATCATTCTCGTGTGTAATTGTAAACCGTATGGCCTTCCGGTTTCCGAAGCGGTGGGACTTGAGAGTTGCTACAAGGGATTGACTGCTGAGCAACTGGCAGGTTTGATGATCGATAAAGGGATACACCTTTCTATCTTGTCACCAAGAAAAATACCAGGTTAGCCAAATACCTAACTTTAAACTGTGGTAGGTTTGACAATCTAAGTTTTTGAATTACTTATTTTATTAATTTCTTTGTATTTTTAGCTTTAATAAGCTTATTCGACAGAGCCGGAGGCGAATCTTCGACTCAGAAAACATACGCAAGAGATCTTAGACACCTAGTGTTGCTTAATGGGTTTCATTTACAGGTTACTATAAATAACGATCTTCAACTGAAATTCAGTATTATAAATAAATGCAACTATGTATTTTATTGACTATGTTTTGTGTATAGGAGCGACCGATCACACCTACGAAAGGGCAGTCAGAACCTATTGTTACAGCGCCTGTCACTCCTCAACCTCCTGCACCATCCCATCATATTCCAAACTTACCCAGTGGTCCAACATCAGTTAATCAACCACCCGTTAGTCAGCCACAAGGTCAACAGCAGCCACCACCACCGATCCAAGTTTCCCACCCCCACTTGGGTCCGTCATTACCTCCTCAAACCTCCCAAGGACAACCCGTTACCAATAATCAAAATCAATCGCTGGCACAGTCCCAGCAGGCTCAGCAAAATTTCAATATTCCACAAAATCCCAATCAACCTCCAATTATGCCTACTAGCCAGCAAAATATACCAATGACCTCTCAACCTATGTTAAATCAAGTTGGGCGATTCCGAGGACAGATGATGAGACCTAACCAAAACCAAAATCAACCAATTACTGTCGTTCAGTCTTCAATGAACCAACCAATAATGAGCCAAACCCCGAATAATCCACAACAACAAATTAATCCTCAGCTGGCCAAACATATGAGTGCTCAGCATCCATCTTTGAATCCGCAACAATTAGCGCAGTTGAACCAACAACAGATTCAACAACAACAACAAATGAACCATCCTTTGAACCCCCAAATTAATCCGCAAATGAACCAGCAATTATCTCAACAACAGCAAATGGGAACACAGCAGCAGATTAACCCCCAACAACAACAATTAAACCTTCAGCAACAATTGCAACAAAATTCTTTACAGCAACAGAATCGGTGGACGACACCTGCCATGGCGCAACAACAGGGCGCTAATATGCAACAGACCCCAAATATGCAGCAAAAGCTCCAACACTTGCAGGCTCAACAACAATTGCAGCAGCAACAAATACAACAACAGCAGCAGCAACAGCAACAACAACAACAGCAGCAACAACAACAACAGCAACAACAACAACAACAACAGCAGCAGCAACAACAACAACAACAGCAACAACAACAACAGCAGCAGCAACAGTTACAGCAGCAGCAACAAATAAATATGGTATGATAATTTCCTGCAAAGTTGAGTTCTGCTCAGTTGAGTTGAGACAGTTCTGTTCTGTATAATCAATTTCCTTTAAACACAAAACATGCCAACCCCATGTGTCGTCTGTTCAAATAGATGAAATCAAATTTTATTCAAGTTACAGAAAGAATTAACAGATTTCACCATTTTTTGACAATTTTTAAGGAATGTTTCTAAATAATTGTTTGTTTATGTTCTTTCAGCCAAATCAGCAACAACAACAGCACCCATCACAACAACTTCAATCCGCTCCACCGGCTTCAGGAATTCAATCGTCAGCTCTACAGCAGCAGCTACAGAACACCACACTTATAGCTCAGTTGCAAACGCCTCCAATACCACCTCAACCGCTTGCTCCAACTCCGCCGCAAGGTTCTGGCCCTCTTCAATCCCAAGTGGTTCAGCTTAACCCTGCAGCAAACAATCAGAAGGAAAGACATGTAATTTGGAGCGGGTTTCTCGAATGGCACGAGAAGCAGAAAGGTTTGACTATTGATATTAGTTCGCGATCGTTCACTTAATTGGAACATTTAATAAAACTCTTCTATTTGTTTCTTCTAGGACCACCAGAAGGTCAAAAAATCCCTAGACAAGTTCCATGTCAAGTATCTGCAAATGTCGTTAATGGAGAACCTGAAGTAAAAGGCGATGGTTGGCCACCGAAACTTATCATGCAGTTAATACCTAAAGCAATCGTTGGGAGTCTTGGTGGGACTTATTTCCGTGATGTCAAAACCGTCCTCTTTATGCTTCAAAATTGTGATGCATTAACGTCATTAACCAGAGTTATGGATTCTGGATTCGTAAGTTAAACATAATTAGTAAATACCACAAAATCTGCCTGCTTCCTTCTCTACATATTATTGAAAATGCTTGTATTATTGGTGTCATAGTTTTTATCAAAAGCGTTTATCTGAAATACGCTACAAATACAAATCAAACTTTTACTATTGGTACGTGTCGATCTTTTAGTTTTAATTTGAGATGATTCGTCTTCTCACTCAGGTTGTTTTTACAACTTTTTTTTAATAATTTACTAATTCTTACCCACAGTAAATCTAAGCAATGTACAGTATTAAAGTGTGATGCTAACATTTCAATTGTGCTACGACAACTCTACGGGCATTACAAACTGGTTTTGTTCCCTCTAGGCTGGCTGCGTACATTTTACCGGATCCGGCATGCAACAACCCTCCTGTACGATTAAAGTGTTGATACTACTATACAGCAAGGAGCGACACGCGTATTTAGGCTTCATTCCAAATGACCAGGCCGGCTTTGTCGATCGAATTAGAAAAGTAATTCAGCAGCAAAAGACGCAACAAGCTGTATTAAGGCAGGGCTTTCCTGCTGGACCTGGCAATCCTCAACAACAAGGAATCGTTCCACCTCAAGGAGGGATACCACAGCAGCAAGGTATGCTTCCTTCCAGTCAAGGGCTATCAAGCCTGGCACAACAGCTTGGACAAACGCAATCTGGAATAGGCAATCCAGTCCTCGCGCAACAACTTGGCCAAAATCAGGTCACACAGCCCCCAACTCCGCAACAAAATCCACAAATACAACAGCAACATCAGGCCCAGGTCCAACATCAAGTGCAAGCACAGGCTCAGCATCAAGTTCAAGCCCAAGCACAACACCAGCAGGCTCAAGCACAAGCGCAAGCTCAGGCCCAAGCGCAAGCTCAGGCTCAAGCGCAGGCGCAACAACTTGCCCAAGCTCAACAAGCTGCGAACAATCTTCCTCAACAAGGGAACACAGTGGACTCCAGCACACCTCCAGACATAGCGGCGCAGTACGAAATCGAAAGACAGCAAAATGCCATGAAAATTCAACAACTTCAGCAAGCGCTTCAACAAGCGCAGCAGCGAGAGCTACAGTATCAGCAACTTCATCATCCCGCTCCTAATGCTGGTCCAAATCCTGGCGGTCCACCACCAGGACAGGTTAATCAACAACCTCAACCGCCTCCACAAATGCAGGGAATACCCAGACAGATGATGAATCCGCAAGGAATGAATCAAATGAGAATGCTTAGACCATCCTCAGTTTCCCAGGCTAATCCTGGGTTAAAGCATTTATTGCAGCAACAAGCAGCTCCAAACTATCGGATGCAAAATATGCAAATGCAAGGAATGCAAAGAATGGCAGGAGGTCAGCCTGGACCAGGACAGATGCCTAGTGGGCCTATACCACAAGGTGGTCCACCACAGGGAAATCAATTTGAAGAAGTAGGAATCATGGACTTGTTGAAGTAGGAGTTTAAAGGTTTTGTTCGGTTTGGACGAATAAAAATTGACCAACGTATAATTACCACATCCTGATGAATATTCTATTCTGACCTCAAATTTTAGAATACAAATATTGTAATTAAATGTCAAAGTCTAGACGAATTGCGGAAATTAATACTTTGACACTCCAGTTGAATAATAACATTTATGGATTAGCTCTTAATAATACCTGATTGAGCTTCACGAATTTAAGGACTTGCAAGTGAATAAGTATATTATTATGATCATCAGGACTTATTCAATATGTAATTTCGCATTGAAATTAAATATCTGTATAGAGAGATTCAACTTTGTGGTAAAATTATTACGGTTTGAAATATTAAATTATAAAACGACAGACAGGGGGCATTTTTACATAGGTACTAGTTTTCTAAAATCGTTTAGTATAGTATAACAATTGCACAAGCGGTTGAAAACGTTGAAAAACCAGCGAACCAGTACACAAAATCATCAAGAGCAAGAACCAGAAGCAACCAACTGTGCATGATTGAATAATCTATATTATTATTATATCTTTAAAACAAATACGAGTACAGTTGTCACTGTTTAATTAAGGATCTACAATAGTATATTAACTGTTATGCGTAAAACATATTATAGGTCTAGCAATTTGTATGTACTAAATGTATAGAATAAAACTAACGACGACCGATATCCGTTGTGTTGTATATATCTATATATCTCTAAAATTAAACCACGTACGATTAGGCTTTAATTGGTTCCGAACTACAAATTTCTACTTCTTGATACGAGGTTCTGTCTGATCATTAGCTCTAAAATTATATTATTCAGCTTTATTTCTTTTCCAGTGTGGAGGAAGATTTTAATTTTTTTGTATCTATACTTAGATTTAGATTTTAAAAACTTATATAAAACTACTTCCCCTTTACGTAGGCCCGTTCTACAAATGTCACGCATGATATACATTTATGAGCGAACGATAATAGGCTTAATTAAATGTCGTGACGTGTGTTGAACCTCGTGTTTTGCAACGTGTAAAATGATCTATGGATTATAAATAAATTATTACTCAAGTAAAGATTCGATTTGATCAGTTCGCTTTTATTTTATTCTAATAAGATTCGCACCGTATATACATCGAACACTAATGATAAGCAAACAAGTCATGGCGGCATGTATTATAGTTTATCAAATAAAACAGTAATTCCTAATTATGTCGGTAATTGATTAGTATAGATAAACATAAGATGGACTAGCAACCAAACAATTAAACTAACAAAAACTCTTTACTTTGATAAGGATATCCATTCCCTATTGTTAGGTAAGTTTCAACTAATTAAACAATTTCATAAATAATACCTAATAGTTAATAATTTTAACGATCCACGGGGAAGAGTTCAATAAAATTCCCCCTTTAATTTTAACTTAGCAAACTCTTGGGCATAAATATAGGTAGTTTAAAAATCTAACAGGGATGATGACAATAGCTTGTCTTTCCAGTAGTTTAGTACCTCTTTTTCAATGAACACCGTCGTAGCAAAATGTGCTGGGTCGGACTGGTTCTTGAACCTCGTCATGCATACATGGGGGTTAATTATTTAGGTGTAAATTCATTCATAAATCCCTATTACACGTCTATGTACTCGAAATCAATTGCAGATAACCGAGAACGACTGCAATCCAGCACCAGATTAAACATTATACAACACACCACCACGAAAAATGGCGACTACAGGAAAACGATGCGTCAGATATCGTCAGAACCGCCCTTATCAAATAAGCCATAACAAACTATCGTATATCGCTCCCGTACTAAATTATTAAATATATTTACACTAAAATATTTATCAACTACAATTCCATAGTTTGTCGGATTAGTCTGGAGTAAAAATGACATTTCAGTCTTTCGTAAAAATAGATCCTCTTCACGTCTTTACTCGTACGCTATTTACTATCTGGGTAAGTAAACGATAACTCGAGGTCAATTCTATTTAGTTTTAGGGGAAAAAACTGTAAATGTATTCACAGGTAAAGTAACACAGACCTCGTAAGAAGATGAAAGATAAAATCGTTTACAAAATAAGTCAGAAATCCTACAGACAATAGGTAATAAATGCATTCCATTAACGACGAGGACTAACCATAAGTACTCATAATAATTACTAATTAATTCTAATTTAATTCTTAACCGCAGCTATCACTAACGTACGTTGAGGCACATAATATAGGACAAAGTCACACGGCACATCACGTGACATGGCATTGGCATTCAGTTAATTGAAATCGATCGAACGTTTTTCCTTAATAAATATCTATAAATACATATAATCTAGCTATAAATCAGCAGATTTGTTGTCACCTCCATTCCCTAAGTAACATCGAAGACCTCCTTGAAAATGCAAAAACTGCATCTCCTAGTACCACAATAATTCATTACAATAATGCTCTTTCGAGTTTGAATCTACACCCCTCACTTCCCTATCGATACAGATGGGAATTGTACATTGTCGACGTTGGATAATGCGTTCCCTTGCTGGGTCGATGAAGTGATCCATGATGGGTGTGGTTGTTCTGATTCTTGTAGTAAGAGTGATGATTATTTTGCAGAAGCGTTTGATACATGTAATTGTTTGTGTGGCTATCACAGTTGGAGGAGGATGATGAAACTGGGATTGGAGGCGACTCCTCATGTCAGCAGAGCGACGTCTCTTCTCCTTCCAGAGTACAAGCACAGTTTTCGAGACGATGGGCCAAGTGCATTTTCTTGCAGTAGGGTTCCACCTCCAGAGCTTCTAGAATCTGCAAGTCCCCAAAGATTTGTTAATTACTAACAGTGAAAATTGAAAGTCGAATTTGCCAAATGAGCTTCCCATCGCAAACCATACCTGATTGTTATACTGTGTAACGTAAATGTAGAGTTCTTTCAGAGCTGCCGCATGATCAAAATGAGCAATATGAGCCATGGACAACTGCTGCATTGCCGAATTCATTTCCTGGTCCGAGATTTGAGGTAGATTCTTAATGTCGGTATAGAACTTAGAGACTAAGTTCCTATAGTGCGGAATGTCCTTTGCAAACAAGAGTTTACTCGATGGAGAATCCTTTCCCAGCCGTTGCTCCGATGTTGCGCAAGAGTCCATCAGCGTTTGCATGATGACACTTAAACTGGCCTCAACAGTTGGCGTTTTCTCCACGTCAAAGATAAAATCTGGATTTTTAATGAAATTGATCCAAAATCTCAGAGGGTAGCTGCAAAACAAGATAAAACGTTATTATTGTTACAAGTACAGGATATTAAGTTTAACGACAGGAAAACAATAATTCTCCATACCTATTAGATTTCCAAGCATGCACGACTTCTGGATCAACGATGTTGTGTCTTCGCGCAGCTTCATCCAGAAGATCAAACAACCACTTAATAGCGGGAGGCAGCGTATCATTCACTGTGAATATCGAGTCGAAGAAGTCATCTACAAATTTTTGAATCGTCCCCTTTGTCGACAGAAGACGAGTGAGAAAAATTTCAGGAATTGCTTTGTGTGTTCTATCCCTTTCGTTCCTTTGGTCCTTTCCGGCAACATTATCCTCTACCGGTTTAACGAGATGGTAGGTAGGGCACTCGCGGGAATTATTAGTACTTCCCAAGGTCATGTTCATCCCCATTCCCATTCCAACTCCATTTCCCACCACAGGGGACATACTACTATTAAGATAAGCTCCAGAATCTGAAATTATGAATCAAAGCGGTGAGTAATTGTGAAAGATTGAAATATCGTAGGTTTTGCTGGATATCAGTATGAAAGTTCTTACATGTGTGATAGTTACATGGCTTTTTGCAGAGACTCAGAGTATTTGAGTATGTGTCATTTGGACGAGCGACTAGAGACATAACTGCAGAGTCTTTGATCCCATAATGAGCCAAAGTGTTTACTTTCTTCCAACCACCGGATGCTCTTGTAGTTAAGTCTTCATCTTGCAAAGTCAAATGACCACCTCGACCATGACGCCATTCTAAGATTTACAAGAAAAACTCAGTATTTCCACTAAAAATCACTTTATGTCACGTGTCTAAATATTTAGACTTTTAAGATAATTACCTAAGTCGAGATCATGGACGGAAGGTCGAAGGCTAAAGTGTGTATTTTTGTAGAGGGCATCAAGAACTTTAGACTTCACTTGAGTAATCGTATCGCAGTCAAGCACCCTGCATTGAATCTTTTCATCGAGCTCTTCTTGGACGACTTGGAAAGTCTAGAAAATGCAAAACAAAATTAAAATCCGCGGTAATTGCTTGTTGCGAAACTTTTTCTTCATCTAAAAGTTCGAGATGTTAGGATGCCGCATTTCTAATTAATAAACATATCTTTATCACTTACTTGATAAGACTGATACGGAATCTTTTCGTAGTAAGGGTCTTCCTGCACCAGGTGAATAATCTAAATATACATTATTCTCGTTAATAATTAATAACACATGTCGATGTATTTCGAACTCTTCAAATTAATTCTCATCTTACAACAACTGAAAAGTCTATAGGTTCTCGTAGAAGCCGTTCCTCAGACAGTGAGTATCGCGCATCATGAGTGAGGAAATCTACTGGACCCTTCTCAATCTGGTACTTGATTGCTTTGAAAAGCAGAAATAAGGAAGGACCCACTTGGTCTTTCAGGTAATTGTACATGCACAGGGCCATCCAGTTGGACAGCATCTTCTCTACAACTGTCTCTGTTCGTCGCAGCATGAGTTGAGGGTGCTTCGACCCTACCGACTTATTAATTAACTTGTGAAGTAAGCTCTGGAGAATATCCGTGGCGTATTCCATCTTTCCCATCAGGATAATCATAAGAAGAGAAGCTACATTTACTCTGTAAGTACAAGGAATCACATTATTATAGGTATATCATTCTGGAATATCATCAAAAACTACAAAATGATCGTATCTTCAAAACAACTTACTTGTCCCGCAATTTAAAACCCCTCTGCCCCTCTAAAGTTTCAATAAAAGTTAGAAGAAAATATTTGTTGTTTAGAAGGAGTTCAAATTGACCCATCGCAGCATCATAGTTCGTTGAAGGTCCATTAATCCGCATCTAGTGATAAAAACAAGACATTAGTTAACGTTAACTCAACCAACTGTCAAACTTGGCCATAGCTTTACACTTAATATCTCAAAAAGCACTTAAATTCTTACTTTTGGATCTCTTAAAATAGGATGTTCAGTCACCCCTGGGAAGAATACTTTCATCACATAATTCTTGTGGTCAAGTGTTGGAATTGCAGAGGCTCCTAAATCTGCTGTCAAATCTCTCATATCTGTTTGAAGCTCAGCAAAGGCTAAACAAGAAATATATTTACAATTATAGTGTCATCTTGGATATGCAGAAGGAACAATCATATTGGTAGAAATTATAAGCTTACCCTGCTTGCATTCTGAGCGCACATTGCTCTCAAGAGTATCCATCTGAATTTGAATACGTTTGTATTCCCGTTCGGCCTGTGTAGACTTCCTCCTGTAGACGAACACAACAACGCCGAAGAGAAAGAGAAGAATAATTGCTGAAATGGCAGCAGCCCAGTAGGCTTCCATTGGAAAGACGCTTGTCTTCATCAATTCGTACTGTAAGTAGCCCACTTGAAACTTAAGGAATTGACCCACTCTGACAGTCACCATTGGCAAACCCCGTTCATCACTCCCTGGTGGCTGGAAATCCGGAGGTGTACACACTAACTGCATTTGAGCTAACGAAGTCACGTTACATTTTTGCGTCCCAATGACTACTGTCACGTCCGTTTCATCACAGGCTTCATTCAAGTGCTCTCCCTAAAAAATTTCAATGACATGAATTTGCCGTTCCTTCGCAGAATTTTAATGACCACGGAAATGGGTCACGACTTCACACGTGTATCTAACAGTATATACAGATATAGGGATTTAAACATACCTCAATGACGAGGGTGTCCCCTTTGTATAGCTTCAAATTATTAGGAAATGGGTAAATGACGGGATCTTCTACGTAAACTAATTGGCACTTGTCAGTCGGGAGATGATTCTGAAGGTTGAGTACGGATTCTACGTTGTCCATGACGAAGCCAACTCGTTTAGTTATTTCGGCACCACGATCCGCCCTCCTTGCAGTCGTTCCTCTCGTCGTTCTTCGTGACCCAGTATAAGCTCCAAAGTTAATACCAGCCACTCCACTCAGCATCTGCTGCTTAAAGTCGGAGTTGATTGGTGGAGATGGACATTCCATTTGTGTTGGGTTGATAACAATGCAGGTCTATGGATGTTACAAAAACAGTTATTATACGTCTTATAATTTCCGTCAGGAAATTTTCAACGGGTATCTTAAATTATTAGCTACCGTTCTATTAGAAGTAGTTTTGGAATGCTGATCAGTGTAAACAATCATTTCTGGACTCTGAATAGCATCTAAATTGGTCCCATGAACGGTTATCATTCGTCCACCCGAAACAAAGGTTTTAAGGGGTTTAATCTCAATTATGGTAGGATCAGGCATGTAACGGAAAAGATTGTCATCTTCCAAAACTCGGACAGCATTATCAACGGCGACTTGGAGGCGCCCAACGGTCTCATTCGTAATGGCTTGGGAGGTTGTGCAGGTGATTCGAGAGCTGGATGAGTGAGTCGCATTGACGTGGCAGGGATAATCCTTAAGGAAAACTCGGACACTCGAACCGATATTTAAATGCGAGCCCATAATTGTCAACTGGGTCCCACCACTTTTAGGTCCTTTGTTTGGAGTCACACCGGTAATTCGGATATTCTATTAAATTACAAAGTAACAATTTTATAATTTAAACAGCCCAAGTACTTTATATGAAAACTGATTTAAAACGTCGAAGTACATACCTTATAACTATAATGTACGGACGAATTTGTATACCCTACTGCGTTTCCCACTTTAATTGCACTATCTAACTCACGGTCAACTGGACCTGTGCGACAGACAATTCTGACGGATACCTGAAATCGTATCAGTAAAATGTTTAAATATATGTTTCTCAATTAATTGGACTGCTTTTTTTCGACAACAACACGTTGATGTGTATTGCAAACCTGATAGTCGACCAATTCGCAAGGCACATGTCCAATGTGAATTTTTCCTTGGACGTCTTCTTCTTTTAGGCCTAGATCTGACCCTTCGATTGTCATTAATGTACCGCCTTCAATTGGTCCACTCAATGGCTTTATCTACAGACACACAAGATAATTAGTACATGACATCAAACTTATGCTTTAAAACCACCTACAAAAACGTCTACAGATTGATTAATGTCGAGCCATTGTTCTTACCACATCAATTCTAGGCTTCGGGCATTTCGAAACGGCTGACTTCTGACAAGATTCACTAAATGCACATTGCTCTCCACACCAAGCACATTTGTACTTCGCATTGCTGGGTGTGACACAAAGTGAACAGTCAGGATGACCCCTATGGGAGCCTAACATCTCACATTTGTATATCGAGAAATTCATTGTGTCGAGATGATGATCCTGATTCCACATAACTGTGACCGTTCCCTGATATTCTCCTTGTTGAGCTTTGTAGGATACCTAATAAAACAAATTGTAAACATGAAATTAAGACGAGACAAATAAAATCTTATGTTGATGTCAACGATAAAAGTAAATAAAAGCAATAAATCTGTTTCTGTCAGTACCGTGGTTTTGTCACAAACGACGAACCGACCGGCATCAATTCTCGCAGGAACTTTGATTGTATTATCCTCTACGGCTATTATACAGCTGATGTCCCCATGGCTTGCCTGAACACAATCAACCGTCATTTAAAGATTGATATCTCTTGACAAAAATTGAATAAAACTAGAAAGATTCTGAGATTTGCACACAAAAACAAAACCCACCTGTCGAGGTAGATTCTCAACTTCCAGCCGTATCCTCTTATCAATATTGTTAGGAATAAGAAGCGGTTCACTTGTAGCGTGAAACCGGGGACAGAATCCAGAACCATGTGTTGCCATTTGTGCCGGGTTCTAAATTTTTAATAAAATTCAAAACGCTAGATATACAGAGTCTCGTACGAATTTATTGAACAAATAAATATCCAATTTACCTGATGCATCATATGAAGAAGTGCCACTTTCTCTCCACTGATAACAGTGGAAGAATTGCAGACATTGGTATCGGAAACACATCGATTCTCATTTACACACCAACTGCATCCCCAGGCCGACTTGACACACGATCTGCATCTTGTATGACGAGAGCAGTTGTAGAAGTAGAAGGACCGACTCACAAAGTCTTTGTTCGTCTCTGAAGAGCGGACGGACAGGTCAACTTGAATATGATCTTGGTCATCTGGTATCACAGGCCGGTAGCTCACGGATGGAGTCTTGCACTCTAGCCCATGAGGCAGTAGTTCCGCATCAATTGGTGGGGCTGACCCGAAGACACATTTATACTTGGCTCCTGCTGGAAGATTGGGCCGAATCACTAGTGTGACCTGCAACAAAAACACAAACGAATAAAATCCCGACCCTTAATCAAAATTCCAAAACTTCAATAAATACCAAACTTCAAACTTACCAAGCCAACTTGATTGATAGGAATCCGATCCGGCTGAGCACGTTCGAAACTGATACACTCCTGGCCCGAACCGAACGCTAACCATCTTGGTGAACTGAACAAGGCCTTCTTACACGCCCCCCTCACCGTACATCTGCAACGAAAACAAAATATCAAAATTAAAACACGGGGATAAACGGAATTACGAGAGATCCTACAATTTCGAGCGAAGAGAGACTTCCGGAAGAGCAAAAAACGTATAAGAATTACAAGCACCTTTCAAAATACACAACCAACAACGTTCACACTTATTGGAACGGTGGAATTCGAAACGGCAACATCTCTTACGCAACAAAGCAATAAACCCGGAGCATTTATCTCCAAGAACATGCAATCCTACTTCCCGGAAAGTGCAAACAGAAACAAAAAAAAACACTTTACGACTTTATCCTCCTTTCTACGGTTTCTAGCCTGGAGGGGCCTTTCAATATTGGCTAATAAAGTAGACTGTAAAAAGGTAGTTAAATGATCATGACTTTCATGATCCCCTTTCGTCCCTCCACTTGACATTTCCTTCACAACACCTTACGCATTCACGTCCCACCGTTCCAACTAATACAAAGTACAACAACAAACCTCGCACTTTCACACGTCACGCGTACATGTTCAAAATTATTTATTTATGGACGACAATCCATAACGAAATTGACATGGGACGAGACTGCTGACTACGAGGGCTCCGAGTTATTATGGTTCGTACTTTGCTATAACAACTGGGGTTGGAGTTATTAATTTTCTGGCTCTAGCTCTTCCTACAGATCGGAATTGAAAATGTGCAAGATTTCATATCTGTAGCGGATTTGATTGATGCATAAATCGAAATGTTAGGCTTAAGCTTTCACTTTCCAGCCGCTTTTACCTATGGGATGTTTGATAACATAACCTTGTTGCACAGAGATTCGGAAACCGAAGAAGCATTTGTGCAGCATATTAAATATTTTGTTTCCATTTGCAGAAGGTGTTAAAAAAACATAACTTTCCAATAAATGCACGTTAGCTTAGATTACTAGAAAAATAAAGATCCTTACCGTTTTTCCAAGGAACACCATCCACAGTAAGGGTCCCTCGAGCTGAGGCATGAGCTGCAGTTTGTATGCAGTTCACACTGCTCTACTCGCGCTTTCAGGATCTGAAAAAACAATTAAATTTCATCCATTAAATCCCATTCTTAAATTTCTGGAGCATCTCGGATTAAAATGAGTAACATAAAGATCATTATAATTTAATTGTCTCCATATTATAAAGCCTCTATACCCTACAAACTCAATTCAATCGAAATCTACCATTTTTTCGAAATCAATCCCCATCCTCGAGTTCAGTGATTTGGACGCTATAAGTTTGTAACATGAAAAAGGCCGGACTGTAAATTCTAAAGTGGGTTGAATCAACTCCAGGTCTTGGTCTTGAAGAGATTTGAGTTGGTGAAGTAGTGGTGTGGAGGGGGATAAAAAAGCATCTCTATCTCCCGTCCACCGAGACGTGAAAGACAAACATTGAATGCGGACATGGTCTTCTCGGGTCCCATGGAAAGTGTAAGGGAGTTTAGAGATCATTTGTTCCGTTTAAGAGAGATAGGGCCCTTAGTTCCGTAGTCCCCTTTTACATCTAATGTTGCTTAAGGGAGATCGGTTCCACCTTCTCGGCCTTAAATTCGGAGAGGAAGCAAGCTAAGGCGGGTTGACTTTTGAGTCAATTTTCAATTAGATGTAGCGGAATGAGAAAACAAAACAAAAGGAATAACACTTTCTCAGGAGGCTGGGCTCTCCAATTTATTTTTCTCCAACGCTTTTGTTGTTCTTAGCCAATTCACCGTGAAGACCAAGTTTAACATCCGTACTCCTGCCCTCAATTTAAACCTATAGCTTCTACCTACTCTCTGGACTCTTTGTTTCCTTTACAACTTCTGCCATCCGGCTAAAAAACGGAAACGGGTTGACTTTCCAGCATTTAGAGTGGGTCTAAAGGAATACGGAATAAAAGGATCTACAGGTTCAATGGCTCTGAATCAAGCTCGGTTCGAACGTTCATTTTTGTTAAAAAACGCTGTGAATCATTATCCTGGAATATCTTTGCCTTGATGAGCGTTTTGGAAAATAACACCCCCGGGGAGTTAAATCCAGAATTACGGAATTAAACTCCACATTATAGATCAAACTCAACATATTGTATCTTTGTCAGTGGAGGATTCCCGTAATATTTCATATTAAACACCTTGAAACCCCGAATCCGTAAACCAGACCAGAGTAGCAATATTAAGTGAAAGCACTCCTGACGATAAACCCTAGGTTTATACATACACTAAGCAGTCCGAATGACTTCTACAATCCCACCAACACTTCTCATATAAAAATCAACCACGCGTTCTGTAATTAAGCTTGTTAAAGACTTAATTTACTTTACGACACCAAAACCAGTACAGAAAAAATAATATCACTTGAACAGAGGCAGACCCTCTTGTCCATGTTATTATTTCCGGGTCTAAAAGAGGAGAGATGACTCATTTCATCCTTTCCATCGCTGGAATAATAGAGAATTGAAGCTGTCGGGCTTCCCCTCTCCTGTCACTAGTTCTACACAATAATAAATTAATAATAAATATAACATTTCTTCTTGACTGACCCGACATGAATTATTAGAGAGTCCTTGTTCCCAACACCTCGACTCGACTAGAATAAAACGGGGAGGGAGTGGGGCTTTTATTAATCTAATCACCCTAACCCTAACCACTCGTGTGTGGTGTCTAATAGAATTTAAAATAAAAACACCTGGAAGGGCTATAAAAGAGTCCTTTATTGCTCCCCGTCCCTAAAACCTCCAGTTTACAATATACCACACGCAGGGAATTAGTAGAATCGTGAGTGGCCTAACTTTATATACGTAACTCTAGCCTCATTCCGGCTAATTTACCGGGATTACAAAAAAAAACACATCAACATTGGAAATTTGAAATGCACTGTTACAACAATGAGGTTCTGATCCTATATACAGTTTTGGATACTTCTAGATCCCGTTAATAAATGTAAACATATAGAGAACCCTTTGATCCTGCCAAAACCATACAAATTATTTTTTAGACAGAAACTGGATGCAATTTAAAGGGTGGAAGTTTCATATTTTATTGTTACTGCCATAATCTATTCTGTTAGAATTTTTTGAGCAGTTTAAAACCATAAACCTTCCAGGGAGAGTTCACACTTCAAAGTACTCGCATTTTTACGTTTTCGGTGCATTAGAGACATTGTGTAATTGTAGTCAAATGTTGATCGTTCATCTGCCTTTCAGAAATGCGGTTCATTATGCAAAGCACATATCTGCCGGTGCCCATCCCATTCCGATTTGTAGTTCAAATTCAAAAGCCCGAAGCCTGACTTCCTATTCCAGTACATGCTGGACAATAATAATAATAAACTAAATGGAAACAAAAACAAAATGAAAGAAAGAAAGAATCGTATTTGGAAGTTGCGTTTCGTACTCCCAAAACTGTAAGGACCGGAATGATGAGGCTCATAAAGTAATAAAAATGCGATAATTGTCAATCCTATTCCCCACTTGTATATACTTCGCGTTTCTGTACGACTCGCACCGTTTGTTTCCCTTATCGGTCATGTTTATCTAGGTCGGTATAAAATCATGGACTGGAACTGATTTTGAAATACATCCTGGAATAAATACCCGTTTTTTAGGTTTTAAGCAAAACTACTAGATTTTAGAATCAGTCAATCTATACGAATTCGGAATCGGAATGCGACAAAAAATGCGATAATAAGCGTTATATCAATTATGGACTAAAATAACTGTTAACTCTATGTAATGTACTATGTACTAAAATAACTGTTAACTCTATGTAATGTACTATGTAATGCATATGCTCGGTGGAACGTTTAAAACGCTAGTTTTTAAATTAGTGATTCGAAAACCATAACTTTTATTCTTGACTATACAACCTGATTTCATCGTGTAAAATGTCGATTGCCTTTCACTGGAGCTGGATTGTCATCACACTTGAATCAATTGAGGATCCTAATCCACCACCTCACACTAACATTTCTAAACCTAAACTTCTGTCAAAGACATCGGATTGAATCATGGAAACCCGGGGGAAAAACCCAGAAGGTTCCAAAAAATGCAGTTTCATTGAGTCTAGGATGCGGAGAATAAAAGGTACTTGAACTATTAAATTAAGGAGTGTGAGTGTGGAGAGGAAGAACGGAGTGCGTGAATGTCTGCGTGTGTGTTCCTAAATCAAATATTTATGATGGTGTGACTTAATCATTACTTCATTACTTTGGCTTCCCTTCCAAAAAAATATCCGACCCGTCATTTTTTTCTCCCGTTTTGAGGCAAGAAACCCGACAGAAGTTCCCCACCGTATCAATGTTGTTAGAGAGGGAGTTACATCTGGATTTCTTTCTTTACGTCTGTCCATCTGTACGTCTCGAACGTTAAGTAAGTACCGCCAACAAACCACGGCAGAGAATGGCCATCATCACTCCCCAAAAACCTCTTTATGACTTTCCCTTCCTGCCTTCGTCTATTATAAATATCAACCCACCTCGACTTTGTTATGGATGTGGTATAACGCAAGTCCCGAAATAAGTCCCCATGGGAGGCTAAGCACATTAAGGTTAAGAAACGAAGGGGGTTGTTATTTCGGTGTACAGGAGTTAGTTTCTTTTCAAGCTCGAGGCAATACTTAAAATACTTTTACTTATCTATTAATGTCATCTCGGGGTCCCTCAAACCCGGGTTGACCTTTCTCATATACGCCTCCGTTTATTACGGGCTTTGAGGCGCACTTTGGCGGTTACGACCTTCCGACAGTTCTGACGGAATGATTTGCCTCGAAGAAAGAATATTGTATACCTAAAACGGATCTAGTAGAGGGTAGATTCGAGAGCTTAAGTAAAGTTTAAAACACGGGACTGAACTTAAGCCTCCCTCTGGGCCATTAAACTGTGAGCCACAAACACGTGCTCTCCCGTCCCTTAGTTACGAGGAGGGTGGATCAGGGTTAGGATTTTAAAATTACGACTTTCAATAATAAACATTATCTAAAGGCTTAAAAGAACGATTTTATATTTTACAAATATAGATGATTTCAAGACTCACTAGAAATCTTCTTGGGTTTGAAACTTCTGCATTCTCAGGAGATGCGAAGATTAAAAGCATAATTATCGATTTCTCTGCCAGAAAGAGCCTAAACTCCTCTGAAGGAAAACAGAGAAAGTATCTATAAAAAATCACACCTCTATCAGATATACTACATCCCTTCAGAATCAGTTCTCTTTTCATTGTCATCTATAAATGGAACTGCCTGTTCCTGGAGATGTCATCTCTCCTAACAATCTCACATAAAGACATCAAGCTATTAATAATACATGCTTTTACACCTGATAACAGAGAGAGAGAGTAGAGAAAGGATGAGTCGATTCTATATACGCCACTACACCAGCCTTCGGTCCGATATATACTGCTGCGATCGGGGATTCGTAAATGTCTCCAATATAGTTATACAGGGTGTTTCCCTTAAAAGTAAACGAGCTTTGACGGAAGGTACGATTGTCCGTCAAAAGGTCCTTAAGCTATGTGTATAGATATACAAGGTGTCCCACAATTATGTGCCCATTGGCAATAAAAATCGTCAAATTAACCCACATTGATCACATTTTTCGCAATTTTTTATAATACAATTGTGAGACACCCTGTATAGGCAGTGGTGGTAGGGAAATGAAATGCATCTAGTTGCAGAGACATTAGGACATTAGGAGAGGAAGATGATGTAATGGAAGAGATAGATCGGGATGGCATCCACCCAGAAGAAGTACAAACTCTTCCCTTTCCAGTCCACTAATCTACAAACGGCTGGAATGAAAGGGCTCAAGAAAGGAAACTTTTCCCCAGCACCAACTTTCTTCTTCGAGAATGATGATGATTATGATGAGAAGAGATATTTTATTTTCAAACCCAACAAAAATCCATGACATCTTAAGAGAGGGAGAGAGCGTTTTTATATAAGCCTTCTAATGTACCTACTGAAATTTGGAATAATAACGCAGACAAGGCTATGCTACATCCCATACGACCAGAAATAGGTACTTGCGGAATGACGCCTTTTCAAGGCTGGAACTGCTAAGGACCCTCAACATCCTACCTAAATCCTCTCTCCGCAATCCATTATAAAATTTTACTTTTACTGCCTGCAAGATGCACAAACGAGCTGAGAGGAATAATTGATAGGTTTTTGAAATTACTATTATATTATCTGTTTTATTACAGCGGTGGGTTTTCCGCCTCGTAATTGGAGCAGAGTGAAAGGACGTTTATTGAGTTAGGATTAAAATTAGACTGGCTAATTTAAAATCGTAATACATGGAGATTTGTTGTAAATCGAGAAATAATAGAATTATTGAGATGAGATAATTACCTTGTTGGTGCTAATGGCGTAGATGAACCGCCCAGAGGGTTCCAGAATCGTGTCCGGCAGAAGTGGGTAGCCTGGGTCCATCTCAATGTCACCGTAGTGATCCACACGATGGGCTGACGATAGTAAAATCTGCAAGAAAAAGAAAAAAATTCAATTAATTAATTAAATCAAACTTCGTAAATAGTCTGCCGATGACTTTACCATCACATGAAGGATGAAAATATTAGTTTTCCATGTTACAATGTTATGAAGCTTATCAAATTAGGCACTCGAATGAGCACAAAGATTTCAGCACAAACCCAAATCATCGTTATTTCGCTTCAACATCAGCTATGGGTATATTTCATCGAAAGCATTAAAAACAAACTTTTCAGAACGACTCCATAACAGTCCGTTCGAACATTAAAAAGGAAGCGACGCATTGACGCATAATTTAAACCTCAAAACAACAACAAAAACAAAAATGACCTTTGTAGGTCAACCTCCACTTTCCTACAGAAAATAAAAGCGTAGTACGACTAGGAATTCCAAACTCTCCAACATTCCCCATTCATTCCGAAAAACATGAACTTTCTCAAAGCAAAAGCCCAGCCTTCGAAGGTGCATGGTATCTCTATGGAATTTGAGAGCGTAAAATCAATAGGAAACAGAAAGAACCGATCCGGGCTTCTATAAGCAACTCTCTCCTCTACGAAATGCTCTGAAAAAGGAAACAAAAGGAGGGGATTGAGGAAATGCTGCTGCTTTCAAAGACCACCACCGATTCTGAATCCGAAGAGAAAGCTGCTGGCATTAAGAAAGTCAGAGGAAACTAAAGGGAAGAGACACAGAAGGACCAGAAATTCCTCCCGTATGTTCCACCCTCATCTTGATATGGATTTGATCACGAACATTCCCAACTAACTACAATCTACAAAATACAACATTTATATACCTAGCCCTACGCGTCCAGTAATCCGAGGAGACAGGTTCGTGTAACCCATATCAACACCCACACTACTGAAATAGCCACATCTCCCACGTTCATAGTTAGCCCTCTATATCTATACAGACAAAGTCAGTGAAAGAAGCGAGGCGAAATATTTTTTTCGGAGGAGGAGGGTTATCGTATCGGATTCTTCGTCCTCGTCTTGGAGAGGGAAAAGTGTGATGATATACGCAATTTCTCGGATAGTATGAGATGTTGAATGAGGAGGATGTAGTTAGTTGGATGCCAAGTCAAACCATGTTCACGGATTCTTCTGGAAAAAGATGCCATGTCAAGAGCAAATTCTATTGCAGTTCCTGCACTCTTGAAATCCAGCAGAATCCCTATAACTCCAGGCAGGGCTATAGGGAATAAATACATCGGATCGGCTGGAAATACAGGAGTAAGGCGGATATTAGAGGCCGGAATTTCCTATTCCGGATACTACGGGGACAGTCATTCGATGCATATCTTATGAAATGGATCGAGAACACTAACCGTCACATCGAGCTCTGTTCTCGTAAGAAAACTGAAGGGGCTTCCCTTATACTTTCACCCCAAACAAAGATTTAGAGAGCAGAAGAGATAGGGAAATCGTATCTTTATGTCCTGGAGAAAGCTGGAGAAAAGTGCAGATCAGAACTGCATGGAATATGGAATTGTACAAAGTTGGGGCCGGATGCTTTTAGGATTTTGGAAACGATGTGGGCTGGAGAGCTGTGTGACCTGATTGCTTCTACATACGGATATGTGGATGTGGATATTGATTTCCAGAGGAAGGCTGTAGCAGAAATCGGGAATTGTATAAGAGATTTCCGGTTACTTGAAAATATTATGGGCTACGGATGCAGTTAGAATTCCCGAATTACTCGCACTGCGACTTCGCAGTCAAAGTTTTAGTTTATAGCTAATTAGCAATTACATTGGGAATGTTAGTTTGGCTATGATTAGGGATTTCTAACGTGGGAAACCCGTGGTTGGAGCTTGTCAATCTGTGGTTGGCACTTGTTAGGAAAGTAACCTCTGTTGTTTTCCACAGCCTCTAAAAACACTCTTGTTATAGGTTCCCAAATGTCAGGACTTGTACCACGTACTTTTTTAAACCGTGTTCCATTTGCAAATATTTATTAGTTGTCGAGCTAATTACATATTCTTCTACTAATTAACCTTGTCCATGTTTACATTAGATAGTCGCAATTTATGTGGGAATGGGGGTGAAATGTGGAATTGAGTGAACGGGCTAACCGCAAGTAGATGTAACATATTGTGAAATTAATTCAAGGTTAACCCATTGAATTCCAAACGAGACACGGCTAATTTTAAACTCCACGTGCCTTAAATATTCATATTTTACTAGACAATCTGAGTATAAATGATTCGATGATTTTAAAAGAAAAGTTGCAGGACGTTTGACTCAGTAAACGGCCCAACAAATGTACTATCTATGGTCGATAGTGTATCGTTTTTGAAAATGCTGTGTGCTTTTAGTAGTAAAACCCGATCGGGTCATGGAGGTCGACTCTGTAGAATCGAGGAAAAACTGATCCCAATTAATAGTTTAGGAACTGGTAAGGGAGATTGGAGTGTGAGGTTAATCTTCAGGTTGAGTGGTTTACTTTTATTGTTGGTCTATTAGATGTTTCGGAGAAGTGAAAGGTAGAGCTGGAGCATGTCCCTTCGGATCATCATCTCCAGACAGACTTCAGTCATCATTCCAGCCAGAAGAACCCATCTCCCTTATCATTTATCAATACCAACTCCCATGATATATCTAGCTATTCTAGCTCCTCCGTCGAATTATTTCCATCATGGCTTGATGGCCCAATCATCCGTTAATTTTTAATGGTCTTCTAATACCAACTTCATCCCCCCGTCCTCAAGTTGATTTTTAAGGACTCCCGTCAACTTTCTACTTTATTAGGCCCATTATGCTAGACGGGATCGTTAGAGTTGGGATCGGGAACTAATAGGCAATTGAAAAAGCGCATCCTTCCACCAATTCCACGACGACATGTTATACCAACTCTGACGTATCCACTCCACTATATCTTCCAGGAAGATGAGGGTCATTTTAAAGAACGTGCAGCTAAGGAAACTGGAGGTGAGTCAGGATAGGAGAGACTGGATTTTGAATTTAACAGGAGGTACGATATTTTGATTTAAGTCCACCCCGGAATAACTCCCCACGTTCGCTACCTTTGAAGTAACTTTAAGTGTTTATAGACTATAACGAACTCAGACTCTCGGTCGCAAACAACTGCATCCCATTCAAGGTCATTTTAAAGAGCATTGGGCCAAGGTAACTCGAACTACTCGAAGAGATCCATTTTAACAGGAGTAAATCAGTTTGATTGATATCCACCCCGAAATAATTCCCCACTTTCCCCACCTCAAAGTACCTCTTATAGGCCTAAGTGCGATCTGAAATAAGACTTTACGTTATCGACACGGCTACAATGAAGAAACTGCTGGTATAGAAAAAAAACGGATCTAACTGGCAGTTGGGGTTTGAGGTTTATTATATGGCTTTCTAAATCGGATCGTCAGATGAATGGGCTGATCAATGAAAGAGATAGAGAAGTTAGAGAGGAAGTCGGACTTACGAGGGAGACCACCAAAGTTCAACTATCTCTTTAATGAGCTCCTCTCGGCTCTTGGAAACAAGGTCCAACCAGACCCAACCCGTTTACCAGAATATTACGTCCAATTCTGACCAAGACGATGGCGAAAAAATACAAATCGAACAAAGGACAACGTCACATCCTCCGAGACAATTGACGTTTTCATCCCAAACTTCGTCATATTCAATTGAAGTCATAATTGCATTTTAATCACCCTCTCTAAAATGAAATCAATCCCAAAGTTCAAAGGCCCTGCTTTAAATTTAACTGCCTATTTAAAGCCTTCCTAGATTAGGTTCACACCCTGCAGCTAATTCCGCATTTTAGCGGACGGAAGGTTCCTAGAATCGACATTAAATAATCATAAATAGTCAGAGCTCTATAATATTTATAACCTCCCGTTCTCTAGACTCCAACTCCTTGGTCCTCTAAAGAAGAAAAAGGGCTAAACATTTTAGAGTTATGTCTCAGAATTTATCGGTTATAAAACCGAGTCGACTGTCAGAGGAGGAAGTGATGTCATGGCGGGCCTGACGTGGGACGCCGTAAAATCAAGACATTAGGTCCCACAAGGCAGCCTCAATTCCCATTCTTATTGCCCTTGCAAAGTACTACGGGTAACTTGTATCCCAGTCAATTACTTTACTATACACACAAAGACCTTTTATTTTTATACACCCTCTAACCCTTCTTCTGAGCCATTTAAATTTCTTCACCTAACCATCATCATCCTATCCGATTGAGTATAAAGTAAGTAACCCAGACAGTGACTGAAATTACTATATAGGGAACGAAGAGCAGCCAAAATCACACCATTTCTAATTGTTTTACGACTCTGTTCTGGGAAGAATGCAGTTAAACAATCCATCACCTCCTTGGAAGAAGAAGATTCGAGGAACTGAAATCAAGGAAATAGAATCAGAGGAGATGCTGACGACTGACGACAGTTCTGATCTCTAAGACTGTCGTCAGTCCAGGGTTCACCGTTCAACCTGTGTGAATCCTCCCACCTGTCCATACAAATAAAAAAACACCCCAATCGACAAGTACAAGTTCAATATCGATCCGACATCCTTGAAAATACTACACAAATACCTCAGTCCCTTTGCATTTCCGGCATCGAAAAATGTCCGATTTTTTTTAGCAAAGATCGGATAATATTCCCGAATTCGCAACAAAATTCCCTGGAATCGGATGTTACAATTACTCGTACTTAAGCCAGGCCCGTTGGCGAAATCAGTACTCGAGGCACGTGTGTTTCGTCTCCTCTGTCGACGAGTTGTGTCGGAGAATAAGGAGGATTTTACTACTTAAGGGCTCACCAGCTAGGCATATATTTTTATAGGGAATATGAGACTTTATGGAAAGTACTCGTAGAACGGGAATAGTGAACTGTATTCCCTGCTCTGCATTGTAATCCTCCTCTAACAACTCAAGGCAGTGGGGACGGGAGAATGAGAAAAAATTGAAACATTCGGAGAAAAAAACGGTACTTCTCATGAAAATATGGTGCATAAAAATATAATCCAGTTGGGAAATGGTTTAGGCTTTCTTTCCTAAAAATCCACAACCTAGGACGTCTATAGAACTACAACCTACTTACTTCCTCTTCTTATTTTTATGATACATATCCTCGCTATATGATTAGAGACGCAGGCTGGAAGTGGAAATAACGGAAAAATCCACTCGATGCACCGAATCCAGGATCTGAAGATAGGACATACTGATCTAATGGTAATGGGATCATGGAAACGCTCAAGTCCCCTCATCTTCACCGACTCTTCCTCTCCCGTGAAGTAAACTCTGAAGGAAACAGAGTCGGAAAATACAGAGAAATAATAATAACAATAGCTGCAACTACTGACAATATCAAAATAGAAAATAGATATTATTAAAAATATAAACGGTATAATGTTCAACAGCAACGCTGATTTAGAACCTCCAGTCTCCTTCCGATGTCATCTAATACACACCGCACACACTTCCTCCCAAAGTCGGAAAAAAAAACCTGATCCGGCAAAGAATAGAGTGAGTGAAAGCTCCGATTTCCCCGTGGACCATCCCAACTTTCAAGGAATTGTTGGCCATAATATTCAGATCGAGAGGAGAAAACTAGTCCCAGTTGCACTTGCTAATACTAAACCTTAGGAGAGAGAGAGGGATCTTGTGCTGGAAACCGTTCTTTCTCATCTTCTGTCGATCTTTTTGATTCCGTATGGTTTATGAACATGAGGGAGAAACTCGTCGTCTCTGGATACAGTTTCGGGAGACAGGGTTTCTGGGATAATGACTATACGACACACACCACCACCACCACCCTGGCATGTATTAGGGAGAGGGGAGAAAGTAAATCGTAAATGCTGCTGCTGGTTTCTGGAGAACAGAGACTGGGCTTGTTGGAGGAATGAGATGTGGAAGACGTGATTTGGATGACAAAAATTCAAAATTCAACAGACAAGTGGACACGGAACCGACAGACAAGTCGAAGGAAGTACTAATGCAAGGCCAGCATTTTTTTTATTTTTTTATAACACTCTCTCTCTCCTCTTGTAGCTAAAGGAGGGCAACTTTATTCGCAAAACCAGAGTAAAAAATTCTGGGAGATAGAAAAAATCGGCTCTGAACCAGACTGCTGCGGGTTCCAGAATTCATAGCTCATATATCATATTATGACTTTCTCTCCCTCAACTAAAGTCCATATATACAGACTTAGCTCATGAGGATGATGAAGTAGTGTGGAATGTGCATATCAAGACAGAGACAGTCAAAACCTCTAATAGCCTGACCTAAAAAACATCCCAAAATTTTAATAAGCTATCCCGGAGGCGGAAAAAGCATGGAAATTTCGGATATTATTAACTTCCTTCTGGGATGCTAAAAATAGGGACAAATCCAGAGTTGGAACATTAAATTTTGGAGAAGTAAAAGGATTCCGAATGCAATAATGTTAAATGCTCTCATTGAACGGTTCAAGTGCCTCCGGGCTCCGAACCGGGAGGGAGAGGAAGCAAAAGTGGCGGAGAAACGGGAGCAGGATCTCGGCTAAGTTTATCAAAAAACATCGCGGAGAAAATGCCCAGAGGACAAGAAGGGTGGAAGTAAATCTTGGAGATGGGATAGGGAGACAGGGAGGAGATCAGGAGATCCGTGGTAACCATGACGACCCACCACCACCATTCTCACAAACCTGATCCCCGATTTTTATTTATTTTTTATTTTTTATGATTACTAGAAGGACCTACTCTGTATACAAATACATGTCTACAAACCATTAGAAAGTATATGGAGAGGGAGAAATCGGATTAAAAAGTACATTACTAGATTTACTCCCTCAATAAAAGTGGAGTTGGAGAGACAAATAGGGACGGGAGTTGGGAAACATTGATCCCAGAGGATAGCTCAGTATAAACCCTTAAAATCCCGCATTTTCTGCATCCTTAACTCCCTATCTCACTTAATCAACCGTTCTCAATTGTTTTAGCAGAAAAAGTGAATAACCCTCTACTGATAAAATTGTTTTATTATCACTCGTTAAAAAAAAATTCTAGAGATGAGTTTGAGGTGGTCATGTTATGTACAGGGGAGGATCATCTGTGAAGGAATGCAGATGATAAATTGTTATCCAAATGTCATATTACTTTCAGTTTTTATTCACCGCAAAACCGCAAAGTGGTGGACTTGAAAGTAGATTCCGAAACATTCATACTGGTTTTGATTGTAGAATTGCCAAACTTACTTTTTTAATTATTTAGAACAAGAACAAGGTCTTAAAGGACAAGTCATTCCATTTCGTTACTGGCTTGGCTCTTTAAAGCTTCGCTTGCATGTAAAATTTCCACTGTAATTAATTATAGTGGAAAGTGGAAATCAGAACTCCGCAAAGTGGCCGATAACATTCAATTAAGCATTACAACACATACTGATATGTTAGTAATTCCGAACACTGGTTTTAAAGCTGGTTTTACAACTGTAAAAGTACAACCCTCTTAAGTCTTGACTCTTAAATAAGGCCTGCCCCGGAATAAAAGCTTTCTAATGTTTTCTGCCTTATCCCATATTATGCTCTATTTATTTACTTTTCCCTGACAAATCTCGGCATAAAATCAGTTGTATACTATTTGATGACTAAACAGTATGGACAAATTTGCAACATTGAACTAAAGAACGCCAAGATAAATGGTAATTTCCTAATCTGATCCCCTTCCAAGCAAATGCAATGACTCGCGAAATAAAATTTTTGCATTCATTTTTATCGCTAATTTTTATGAACTGCCGTTTTTCCCTTTCCAAATGACTCATGAACTTGACGCAATTAAAGTTAATTTGCATTTTATTACTTCTCAGACTTGAAGAGAGAAGAGGGACTCTTTTACGGCAAAAAATTAGGGGATGGAATGTTGAATTTGTGGAGGTAAATGGCTAATGGTGATTACAGTACAACATGGAAATTGTTTTACTTTGACTACCTGAACAACATTTTACAATGCCATTAAAGTAACTCCTTTCCCAATCTCCGAAACCCATTCCCTCTCTGCATTTCTAACTTTTATGAGCTCCCTTTCACAAAGTTCGGGATCTTTATGATGTAGGACTTACAGCCTGTTATTCTGCACACATTTTAGCTTCAGACTTCTTCTGTGCAAACAAGGTGTTACATTAGTGTCAGTAAGGTTGACATTTAAAACGGTTTGGACGGCAGCATATAAACTCATTATTTCACGAAAAAATTCGCGAAAACGGCTCATCTGGATTGACTAACCTTGTTGCACGCTGGTGAACTTAAAAAACATGCATATTTGGAAAGCTGATTTTAACCAATTCAAGCGGAAAAAATCAGAAAATTCACTAATTTTACGGAAGAAATGAAAATGTTCACCAAAAAGGTTTCAATAATTCCGATTTTCCGACACTTACGTAAACAAAATAACTACAATTTTTCTTCAACACCTCTTGGTTCTCTCTGCTCATTAATTATCCCTAAAACAGAATGAACACCGCGATTCCCAGAATATGGAAGTTAAGGATTCAGAAGCTAAAGTCTCGACTCATTATCCATCAAAATGGGAATAATTTAAGAAGCATCTCGGCGGAGGGAGTGAGGAGCTGGAACACGATGTAAATACTAATTAGGCATTATCCATAAAACTTCTCGGCTCATTATAGTCTCTCCTGGCTGCTAAAGTATAGTGCTAATGACGAAAGTACCTGCCACAACTGATAAAAGGAAGGGGCTCAAAAGACCCGACACAACCTCGCCTCATCAATGCCAACTTGATTCCATTTTACTTAATCATAATCACCAAGATGATGATCATGATATCGGAGTCTGGTTTGTTACCATAATATATTTACAATCCCACCACCACCACCGCCATTCTTAATATTCTTAAAACTGCCGCACCAGCATCATGCATCAGTCTCCCCTCCGTCATCTCGCTCGACGCAAATTACTCTACTATGATTCATTCACCGCCTTATCAATCCCCGATGCTCAATGAATCCCAATTCTTTCCCAAGCCTTTGCTCCATTCAAATTTCAAAACTGACTCAGTCCCGACCAAATTCAGAATTTAACCAATACTCACAAGGAAACCTTGTCAGATGTTCAACACGGATTTGTTTAACTTTGTTTCATTTGAAAGGGGACTTAGAATAATGCAATTTTACATGAATGGGGCGCTACTTAATGGATTTCTCTAGTAAATCCCCGTTTGCGAAAGTTTTTGCGAAAAGCCTGGTTCTGATACAATACTATTTTTGAAGTCCTCAAATGTTAACTCCCTATCAATTCTCGGACAAAACCGAAAAAAGATAGAAAACGGAAAAAATTAACTCTTTTCCAGTTTCTCTTTCTCACAGCTTGCTGGTTTTAAACAATTTAAAGCGCAGTCCTTAACCTTTTCACCTACTTTACATTTACTAGGTCAAAAGCATGATAGTCGCCGATAGTTCCAATGTTAAAATTAATTATTTTGAGTCCTCTTTGAAATGAACAAGTTAGAAAAGAATTGGGTTGAACATCTGACAAGGTTTCCTTGTCAGTCTAAAGAGCGATCCCTAACAAACCAATCCCGATTTTAAGCCATCAAATCAGTCCCGACTAAACTCCCATCAACTTCCTCTCCTCCATTATGATTTAGGAGTATCTTTTATCTTCCCAAAGCCCCCACCACCAAAAACTGAATGGGAAGTGTAGCCGCATTTCCAAAGAAAGTGGCTTCCATCTAATCACAGCTCCCCGTCCAAGCCTTCATGTTCATCATAACAGGAGATAAAAGTAGATGGGATTTTCGTAATGTATGTTTGAAATTAGCTTACACATTCTTATATAACAATGGACGAGGTCGGGATCGACGGAGTCATTTCTAACCGTACTTATTCCAAAAACAAAACGGAGGGGGTCTCGGGAGACTGTCCAACGATGTATTGAAGCTGTTGGCAAAACTACGGGACCATATTACAATTTCCAGTGCCATAATAACAGTAATGATAATCAGCTTCTCTCCCATCTTCTTTTAAGACTCGACATCCTCCCGATATTATTATAACAATACCAGTCATCATGCTAATAATATTCGAAAATATAAAAATGCACAGATTCCGAGTCCCAAAGGCCTAAACTCCGATCGGCCGTAAAAGTATAGGAACAAGACCGGACTTACAAACAGGTCTATAGAACGTTTTTGCATAAACTCAATCTCTTCCTTCTAAATTCGGAGGGAAAGTAAGAGTGCTTCTAAAAACATGCAAAACTCAACACCCTTCTCGACTTCCGTTTAGAAAAAGACAAGCTCTGTAATATTATTACATTACTCGCCTTAGCTTCCGTTCGACGAACAGGAATCATTGACTTAGACGATAGAATCATAACCAACATCAGAGGGAAAGTAATATGATTACAGAGTAAAAGTAAAATCAAAAGTAAACGTAAAAATCTACATATAGCTCGAGGTAGGGTATTCTGTCTCTCTTAAAAATGCATTCATCGATTTGTGTCTGTTAAAAAATACCTTTTGATGACCCCCACCGGTCAGCCAATCGTCCAACCCGACAGACAGGCGGACGGACAGCAGGACTACAAGCAAGCCCTGACTCGAGCTAAAAACCTCTCATTTTTGCATCACAATCATCCTACTTCTCTATGGACGAACCTCGACGGATTTTATATTATATTATGTCTATTTATTAACCTTTCCCCCTCCGATTTCGAAACCTGAAGAAATCTAAGGTTGTGGAGAGGGCTGAAAAACTTCATTACATTTTGGCCGTTGCCTGGCTTTTACTTTTTACAAGACTTCTTTTTTATTCGGCGGAGAGGGAGACTTTCCCCGTCCTCTCTGCTCTATTTTCGGGATCGGAATGATCTTCTACAGATTCCCAACTGCCACCCCGTACATCTACTATCTACCCTCTCCTCTCCAAAGAAGATTTTTTTATTTTATTTTGAAACGTTTATTTTATGCAAGAGACTAAGCATAACGCTTAGTTTTGTGTTGATTCAATGTCCCCTCTGGGACCGTTTCTGGCTGATGCATGGGCCAACTTTTCAGAAACTACTACGTCCCAGTTCCTATATAGGCACTCCTACCTTATTAATACTTCCGACTCCAAAATGCACACCTCCTAACCTTCGACCTCCTTTCCCGTTTTACTCCCAACCTCTTTAACATGTCTCCCTCCAACCTATCATAACAATAATAATCATCATCATAATCATAATGATATTACCCGAGGAAAAATCCAGGCTCTCTGGAACAGGTTTCAGATCCTTCTGCTTTTCGAAGCCATTTTAGGCTCTTTGGAGCAGACATTTTTAAAATCGGGAGGATAAAATGCAGGAACTTTCTTGATATTTTTTTAACTTGTTACGAAAACTTTCCCCCTGTTTTTGTATATTTCATCCGCCGTTTTGTCCGACCCGTGTAATGATGTAAGGACTGTTTCAACTTACAAGGAGCAGGCTTTTATTACTTCCATAATATATCAGACGCATCTTCTTTAGACTAAAGTTTTGAAAGGGAGGTTTGTATATGAGGAGTGGGGTAAAAGTAATTATGGAGGACGGGGTATATCTTTCACCCGAACTGTAGTTAGTGCTTTTGGCGGGGAATAAAAGGATGAAAGAGGATTGGAACGATTGAGAAAGGATGGCTTGTAAAGTACTTTGCACAATTTACCTTGAAGAAGAGGAGAGAAAGAAGGTGATTTCTTCATTTTTACTTTCTCCTTCACTTCTCGCACAGAATAGTGTCTTAGAGCTTGGGAAGAGCAACGAACTTATCGATAGAACCACCACCACCACCGACAAATATACAGGATATAAACCCAGTACATGGTATCATCAGGTAGTCTTCTACAGTGGTGGTGGTGGTGGTGGTGGTGGTGGTGGTAAGTAGCAGACATGGCTCACTTCCATGTGCAAATTTGTAAAATCTTACGTAAAGGCTGAGGCAGGTCAATGCGGGCTTTAGAGTTTGCCTCTAGATATGTTGTAGAAAATGCTGAGATAGCCACATTTCCTATGTGATTTTTGGCCCAATTACAAAAATCCATGAAAGATTTTTCAATTTTCCATGAAAAATTCAGTGAAAAATTAGAAACTGAGCCTAGAACAGTACTGCTGTTGAGATCTAGCCCGCATTTACATTTCATTTTCTACAATATTTTGGTTCAGTTACATGTAAATCGCATGAAGTTTAACAGCTCAAAATCGTTAAAAATTAACGAAAAATCCTCATAAGTCCTCTGAATTTTCCAATTTTCCATGAAAATTACATTAAAAAATAGTAAATTGTGCCTGTAACAGCTATAGTACCAACTGGTGAAGGTGTATATAGTGGAGTGGAGTGCCCCTTTCTCGGTCTATTCACTGTCTTTAGAACAGCAGCCCTCTTTTCACTCCTTTTTTCATAGCTCCCAGTTTATCCTACTTACTTCCTACTTACCGCCTCTTCCTCCTCTTCCATCTCAACTTTTCACCTCAACTACCCACCTTCCTTTCAAGGAGTTGAGAAGTTACAAACTTATTTCCCCCTGACTCAACCATGTAAAATTCGGAGAGGAGACTCAGGAAAGAAAGGCTACAGAACAAGGAGAGAAGAAGAAGAAGAAGAAGAAAGTAAAGAAGAAGAATAGGAAGAAAGGAAGACGGAAGGAAATCTTTTCATTTCAAACCATCTTCCCCCAGATCAGGATCATAGAACCTAACTCCATCAACTCATCCACCAAAACGCTACTCTCCTCCTTAGAATAGACACTGACACTGTTCTAAAAATAGCTCTAAAGTCAACTATAGATATGTACATTTGTGTACACGCTAGAAGATAGTGTCGAAAAGGCTTTGATTCTTGTCGAAGTTCCACCGTCACCTCCGAAGGGCCTTGCGATTGAGACAAAGATACATGTATTATAGATATGGTTTGACTAAGGAATTAAATATTGTTAAATTAAGTGATTTCGTTGAATATGTCATATCCGGTCAATCCATACAGTTTTAATTTGATCCCGTCACCTTCCCCTCATTTTTTATTCTCATTACATTTTTTTTGGGTAAAATTCAGCCACGTGACAAGGCTATTTTTAGCCACTGCTTTCTCCGAGCTTTCACTACCAGTTCTACTACTGCCAATTTCCTAAAGCCAAGTCACAAACTACTACAGCTCTAGAGACGAACTTTCTCCAGGACGAGAAAGAGCTCCTCTACTCCATTTCACGAGCTGAAAAGGGCCCTATCTGCTGTAATCGACAGGAAGGGCAGATATGAGCCCGAACTCTGTTGTGAGGTGACGATGATTTTGCCCAATTTTCTGACTAACAAGACAAGAGTCAGGCCGTTCAAGTGGAAAGTAGGTGTTGAAGTATACCTTCGAGATCTCAAACGAAACGGAGATGAAAGAGTTACACGACTAGAAAGTACGGTGAGATTTAGTCAGAAACCCTTCGTTTTTATTTCTTGATAAGGAATAAAAACTAATCCTTCCGAGTGTATCATTTCAAACTCTGTACAATTCCAACTCCCGAGCTTTTTCCGTCGTTTCTTCTTCATTTTAGTTTAAAGTACCTCCTTTCCTATTCAATAATGTTCCTCCTTAAACTACTTCCTCTCCCGTTCAAGTGCACAACGGATTTCGAGAGGAAGTTACGTATTTTTAAAGCAAGTAGGACTAGGGATGGAAATTAACTAACTCCTCGAGTATTTTATTCAATTCCTCCTTCAGTAATGTCCTGAGAGACTTTTTAGCATTTTTAACACCTCCTCCGACACTCTTTTCCTTTCTCCGAGATAATCACGGAAGTAAATAAATACAGCTGCATTTGCACAAGAATCTTACTTTCTTTGGCTTTAATCTCGAGCTAAACTTTTTTATAAAGTCAGTGACACAATCCCGGTTATGAACACACGGACAAAGCAAAGACAATCTGCTTAGTCTTTAGTTCAGATCCCAAAGAGCCTTGTCGAGGTGGCATTTGTCAAAATGCAAGTTCCATTTCAAGGGGGAAAAGAATGATAAGGACAACAATGCAGTTAAAGAATCCTGTTCCTCTCCAGCTACAAATTACCAGAGATTACAAGGCCGACAATTCCACATACAATATTACAACAGCCTCCGGAACATACGAATTTATAACTAGAAAACAGGAGGAGCGGAATAATCTCCCTGCAAATCCTCTATAACCATTAGGAGAGAGGGACAAGATAAGGGAGCCCAACCGATTAAACTTAATCAAAGGATGGGATCTAAATTACAGGAAGAATCTCTTCTATTTCTTATATTTTATGACGATCATATTCCGATTATTATTCCCTCGACCTTCTGCATCCCGTGTAAAATGCACATTGAATGACAATGACAATGAAAAGGGGTCTAGACTAGACTGACTCATTTCGCCAAGGAAATACGACAGCTATCCAGCCACAACAGGTCACACTGTCATCCTCAATGTCAATGTCGAAACTATCCGACAATCTTACCTTGAAAACTGTCATAAGTTCCTACTTTGCTGCACATTTCATTATCCAATCCCCACTTCCTTAATCCATTAAATGAGTCGGAATAATGGATCTTCTCCCTGTCATCCTATCATTTAAACTTTCAACTCTCCCAAGATATTTCCTCCCAAGATCTCTGATGGACTTGCAAATCCATACTGGAGGAGAGGAGGAAAAATAGCGCGGAATATTATTAAGCCGACAAGTTTTGGGAAGTTGTTGGAGTTGACAGTTCCATGTATCCCGACCGTTGACAGTTCAGCCAAGTCCCCGACACACTTTAGCCAGAGACGAGGACATTTGTCGGAGAGATGAGATAGTGAGCTTGACTCTGACAAATGTATTTGCCCCTCAACTACTCTTCCGAAAAGAAAGATACAAATGAATGGGAATGAATATCACGGGAGAAGAGATGGAATCCAGCTAGAAGGGATAACTCTGTACCGTAAATGTCGAAATAAGGCCCCCGGAATAAGTCCCCACCCTATCGATTTAAACAGCACTCCTGCCACCCCGGGGTTTATCTCAATTCTTAGGTTAACGATATGGATCCCACTCGACATTAACATAGAAGAGAGGGTGGTGGTGGTCGTATCTCTCTCCCTCTCGGCTTTCGTTTTGGGTGAAATGGAATCAATTCCCGGGTACTCTGATACCCGGAAACGGTTACTTGTGATTGTATTGTTGGAGTCTGGGCAGGAGATACGGTATATCCTCAACTGGGTCTAATACTACGGTCGGAGCGGAGAGGAAATTAGTAATAAATCTATCTCCATCCATCCATCCAATCCAATCTCATTTCATTAGTTCATCCCGTCGTCCCTTTCTCCTCTCTCTGGTCGGGTGGGGTTTTTCTGGGTCCTCAACATTTCGGAAACGAAACCAACAAAACCTCAGGCTTGGGAACGGAACCGATGTACGGATTTCCCTGGACCAAAACTACTAAATCTACCCATTCATCTATTTATCTCCTGTGTCAGGCTACTAACTAACTGATTTACACAATTACACTAATACTTCAGACTGGAGAGGAGAGGGAACAAATGATCTCGAGAGATAAATTCCATCCTTCCCCGAAACAGGGAATTGGAATGACTTTAATCCAAAAACTAAATCAGTTTGAGCAAAATCATTAGCCTCTCACCAGTACCACTAACTACGACCAGTCTGTACAAATAAATAAAATACAACATACAACATCATCCCTATCCAACAAATTAAGGAAAGACCCTCGGAAAAAGTCAACCGCAGTTTAGGAACATGAAGGAAATAATTATTAATAATACGACATGTTACTTTATCATAGGGACATTAGGACCCCGCCACGTAAATGACGTTAACTATTAAAACCAAGTCATTTCGACGAGTCATCACGTACGGGCCAAGTTCCTCCTCGAAACGACATCTCAGAGGAATAATTGCAAAAAAGGGTCGGAAGGTACAAATTGCTACAAATGTTTTACACTCCTTAGTTTTTTTTAGGCATTATTAACATCCGTCTTAGCTCATCCATATTTTAAGACCACAACAAGAGAAACCGAGGAGGTGGTCCGCCTAATAATTTACTTTTCAAATTGCATTAACTCTAATGGAAATTACACTTAAAAAGTAAAAAAAAAAATCAGTTTATTTAATCCAAGCCGACTCTGGGAATTAAATCCATCGAGCAAATACAAACTTCCGGACTCGATTCCGAAACCGTTTAGCTCCTGACTTGTAGTTAATAATCCTCCTGTGGTCCAGGCTATTTGGCGCACTTCGAATCCTAATTCCAAGTCAGAGGAGGGCAGTAATATAATAACAGGATTGAAAACCTCATTCGGAAGTCCCAGCTCACATTATAATTAGCCAAGACTGGACTGGAACCTGGACGGACAGATGTCAAATGGCCATAAAGTAGAATCTGCTCAGCCACAGCAGTGAGATGGTTTATCCCATGTTATGTGAACACAAACGAGGAGAGTAATCCTAATCCCTGTATATAATCCTAATCTCTTTTCCAAAGTAATTTTAAGGGTACTTTAATGAAGAAGGCCGTCTTGAGGAACAGGACTCGGAGCAGATGGTAAATCTCTCGTTACAGCAGTTCAAGAAGCCCGGCCTCGGCAGCTGAACATTTGTTTACCAGAAATTGGATATAAATTGCTACACAATTTACAGCATTATCTAACAAATGATCAGAAATCAGGTCTACTCGGCTCCTACAGAATAATAGATGGTGGGTGCAATTACCTTCCCGGAGATAAAAAACAGTTAATGATACCATGTGCGACCCAAATTCAATTTATTCTGATACAGATTAAACAGCTCCCTAATTTCTCGACCATCCTAGCGTGGTCCACTGTATTAAAGTGAAGGGTGTCACTCCCTTCCTTTAATAAAACCATAGGCACTTATTCCCATACCTCCATTATCAACTTATAGTCTACTCGGAATGCTAAGTAGGAGGATACTCCGTTCACGGTACTTTTACTGTCCGAGAATTAGCATAAAAAACCTGATCAAATAGTTACTAATTTACTCCGAAATTAGGATTGAGGGGAACGGACAATAAGAGAGAGTAAAAAGCTGTATTTTGTATTTTTATTCCTTGAGTGGTGTGGACCAAAGGATAACAATAACACTTCCAAACATATACTTACTTGAAGGAGGCATTGTTACATTTTATACAGGCAAGAAAAAACCAAGAATGTGAGATTAATAGAGGCAGGAGGTGGTCATTTTCCTGAGACTGGACTTTGGAAAATAAGTGAGCATATGCTGAATGTAGCATTTAAATTCCGATACATTTTTCCGTCAGATTTGAAACTCCAATTATTTTACATGACAGTTGAGTTGGCCGTGGATGAAAATCCAGAATCAAACGTCAGGTAGGGTATCCCTAGAGCTAGAACAACTTGTCACAAAGATTTTTTTTAAATCTCAAACTCTTGCCGATTTTCATTCGCTGTTGGTAAGTTGTGCCGTCTTAAAAAACATAGGGCCCGGAATCAATGAAAAACAAGAAATAGTTTTGTTAGACAGGGCTTATTCTTGAGTTGAAGAATCCCAACACAACCTCCCACGTCCAAAGCCAATCTCTCAGATTTAAATCCAAACATATTTAAAGTAAAAGCTCTTTGATAAACATTCAACGATCACCATTACATCCTCTGACGAAATCCCGAGAACTCAAAACAAGGGATTCCGTGGCCGTTCTTTTCTAATAAATAAATAACCACATGCAAATCTTCCTGCCACACAATTCCCATATAACCCACCCTCAGTATAACATCAAGTGGAGGATCTATATATGAAAATGACTGTCAAAAAAACCGTCAGTTTGAGTTGGGAACATCAACAGGTAGACTAGGTAGAGAGATGGGAAGGGATTATTATCAACAATTCAGAAAAAACAATGCATAAACAATGTTTACAAAACCGCTACAGAACAAAAGCACCTTCGTCTCCTTCAAGGCTTCGGGCTTAACTTTGTTTATCCAAAATCCAAAAGCCTCTACAATCTTTCTAAAACTTCGATATTTTCCTATTTTCCCATAATATTTTCAAGCACAAGAGACCAAGAAGAGTTCTTGGAAGAAGGTAAGATGGATCGGACTGATTTCCTTCATCCTTTTCAATTTACAACGATACTTATACATATCCGCCGTCAAAAGTCGTGATTTCGGCTGTTTTATATGATGCAAGCGCTGAAATAAGCGCCTCGGGGAACGTATTTCTTTAAACCTCAAAATACGCCAAAAAAGTAATTGGCCCGACTCGTTATAAGTTTTGTACAAATTTTAATACCATTGGTTTTAAAGTTTTATTACGATTTCATCAGTAAACATGACAATCTACACTGGTTAAGTCAGGTAAATTAAAGATAACGTAAGCCGTCAAGAGAATGAATCTATCGCTATAATATCTTATGGCTCCTTTTAATGTTGACTTCCTATCTACTTTTGGGTCAAATCTAAAAAAAAGAACAAGAGCATCAGATTATGTCGCTTCTATGTTCCGGCCCTGTCCTCACGCCTCCATTGTCTTGACGATTTCAAAGTTTGAATTTTCATATATGCCAAGGAAATCATGACGGGACGTAGAAAACAGTAGAAAACACTGCTCAAAATGAGAAGGAGCGGGGAGTTATTACGGTGGGGTCTTATTTCAGTAGTAACGGTAGGTACCGAGACCCTATACAGTTTGACTTTAAAAAGTTAAGGATAAAGTAGGTGGGTGAGTAGAGGTGTGTGTTCTGCAATGAAATAGAAATTCCACGTCCCATTAAAAATACAAAAGGCAGTTGGGCCCTCCTCCTCCAAATCTCACAATTTCCTAGATGCAATCAACTATCTCTCCTACGAATCCATGATCTAAAACGCAAGGGCACAAATATGGATAACGAATTTTAAACTAAACCTTGTTGCATGATCTTCTATAATAATAATAATATTAACTCAACCATGGCTCGTCGGAACTGACGGTAACTCGTTGATAAAATTGTACCTCCGGGCTTGAACTCGTCGTTTCTTAAACAATCTGGCCAACAGTTCATCATTTCCAAAATCCAGCAAACGGACTAAATGAAAATTTTAATTTCCTTTCCAGAGAAGTTTCAGCTGAATGAAATAAAACGGGTTGGCCTGAAATTCCTGAATCAAGGCTCAAAGTTCATGACAATCCGTAATGTATGAACTCATCGTCCAAATTATGGTGTAAAAATATTCTCGCAAATTAGTAGGTTGTTTTGTCCGTCACTGACAATTGCGGTATTTCCAAGTATTTCCTATTATTTCACACTTTCAACCTAGTTTTTCTGCCAAACGAGCTATATAGGATCAATTATAAAAAGACACGACAAAAGCTACGCATTTCGACATAAAAACAAAGCAAAGTAGGCTTAATTCACGCGTTTAATACCCATCCAATAAACGTAAACATCGGCACAATCGCTACAACCACCTTTAGTTTGATCAAATATTGATTACAAACGCTTATACAAGCCTACACTTCCCCTCAATAGGTATATCTCACTTTTTTATGTGGTGCCATATAGCTAGTAATGGACCTCGTGGTGGTGTCAGAGCTTATGAAATTGGCCCGAAAAAAATAAGGAGGCCAAAAAGTTAGGAACTATCCCTTATCTAAACACATGAAGGCTGGATTTATCATGTAACTTTCCCCGGAACTCTTCATATAGTACAGTAAATACGAGACGTCTCTGTACCAATATTCTTAAGCAAGAAGATTTCAGATGCCCGTAAGGCCTCGAACAAGGTCCATCTCAAAGCCATGAACCTCCAACTAACACATTGACTCGTCGGGAGACGAAAAAAAAATAAAAAAATAAAAAAGCAAGCCAACGAAGTGCAAGTAATTCCATTACTTAAAGGAGAGAGGACTCGTAGAAAAACGGGGACCAAGACAGAGGAAAGTACAAAAAGTCGGGTAATATTAAACCCATTCGTGATGATTTACTGCACAATGAACCTAAGGTTAAAACACTTACACCTAAAACCTGTGGTCAGAGCAAGGGACATAAAACTCTTACACGGAATTCGGATATTATTACCCCGGCCTCCGTACACATAATACACCGTCCAAAAACCCTATAAATATATACACGTCTATAAATATACTCTTATAAAGATCTTTGCAAAGTTAGTCGGGGAATAAGTCTATGAAATGAGCTAATATAGGGGATAAACCCCGTCTTGTACATTTTTATTATATAGCTAACAACTTCCTCCATTCTTCTCTCCATGAGTAGAGTCAATTCCAAGAACTATTCGTCGCCGATCCGAAAGTGAATAAATGTCAAGATGAATTTTACCAGATCGTGTTTATATATACCTTTGTACTTCATACAGTTCATACAGCCACTCACTCATCCTCAACCTTATTATAAACTCGTAAAAGAAACCCCTTTCTCCCGAGTCGACGACGACGACAATTCGACATTCGACAGTTTCTCGATCTAATAGAATATAATATTATTTTATATGTATTCGGAATAGGACATTGAACATTGCATTATTCTCTAATAAATATTATATCAGCTAATCTTAAAAACGCGTCTCTCCGCGACGATATGAAAATATTATATCGGAATGTGGGGACTGGAACTGGACGGGGAATAATAGAGACGAGGGATTTCCCACTGGAAATCCCATAACAGAGAGCCAAGTTTTTACTTTTAATGGCTATAAAAACCAACACAAAGAAAGTCACTTTATATCTTATCATTCATTTATTTTTATTTAAGCCCACACTACACACTACCACCACTAACAACAACCTTTCAGGGTTCAGCCTTTTCCTCTAACTTTGATTAACTTCTCGGATACTGTGGAGGGACTGTTCGTAAAGTTCGGTGGGAAAAATTAAGGGGTCTTGACGGTCTTGTATGATAGGAGAAGGGGTTAAATGAGAGCCCTGTTTAATGTTTGGCGAAATTTGTTATTTTTTGTAAGACACATAATTTTTTAATAAGCCCCTCTTTCCTGTCTCAAGGAATGAGCTCAACATTCTGCCCCTGCACCAGAAGTTATAATATTCATAAAGGAATTATATCCAACTGTAGGACATCGTATTTTCGTATTATAGACTTGTACTTGATCGGGTTGATCCTTGGAAATCTAAAGTATATGGTTTTTAATATATTATTATCAAAGAGTGGAACCCTTTAATAGTCTTAGTCTGTCTGTCCGTCTGGCTGTGCTCTAACTCTCGAACGGTTAAATATTTTCCAACTATTTCTTTCGAGGAACCAGCGATTGCTAAGTTCGTTTGGGGGTCGAATAAGTCAAAGTCAAAAGCCACAGTTGTTTTAACACGTCATGTGTGATACATCGTTGGAAAGGTATTGCAAAGTGCTATTGAAGGATGTGTACAACTTTACTCAATGGTTGGGGTAAGGTGAAATTTTTGAAAAACACCTCAAAAGTGCCGGAAAATGACGTTAATCGTTATTTAACCTCATTTCGTGTGGTTCCACCCCTTTTGCATGTACATTCCTACAAATTTATTAATATTTCGTGCTGTATCGGTAGGACAAATAGGGAACTAGGACTAGAGTGAAAAAGGAAATAAGTTTTGAGAAGGAACGGGAAAAGGAGTCTTAATGGAGTGGGTTGCATTGTACGAAAGTCCGTCTCCGATTGGGAAATAGATGGAGATTGATTAGCTCCACTCTTGCCGTACAAATTTAACTTAACCTGACATATCTTCAATTCAAAACTCCTGTATAAAAGTTATATGAAGCCATGTATGTAGACAATGAATAATAGAATCAAAGGCCAAAAGATATACAACCAAACACAAGGCCAAAGCCTCCGCCGCTTACAAAATAAATGTCAATCCCAGAGACTTATTATTATTATTTACGCTCCTCTAATAATTCCAGCTCTTCAAACTTACTACATTCCAGTTCGTTGGACTTAAGACTAGGAAATTGGAATATGTGAACATTTACAGTACCTGTCTCTCTAATAATAATACCTACACTTCTGAGAAGCCTGTCTCCTCATAGAAGCTCTTTGATCTAAAGGAACAGGCGGCAGGATCATGTAATAGGACGGTGTGTGAATTGAGGAAGTCTAATCTGACTCCGGAAGGACATAATTTTAAAACAGTAGCCCGTTTGATCTTCTCTTAATCCCATGTAGAGACGCATAATAATAATTATGTCCTCCCGACGAGACCGTATACCTCATCAAAATGAGGTCCCGTCCTCTCGTTCCTTCACCCCACAAAAGAGATCCCGAGAAGAAGAATCCCCGAGAGTTTAAATTCGGGACAAAGTTCACTCCGGAATCCCTAGTTCTTCGTTTAATTCAATTCTAATTTCTAATGAACTTTTCTATTTGTTTTTATTTTAGTCTCTGAATTCAATTTAGAGCTTGGCTTCTGAAGGAGAGATGTTTACCCCGACTGGCATTCAAAATTCCGTCTGGCTATAACAATTAAATGTGTACAGTTACGAATCATGAAATAATTAATTACACGGTAATCAATCAGAACAACATAATGTTTTCAAATATCATTTTAATTGCGAACCTTGTCTAATTCAGCCATCTCACCTCAAAATACACACTATAGAAACACGTTGCGTAAATGTGTAAGTACGGTGTTATTTCAACTTCAGAAGGACAAGGTTCCCTTTCCATGAAATACTCGCACCGTAAACAATATACCGTTAAACTGTACTACAATTTCTAATAAACGTCCATATGCATGGAGCGTACACAAAGCCCGTCAATTGTAAATAAGTAGAACAGAGAGTAAACCAGCTCGGCATTGTTTCCAAGAAAGGAGCAATTGTGTCGAGCCATTATTCCTGCCTCCATAATCCCATAAAATAGAGGTTAAAACATCGCCACAGAGCACTAATAATGTATTCAGACAGATATTTCCGTTAGCATTTAAACATGTGTATTATTATTCTTTAGCTCCAGCTACACCTATATCCATGAAAGTACATGAACGATCAGAAGCATATCCACCTTATCAAGGTGCGGAAATGAAATTTTGCTACCCGCTTCAACGTCCACCACCTACAACTATTGTTGCTATGTTGTATGTTGGTCCGGGTTCTCCCGTTCGGGTATTTGTACAATTTGAGAGATTAGAATCTGGAATTTGTGGAAGTCAAACCAAACACTTTGGGATTTCCCTTCTTCCCATTTAAAACATTTATTTGGAGGAGGTGGTGGCGGTGAGCTGGAAGGACTCGAATGTTATTAAGGTCCAAAAGCCTCTCCACTTTCGAATCTAGAATTCGGGCCTGAGTGGAACGATTTAACATGCTAAACAGTAGGTTCCGTAATAACCAGGATAATATATTACTCTCCAGATATAAACTAACTTAACTAGGCTCAGCAGCTACCAATTCTGCTCCTGCAAAAGGTAACTGAGAGCAGAGAGGGTCATTAGCCCACAAAACCAGGATGTTAAGCTGAAGGCCTTAAGTCTCCCAATTTATGTATACGTTCCTAATGGGAATCCCACTACAACAGCACTAGAAACGGAACGGCCCAACTTCCCAACACACAACTTCTGTATCAAAAACATAAAACTATTCCCAACTTTGACTAATAACGCTTAACTTCTAAATGACTTGATGGAGTATTTCCCTCCGCCATTTCTGACGAGATTCCATCAGAGAGAATGGAACCAGAGCCTTTCCTTCATCAAAACTAGGGAATTAATTGTGGATCGAGAGAGGGAACAAAATAGTCCCATTAGAACTCTAACTGTTCAGTATTTCCAGAGAAATTAAGCTAGAGCAGCCTCCAAAAGCGCATTAAATAAATAAGTAATTGTAATAGTCTTGTACAAACCTTCTTAATGATCCCTTGGCTCGTCCCGACAAAAGCGACCGTGTGTTGCTCCGTAGCCGAGAGGGAAATTGAGGTGAGGAGTGTGTCGGGGAAACGGATCGCTGCTGTTTGAGCGATCGGAATCGCTCCTGAAATCTTCAACCCGACATCACAGAAGTTTGGAATGTTCCCTGCACCCTGTAAATAAAATTAAATCAAAATTAGTTAAAATTAGAGAAAAATCGGGGTTTTAATTGCGTTTTCACACGTATATTACCCAACAATAGGGTTAGTTTGAGATGACAATAGTAGCTTGGCATTCTATGAAGTTTTTTTTTTTTACAGAACTGATAGGAAGTGTATAATATAATCATTCGTGTCTATAAAGATCGTAAACGAGGAGAAGAGTGAGTAGGCATAAAATGGCAAATTCAAACAAAATCCCTGAACGAGGTAAAATTTTCGCCAGCATTTTGAACCACTTTCATGATTTACAGTGACAGTTGAGCCGTTTGGGAATTCTTCTGCTTTCTTCAACGTTTAAACTGCTGAATCTTAAGGATCTTGATTAAATACAGTCTCTCTCTTGTTATAAAAGGCTACAGACCGCAGCAGGGCCACAAAGACGTACAAGGTGGTTGGCTAGAGGTTTAGGGAAATGATAAACGATGCTGGTGCCGAGAAATGTAAATATATATGGGAGAAAGTAAAGATCTTTCCGATCTTAATTCCTCTCTGGATTTTATGGATTCGATTAAATTTCCTTGGCATACATTTCCCGATTCTGCTAACACTAAACCCAACTACGAACAATTCTTTTCCACGAGGAGAAAGTTAGAGGTTTGGAGGCTAAGTTTGGCTTGTAAAACATTCCCCAATAATTTCCACAATTTACAATCCTTCTAAAGAATTGAGTAATTACGGTCATAAAGAAAGGTGATCTTAAATCCAAAGATTCCAAACTGGGTCAAATTAATGTCCGGAAATCAGGACTTTTTCACAATGGAAAATGAATACTCCCAAGTGAACTGGTTTTATTGGCCTCCTGGTTGAAATTCAAAAGTTTTGACTTTTGATTAGAATGTAGAATGCTAATAAAAATGGCAATTTTCGGATAAATCGGGAATTTTAAAACTTTAAGTGTTGTAAATGCAAAGGGAAGTTATCGCTGACATGAAAATATTTAACTTTGCAAATGCGTTTTATCGTTTTATGTCACATTTTAGTCATCTTTTTACCATATTTTTTACTTTCAACCAAATATTTTCTATCGCTCATTACTTCCATTTCTAAGTTGACAACAACGCACTAAAACTGAAGTTTAAGACTGAGGTTTCATGCTCCTGAACCTGGCATCGACGTGCAATTTTGGCAAAAGTATCTCTCGAAATATGCCGTCAATCACCTGAAGTCAGTGAAAACCCTCTCTGCGGTTTCAATCATCATTAAGCTTTTGCAGGGAAGAGGAAAGGCAGAGTTCTGAAATGCCCATTCAGGGCTTAAATAAATTATGCTCATCTGTCTCTGCCTTTCGCAATGGGGAATAAAGTCGGAATTTTGCATAACTCATAGTTACACAGGGCTGGAAGAATAGAAACCTCAGGAGAATTGTGGGATTTAGTACATTTCTATAAATACAAACCGTATTAATCGAAACCAGTACAACTTTGTTAACATGTACTTCCAGTTCCGATGCCCCTCCGCAGGTTTTTATCCCGTATTTCAGGTTTAAAGTCCCACCGGAATAAGTCCCCATATTCAAAATACAAAGTTAACTCGGTTAGAATTGGTGATTTTTTCGATAGAACAAGTCAAGTCTCCTCAACCTATATATAACTTGAGTTTGGAAACTACTAACATTTTCAGGTTCCCACATGGGGATTTATTCCGGGGGCCTGTACACGATCTGAACAGCATTTTCGTCCTCATTTATTTAACAAGCCAAGCCCCCTCAACCTACAGAGGACTCGAGTTTGGAAACTCGACTAACATTTTTAGGTTCCATTAGCTAAACAAACTGTGAGTCGAAATGAATTTCGTTTTGTAGACAAATCCCAAACCGAAGAGCAAAACCTCAAATCAAGTTCAGTCTCCCTGTAGTGGCGGTGGTGGTGGTCGTCGAGATGGACTCGACTTGTTGCTCAAAATCCTGACAGATTTATTTTACTGTCGATGGATCCTTTCGAAAGCTATCTCTCTCCTCTCTCTGATCTCCAGTTTCACTTCCCTTTCCCAGAATATATTCACTCCAATAAATAAGTCCAAAAGTTAGGAAAAAATCTGGCCTGGGAAAAAATTAACTAACCAACTAACCACATTTTAAATTTGTAGCTGACTCTTGTGTACCGGTGGTGGTGGTGGGTGGCAGAGGTCCCTTTCCTTTGACTTTTCATTTCATATTTACAAACAAAACCACTTCATTATTCATATTTTCCTATTCAAAGACAACATTGAAGTCTTTAAAAAGTTCTAAACAAACTTCTAAATAAAACAGAGCCAGGAGGATCGCTCTTTATCCTAATCCTAACTTTTAAAATACATTTTAGCTTCAAGAATCGTTGGAAATGTACTTAAAACTACGCAACATTTCCAGTTGTTACAAACCATGCACTTAGAATTTGAAGGGATCAATTCGTCGAGACAATTATCTACAAAACTTTTTTTTTAATGAATGATATGAAAATAGTTAAAAATGTTAAAATCGTAAAATTGGACGACCGTCAATCCAATCTCTTCAAAACATACAACCAGACTGCTTATCCTCTGATAGTATCTAGAATAGTACTAATAAAAAACCTCATAAAAGTAATAAGAAAACAATTATACTTCTTAATCAGTAGCCTTTTCTTCTGGAAATTAGTTTCAAATCGACATGTTATAGATCCTAATTGCACCACCACAAAAGCCACCACTAAACTAACCATCCTCGTTTATAATAGCATTGCTATCTCCCTCATCTCATCCATCAAAACTTAACCCAAAGAAGGTCGTTCCAGTCAGTCCTATCAAATCATTAGAAAAGGTTGTTAGACATTGCAGGTACTTCTGACTGGATATTAAAACATAATAATCCTCTGCCCCGTATATTCGTATTATGATAAAGTAAGTAAACTCCACAAAACGATTCTTCGTTTTATTTAACAGAATCGCCTTGGTTTAAAAGATGTCAATGTAACCCGTAACTAGTAACCAAGTAACCACACACATAGACCAATACACGAGGATTAAAGTAAACAATTTGAGGGTGTATTATCATCTCTATCAGAATCAAGAGAAAGATAAGGCAAAATTAACGTGGATAATCCTTTCCTCAACCCGCCTCCAAGACCCAGACCACGATCCTTTAAAATCTAACAGCTCTTATTAACAACCAACTGTTACTTGAAACTTAAATGATGTACAGGGTTCGAACCACCGAGTTTTTTGGGTTCCAAGCTAGAAAGAATACGGGGTTTCTACGGATATCGATAAAGAAGTTTGCGTTAAATGAGGACGAATTACGATATTTGGCAATCTTTTAAACTCAATTACTGATTTTCAATTTAGCAATTGTCAATAATGTATTTTATAAGTTTTTGAAAAACGGCGATATTTAAAAATAACAATTTATTAATTGCCAATTTGCATTTTGCACTGTCCGAAAATCAGTAACGCAAAACCCCTAAAATTCAAGCAAGGATTCAGTAATCAATCCCGGTTTCTCGAACCCTACCCCGGACATTTATTTTTTTAAAGTTATGATTAATATTACCACGAATGATGAGAACTCCAGCCTTTTCTCACATGAAATCATAACGTAATGAAAAGGGGTAAACTACATTGTGGCTTTGGCTTTTGACGTTTTGACTAGTACGTTATAGTTCGGCTTAACGAAACCGCTTCACAACTCTCAAACTCAAACAATACCTCCTAACTTACAATTTACAATATTATTACCCAAGTTTAATATAATAAACATTGACATTGCATATAATAATAACATCTAGTGTTATTGGTCTTTCCAGCTTATCTTGATGAGTTATAAACTCCGCGTCACCCAATCACTTTGTTCCAACAAAGAGAGGCCCATTTTCTTGAGAAACGAGGAGTTTAATTAAACATGCGAGAGGTAGTTGTAATCATATAAATAAATATACTCGATACCAACAACCAACAGGTCCTTCCGTCAAACCTGGCACAACAGAACCCTTTTATTGCACCTTGTCTTACGACATGAACCCTTCAATATACAATTTACAAGTCATAATTCGACTTAACAAAACCCATATAAGATCCCTACATATGTACAGCAGTTCCTGTTCTTTTTCAAGATTTTTATTAGAATTTACGAGACCCGGTTTAACTCCGTAGATTATATTGAGATCAGGGCTACCAATTTTTTCCACTAATTAAACTACTATGCAAACAACACTTTTGTCGTTCATACAACAAAGAGTTTAAATTTCAAATAATTTTTAATTAGAAAAATAGCCCATTCCTGTACTCTCTTATGTCTAGGCTACTATTATATTACTTACGATTATGACCCTTTTTAACTCCTAATCTTTATCTTTACATTTCACAAGTTCGTATTAGAACTATACTTAAAAAAACACTTTGTCTGCAAATGTCAAATTCTTAGGCTCGAAATGTCGATTCGATGACGTAGGCCCGTTAAGATAATCAAGAAGAGACTAAAGACAATCAATTCACAATTTTATCGCCGATATTTGCCTAAGCATTAAATACCATTTATATTCTACATCTCGCATTTAAAATTCAATTACAGAGGTATTTTATCAGCTCAAATATTTAGATATTTTTTAATTTCTCAAGACTCCCGTCTCCTTCTTCTACAACTTCAACCCTTAGAAAAAATCCTGATGAGAGAGTGGAGACAATCTGAAATTCTAGAATAAAAAACAGTGCCCGACGGTAGAATCAGAAGATGCACTTTACTCAAATTCACTTCTCATTTATTCCTTATCTCCGTAATAGCTGGATGAAGGAATAGATTGGAAATTGACAATCAGGAATTGAAAGAGAATAAAATCCATTTCCAAAGTTGTATATCCAATATCATGGGGAAATAATAAATAATAGAGTCTAAAATATAAGCCCAACGGGAAAAACGAGTTGATGAAGAAGAAGATTGAGATTTGGAAAGAATGCTGGACAAGAGACCCGGTCCACTCTCTTTCGTCTTATTTCCAGTTATATTTTATATATAATAAAATAAACTCCTTTCGTAACTAACTTTTAGAGATGGAGTATAGGATTTGTATTTTATAATCCAGGAACGGACAGGATTTATAAAGAAATGACTCTGCCTTTTGAACGAGAATACAAAAGCGGATAAATCGAGTCTAGTCACTCTTCCTTCATTCTTGTTATTGATATTGTGATGGCCTATTTTTTTTTACTACCCGGCCCTGTCCATCTTCCACTTAATCTGAAGGAAAAGGCACGGAGAGCAGAGCATAAACCTCTCTTCATTGTCAGGAGCATTTTTATACTTGTTTTTTGTTTCGAATCTTAGCCTACGATTTATTTGGATGTTTAGCTTGAGGAGATGAAATAGACAAATACGGAGAAGTGATTAAAAGTCAAAAGTAGACCAGAAGTTGGACTGAATAATTATTGTTTTTTAAACATTTATTTATAAGGGTGGTTAGTACAGAATTTTTTTTATTTTAAGGTTTTAGGGGTGCTATCGACTATATTTCACAGTTGTATTTGGCTTAGAAACACCAAACGAAATTCAATTTTGAAATCCGAAACTGTTTCCCAAAAACCGTTCGAAAGTTGGAGTGTAAACGGAGACGGACAGACGGACAATGTGTTCCCATAAAGGGGTTTCAGACCTCTAAAAAATGGTCCTGCGGAGAATTGGCCAAAACTTTTCTGACGAATAATTCTAAAAAGCAGCAAAGATCTACGAGAAATATGTTTTATTTTTCTTGTATGTTTTTCCTCTATAAAATACATATTCTACGCAGCTAAGGCACTTTTCCCAATTTCATGGTCCACTAACATTTGCAAAAGAAACATCTCGAAGAAGGGCTCCCGGCTTCCCGTTTCGCAATTTTGCCCGAGTGTTTGTTTTGTAAACAAACTCCGTATTGGCTACTGTGTGAATAAATTAAATTGAAATGAAGGAATTTGAGTCTCTATGGTCAATTAGCAAATTAAACTGAAGCGATATTTAGCTCAAGAAGTTGCTTTCTCAACAAGACAACAGGTTCAAGTTGCTACTGTTCCAATGTCCCAGTTCCAGTTCAAACTGTTAATTTCGAGGACAAAAAAAATTGGTTAAACTTGCATCCCCATGATGTCCATCTCCAATCTCCAAAATAAGAAACCTGATTTCCCGTCCCAGCAATTAATGAAAAGTCACGGAGGAACCCATGAATGGTGAAGAGTTAAAAAACTAGGTAATAATATAATAATAAATTCATTCCTATGTTAATTCCATTGCTAAGTACGAGAAATAACAATGATAGCTCGGTTCTACGTCTCCCTTCAGTTAATAGCTTTGATCCTTCGTCAGATCGAACCAATTACACTGGACGGTGGAGGGACCCAAGCCTAATGACTTGCTTATTTTTCAACATGAGCCACCGTAAAATTTAATTGAATCAGAGTTACGGCTTTTATACAACCCCGTTTACGACCAGCTCTGATCTAATGTCAGTCGTCGTCAAGAGTCCCTTTTCTGTGAATTTAATTATTTAACATTAGCTCTTACAGTAACTTCAGCTTAGAGTTTGGAGATCCAGATCCAGATACTATAATTGCAGATATAATTAAAAGCTAGTCTCGTATGTTCAGAGAATAAGTAAATTGAGAGCATTTTCGTAGGAATTATTGGCCAGACCTGGAAATATCAACATCCCTCATTAGTCATAAATTAGGGTATCAAGATATTCCTCTCTTAAATTTTTATAGTTTTAAATAAATGCCCTCCTGGATCAGATATTATCTCCGTCGGCAGAAGTACTTTAGCCTCTATTCTCTCTTGGGAAAATTACTTTGCAATTCTTGTAGTAAAGCAGCAGGGGAGAGACAACAAAGTCGCCGAAGAGATGGTGTTAAATGTCCGAAAGGTTAAATTGATGTAATTATTATTTTAAGTGAAAGTTTGGAGAAAGTATTTTAGGGGTTAGTTGATAATATTTACTTCCCGCATGTTTATGTATAAACCAATGAGAGGAGAGGTGGTTTTCTTTTGTTAGAGTGCGTTTTGTCCGTTGGCCGAAGCCGACGTTTTTTAGTTTACTACCATATAGAATTTCAAGCCGAACAGACGTGCTCTGAGATTTTGTTCTTAGTCAAATTCCGAATATTTATTCAAGAAAGTTTTGTAATCTACGGATTTAATTTGAGAATAAAATATTCATTTAGTTGTAATTGATGAGAAGGTATTAATAAACATTCCATTTATTAATACACGTGCATTCGTCATCAATTACGGATTTCCCGAAGCTAGTCAGTAGCACTCAGTCCAAGGGATTTCATAGTCAGATAGCAACCAGAGGAAGCCTAGTCGGGTAGATAGGTGGTTCCTCAACATTTTTGGTGACCTCCCGACGTGATAAGTGTCAAGTGTTCCAGCTCATTGCACCTGGTCCCAGTAAGACATTCATCGCAGTAGTCAACTCCATCACCGTATTCCTGAGGGATAGACAAGGAACCGAAGTTCAAAGGTCATCAACCCCAAGAAGGAGTCATACGTTCGTGAGGAGTGTTGGAATTCCGAAGGAGTGAATATTGAAGGGCAGATTCCTCATTTCATCCCCAATCGGATTCAAAGGCTTCACTGTGCCAAACAGTTCCTGTAAAAGTGTGCTAATTCTCGGCACGATAATAAAAGAGAATTTAATCCGGTCAGTCCTTTCCATTTTGAGTACACGTGTATTGGTATATTTGGAATTGAACGTGACATTAAGGACGCGGCGGACGTGCGATTTCATAATTTGTTTAAACATTTATTAAATTGTCGAAACGACGTTGTGGATTGAGTATTTCTAGTACAATGGAGCGGCTCAAGAATAAGAGACGGCCCGTACGAGCGATGGTTACACGAGTAGTCAACGAGGTCGAGGCTGAATTGACAAAAGAAGTTCCTGATCATGACGTACTAGGAGTCCTATTTAAAAGTTTGGAAAGACTCGTGAATGAGATTGAGGATTTGGATTCTGCAATACTCGATGCTCTACTGGACGAGGATACCACAGATGAAGATATCGTCGAAGAAAGAATATCTATCGACGAATATCGGAACAAAGCTGAACTGTCAAGACTGAAGATCAACAAAGTCATTGATCAACCAAATGCACCTGGCAGTCCTGCACAGAGCGTATACAGCACAGCAGCGTCGTTAGCAACCCAGGGAACCTCCGCTGGGAACAAGAAAACCTATAAACTTCCGAAGATTGAAATAAAGAAGTTTAATGGGAATTTAACAGAATGGCTCAGCTTCTGGTCTCAATTCCAGAAGATTCATGAGGATGAAGAACTTCATGCAGGCGACAAGTTCCAATATCTCCTACAGTCCATGGTCAAGGATACGAGGGCATACGATCTGGTGGCAAGTTACCCACAGACTGCGGCCAACTACCCGAAGGTTGTGGATGCACTAAAAGGACGATTTGGCAACGAGAAACTGCTGAAGCAAGTGTACGTAAGAGAATTACTAAAACTAGTAATTAGTAATAATTCTGTACGTGAAAAAGTAAAAGTGGTTCAAATATTTGACAAACTTGAATCACATCTGAGAGCTTTAGAATCATTGGGAGTTACCCCTGAGCAGACGGGCGTATTTTTATATCCCATGGTTGAATCCAGTCTTCGAGAAGATATTCTCATCGCCTGGCAGAGAAGTCCACTGAACGAAAGCGATGGTTCCAAAGAAGATCCCCCGAAGAATGAATTGGACTATTTAATGGAATTTCTACGAAAAGAAGTGGAAAATGAAGAACAGCGAAACCTTGCTCAAAACGGGTTTTCAGATTCTACACCAGCCTCAACAGTACACGTGAAATCGAAGAAATCAAAATTTCAAGATGACGTCCCCACTGTTGCAGGATTATATATTGGACCCCAAGACTCGTGCATTTTTTGTGACAATTCTCATGAAAGTAAGGATTGTGGACGAGCTTCGAAGATGTCCCTAGAAGAAAAGCAGAAGCGAATCAAAGCAAAGAATTCCTGTTTTATCTGTCTAGGCTTTGGACACGGAGCGTCAAATTGCAAAGTCTTCGTCAACTGTCATGTCTGTCATAGGAAACATTTAACCATCCTATGCCCAGACCTTCCAAGTAATAAGAAGGGACGGAGGTCTCCCCCTCCCCCTAACAAAGATCAAGAGAAGATCGCAACCAAAACAGTCAACACCAACCTAGCGTGCTCATCGCAAGTCATACTAGGGACATTGAATACGGTAATCCAAGAAGGAAATCGGAAGAAAAACGTACGAGTATTTTTCGATTGTGGATCTCAACGGAATTACCTATTACAAAAAGTGGCTCAAGAACTTTGTTTGCAATCTCATGGTCAAGAAAAATTAATTCACTCCCTGTTTGGAGGAGTTAAAACAGAATTACAAGTACATCCCAAGTTCCATGTCAAGTTGAAGAATATGGACGGACGGGATTCAACAAGCTTCACTCTATTGGGCAAGAATCAGATCTGCGGCGATATTCCCAGAATGAATCGAGGTTCATGGATGAAGGAATTAAAGAAGAATAATATTTGGATTAGCGATGTCGGGGTAGGATGCCCTGAAATCGACATTTTACTTGGAGTGGACTCATTTTCGAAGTTGCTGACTGGTCGGAAATACCCACTCAAGAACGGACTTACTGCCATCGAAACGACACTTGGATGGGTTTTGATGGGCGAGTCTATTGATATTGAACGGGGTTGCAGTGAAAGCGCTGCAATGACCGTTACAAGTATGCAGATCTCCGATGCAACTGTGGAAAAGTTATGGACTCTTGAAACTTTAGGAATTCATGATCCAGTCGAAGGTTTGAATAAAGAAGAAAAGGAGGCAGCGGCCAAACAGCAGTTCCTCAAAACAGTGACTTCCTTGGATACTCAACAGGAATATGAGGTTTTCAAGAAAGAAGCCACCAGTATCATGGCAGAGGCGAAAATGGAATTACGAGTGTGGCAGTGTAGCTCTAGGGAGGAATCCAGAATCGGTTCACTATCAAGTGAATGCGGATTGGAAACCGGTAGAGTAGCCACTAAAGATTTTACATCCGTTTTAGGCCTCAAATGGAGCCACGTCCCAGGAGTTATCAACCCTGCTGACTTACCATCACGTGGATGTTCATCACAGCAGTTGTTGGACCCGCGATGGTGGGAGGGCCCATCGTGGTTAAAGGAACCTCAATGTACCTGGCCTGGAAAGCACGAAGTACCTGTGGACCAGGAGGAAGTAGCAGCTGAGAGGAAGAAGAAACTAATAATAACTCAGCTGGCTACCGAATATGAAGACCCTTGGTATGCAAGACGGTCATCATATTATCAAAATATAAGAAATGTTGCATGGATGAAACGGTACATGGAATATCTACGCAACAAAAATTGCCAACGTGGATGGTTGACGGATCATGAGATTCAAGCGGCCGAAACCACGGTTGTCAGACTTGTACAACAGGAATCATTCAAGTTAGGATCCGAAGTCATTTCTGGGATTCCTATAATTTGGAACAAAGACGGGGATGAATTAATACGCGTGAAATCTAAGCTTCTCTACAGCGAAGACACCGTCAATTTCCGATACCCCATGCTACTTCCACATTCACACCGTGTTGTGGATCAATTAATTGAAGAATATCATCGGAGATATTGCCACTCAGGAGTTCAGTTCCTGCTAGGAAAACTTCGTGAAGACTTCTGGATTCTTCAGGGAAGGAAGGCAATAAGGAGGGTGATTAGTAAGTGTATTTTGTGCCGAAAATTCACTGGAAAAAAGTCTGAGTCAGTTCCATCTCCACTTCCGGCTAATCGGGTCAACTTGTCAAAAGTGAACGAGATTGTGGGAGTTGATTTGGCAGGACCGCTTTTCCTGAAAGAGGGAAAAAAGGCCTGGATCTTAATAATCACATGCGCTGTTTATCGCTGTGTGCATTTGGAGGTGGTGGAATCCTTGAGTACAGAGGACTTCCTACGTGCCTTTACAAGATTTATGAACCGGAGAGGAAGGCCATCAGTCGTCTACAGCGACAATGGTACGAACTTTGTCGGTGCCAATAACCTCTTCAAATCTTTGAATTGGGAAAAGATTGCGAAGCAGTGTTCCCTTCAGAAGATTGAATGGAAATTTAATCCACCCGCAGCGGCCTGGTGGGGAGGATTTTGGGAGCGCCTCATCAGAACGGTGAAGGATCTCCTTCGAAGAATTTTAGGAAAATCCTGTGTGACTTATCAAAAGTTACAAGATTTTTTATGCGACATCGAAGCATGTGTTAATGGACGGCCCCTGACCACAGTCACAGAAGACCCAGAGGACCTGATCCCATTAACCCCTGCGATGTTCCTCCATGAGTTAAAGGTTAAGTCATATACAGATTTGGATTTCATTAATACTCGTGAATTTCAGAAGCTGTACAATGAGAGAAAATCGGTCCTAGTTCACTTCAAGCAGAGGTTCCGTTCCGAATATCTGGCGTTGCTGGTCGAACGAAGGAAGTTGAACAAGACACGTGTACTTGAAGTCGGTGAAGTCGTGCTAATTGGAGACGACAACCGAAAAAGATGGGAATGGCCCCTTGCAAGAATTCAAGAGCTGATCAAAGGCAAGGATGGAGAAGTACGAGTTGCAAAACTGATGACCTCAAGAGGAATGTTGACTCGAGCAATTCAGCGACTGTACCCCTTAGAAGTGAACTCGCCAATGGAATATCCGGAAGTTGGAGAGATAATTAAGAAGCCCATCAAAGAAGAGAAAGTTAAGAAGAAAGTCAGATTTCAAGATTTAGAAAGTGAAAGTTCTCCTTCAACTGTAGTCAGGACCCGAAGTGGGCGCAGTGTTAAAAGTCCCGATAGATTCGGACATTAGTTATTTTCTTTTGTTCCCACAAAAGAAGTGGGAGGATGTTAAATGTCCGAAAGGTTAAATTGATGTAATTATTATTTTAAGTGAAAGTTTGGAGAAAGTATTTTAGGGGTTAGTTGATAATATTTACTTCCCGCATGTTTATGTATAAACCAATGAGAGGAGAGGTGGTTTTCTTTTGTTAGAGTGCGTTTTGTCCGTTGGCCGAAGCCGACGTTTTTTAGTTTACTACCATATAGAATTTCAAGCCGAACAGACGTGCTCTGAGATTTTGTTCTTAGTCAAATTCCGAATATTTATTCAAGAAAGTTTTGTAATCTACGGATTTAATTTGAGAATAAAATATTCATTTAGTTGTAATTGATGAGAAGGTATTAATAAACATTCCATTTATTAATACACGTGCATTCGTCATCAATTACGGATTTCCCGAAGCTAGTCAGTAGCACTCAGTCCAAGGGATTTCATAGTCAGATAGCAACCAGAGGAAGCCTAGTCGGGTAGATAGGTGGTTCCTCAACAGATGGAGTGAAGACAGGTAAATTCCAGCTCGATAGAACGGCAGGTTTGCTTGAGAGTATATGAAAAAATTGTATAGTTTTCAATTTTTAAATTATGATCATAGATACAAGTCCTATCTGAATAATATGATTCAAGACCCGTATGACCTACTCTGCTGTTCGTTTGGACTAGAGGTAGTCGTTATATTACACAATTTAAATATTAAACAAATGAATATAGCCATGTGAGTATAGCATATTATGATCAAGTATCAAGTTGTGTGGTAATTCCGTGGTTGATGACCAGCCTTTTGACAGGATAATTTAATCGTGAATGATCACCTGAAACTAATCAAATTCTTCACTGGAACCAACTCAAGTTTATCAATAGAGTAAATACAGGCAAAAATATCTGGCAAATACTTGGAGTTAAACATGGTTGATTTTTTTAATTGAACAAAATTAATATTTCAAAATGATCATGTTTTCCTAAATCTTAAAGGGTCACCGATTAAAAGTCGGTTAGGGAGAGGAGATGATGGGTCAAAAAATGGCGTCAAGAAAACGAGGCTCTGATTTGGTATTTTTGATATTATTTAAACGATTTGAAACGGTTTATTTTTGAAATCGAATAAGAAATTCTACAAAAACAACTCCGAATTTTTTTGCAAACCTTTTCGAAACTCGATTCCACAATGACAAGCCAATCGAATCGGCAATGCCTACACGTTACTACTTACTCGAATTCCTTTCAGGAGGATAAACTTCAATGCAATTTTGAAAATTGCAGAATTTGTGATATTTTTAAACGATTTCATGCATAAAAGAACTGAATTATAAAGCTTGAAATTCAAAGGATGTATAATATACCTACAAACATTACTGAAGCTAGTCCATTCTCCTTGAAGCTTTACTCCATCATCATTATCAATCCCCAGCAACTAGACATAGACCCAGTTACCGAAAAAATCCATCTCGATTTGTTGTCATAAAATATATAAAATATTGAGCCGAGTAATAATAGGCTACAAGAAGAATGTTATCAATGGACTAGAAAAAGTGCCGAACATCTTAATATTCGGAACCCATTTCTCTATCCCAAATTCCCAAACACTCTCAATAAATCCACATATACTCAAAACCTATTAAAATATGCATTATGTCATGAAGAAATGTAAAGAACTAGAGGTACATAGTACTGGGATCCCAGTCGGCAGTCACATAACCGATACTCCGTTTTAAACCCCAAAAGCCGTTACAAACGAAAGGTAAAGATGGGGTGAAACCAAAACGATACATTTTTTAAATATTTACAGACGTTCATTTGGTCTAGAAGTTTTCAAATTCAATTATTTAAGTCAGCAGATGCGATAGACAATTTAAAATTTTTATTTAACATCCGAAACCGTTTTCAAAAACCCGCAAGCGATCGGAAATATTAGCGTGAACGGACAGACAGACAGACAAGGTATTCACATAAACCGATTTCACCCCTTAATAATAAATGGAGTTCCTTCACCAGGATACCTAACAATAAGTACCAACTCTCATCTTTAAAAACCCCCAAAAAATAAGCTTCAATCGCCGAATCCAGGCCTCAGATAAGTATAACCCGACTAGAGAGAGGGATAGGAAGTGTATTAATATTTTAGGGAGAAAGTCCCATATTCTTGAGAATTTAAGGAAATGCTCGGCAGTGGTGGAAGCACGGTGGCTAATGGTTGGTGGATTGTTATACATCATTTCACGTTATAAATATCCTACTTCCAGAGATCCTATTCCACTCCCTCTCAATCCCATGTCAAAATTTTTCAAAGGAAACACTCTTCTTCCAAGGCGGAATTGCCCCATATATTATCATCCCTACGACATTTATGTCATTTTGAGTAGCTTGATTGTCAGGACAGTCTTCGAGGAGAGAGGATCCGCTTCATACTTTCTCCACAATCTCAAATCAGCCTCTCTATCCACATTTTTAAACGATGAAAACCTTCAATATGTTTACCGTGTCTGTCTGTCCGTCTGTCATATGTAAATCCGCACCCTACGTGTGTTGGAAAGGTACAGGTAAGTGTGACTCAACCTTGTACAAGACTTACTCGATGGTTGGGGTACTGTGCGAATCTTGTAGAAAACTACTCTCATGTGACGGACAACGATATTAAATGTTACTTGACGCCTTTATCGTGTGGTTTCGCCCTTTTATGATCTCCGCTACTTGCAACCTGCAACGGTTTATTATTACATAAGGATCCCTAAACAAGTTCTCATCTCCAAACTCAAATCCAATACTCCATTAAAGTATTATTACTTTTATTATCATAGACTGGAATAAGTTGGACTTTTTCGGATCCACTCAATCAGCCTTCCATTCAAATTTGAAATAGAGAACATCATCCCTAAGCTCAATAAACACTAGTATTTCACACTCTAGATCCAAAGTGAAAGTCAAGTTGTCCCAATTCTGTCATAAAAAATAAAAGTGTGGAGCGACAGGGAGAAAGCAAACATTCCAGATCCGGGCCATAGTAATAAGCCTGATATATTGCCCCTATACCTACAACAGTCCATCTATGCAAACAATTCCGCATTTAATAATAAAACAAATTTAAAAGAGGAGGATGAATGCTTTAAAGCGCTATTTTCCCCGTTTTTCTTCAGAAAAAATCGGGGCAGGCGGGCTGGGGAATGACATAGTTTGCAGAGATTGTGATTTTGATCGCAGAGTTGTGTATAAAAATAGAACGTAATAGGATCATCATAAGAATAGGAACTCTTATTAGTCCCCATCCTCGTTGCACAAGTTAGATTTTTCAGAATGGGAGCGGAGAAAGTGAGGCTAAAACCGGGAGAGTTATTATATACCTCTCCTTGTAATGATAATAATAGTAACAATAATAATGTATACTTGGTAATATCCATCCTCGGAACTACTTCCATATCATTAGAATGTAGTGGTGGTGGTGGTCTGGGCTGAAAAGACTAGGTGTAACATTAGTACCATACGATGCCAAAATAAATGTACTTTCCTGACACGAGCCATTAGTTCTTCTTCATTTCTGAGAGATTGGAGATATCCTCGCCCAAGAAGTGCCATCAACTATCAGACAGACTATCGGCCCTGAACCCAAACCACCACTGCCTCAAAAATCCCCAGTTTCTGAGAAGGAAAAACGGGAGGGTTTATGGAATATAAAGATGACACTTTCCTCCACTACTTGTATAATAGTATAAATGTGATATGATTATAATATAAAGGACATGGAGCAACTACGGCTTTCCCTCACATGAATTACTCTCAGAAATATAATAAGATAATATATCAAAGAAAGTGAGTAACTTGAAACTGTACTCGTTCAGTGTGTGTGTGTGGTTTGGACATCTTTTCCGGACCCACTTTCCACATTCATAACCTCCCGAAACGGGACAAAAAACTTTAACTTATTCCTATTTTTACTAGTCGTTCCTAATAAACCGGGGAAAACGCAGATCTGAAAGGGGTGAAACCACGAAAGTAGATGGGAGATAACGTCAATGTCCGACACATGGGAGTCGTTTTGTATAAGAATCTCAGATGACCCCTGACCCCAACCATAGAGTACTGTCATATACGTCGTTGCATAGGCCTTGACCGTACCTTTCCAACAATGGATCGTGTAGGCTTGCAATCTATCTCCATGGGTCATTTTTTAAATTCAAATTTTTAAACCGTTCGAATGGACGGACAAACGGACAGTCTTTCCAGTGGAGGGTTTCACCCCCTAATAATATATTAGGAGGAATGTGCCTAAACTATAGACTAAACCCAATCCTCACTTTGTTTCCCGAAAAGATCCTCGTTGGGGATCCTTGGTATTTTAAGGAAGTCGTAATAATATATATTATAAACTCCTACTGCTTCCCAGCACATTTTTTTAATAAATTTGAATGCATTTTATTACATGTGTAGCAATAATAGAGAAGAGAGAAAGTTTTTCAGTCTGGATGTTACAATTGTTACCACAAAAGTGAACAGCTTTCACGGCCCTGCTAACTCCTACCACCTTGATGTATTCCATATTATTTAAACCAGGCCAAAACCACATCATCCCCATAACCAGCAGCAGACGGACTTTTGAATGGGAATTCTTAAGCCCAGTTCTACCATTTTCTATTTCAATGGAACATGTTATTTTTATTATAATTTTATAATAGATTATTTTAAGTAGTTTTGAAGATATTCCGAAAGAAACAGTCTGGAATCTAAGATAAATTCTATAGGAAAGAATGTGAAAGTAGCAAGACACTACTAGATTCCGTCAGATGTCAAATAAATTTAAATACTTAAATTTTTTCCATTTTTAAATACGTTTTTTACAAAGTAACGCTCCCATAAATCTCCTTGTGATAAAGAGTAAACTACATTTAAACAGTGCCCAATTTAGATGACTGAGGAGAGGGACTTGGGGAAGGTAAAATAAATTGCTGGCTCTGAACTTACAAATTACTTCATGAATAAAATATAATACATTTACTAAATCTAAAAAGGAAAAAAAATACTTGTTCACATATCACATCCCAGGAATTTGATGTTAAATAACTCAACAGCTAAACGTTTGGGAGATCAACGTTGGAAGTCGGGTTATTAAATTAAGGTAAGCTACTGTCGACTCGTTGGATCCTATTTTTTGTCCCATCTTCTGTGTCTACAAACACAAGGTTATTTCTCTTCAAGGAGCTGTCATACTTAACAACTTTCCAGCTTCAAGATTCGAGACCGTTTTTCCTATCTTATCTTAGCACTTGGATGATACAAGAGGACGTAAATCTAGAGTGGAATTAAACCAGGAGAGAAAAAAATATTTTAAGACAAGTATTATATACTTGCTATTCTTACTAGAGATTTTTAGATTGACAAAGGATGGGCTGTTTAATATCATGGATCATTTGTCTGGAGTTTAAATTACCAGATCCGATCAGTTTTGTTGCTAAATTTAGAAAAAATACGAGATCGGGCTGATTTTAATCTGATCATCAAATGATTCCGATCCCAGCTGAAGATAAGCAGATTCAACTATATACAGGGTGTTTCAAAATGGTACATGGACTTTCAGAATAGGAACTCGATAACTTTACATTGTTGAAACACCCTGTATATAAAGTCCAATAATTGCCTCGTCGCTCCACAACAAGGGAATTACAGTTGTCGAACAAAATTCGAAATTCCAACTGTCTCCGTCTTGGAGAAGAAACGATCGGCATGGGCTCAAAGTCCCACCATCCGTTTGATAAGAAGAAGGAGTGAGTTTAAATCTTGCCAGTTGCAGTTCCTAAGTTTTATAGATCCTTCGCAGGCTCTTTAATCATCACGATCCAGGATAAGTTTGATGTTTGATAGGAACAATAAACCCTGTTGTGTGCGTAGCATCAACTAAAGTCAGAAGTGGATCATTTGTTTAATCCTCGACTTGAGAGACGGAGTTTTAACTGTTTTCATTGTTAGAAAACGAGAGCGACATCAACATATCAAACCTCCTTTGATCATTTATTTTTTGTCCAGAGTCCAGAAGAGACGGGAAGTTCTGCATCGGCTTTCCTATCTCTCGTCTCAAGACGCTTAAAATATATTTGGCTTTGGATTCTTCTTGTTCTTAGGGGCAGGGAATTTTTGTCGAAGTTGATTGCATTGCATGTTTCTAATCAAAGGAGATAGAGTTTAACTCGTCAGAGAAGATGAGATCCCTTTTTTGCTCTCCCGTTTCAGCCTCAACATTCTTGCAATAAAAATACCATTTAAGTCTAGGAAAAGGAAAACAAAAGTTCCTCTTCCTGAAGCTGGATAAGATTACTTGTGTACTATCTGTAGAAGGGTTAAAAACCCGTATCGTTTTATATCTCTATGCCTGTCAGTTTAAAAAAGACTTCTTGGAGGTGGAAAAACGATGGTTCCCACCAGGTTAAATTAAGAGAAGAATTAAAAAGACACTTACCCCAGGCTCGTAGCATTTCCCATCCAAAATAGGCCCCGAAATGTAATCCATATTCCGATTCTCGACACTTCCGTTGAAGCACATGTGAATATTTTCCGTAAACTTGGACTCGATGTCCCTGAGAGAGTAGACACAGAGAGCAGAGTCCGACATCGGCTCATTCGTGATCCCCTTGCTCTGAGAAAAGACGGCCACGAGGACCAAGTCACCTTTATTAATGCCCAAACTCCGGGCCACGTCATCCCGAGCCGGGACGATCTTGGCATCCTGTACTAAATTATAATTGACACCCTCGTTCCCAGTACACGTTAACGTCACCTCCGTATAACTGTCGTAATTAGCGTCCGTGATGCATGTCCGAGCGAGGCGGGACACGTAGCCCTGCTCCTCGAACCCATGCAAATAACTCTGTTTCTGCACGATCATGAAGTAGGCGTAGTCACTCGCGTTAAAACCATACACGTACTTGACGAGGAAGTGATCCCGATATTTCACGTCGATCCGCAGCATCGACTGCTTCGCAAACGAGTACTCGGCATAGTCAAAGTTATACAAGTTCCGGCTGGAGATGGCTGGAACGTCGTGCCGGTAGTCCCCATTGTTCGTGAACGTGGTCCCCACATAGAGCACATTCTGCGTCGCCCACATATTGTACTTGGCCGGCCCGATGAATGCGAACGTTGACGAGACTTCATCATTAGCCGCAACGGCATGAGGTGCGAACTCTGGCGGCAGAGTGATGTTGGTCAGATTGTACTTGTGGCAGGCTCCTTGGGCCACGGAGCCACAGCTGACCAGGGTCCTCGAACTCGTGTCCACGAGAAGGACCTTGTTCACGTTGTTCGTGAGGGCCATCGTCTCGGTCTCCGTGTCACAGCCGGAGGCGTGGCAGTTCGGATTGTCTAGCTTCGGACCGGTAGGGACGGTCGCTTCGAGGCGGAGGTCGGAGTCGAGTTCGTAGAGCCGGTTGACGGCCCCGACATAGACACGGCCGGAATGCGGGTCCACGGCCAAGTGCTTGAGGAAGAAGGTCTCGTTGAGGGTGACGAAAGTTGAGACGACGGCTGACTCGGAGCCGGGTGACGATGACGATGAGCCATGCATGTCAATAGGAGCTGACGGTGGGCCCGAGCTCCCGAGCCGAATTAGGAGCCCTGACAGTAGTAGGAAACATAGTGTGGATTTGAAACTGGGAAAGCCGCCCATCTTTGTCATTGTTGAGATGACGGGACGTCCGTTCCGCTCCCAACTCCTTTCTTGAAATGATCAAATCTGCAATTCAGAACAAAGAAATAAATGATTACTCATCCTCTTCAAACCCGCATCATCTTCATCTTCTTCATTACTACCATTTTATTATTATTATTATTACGATTACGCTTAGAATAACTCTTATTCAGTCCCACTTGTAAAGTAAAATGCTAAGGGACCTTCCCAACATATTCCATTTCCAAACTCACGAGATATTAACTTCACGCTTCCTCACACATAATCCCAACTCTTCTACTCATTCATTTTAATCTCCGTTTCTCTCTCTCCGACTAAATCCATCTCCTCCCCAGCCCCCACTACCACCACCACCACCACCGAAATCTAATAATGATACGTCTTCAACTCCACTCGAATGAAAAAAAAATCCTCAAAGAAATATCATTACTTTCTAGTATACCCTTCCCTTAAAACTTATTAAGCCTCCAGGCCCAGAGCAGAGCCCAGGAATAGGAGAAATATTATACATACTTTCAAAAACACATTCAAAAACTTTTACCCAATGACATTTACCAGAAGAGACTCCAGTTCCAGATCTTTTTAAAAAGAAGAAGGAGGAAATGATCTACAGATCTCTATCTCCGGAAAACCGAGAAAATCCTACCCGTTTTTTCATCCGAAAAATCCCCAAGGTTCATCATATCCTCTATTTGCAATATTAACCATTTTTACTCCTTCTACAGACTCCCTTTCAGAAGAAGTTCTAAATAACCTCCGGAGGGCTACCTACCTGGAGGGACCAGTTTTATTATAAAAATTCATATTCCATGAGCAACTAGCAAAACGAGAGTGCAATCAATTTAATAAGCCTTGGGTTTATCACGAGCCGCTTTCCCTCTCGGCTTTCCTACGAAACCATCCGTTTCCGGTTGGACTGGACCCCAAAACAAGGAAAAAAACACCTCAAATGCCAAAGCTGAGAGACTAACCAGTCATTATCATCTACTCGGTTCGTAAATAACAACAAATTTCACAGACTTCAGGATAACAACTTACGGAGATACGGATGCTATGAATCCCCCCTGCCAAAATTCATTCAATTTTTTCCCTAAAAGTCATCATCACATCACGAGCATTTATTGCCGAAAAGGCATTTCCCATATAGGAAATACATGGGAGCATGTGTCGGTGTTATTTTCTAAATGATATTATGCTCCGTCGGCAGTTACCTAATACCATTATTGACACCATACACCAGTTAGTTACAAGTTACAGCTACAAGCTACAACATCCTCCGTCAATCCATGCCGAACAAAATGAAATTACTTCTGATGAAACGATAGAGAACATGTGTGGCAGGCCTAATAGACATCAGCACCAGCTCTCTGTCCCTTTGTACCGAAACACGATACCCGACAGGGCCCCCTCACTCTTCAATATTGTTTCTAAAACCATGTTACCCTCTCTACCTACGGACAAGATAATAAGGTTTGAAATTTAAAATTTGTTCAGCAACCCACAGCACAAACTTCGGATTGGATTCGGAACAACACATTAGAATAGAAATGGTAATTTCCGAGCCGCTTTGGACTTTAAAATTTTTAGAGCCCAACAATGCCAGGATATTTTTTCCAAGCGCATTGACACACTCAGGGAAATTGAATAGAGAGGGAATGAATAAAAAAGGTTAATTAATCCAAAGCCCTCTTTTTCATTGACAGGATCACAATGGCCAATGTCATGCTATGCATGTTCCCAAGAACGTGTCTGCAGTTCTAACTCTAACCCTTTTCTACGGAACATAATACTAATGCATGTAATATTGCAGTGGCAGTAGTGCCATTAGGAATTAGGATTGCCAGAGTGTCAGTCATTACATTCACCATTACTCAAATCCGATGCCAGGCTTTGGAAATCTGAAATGCATAATGATAATGCATTTCATCTGATGGAAGGGAAAACAGGATCCCTTACGCTTTTATTCCGATAAGTTATTATAGCGTGGTTTAAGTGAATTGAATTTTTTTTAAATTAAAATAAATCGCACCTATGCCCCTTCTTCGTATCGAATCGAAAGCTGCTCTATTTAAACACGGTGATAGTTGATATGCCGAAATCCTTAAAAAATTCCTCGAGTAGATTTGATATCGTAGATAGATGCTAAATTATCCACACATCCAACCTGACATATATTATGATTGTAAATCCTGTAAGTCCCTAAATCGCACCTCGGTTAATTATAACCAGTTGTACCGGTTTATTTACCTTCCAAGCCGGTGGTAACCAACCACACTCGACTAAGCCTGTTCTTCTTGATTCCAGATTCCACAATTTACAATTTATCTAATTGCAAGGCTAGCTACGAAATTCGTTACCTCGCCTCCTCCTTCCTTCCACCGTTTTTTAACAATCCCGGCCGTGGATTATTCACAGTTCAACCAGACGTCCTGCTCTTTGCATTTATAATCAGAATTATTTACGAAACAAATAAAATATTTGAACTTGATCCTCTGCACAATTTAACTAGAAATATGGTTTTTTGTTCTTGCAAAATGATCGGATTGAGGAGATGCATCCATGTAGCTCAAAAATCGTAATGAGTATTCGGCGATTAGACATGCAGAGTAATTCATAATTGCATCCCTAATGCAAATAGTAAGAAGATTCTCCAGTAATTTAAATTAACTCATCGTTTTAAATTTCAAAGTACGGATACGTCATTCGTTCAAGAGCTTATCAAGCCCCTCTCCCCGTCAAAGTCTTTCCAGTTCATCATTTAAATGTAGAATGCAATTCGAATTTCAATTTCCAGCATAAAATATAATAGGACCAAATAATATATTCCGGAATTAAGACTTTAAGCCCGGTGCAATTGCAGGACTGCAACACTGCAAGTGGGTAAAATATTCGAAACCCGCCCGGATTGGTCCATTAAACCAGGAGAGAGTAGTGGAATGAATGATGTTCCGTCCTCGTCTCTAATCTATCATTATTATCATTAGGCATGATTATCAATATCACATATACTCTCTAATAGTCTATACGGGAGAGGAAATGCAGACGAGAGACGATCATGAATGAATATCATGATCGTCGTCGTCATCGTCGGAATCACCGGTTTGGGTCCGTATGGACGGAGGCCCAGCTCTCCCCTTTTCCGGTCCATGCGAAATGCATGTAAATCTAAAGTTTCAGAGAATTGGACGGGAAAGTTATTAGATACAATATTATTAATAACTTCTCATCTCTCAGCACTCACCTCTCTACACAATATAAAGTTCCTGCCATCGTTGACTCGCCGGGTAAAACCCATTATTTCCTCTATAGCCTTGTAAAAGCAGTGATATGCTGTTATATGTAGGGACGAAATGAGTGTTACCCGGCGAGTCAACTAGAACGGTAACATAACTTCCCCAAAACGGGAGCAGAAGTAATTCATTCCGAATTCACTTCCTCAGAGTACAAAAGCTTGGTAGGTTCTAAGTTGTAAAGGACTCGAAAGAGCCAACACAAGGAACACAATGCAATCAAGATGTTATATTCTTGTATTCAACCATTCAACTGCAACATGTTTTATAGATGTGCATAACATAAAGCAGGGAATATATTATTATTATTCCCCTTCCAGTTCCAATTATCGTCACCCTAGCCCTTGCCATGCTTTGTAGCTTCAGATTTCCTATCACGTATGAAATCATGAAATGTAATATATAGCTTGATTGAATATCAAAAACACAGCCTTTCATTTACACCAAGGCCTGACTGACACCGCCAGGGAAGAAATAGGAAGGAGAGTGGATTTTTGTAACTGGATCAATAGTTCGGAAGTTGGATTCTGAATTGAAGTTGTATTTTTTATACAAAGATTTTAAGTGCAACCACCTCTGACTGATATTATTATGACGGTAATGAACTATGAAATATTTCACGTTTGACTTTTAATATGGATATTAACAATAAGAGAAGAGTATCGGATCAACTTACATATATACATATATATGTAAGTAGTTTATTGCCGTTTCCAGTTTCAACTAACGTGTTTAATAGCTCATTAAAAAACGTTAACTTTGTAATTACTCCGGCAGAAGAACTTGTTTTTGATGAATTGGGATGAGTTTTTTTTCATTGAATCCATCGTTCATTTTTAAGGCATATTTATTCATAAACATGTTATTGTTATACTGTCATTTGTATGTTTATTTGTCATCTTCCGACAAATACATTCCATAGTTTTAAACACCGAACTTATTTAAAGTGGGTAAAATCTTTTTGAAAATTTTCCGTCCTGACTACTTAAAATGGAGAGGAACTGAGGCATTGTTGTTCCGGAAATAGGAAATAGTTGTATTTTACGTAAAATCTTAGCATTTCATGAGCACGCCAGTTTTTCAATCTGATTGTTGTTAGTCGTGTCATAATATATGTTAAAGCCTGTATTTTTGTTAAAACTATAATCTAGTTCTTAATTAACTTTTATGTGCAATTACGGTGATTAGTTATTAAAAACTGGATTTACAATTTATAGCTTCGAGCTTGGACAGCGAGTTTGCAGTCCGGAAATTAGAATCAACATATAGAGACGTTGAACTTCTATTTTCGTTTTGCAATCACCCTTTAACCGCATTTAATTGCTAATTATGATTTGTGTCTAATGCAATATATAATGCATAATACAAAATCCAAATGATATTATTGTTCATATCCCTTTCTTCCATATCATAAGTTATAAGTCGTAAGCGAATATACAGAAGTCAAAGTGGCGTTAGTCGTGTAGTACACACACACGGTACTTATGCATATCAATATCCCATGTAAAATGTAATGAAGATTTATACAATATGGATTTTCAAATGCAAAATGCATTGTAACGATGAAAGATGCATGTCTATGTCTACTGGGATTCAAAAGTGAAAAGTCCGTTTGTCAACCCAACTCTCGGGTGACCTATGTATTTTAATATTGAATATCAAATGCATTTCACATCACTAGAAGAATAGAACTAGAAGTTAGAACCTTAGAACTAACCGAATATTTCACAATTACATAATACCATAACCCATAATGCGATCAATGTGCACTGGTAATGATAAATGCACATAAATACACATATTAAAAATCATATACAATACATCTCGTATACGGATATATTATGATATATCACAAAAATCACACATGCATTCTCTGCATCTGCATTCATGCTTGCTATGTGTTTTGTCTTGACAGTGCAGAATGCAATTCAGAAATGCAAGTAAAATAAACCGATGTAACGGGTGTAACCAAGTGTTGAAAACGTCACCTTAATTAAACCGAATCTTAATGTCCCCCAAAAGCCCGGGTTTTGCACCCTGGTGTCAGTGGGAGTGGTCCCGTATACGTTAAAGATGTTCTATTACTCATGGGAATCGTTTAAATCCCATGTCTCAATTTCCCCAGAAAGCCCGGGTTTCGCACCCTGGTGTCAGTGGGAGTGGTCCCATATACGTCAAAGATGTTCTATTACTCATGGGAATCGTTTAAACCCCATATCTCAATTTCCCCAAAAAGCCCGAGTTTCGCACTCTGAAATGTAGCTTCAGGGTATTATCATGTATAGATGATAGACATAGAGTATAATGTAAACTACCTAAGCGGCAGTTTTAAAATGAGTAAGGGGCTTTGAACCGATTTAATGTTTTTTTTGGGGTTTAATTTATGGGGGACAGGGGGTGTGACCGATTTGACCCAAGTTCGAACTTAGCCTCACTCTTGACCCAAGGAACAAGTGTACAAAGTTTGGTGACCGTAGGTCAAGCCGTTCGCCAGTTATCGCACCGACGGACAGACAGACAGACAGACAGACAGACAGACAGACAGACAGACAGCCTAGTCATTCGCATAAAGTGTTTTCAACACTTAATAAAATTATAACGTATAATCTGTGCGTGTCCCATATTATTCCCATGTCACCATGTCACATCATGTGCATAAGAGCAAAGAGCATTACTGTATACTGATGGACTGCAATATAGTACAATGAACTAATTTACAATTCATCATTATGCATTATAGTATTGACTTCAATTAATAATTAAGTTTTACAAATTATGAATTCAGGACTTGTTTGTAGTAAAATATGTGCTGACTCCTAACCAAAAAACACTAACCATAACACCATAAACATAAACTCTCTGATTTTTTATTTACTTCAGATAGTTTGGAGTTGCAGTGCAATTTCATTCAAATTTACAATCTGTAATCTTGAATCTAATCAATCAATCCCTCCCTGTGCTCTCAAAAATAGAATAAAAATACCCAAGTTCAAAGTAGAGAAAACTTACAATTTTGCAAATGTCAAATGTCAAATATCACAACGATTCTTTGTTGTTCTGGCACAACAATTAATTTCAATCCAAAATCCGATATCCGATCATCGCACATCGGCAATCAGAGTTATTGCCATCGAAGTGACCAAAGGTTGCTGGTTGAAGTGAAGGTCGAAGACAAATTTTTTATTCCATATTAGATTAAAGTCTATTTTGATTCCGTTTAATTAATTCATAATTAGCCCATGCTCAAAGGCAGGAAGCAAGGAAAAGAACGACAAACGATGATATCGAAATTGAAATACCATAGGAAGAAGAGGTTTAATATGTACAGTTTCTGACATTATGTCGCGTGTCCATTCGCCATAATCCAAAACTCTAAATGACGACTGCACCTCAAAGCAGCAATAACATGAATAACAACAACAAAGAAATAACAAAGAACTCATGAATTGAGACTTGTGAGACGGAGTTGGTTTGGTTGGAGCCTTGAGCTTTGTTGTCGTTTGTCGGTTCGTCAAACGTCGGGACGTTCGGCAAAAGCGGAAGACAATGAAATGCAAAAGGAAACAAATTCTGACTGGTACTTCCAACGATCTGCTGGAAACGCATCCTAAAATCATAAAAACTGCATTTGATGACGTCTCAATTTTTAACTACGACGACGATGAATAATTAATTGTAATTATAATTATAACTCTACATTATGTAATGCGAAACGATCTGTTCTATACTATGCTTTGTACGTTTTGCGAAACAAAGCTAGGCCGGTTTCAATTTCAAATCCTTTGTCTTGACAAGCACAAAGGTCATTAGTCATTAACTAACTACGTTTGACGTTTTATTTAAAGTCCCTAACCACTGCATATTCACTTTAATCCCAGGTTGCTGAATATTGTTCGAATTACGAATCAATTCGTAATTAAAAAATTGCTTTTAAGGTGGGCGGTCAAAACCAGCTAAGGAAATTAAAACAAAGAGTATGGCATTATCTTTCAATTGACAGGCAATAGGATATTACAATGAATGGACTTTTACGGATAACTGATAATATTATTATTATTATAATATTCTCAATATTCATTGTGGGTGGCCATTGCCGATATGCCGCTTTGTTCTTTAAAACAAAATCATAGTACAAGTACTGCACCGCGGCCGCGGTACAATTGTTACATAGAATCTAACAACAATTATTTAATGTAAATTTTGCCAACTACAAGCAAACATGCAGTATAATTGTATAATTTCGGCCTTTGACGCGCGGTTTTGATTTTTAATAGCAATCCATACGAGGAAGGAACAATGGCATTTTTTATTTCAATTCCGCTTCAACATTACAAATTATTTCGATTTTGAAGGGTTTTACTGCTAATATTATCATAAGCTTTTTATTTGAGCAAATTTGACGGATGTGATGTCTTAATGACTTATTGGATACCGAAAATACTATGAGCAATTCATATAAAAAGAAAGTTTTGATTCTTTATGCATATGCTACTAAAACCGTTGTTTATACTTTCAACTTCAACCCTCTCCATTCACAATTCTAATTGGTTCGAACGTCTGCATCGCATCCTGATTGGGACAGGTGGGTGCGTCATTAACATCCATATCTCATGGTCAGGAGGGATGAGGGTGCAAGAACACGACAGGACTGTACACTGGTACTGAAGGTACAAACTATTTAAAAAAACCCGAAATTCTCCATTAATCCCAAAATACTAGTGTATTTCAAATCCTAACTAAGTTTCCCATATTCAATAGAAGTAGTCGATATTGCAGGCTGCATTTGAGGATGTGGTTTGGTTTGGTTTGGCTACAGACTACATTGCTTAACTCTGAAAGTTGGTTATCAGAAATGTCGGTGTATTTCTGAATGACTGGTTTGTTGGAGGCAGAGCAAATTGAAAAAGTCAAAACAAAAAAGAACAATGGGATCTTTTGAAGGTTTGAGGATCAGTCCCAATGACTAATGTGTCCGTTCTTTTACAACTTGACTTAATAGTTTCCCTTTCTTTCACAGGTTGGATCGGATTGGAAGGATGAAGTACGACTTCAAAGCCACCCCCACCACCACCACCTCCGTCAAAACTGAATCATCCAAACAACCGACTCACCGAAATGCCTTAAATATTATCAGGACACGATGACTGGCATCGGCATAAGCCTAAACGCTTAACAGATAGCAGGCCTTGATCTGATTCTCATTTCAGTCCAACTGATACTACGTCGATTTATGAGCCAATTTCGGATCTATGGTTTCCACGATGTCCAGGAGGGACGAACGCTTCGGTTAATTTCCCGAAAATCAAAACACCCTAGCTGATTCCAAGCTGTCAAAAGTCCAATATTTCTAGGCCTAAAAAGCTCACTTTGATGAAGTTTGGTGGTTTTGATTCTAGAAACTTAAACTCCTTCAAATACAAGAGTTGTTTCTTGATCCCTCACTTTGAAGTCGCCAGAGGAAGGGCAATTAAGAAATATTTTAAAAGTTCCTGAACTTTGCCTTTAACCAGATGCCTTCCTTTACTCCCAAACGGATACATATGAATATTATGGATGTATCTTCTTCCGTTCTCTAATCATATCCTGGGATGGGATAATTCAGAGTTAGAATGTTAGAATAGAAACCTTAATTATTGTATGTGTTTAAACGTTGGAAATTGTTTTGTTTTAAATGGGAGGGCCTAGATGCTCTTTCGTTTTTGTAGGAGGCTGGAGGATCAGGAATATGATCAGGATGAAATAAAGTAAAAGGGCAGAGAACGGATACAGTAATGATATGAACACCCTTGTCATAATTTAGACTTGCCTTTTTTAAATTGGGTTTAAATTCTCGGGGTTTTTGTTCCTAACAGAATAACTGGAATTTGTATTTTACCTTGACATATCTAATAGCTGTCTAACAAGGGAAGTCATCCAAATTGAAATTATAGAATCGGTTGATTTTTTACAATGTAATTAATCTTTGCTATAATTTTTCAGTCAGCCGTTCTAGAATTTCACTTTGTATGACTTCCCTTGTAAGACGCAAAGCTGTCCTTAATTGCTTCCCTCCATCTTGTCCTTGGAACAAGATTGAATTAGAATACCTACTAGTTCTCGGATATACCGAATCTTAAAATGTCCCCACAATTACAAATCAAAGAAATATCCCCACTAAGGGGGTGTGGTTTTTCAAAAATCCCCACTTTTCCAAATGTCCCTACTCCTCGTCCAAAAAAGGCGTCAAGGGTAGCGAAATTCCAAATGTCCCCACTTTTTTTCCCAAAATGTCCCTACTTTCCTTACAAAAAAAAAGGCGTCAAGGGTAGCGAAATTCCAAATGTCCCCACTTTTTTTTCCAAAATGTCCCTACTCGTCTTTCAAAAAAAAAGGCGTCAAGGGTAGCGAAATTCCAAATGTCCCCACTTTTTTTTCCAAAATGTCCCTACTCGTCTTTCAAAAAATAGGCGTCAAGGGTAGCGAAATTCCAAATGTCCCCACTTTTTTTTCCAAAATGTCCCTACTTTCCTTACAAAAAAAAAGGCGTCAAGGGTAGCGAAATTCCAAATGTCCCCACTTTTTTTTCCAAAATGTCCCTACTCGTCTTTCAAAAAAAAGGCGTCAAGGGTAGCGAAATTCCAAATGTCCCCACTTTTTTTTCCCAAAATGTCCCTACTCGTCTTTCAAAAAAAAGGCGTCAAGGGTAGCGAAATTCCAAATGTCCCCACTTTTTTTTCCAAAATGTCCCTACTCGTCTTTCAAAAAAAAGGCGTCAAGGGTAGCGAAATTCCAAATGTCCCCACTTTTTTTTCCAAAATGTCCCTACTCCACTACTCGTCTTTCAAAAAATAGGCGTCAAGGGTAGCGAAATTCCAAATGTCCCCACTTTTCGTAAAATGTCCCTAGTTTTCATAAAATATCCCCACTTTTCGTAAAATGTCCCCACTTTTCGTAAAATGTCCCTACTTTTCATAAAATATCCCTACTTTTCGTAATATGTCCCCAATTTTCATAAAATGTCCCCAATTTTCATAAAATGTCCCTAGTTTTCGTAAAACGTTCCTTTTTTTCATAAAACGTAAATTTAAACATAAATTTTGTGAAAAGTGGGATATTGAAATTCTAGGACTTTTGAGTAAAAGTGGGGACATTTGTAATTTCGCTACCCTTGACGCCTATTTTTTGTAAGGAAAGTGGGGATTTCCGAGAAAAAAATAGGGAGCTGCTCGCGGGGACATTTATGTTTGCTCGCGGGGAGAAATTAAAAAAAAGGGGTTATTTTGAAGTTCTAATTTTTTCTGGGGACTTTTGGGGAAAAGTGGGGACATTTGTATTTCGCTACCCTTGACGCCTATTTTTTGTAAGGAAAGTAGGGATTTCCGAGAGAAAAATAGGGCGCTGCTCGCGGGGACAATTATGTTTGCTCGCGGGGAGAAATTTTTGAAAAAAGTGGGGTTATTTTGAAGTTCTAATTTTTTCTGGGGACTTTTGGGAAAAAGTGGGGACATTTGGAATTTCGCTACCCTTGACGCCTATTTTTTGTAAGGAAAGTATGGATTTCAGAGAGAAAAATAGGGAGCTGCTCGCGGGGACATTTATGTCTACTCGCCGGAAGAAATTTTGGGAAAAGTGGGGATATTTTCTGGGAAGTCTTGATTGAACAAGGTGGGAATATTTTCAATTGAGAAATTGTTGGGGGATTTCTTTTTATTATGCTACTAACTATACCTTTTTGTGATTTTTGTCGTAACTTAAGCATGTCACATGTGTATGCATATCTTCTACTACAGGGACAATTAATTGTAATTGCGCCCTACGCTTGACCAAGGATACGTCAACGTTAAACTGAGGAAGTACTTGTGAGTTTGTACGATGTGCTTATTAGAGCAAAGACGTGCCTATAATAATGAAGACAAAGTATTTGTAATTTATCCAATATGTCCACAAACAAACATTCTCGAAATGTCCCCACGATTTAAATATTTGCAGTTTCGATTACAAGATAATATCCCCGGAAATCAATTAAATGTCCCTCCGATTTGCCGTTTCAAAATGTCCCTACTCGTCTTTCAAAAAATAGGCGTCAAGGGTAGCGAAATTCCAAATGTCCCCACTTTTTTTTCAAAATGTCCCTACTTTCCTTACAAAAAAAAGGCGTCAAGGGTAGCGAAATTCCAAATGTCCCCACTTTTTTTTCCAAAATGTCCCTACTTTCCTTACAAAAAAAAGGCGTCAAGGGTAGCGAAATTCCAAATGTCCCCACTTTTTTTCCAAAATGTCCCTACTTTCCTTACAAAAAAAAAGGCGTCAAGGGTAGCGAAATTCCAAATGTCCCCACTTTTTTTTCCAAAATGTCCCTACTCGTCTTTCAAAAAAAAGGCGTCAAGGGTAGCGAAATTCCAAATGTCCCCACTTTTTTTTCCAAAATGTCCCTACTCCACTACTCGTCTTTCAAAAAATAGGCGTCAAGGGTAGCGAAATTCCAAATGTCCCCACTTTTTTTTAAATCGAAAAATAGGCGTCAAGGGTAGCGAAATTCCAAATGTCCCCACTTTTCGTAAAATGTCACTAGTTTTCATAAAATATCCCCACTTTTCGTAAAATGTCCCCACTTTTCGTAAAATGTCCCTACTTTTCATAAAATATCCCTACTTTTCGTAATATGTCCCCAATTTTCATAAAATGTCCCCAATTTTCATAAAATGTCCCTAGTTTTCGTAAAACGTTCCTTTTTTTCATAAAACGTAAATTTAAACATAAATTTTGTGAAAAGTGGGATATTGAAATTCTAGGACTTTTGAGTAAAAGTGGGGACATTTGTAATTTCGCTACCCTTGACGCCTATTTTTTGTAAGGAAAGTGGGGATTTCCGAGAAAAAAATAGGGAGCTGCTCGCGGGGACATTTATGTTTGCTCGCGGGGAGAAATTAAAAAAAAGGGGTTATTTTGAAGTTCTAATTTTTTCTGGGGACTTTTGGGGAAAAGTGGGGACATTTGTATTTCGCTACCCTTGACGCCTATTTTTTGTAAGGAAAGTAGGGATTTCCGAGAGAAAAATAGGGCGCTGCTCGCGGGGACAATTATGTTTGCTCGCGGGGAGAAATTTTTGAAAAAAGTGGGGTTATTTTGAAGTTCTAATTTTTTCTGGGGACTTTTGGGAAAAAGTGGGGACATTTGGAATTTCGCTACCCTTGACGCCTATTTTTTGTAAGGAAAGTATGGATTTCAGAGAGAAAAATAGGGAGCTGCTCGCGGGGACATTTATGTCTACTCGCCGGAAGAAATTTTGGGAAAAGTGGGGATATTTTCTGGGAAGTCTTGATTGAACAAGGTGGGAATATTTTCAATTGAGAAATTGTTGGGGGATTTCTTTTTATTATGCTACTAACTATACCTTTTTGTGATTTTTGTCGTAACTTAAGCATGTCACATGTGTATGCATATCTTCTACTACAGGGACAATTAATTGTAATTGCGCCCTACGCTTGACCAAGGATACGTCAACGTTAAACTGAGGAAGTACTTGTGAGTTTGTACGATGTGCTTATTAGAGCAAAGACGTGCCAATAATAATGAAGACAAAGTATTTGTAATTTATCCAATATGTCCACAAACAAACATTCTCGAAATGTCCCCACGATTTAAATATTTGCAGTTTCGATTACAAGATAATATCCCCGGAAATCAATTAAATGTCCCTCCGATTTGCCGTTTCAAAATGTCCCTACTCGTCTTTCAAAAAATAGGCGTCAAGGGTAGCGAAATTCCAAATGTCCCCACTTTTTTTTCAAAATGTCCCTACTTTCCTTACAAAAAAAAGGCGTCAAGGGTAGCGAAATTCCAAATGTCCCCACTTTTTTTTCCAAAATGTCCCTACTTTCCTTACAAAAAAAAGGCGTCAAGGGTAGCGAAATTCCAAATGTCCCCACTTTTTTTCCAAAATGTCCCTACTTTCCTTACAAAAAAAAAGGCGTCAAGGGTAGCGAAATTCCAAATGTCCCCACTTTTTTTTCCAAAATGTCCCTACTCGTCTTTCAAAAAAAAAGGCGTCAAGGGTAGCGAAATTCCAAATGTCCCCACTTTTTTATCAAAATGTCCCTACTTTCCTTACAAAAAAAAGGCGTCAAGGGTAGCGAAATTCCAAATGTCCCCACTTTTTTTTCCAAAATGTCCCTACTTTCCTTACAAAAAAAAGGCGTCAAGGGTAGCGAAATTCCAAATGTCCCCACTTTTTTTCCAAAATGTCCCTACTTTCCTTACAAAAAAAAAGGCGTCAAGGGTAGCGAAATTCCAAATGTCCCCACTTTTTTTTGCAAAATGTCCCTACTCGTCTTTCAAAAAAAAGGCGTCAAGGGTAGCGAAATTCCAAATGTCCCCACTTTTTTTTTCAAAATGTCCCTACTTTTTTTTCTGAAATGTCCCTACGAGCGAAAGGGGGTGTGGTTTTGGACCAAATGTCCCCACGAGCCGCGCTCGCGCGCTCGCGCATATTCTGCACACCCGCTAGTTCTTATTTAAGGAATTTTCATATTCCATTCGCAAATTCCCTTAATTTTCCGATGAACGGAGCTCAAGCCACCGTAAGAAATCCACACCTTCAACTTTGAAAGAGCATATCAGGTTCCCTACAAGCCGGTTTTGATTAACTTCCGCAGTTAACCCAGGCTAATATATGCAAACTAATCCGTAATTGGATTGCAGGCATGAACTATTTTTAGCCGCCTAATGGATATTTGCATACTGTTGATGTTGCAATTATTTCGAGAGGTTCGGCTACTCCAAACTCGTTAAACTTTAAAGAGCCCCGAGATTGATATGCATTTATGCAGTTTCTTGTTCCGCCTGGGAATTATCATCAAGGTGGCCTGGGCATAATTGCATCCTCCTCTAACCCACCTAACTAACCTGGTCCAATCAAAAATTCCTTTAAAAGAGCTGATTTTTTTAAGTCAGAATAGCTCGTCAAGGTTAGAGTCCCTCTCCACTCACCAGAACATCGGAATAAATATCTAAGGAGTTTTGACTTATTCTTGGAGATTGAAGGCTTGAAGGGCAGAAAAACCCTGGCACGGACAACAATACGGTGGAATAGACAAAGTGAAACCACCAACAACGAGGAGGATTAATGACGGCGAGGATGAAGTAGAGGGGATATTTCCAAGTCTTGTGGGGCCTTATATTATCTTTTATGTTGAATCACTATTAGATATAATACACTGTTGTTCCTTACATTTTTACCATCCATCTTCCCTAACATTACCACGTAGTTACCAATTCAATTCTATTAGCTCGTATTTAGTATAATCAGTCCGTTAATAAGAGAAGATTGACGGAGGAACAGATCGGGTTCTCCTGGCTGGAAATACCTTCTCTGGGCGGCTAACTACCTGGACCATCGTTGATCATGCTATATCAAAGAGAATTTAATAGACCTAGCAGCAGCTATCTGATTTAGAATCGAAACTAGGATATTCTACAGGGTGTTTCTGGTAATTGTTCATATCCTTAAAATTAAAAAATCACAAACAATTGAAGTCTGGAAGGATAAATGCAAAAGAAACTATAAGAATTATAATTTAGTCCTTGATGGTCCCTGTGGGTTTTAACAACAAATTCATAATTTAACATGGGTAAATAGAAGAAAAGTTCACATAATGAACCGAAACACCCTGTATATCAAATTATTAATCTACTATAGCAAAAGAGATCCTATTTTTTAAGGAAAAGGAGGCCGAGGAATTTATTCCAGGACGGAAACACATGCTTTGCTTATCACTCCTCCCTGCGATATGTACTACACAATAAGGCTTGTACGGACAAACATTCCGTTTCATGTTCCATCTCCGATCTCTCCGCGCACTCCGGATAAAACGGAACACATGTAAGGAGAAGATCCTGTCCGCATTGTCTTAGAAATAAAAGCCCTATCATTCTCTTGTATCAAAATCAAATATGAATTAATTCTCCTCTGTCCCTAATCCATTCCGGAGAGGTGAATAGTAAATATCAAATGGAGGCTAGGTTGGAAACTGAGCCTGATGACGATGATGATAATATGATGATCATGATGAAAAAGAAGATAATCGTCTTCTCCTTTTCGACATGGACTCTTGGAGAGAGAAGAGCGTCCTTTAAGGCTTCTTCCAAAAGTACCAAGACTTTGTTCCACTATATCTTAGGGTTTTTTAAGATGAAAGCCTTATGTTTTTACTGTGTCTGTCTGTCTGTCTGTCTGTCTGTCTGTTCGCACACTAACTTTCGAACGCTTGAATGATTTGGAATTGACCTTCCAGTAGAGACTGCGTTTTGTCATATGACCGTGTTGATCAAGGGTGAAGCGGTTATGGCCATAAGTCACATTAAAAAAATTAAAACCCCTACCTACTACCTGCGATCTACATCGTTGAAAAGGTACTGTCAAGTGTTATTCAACGGTATGTATGACTTTACTCTATGGCTGGGGAAATGTGATAATCTTGCAAAAAACTACTTTCTTGTAAGGTTCAGCGATGCTTTGATTTCACCCTTTTAGGATGTACGTTTGCAACCGTTTTTAAGGTTTTGGGGAGGATTGCATTGCCTAGTTGCAACTGCAAGCCCCTTTACTTGATTCCGTAGCGAGCTGTGGGATTTAGGATAATATTTTATTTTCCCTATAATATTTAGTAGATGTTGCAGTGTGATTATCTTAAATTGAGGAGGATAGGATGTAGAGGTGTATGCATTTCTTGCTCGTGGATTGCATGGCTAGACGAAGACCCAACATGATGAACCACCGACCAAGTGAGTTTGAATTAGTGGGTAGATAATAATCCCTCTTACACCCGTTTTCTTACGTCGAGAAGAATACCCTTTGGTGGGTCTTCCTTTCTTTTACCACCACCACTGATTTTTTTAGCTCAAAAAATATTCTGGATATTTTTTATCTCGAGCCGTAGTTTTGCGTTTCTGAGGCTGGATTGGATTCACGTAAGGAACCGTAACGCCGGCTTAGCTAACAACAATGTACCTTTGATTCAATTCAAGCTCTTTCCAAGGATTGAAAATCTAGAGACTTTTATAGCTTTTTTAGAGGGGGACTTGTTGGATTAGCGAATTTTTATTCTGGTTATTTTTGTAAACTTGACAGGTGGATTGTACGATTTTATTTTTCACAGTTGGCAGTGTATATTTATAAAATGTTTGATGATAATGTAAGTGCAATTAAAAAATATGGTGTTTCAAAGTTGTTTTTCTCTTTTATTTTATGTTGTGACAATGACGGTTAAGGATTAAAATGGCAATTCTGTATAGTTCTCTTGTTCTTCGAGATTGAATGATCATCCACTAGGTTGGATTTGAAGTTATTTGTAACCCAATCCGAGATATTCATGCAGTTTTTATCCACTGCATTGACAGTAAATTACCATACTTTTTATTGTTTAATTTCTTTAATCTATTCCAAGCAGTTTTTCAACTGTTGTCTTGTAATAATCTACATTCCCTGACATGTTTATCTTAAGAATTCATTTACGTAAGAATTCATCTCTAGTTTCCCATTCAACTATTACACATTATTATCATTATCATTCCAATGTCTAACATTAAGTGACATAATAAAATCCAAAGCACTAATCTGCATCCATAATATTATAATCGCCGTCACTCTCGATCTTCTCTAAGCTTACAGCCGTAAAAACAACATAAGCCTCACTCAACTTTCGGTCAAACTCGTTTAAAATTAGTTAACAAAAGGCTGAGTACATAACCCTGTTCCCCGACTCTTAATCCAACAAAGTATGTGTGATTTTGGACAGGTTATCATCTTGCGTATAAATTATCCATTGAATTCAGATGATACGAGGGATGGCGGCTGGAGAAATGTGAGTCGGTATGGCTCAGTCTGAAGTCGAACAGAAAAAATCGATTAATTAGCAAAGAGGCTTTCCTTGAGATGTTCTGTTCGATTAAGAATTGGGATCGTTGGGTCGAGTTACATCATCACCCTACGACGATTAGAGAGAAGATCAGAAATCTCCGTACTTTGTACTTCAAACAATTCAAAGATCCAAACTTTGAACAAAGGTCAACCACAAGAAAGGAAGAAGAGTTGATTGGCTGGGATTTGTTTTATATTAAATGCAAAACCTTGATCATCAAAGATCCTTCGGAGCCGTTTTGGTTTCGGAGGTTCTGATGAATTTAGGAATAGTATTTGAATAGAGAAGAGACGGTCGGTGGTAATGGATGCAGAGGAGTTTGATTCTTACAAGGGTAGTCATTCAAAATCACATTCCAGAATCGGTAGAGTTTTTCGCGCTTAAAAATATCCTTTTTTCGATTTGACTCAAAGCAGACGGACTTTTACTAGAGTAAGGGAGAAAAAACTAATTTTCTCCCCCTCTACCTAACCGATTGCTCAAAAATTCATTAAAACTGAATCCAGGCTTTTAAAACTTGTGTCTTGATCTTTCGGGTATTTAATTTGTCTCCTACGCGTTTATTTGCGAATTGATTCTTTAAGAATTTTTGAACACAGTTACCCTTTAGGGACAGCTAATTTTTCGACTTTTAAGATTCCTATTTTGACCTGTCAAAAAATCAGCGGATTCTGTAATTTCACTTCGAAGGACGTCCCTTATTAGACAAAATTTGATGGTGTGGTCTGCTGGAAACGGCTCGTTCTTTGCGAGTCAGCTAAAGTCTTAAAAAAGGGCTTGCTGGGAAAGGAAAAGTGCTGGAGGCTTATCCACATCTTGTTTCTTCCTCTTCTGACTCTATCTCTCCATTTTACAACTTGTTACAATCCCCAGAATCTACACAAGCTTCAGTTTATACATTATTCTCCTCTATTATTATTATTACTATTATTATTCCGAATCCCAACTAGCCCTCTGTTCATAACGTGGAGATCGTAGATGCGGCCCGAGTTTGTAGTAAATTCTAGCTCCTTCCAAGAACAACTTCTTTTCTCTATACCTTTTTATCCTATTCTATTATGCCCTTCTTCTTCTTCATCATCCTCTTGGGTTTTTATCCAGTTTCCACTCCAACGATCTAACAATTCAATGATCCGACGAAGCAACCCTTTGCTTTATGAATCCCTATACCACCACCACCACCACCTTTATCAATCATAGACTAATATTTTATTCTCCTTGTACTTGTAGACAAAAGTCCGCAAGAAATCCGACCCAACTTAATACCACCAGCAACTCGAAGGCAGAGCTTTGATTGCATGAGAAAGTTAAACTCTCTGACTCCCTAATGGACCAAGTACGTAGGTTCTAACTAACTCTGTAGTAAACAACATCGGTATGATGATGTTTTTTTAAATTCCACCACCAAGTACCTTAAGTACCTTTACATTATATCTCTAATTGATTTTTTGCAACCATTCTTCTCACGCACCTTTGCAAAAGTTATAACTTTCGGGGTTCCCTTGTTTGTTTCTTTTCGAGCCATTCTTCTCCAGTCCTCTCCCAGATGTTCTCCCTCTCTATCAAATAAATGAGTCGAAAAATGGAAAACAAATTAGGATAGCGAGGAAGAAGAAGGTAGAAAAATATTTGTAAAAAATATCCTTAATTGAAAAGAGGAGTTTGGAACTGCGGGGACAAAAGGTCTTTTAACCGCTCTCTTGTTGACGAGACCCTGGAAATGCAAATTACAAATTCGCTATAAAAGCACCTTGGACAAAGTCGGCCTTTTGTTCATTTACCAGCTTTTATCCTGTTTTTCCGAATAATATAAAGAATTGTGGAAAGGGTGTTTTTGAGTCAGAATTGCTTTTGAATGCCAAAACTCTAGGACTTGAAAGAGGATAGTTTCATTTGAGAAGCCAAGTAAAAGGGCACTTCTGCTCCCATTCCCTCCGAGTGTAAATAACACATCATCGGAAGGAGATTCATATTATCTTAATGAAGACTACAATGCTAAAATATGGCTCTTATTAAAATTAGTTCTGAAAAATACAACTTCTTCCCCGTACTTTTTCCAACTTCCAAATCCCATTCATCAAAAGTCCCCCGTATTAGAAGAATACGGGGAAAGAGTGCCATAAATTACTATTTATATTCCTCTCTCCCTCTCATCCGAGGTGTGTTAAAGTTCACACAGTTCATAGTTGAGGAGTTAGAGGAGATGATAGTAATGTTATAGATAAGTGTAAGAGTTGGGAATAATAAACCGTTAAAAACGGTATGTAAAGAAGGGGTGATACCGAAGCAACACATTTTTTAATTTTTCATTAACGTTACAAGTCGTTACTGACACGTGGGAGTTGTTTGATATAGAAAATTCAGGGGGTGTGACCGACGATTTCAAATTTTGATCTGGCTTAAAACCAAGTAAATGTATGTTTCCAAACCGAAAGTCGTTTTAAAAAAAACTTCCATCGTTCAGAACTTAGAACGTAAGCGGATGGACAGAAGACGGACAGACAGACAAGGGGTTCCCATAAAGGAGTTTCACCCCTTAATAATGATATGCAAGAAAAGAAGTTCAAGTTTGAAAGTGCCGAGAGGGTTCCTACATTTCCTATTGTTTTACGACGTGGCAAACTCTACTTGACACTACCACCACCACCACCGATTTTTTTTTTCTGTTTCTGGCTCTGGGTTGCCCAACCAAACATTTTACAATTTTACATTTCAGCATTTCTACATATTTTTACTACTTCTTCTGAGCCCATGTCCCCCTCCTTACCAAACTCATTTACTTCGGAGTGCTTTACGCGTATTTAAATGAGCATTCAGAACAAGCACATGCTGATAATAGAGATGAGTGACAAAAATGTATAATTTAACTGCCGCCACCAAGAGGGACGGGGAAATAAATTCTTGCTGAGAGATGAGATCCGCTTTTGCTACGAATATTCCTGCATTTTAACGGACTTGTTTGAGACGTTCTTGGGCCCAAGACGTTCTGTCTATCAACTCTTATTATACCTCCCTTTGTAACTCTTTATTTTATTCGTTATTATTTTAATATTATTATTTATATTATATTTTATATAGTAGCTTCTCCAAGGGCAGAGTCATATTCTTCTGGTGGCTGAGTGCCAGGAAATTTTAAATGGTTCCTAAATTATGTGACTTGTTGTCCCGAGTCCTAGACCCCAAGACTGCCAATTTCCATTTCCACGTCAACTCCCCCCATTAACCATTAAATGGGAATGCAAATAAAGTTGTAGAAGGAGGAACATTTCGTAGGTTTCTTTGTATTTTATGTACTTGCAATGGGCCTGAAAAAAATACCAGATCTTTCCATCCGATTACGGACTATTATGAGTCGTTTTTAGATTCTATGAAGCCTTTTCTTGCAAATGTCAAGGCTAGAGAAGTCAATTGGCATCTTTAGATTTGATGTTTGAAGATGTAGAGAATGGGAATACTATTGGCACGGAGTAAACGTAAAATCCCGTCTAAAGAAATCCGGATCTACAAGTCTAGAGGATAATATACGTCCATCCGAACCTCTCTTAATGGATAAAAGCAATCAATTGATGCAAATATCATTTGAATTGTCAATCTGTACTTTGGAACTTGTGACTTAATCTTGGCCTAATTGCCACTGTCTTCCAGAATCGAGATCGGATCTTTAGTTTCAGAAGTGGACTCGATTGTTTTAGCAAATAGGTTAGGTCTATAGATTTAAAGATTTCAACTGGATTTGGGAATAAGGGCCTCTTGTCCCCACCGAACCGTATAGGGAATCAATTCCAACTCCAACTGACCAATAAAAGGTAATGTAAATTGGAAGTTCTCAGGATGTTAATTCAATTGCATCTCTTCTTCCTCGCAGTTTTATAACAAGATGATAATGAGGCTCCTAACAATCCCATCTCCTCTCGACGACCTAATGGCCCTTTCTATGTAAGTAAGAATGCAATAACCATAACAATAAACGGAGGAGGTTATTATATAATAACAGCTTCAGTTCACCACTTCCTACTACTTCTTGTCCAGCTTCTCCCTATGCAGAAACACGTATTAAAAGCGCTTCTTCGTTTCCTTCTTATAAAGGAACATTCCCAACTGTTCCACCCCGACTATCGGTAGATAAAATATATTTGACCTAGCAAAATAGGTCGGAAGGTGAAGAATTACAGTAAAACCCCGTTTTTCTTGCGAAAATGTTGGTTCTCGCGCAATACTATTTTTGACTCCTCCAATGCTAACTCCCCATCTACTTTTGGGACAAATCAGAAGAAGGGATGAAAAGCGGAAAAGTCGACTTTCTCTTCCATCTCACCTTCTACCAATTGCTAGTTTTCAGGTAAATCGATGACTCATTGACCTTCTAACCTACGTTATTAGGTCAAATATACATTATACACCGATACTTGTTGTATTAAATATTAAAGTTTCTGTATTTTAGTCGCTCTTTCGAATAAGCCCAGTTTGAAAAATATCGAGCTGCTACATTCCAGAGGGTTCCCTTGTCATCCGAGATTGTGAAAGGTATCGAGGGCAGGAACTTCTGATACCTCGACTGACTCTAAGAAGATGAGGATTCCTGGAGAGTGGCATGGATAATCCTAACTTTAACTCCTTGTGCAAAGGTGTCCTATAATAATAGGAAGGTGATATGGCTTTAATGCGACTGTTAGCAGATAGTAGGCTAGGACGTTAAGTGAATCTCAAAATCTGAAGAGCAGAGAGCTGCTGGGAGCTCCGTATTTAATAAGTGTGGGCCGAATGGGCTTTTGTAGCCTGCTACACCTTAACTTTTACTTCAAGTGTTTTATCCCTGCTGCGATAAGATGACTAACTGGGTGAGGAAGATGAACCTGCCAGGACTCCTGATCATCCTCACCTATATAACTGCCCCATCACTTCTCCCAAACCCACTCCTATAATAATAATAATAATAAAAATAATAATAATAATGGCACTACTCTTCCCTCTTAATGTATTTTTGTATTCCAAGGAGACCTGTCTAGGCACCTTAATTTTTTTCGACACGAGGAACTAGCTTTTTTGCCATTTCCTCTCCCTCCTGGGTCAAGTCAACTCCAGCAGCTCCTGATAATAACACATTCTTCTAAATCCCGTAAAAGTCCCTTTGCACTTTCATTGGGCTTCAATTTCCAGTTTTTGTGACCAAAAACACATCTTCTTCTTTGTCAACTCCTGACTCACGATAAGATAAGCCAGATTAAATGCTTTGCAAAATAAAGTAGCCTGTTAATTGTTCCCCCATCATCTCTCCTCATTTTTTCTGGTGAGAAAGAATTCCCTAAGAAATCCCACATTCACCATTCTTTTTGTCATTTCCTTGCTCCGTAAAAAAGGGGATAGAAGGAGCTAATGTTTTTGTTTTTAAACTAGAAGAGGAGGATGATAACCCTTGGGTATTGCATTAAAGTGCTTTGCGGGAGAGCACATGGTCCTCTCTATGCAAATCTCCATACCGAGCTTCTTTTTCACAGCCTGCGAATACACTTAGCCCATCATGTCTGGAAATATTCTCCAGGATTCAGGTCCCTCCAGCAGGATCCGAGATTGAAGAGGAAAGTTTAATATCTAATAAGATTAGAGATTTATTCTCTACAACCGGCCGTTAGAAGCTATTAGGGGGAACATGGCAGTGTCACTTTTTTGAGTGGATGTGCTCCGTCCCACTGGCAAGGGATTAGATTCCTTGGGTTAATGGGCCTGGTAGTTTTGGGAAATTATGATGATCCTTGAATGATAATCGGAATCATAATATCCAACGTAAATACTAACAAGGAATAGGAAGAATAATAGAAGAGGAACTGTTTGTATTTATGACATTCATAAGGACATTAAGGATGTCACCCCTTGGACCAGAGAGATAACCTCTCTCCTGTCTCTTACTTTGTCAACTTTATGACTTTGTCTTTTCTGTCCCATTAGCCCCATCGGGTGTATAGCCCGAGTGGAATTGTCCAGAATTTATACCATAACCACTTATCCTTGTAAACAATGTTGGGTTGCTGAATTACAGATTGTGCTAAGTAGTAGCAACTTTCGTTTCCCCGACTGCCAATTTGAATGAGAAAGGGATTCAAGTATTCAAAACAGTTGGGACATTTTTGACAAATTCCTCGGCATTGTTTCCCTCCGAGAGGAATTATGGTCATTACATGGAGAGCCTGACTTTAATTGCATCCGTCACCAGATCTATTGCTGTCCATACAGTTGGGTGTAAAAAAAAAAAACTGTTTCTTCTTCTCTTTTCTAGTGTTATTACGGACTTGAAAGGCTAGAGAATGTAGGATCGGTTGTGAATTATAATTCCGGAGAATTATAATCCATATTCCTGTTTTTCCAAGCTCTTTCGAGCCGGATTCTGAAATTATTAAAATACACAGCCGTCCGGATAGAAGAATATTGCATAACATTCCGTAAGCAAATAGGATACTTTAAAGACGAGGATTCCTTAGCTGGTTATTATCGTTATCATTTACAGTGTAGACATAACAGATTTGTGACGAGTTAGTTCAGTTTTAAGTACGCAGCTTCTTCTCTGCTAAATGTTTGTCATAATTGTAAGTACATTTTTCCATGTAAGACATCACTTAAAAGTTCCCTTGTCCCTTAATACCCTCTTTGATTCCACTGTACAGGGTGTCCCAGGTAAAATTATACGAATTGTTTATGGTATGTGCCGAAACGCTTGTCTCAGTGTCTTTAACCTGGAATCTTATCTTTAATAAAAGACATCAAACTTTAAAATCCGTTCTGTCGTTTCTCAATTATCAATAAACAAAGTTGTACACTTTTATCTGGAACACCCTGCACTATAGTACAAGCTATTCACTAAACAGCTTCTTATTTGCTTTAAAAATCCTGAAAGTGCTAATTCCATGTTTAAATAACGCATTAACAACTACAATACGGCATTGAAGATATGATTTTTAGCTACAGTTTATAGTCTGAAGTTACAACATTCCTCGGTAAATAAATATTTGCGATTTGTTACTTACAGGAAAAAAAATGAATAGGCAAAGAAGCTGATTCTTTGATGTTGGTTTTGATTAAACGAACTGACTACTAGGCGTCTACGGGATTATAATATTATTTATACATGTGCATTATATTAGCAAGTTTTGAGATGTTGAATGAGATAAAAAATATGATATGTGATATGAACTAACTTCAAACTTGGATCGTTTTTTTTCTTCTCTGGTAAAATATATTAAGTGCGTAGGAATTCCAAATGTGGAAGGGCCGGTGGGTATTTGTATTTTCCTAAATATTTTTATTCTAATCAAAATTCATTCCGATCCACAGAATAGAGAAGCCAAGGTGCCAACATAATACCTAACATCCCGTCCTACAACTTCTCTCGAGGAATTTCCATTTCAGACTCAGATTCCAGCTACGCCTAAACCTTATCAGAAAACAAGTCAAGAAGTCCATGTATTTTTTAAATCATCTAAAGGATTGTCAAATAAAATGTTATCGTACTTTCTAATGACATGTTCTCTTACTTAACAATACTGGAATCTGACGAGCCCTTTGACATTCCTAAATTCCAATTCCCTATAATCCTACTGAATTGGAGGTAAATCCCTTTGATTTTACCTGTCAAACATGTACTAAGCTAAACTCCTTACCAACCTGTCACCTCTTAAAAGCCCTGATGGATTTCTGATCCCTGATTATGCGGATTATGCAAGATGGAGCGAAATATCAATTTGCAAATCTCATCAGAATAAAATTAATTTGCAAAAAATCATGAGAATCTTTAAATTCTTTTTGGCTTGTTTCTACTTGAATAGAAACGATTGAGACGACATGACTTCCCTTGACCTCGCCTTCTCTTAAAGATTTACCATGAAAAAAATATCCTCAAAAGCAGTCTGCTTTTTGAAGATGTCATTCTTTGAGGAATTAAAATTCAAGAAGTAGCCTTATACCTGTCACTACTTTACAGTTTACGTATTTCACAATTTCCCAATCTCCGTGCACAACAAGCCACTTACAATCTTCAGAGAATGAGGTATATTTTATGACCCAGAGAAGAGGTCCAACCCGGGGATGTTTGATGGGAGTTATGGAACATTTGCAATATCATTGTAGCTAAATAATAATATAATATCACGGGATCGTGATTCCAATGTCCGGCTGTCATAAGGTCCTTAATGTATGACCCATATATCATACATATATTTTTCGTCATAACATCCTAGCTTTGAAATCCAAGGCAGAGGCCGTGTCCAGGAATATATTGCCGATTTCAAAGTACTATAAACTATAAGTTATTAAAGGGAGTCGTGGCAGGAGGATAATATTTTGTATACAAAGTAGGAGGGAAAATAATAGCTTATATTCCTATATTCCAGCATTTTATTATTATTATTATTATTATTCGGTATAAAGTTAAACCGAAAAACGTGCTTTCCGGGTGAACGGGCGGGGGATGGGAGCGGGTTGGGTTGTCATGTTCCATGTTTAATACCTCTCTCTCTCAGCTATCTCTATATATTTAATGGGATAAATGCCGGAGGTGAATTGGAATCTAATGCCGTGTTTGCACAGTCACCCCTGACTCCGGGAGATAGACGTGAAAATGAGTTTATTATGACGCAATTATAAAATATCAAATCAAGCCCCGTGCCGAACGCTTCTTTGGAGGGTTATGTATAAGGTATGCGTTATGGTTATGTTTTATATTGGATCGGATAAGGAGGAGGAATATTATATGTAGAAGTAAGTAGGAGTTTAATAATAATATCACAAAGGGGAAGTTGATGTTCATTGAGCCCAGATTAAGCAGTTTATAATTGAGGACGTGGAAGAAAGGGCTTTTCGATCCAGATTCCAAACTGCTCATTCGGTTGCAGAACGTTGGGGAAGGAGATACCAGGGAAGAATTACATTTGCAGAGTTCGACGTGTAAGATTAGGCATTATGTTTAGTTTAATATTAAGTATCGGGTGTTCTTCATGTGTGCGGTTTGATGTCTGTCTGTCCGTATTGTCTTTTCTAGGTCGGAGCCTTACACAGGTTAAGGATTCAGTTGGGGCCAATACAATTCATTCACGGAAGCTGGGTCCATGGCTATCTTACTGGAATTATTGTTTTGCTCTATGGTTGGGGCAATATGGGATATCGATATTTGATCGCATGTGCTCATCTTGTTTGCGACACTTTATTATATCCGTTGATATGGTTTATTTATTATATAATAGTATTATAGGGAACCCTTTCGGCTTCCGAACTTCATCACCAGTTCCTCCCCATGTGGCCTTTAGAGTCTGAGGGAATTGACACTAACTAACCCGTTTCGGGATTATTACCAAGTCACCGACTCTACAAAAGGCAAAGGCTCTAATATATTATATTATACTCTTAAGTATGTCATCGGGCGAGAGAGAGCTAATAATCAAGACTTTGAAGTTCTTCTACAGAGCTATTATACAAGTGTATGGATGTATATTGACTCAGGTTATGAGGTACTCTTTCAGAGGAATCTATTTGTCATAACTCAGCCCACAAATTCCAAATATTCCAGAAATCTCAATGAGCCTTCTCACTGGGAATCATAATTAGGAAGGATCTTTTTGCCGGAGGAAAAGTATTGTAGAATGTAGAGGCTTTATTAACCAGTATCTGATCATCGTTATTGGCAATTGAGAATTTAAGATTTAAATCTAGAAATTCCGCTTATTCTCGTTAATACAACACAATGTGAAAGTTCATAATAAAGACACAGTGATGTAGTTTCTAGGGATGTCCCGATTACCGTGTACACGGTCGTGTAGACCGCTAGAATTAAGATTGCACTTAGGAACAAACCCCATCGGGTATACAAATCCTTGGCAAATTATTTGTTAAATTGGCAAAAATTATTTGGAAATTAAAAAACTCTGTAAGAATACGAAATGCGCACACATGAGCTCTTTTTTATCCAACCTCAAAGGGGCAGATGGGATTTGGTTTTTGTGACAAGAGTTTTGAAAACCATTCCTTATCGCAAAACTCTCATGATACGATGTCAGGATCGTTTTAATTTACAACATTAGATAGCCCCTCTCAGCCCCGAGGCAAACGTTGTGACGTTCCGAAACTACGGTTACTTGGCATGATAAATGCTATCAATGAATGACAAAGATGGAATATCACCTCATATTTTATAATGCCTTCAAAAGTTTAATTCTTAAGTTAATAGCCTATGAAGTCGGGTAAATACGGCGAATGTTTTGACTCTGTCCGTTCATATCAGGCGAGGCTGACATTTTAATTTTAAATCAAAGGTCCACATTCAACATTCTCATGTCCAACTCATCATCGCCATCACGTATTTGCCAACCTTCAGGGGAAAGCAATTTAAAAAACACAAAATGTCAAATTGTCAGCAAACATCTCCCGTCACGATTTCCGTTCTTCTTCCATCGCAATTTATAACATCCCTACTTCATTAAAAACTTAATTCCCGTGTATTTTTTTCTAAAACGGTTATCTCAAAGATAGGAACACGAGGCCCTTAAAACCTCCAATTTTTTTCCTTCCAGTTTGCAGTAGTTTGCGGAATCTGTTCCAATTTGAAAACCATAACCTGGCTAGGGCTTTTCCTGGATGCATATCAGATTCTATAATAAAACGGTATATTGTGGAAGTTAAAAGCTTCTCGAACTCTTTCCTATCTGGCAGAATTGGCCACAGGATGAGGATGGAAATATTATTATTATTATTTTTCTAGCACGGGATCTGTAGTGAGAAAGCTACGTGAAAGGGAGCCAGAACGAGGTCGAGACAAGGAAGGATAAAAATGATTTATGTGACTTAAGTTGTCATCTAGGTACGCCCGGTTTTTTTCCACATCCGAACTTTGAATTATATAAATTGTCTCTGGCTAAAAATTGTCACGTGCAGGCGGAATGAGAGATGTCTGAAATAAAATCCCTCTCCGATTCCGGACTCCCATGGTCGAAAAAATTCGGGACTTTGGAGAGGGACAGTTTTTGGAATTCAAACCCTTAAAAGCCTGATTTTGTATATATCTTCCTCCGTTCAGCATCAGCATTATTCGAGGAGACGTGTCGGCGTGGAGTGAACCTTTCCAAGGCTTTAACCTCCCGGGTACCGAAGGACCAAGAGGGTGGCCAGGCCTTCGTCGTGGTGGGTAAAATGTTAATCACAGATTTCGGGTCCACTGACACGGGGCACGTGTCGGGCACTTCCTCATTCACTTTCCAGTTTTTAAAGCTTTAAACTGGAGTCCTTTCGTCACATTTGAAACGCTTTTTCGGAGAGCTAGTTAGGAGGAGGACAATGGGATGAGGAGACTGTACGAGATGGCTATTGTGGGGAAGAGTAATCGATAACTGTTTATTATTACCGATTCAAACCTAAGTTCCTGATTAAAAATACCAAAGTTGGGGTCATAAAACTTTGAATTCAGACATGAGAACTTGAGAGGGGATCGAAATCTGTTTTTTTTAGGAGACGATAAAAAGGACGATGGAACTCTACGAAGTGATAGCTGCAAAATTGAAAATAGACGATCAATACACATGACATGATACTAGGTACGAAACTACCATTTCTGGCTCTAAAATTGATGTCGAATTCTAAAATTTTCGTTTTCAGCAGTGGTCTGAAACCTCTAAAAATTGATTTAACTTTCTAATACAAATAAACGTGAATAAACGAAATGTATTTTGAGTAATTTGACCCTCTTCAAGCTGTACCAAAAACAAAAACTAAACGCAACAATCCAAAAAACTTCAGAAAACAATTAAAACTTTTAATATCCAAAACCCCACCCGATAAACTACTGTTCCAAAACCAAGTGCTACCACCAACACACTAAAACGACAATAAAAATCCAAACCACAAGTTCCGTTTTCTCGGTCTCCAACCGAAGAAGATTTCCTGAGAAACTAAAACGTCACTTCCTAACCAGCTTACTTCTGTACCGAAATAAACGTAATAAATCCAAGATGACCACAGGATCAACGGTTCCTATCCCCTATCCACCATCATTCCTTGTCATGTCATCCTCTACCTCGTTCTACTCGTCCAAAGAGAGGAAGTTGAGGAAACTCATCATGTCATGTCATCAGAGCAACAAAAAACCAAGTCGATCCGTACTGTACCTAAAGTATATGGGAGCTGTGAATCTGTGAATCTTTGAATTGAACCCATCATCACACACTCCTCTCTCACGTTTCAAACTTTCAAAGGGACTCGAGGAATAATGAACAATCAGTCGGATTCAATATCAATTGAAACGGATCCAACCCGGTGCACCCATCTTGAGCAGAACAGATCCCTTTATTACGGTCCTGGCATCTGTCTTACACGCTCCTTATCCTCCGTCGTCAGGACCGAGAGGGCTATTCATGACTTGAATTGATTCGACCAAGTGTGATCGGAAATCATGACGATCATGATCAAATGATAATCCCCCCAACCAACAACACTCCGACAGCCAATAATGAACTGACTCTTCGTGCCAAAGCCTGATTGTCTGCCATTAGAATTTACAATTCATATGATGATCTGTTGATGATTCGAGTCTAATTCATCTCCTCCACCTGAGAATCTACCCAACTACAGGCTCTGTAGATTGGAAACTTGAAATGTAATATTGTGGCTCAGGGATGAATAAATCGGTAAATAAATCCTGAGCCAGCAATGGTTGATTTAAAGGGAAAAAATCCGCACAATTGAAATTGAAACGTTGTAAAAAATGGTGTGTGCAAGTATCACATAACCCGTTACTCCAAATCCTTCCTTAAATGACCGAATCAGTTTTTATGCTTTTCTACTTCCGTTCAATCGGAACCGAGAGATCCCCTAATGTATCGAGTGGAATAGGGTTTGAAAACCCGGATTTTTGGTGAAATATAATCTCATTTCTCGTTGCAAGGCTTAAAAAAGCGTAATTGTTTGAATTATCATCTTTTCATTAGTTCATATGTATTTTCAGAACCCCTAAAAATCAAAATGCTCGCTTAAATTATCACACCAAAAAGCCCCGTCCCCCAAACCCTGCCACGAATAATCCCAAAAGCACCAAACAAGTTCATTCGTACCAAGTACAGTTCCCATTGTTATCCCTGCTACATATATGGTGTGGCCCAAAATCCCAACAATATAAACAAAAATCCAATCTCCTCCGCACTGTCCCGATTGCCGATAATAATAATAATACATGATAACATTGCAAAAACGCTAAAATCTTTGCATGTAAAAAAGTGAGGACAAAGAGGTTCAATTTCAGGCTGTCTATCTGCTCCTTTCTTCTCTAAATGAGTTACTGAAAGGCCTCCATTACTCTTCTACAAGTACATACAACTCTCCTTTGAATTCTCAATCCCGAATTGCACCAGATTCGTATAGAGAAATCAAGTTCCAATATCATCAACCTCTCAAGCAGAGCCTATTATTCTATACAAAGGGAATATATGTGTCATGTGAGCTCTATCTTATCTGTCGGCAATAAAAAAAATCCCGAACTTTCCATCATCAAACCCAATGCAATTCCCTTTGAACTATATTCCAACCTGATTGCACTTGTTCTTTACTCTGTTTGCAGTGTAAAAAACAAAACAGGCTAAACTGCCGTATTTACGTCCCTTTGACATGTCTGTTTTAAGCGGAACGAGTGCACTTTTTGTTTCGCAAAAAAGTAACAAGTTTCCACATTACGCCTTAATTCTGCAAAATCTTTGATCGAAAACCTACTAAGGAATGTACAAATTATCCATTATACTTTCCACTTGTCGCTGAAATGGTCTGAAATGTGCCGTAATTAGTGAAACAATGGCTGCTACAGAGTACAAAGATTGCGAAATCGGCTCAAACTGACACATTCTCTAAGATAAGAGGAGCGGCGGAAAGCTATTCTATTAAACGCATATAAACCGTAGAGATTCTCATTTCTGAGAACGGGATAGTAATGGTAAATAATCGAAATTCTAGTTTGCTGCTGATGAAAAGAGGGATAGCTCGTATAGAATGGAATTTTAAGGAGATGAAGAAGAAGTGCAATTAAACGAGGAGGCATGTCAACGTTTAAACCGTTTAATTATCAGCCATTTACCACCCTAACCAGCTTCATCCTCCCGACTACCATAATTGGACGGGTTGGGAAACCCTAACGGTCCTCTACAAAGAGTCGTGGAGAACAATAGCCGAGCTGAAACAACAGCTAGGAGGCTTTGAATTTGGTTATTTTGGACCTTTGATTCATGTCACCATTTAAAACATTCAAATATTCAAATTCAATCCAATGCGGTTGCAGTCACGCAATCTCAACTCCTTATGTCAAATTGGAATGGAATTGCAAAGTTTGAGGAGGTGGACAGAATGGGATAAATGAAACATTATTGCCATTATTTGCGAGTTGGACGGCTCGTCGCCCAAAACCCATTGTTGTCCATTGCAGCCATACTCTCCTATTCTTTGACATTCCCAACAAAAGCGAGTCTTTTTGGGATTTGTAATTTAGAATCGAGATTTGGGTCCCAGGCTCTCCTCCACATTATTGACTCTAATGGGCATATATGTCACACCTTAAAAATGAACAAATCACACCTAAAACATTTGTTTTTAGCTACTAACTGGATCATCTACTCCGATTCTTGTTCCGATACGGAGAAAAACTGCAGATCTATAAATAGGCTCGGGAACTGTACTTTGGAAATTAAAACAAAAACTTGGACAAACGAATCTGTGATCATCCTGTCCTTAAGAGCACTGAATTAATCGTTAAAAGAAAGCGATCGAGAGAACAACACGCTTTGCCTATCGTTAAAATCATAAATATTCAGTGACTGATTTATAGTCAGGAAATTCACAAATGACAATGACACTTGAGACTGACTACAGGACAGAGATATGAACGAGGAGATGATGTTTGATGTCGCAAATTCATTTACAATTTGCAATGATGATGATGATGATGCTGCCGTGTGGCTATTATTATTACTCTGCCATTCCCATCGCTCTCTGTCCTAGGATTTTTGGCCTGTAGATTCTAATTTATTTCCAAGTGTCAGAATCGCTGTAATCGGCAAATGTGACCACGGAACAGATTGAATATCATCATGAATCATGACAGGAGAACATCAACTCTGCCACAGGGAATCATTGCTAGATAGACGGGCGGGATTCATTCCGCATCATCCGCTTGTGAAATTATACAAGTCTAAACTTACAATACAAATCCAATTCTTTCAAACTCAATAACAGATTATTCCTCATTCCATCACGAAAAACTAAAACTTGCATTCTATTCTATTCTTGCTTTTTTATTGTCAATGAGCTGCAATTAGAAATTGCACAAACAACATAGGAGGAAACTACCGCTTCGACATTTGACAAGTAAATTGGAGCTAAACAGGAGCACAAATTTGTAATAAAATGTCGCCAATAATAAATTGCAGAACGATACTTTCGTGTAAAGTAAATGCCGTTGTAACGAATATCTCATCTCTGTAACGAGTTTAATAACCATATACAATCCTTAAAGTCAACCTCAAGGCATCAGGTAGAAAATGTAATTATTTGATGATATTAAATGTGAAATCTACGACAAGGCTTGAGTTATATTATTTCAGAGAGATAAGTCCCAATTTATGTGTCAGACGTGTTTCAGATTTTATCCCTCCTTTCATTTGTCCTCTTCTTCAAATCGTTTTCAATCAGTTGATGATTTTTTTATTTCTAAAAATAACTCCTAACTCCTAATCATCCATCTATGTACTTATCCTTTAAAAATAGATCAAATAACTCAACTTAGAAACTCTCCGATTCCGGCACAAAAACTCACCTTAATTTTTAAAGCACATTTCCGAGTGTTCTGATGATAAGTCCAGTGTCGAAGGGAATTCACCCACTCCTCCTAATCCATGAGCTGAAAGAGTGGCCTTTCATTAATCCAGCCAAAAACCACCACCTCAAACTCCTTCACCGACCTGTAACAACAAGAAAAAACAGAGGTTTTATTACAAGACTCTCCAAGAGTACATCATGGAGATAGATGCCTCCGAGCCATTTTTTTGCTTCCTTACAATTTACAGAGATAGGAATTATAATTTATTTTACAAGAAAATATATCAAATATCAACTGTACAACTTGTATTATATCCTTATAACTCCTCTCTGGCTATCTTCAAATCTACGAGGATATAAATACCTCTCTCTCTAGTTCCCTGTCTTGAAAAACAAATTCAAACTTCTTTTGTACTTTCGAACTCGTAAGTCTGATGTACTGGAAGTTTGTGAAGGGAAGGTGCCCTTAAGTCCTGTAGCTCTCTCTAATGTACAGGGTGTCCTATAACAAACATAGTCCTTTGTAACGAGTTAACCCAAGTGACCTATATCTGTCAGTGAATCACATTGGTCAATGTTCGTTTCTAAGTGGCGACTTGCTGTTGGAACACCCTGTATTTGCACGCTAAAAAGCTAAGTTAGGTTGAGGAGCTGCATTTGAGCATAAGCCCTTCACATAGCCTTATTACCTACGAGAACCAAGTCCAGGAACAACCTACTCCGGAGGAATATTAAACCGGCGAGGGAAGTTATCTTAAGATATTTTTTTCAGAGATGACTTCTATTCAACTATCAGAAACCCCCACCACCATTACCATCCTCATCTTTATTATATAACCTAACCGTCCGTCCCTTCGTTAGGGTTTTTAAGATGAGATCAAGTCTTGGGTTCCTGGCCTCGTATTTTGTATATTTATCCTTGTTATATTGCTGACTAAGGTAAGGCATCAGGAATGGGCTTCTATTCTACACGGCCTGTTCCTTTAGATTCTATACCTTTAAGTTATGGATGTTAAAAAACATTTTGGATCTTTGGCTGGAAGGCTGGAGGCCTGAATTTGAGCACCGTACCATGCTTCGTGTACATCCCTTGTTTTAAAGAGCCCTTAAGCGATTTACCACAGCGGAGGAACTGGGATTCCTCGTCTCCCTTTATTTATTAGAAGTAAATCCCTGGGCTTCTTCATTTCGAAACTCAGGTTCTTAAGTCATTTTTCATAGCGTTGTACGAGATTTTACTATGTTTATCCTCTGGTTTGGTGTAGGGGATTTGGGATAATTGCAACCTTTATTAGTTTTGCAGTTGCATAAGTTTACAGTCGCTTTTTTTAATTCGAACGTTTCCAACTGTTGTAATTAGCAAGGATGGGATTAGGTCTGGAAGTCAACGAACCCCAATAGGACCATTTAAAATTGACGTTTTTGAACCATAATTTTTTTACTTTCAGAAATCCACAAACAACTCGTGTTTTCTTGCTTTAATAATTCTGTTTTAGAACTTATGAAACTTTTTCGCAGGAAAAAGCCATAATTAATGGGTATGATATTTCCACTCCTAATTTCATCGGACATTTCCTAAAAAGCTACTCTCCAACAATTCCACTTTAAGAAGCAGAAGCAGCCACTTCCAGACTGCAATGGCAGCCCCAACGTTGAAGTCCAACAGAGCCGACAAGAACTTACGAAAACCTCCTAGATCTAGTATAACGTCGAATAAATGTATTTGCATAAGCGGTGGTGGTCCGGTCTCAGAACGAAAAGTACGAAATTCCCTTCGACCCTGTCTGGTCCCTGACATTTCCTCCGTCGAAATTCATCGTGACTGATGATGCCAAGAGGAAGATGATGTTACGAGATGGAAGAGCACTTAATGATCTCCGAACGGACACTCTCCGACTTGGATCATTTCTACAGACATCTAGAAATGCATTGACTCGCAGTTTGAAAAATGGAACTAATACTATTACTTCCATTGCAATATTATCATGTCGAGGTCGTCAGGGTGCCTCTAGGAAGACGTTAGGAGTCTTGGACTAAGGGCATGGAGCAGGAGCCAGAGGGTGCCTTCAAATCCAATGTAATAAGTCCGGTAATGGAATAACCTTCTTACAATTCCAAATCCGAATCCATAAATATATTAGACGAAGAGAGGGACATGATATATTAAGTACCATCTGCTCCAGCCCTCACGGAAACTGCCCTTCTTGACCCCTTCCCTCTCTTATCTATTTCATTTGATCCTACTTAACATACTTGTAAGCCCCTGGAGACGGCACTAACCTCAACTCCCTGACCCCTCCTGCCGAGACTTGACTGACGGGCCAGTGTCATTTGCGGGATCATTAATAATTACGAAAAGCACGGGTTTATTAGACTTCTTTCTTACAATAAAACAATCTTTAGTTCGTATGAAGTCTCGGATTTTTAGAGGAGCTGAATTCGAGTATTTTTTTAGAAGAAACGCTTTCATTAGAGCGTTTACCTGTTGACCTATCGGTTTTCGACGAAAATGCGTCCAAAGCTTGGAAAACTCTTAGACTCTCAGAACTGTTTCCATAATAATAAGTTACAATGTCGAATAAAACAGTCCTTAGTCCCCTGAGCTGGTACAAAAAAGCGTAATGGTTTATCAGTTGCATTTAGTTCCATCCCGAGAGAGCAAGCAATTAGCAGTCCACTTTTGTCCTTAACTCATCCCCAACTCCGTAGCTCTCGGGATTATTAACTGCCACTGCACAAACACAAGTGTACACATTAGGATTCTTACTATTATCATTATCCCGATAAGAGACTAATTTACAAAGGCACTAGACCTCTTGTTTGCTCTTCTCCTCGTAATAATAATAATATTACGTGATCATGAACTTACATCCAAAATCCACACTCTCCTTCTCTATTAATGAAGGAAGATGGGAATAAAAAGCCTTTCAAGGGCGGCTGGTACGAGGATGCATGGGGTAGTACAGGGTGTTCCAATTAAAAGTGTCCCCATTTTCAGCAAAAATCGACATTAGTAACGAACTTTGGTAAATACGATACACTGTCGCATTTGTGGGGTCACCCTGTACATGGAATGCACGTTTGCGTAAATTAGTAGACATATATGTAATTATTATTACACTCCAGTCATTATTCCTATCATTGTGCAGAATGAGAGCCTTTGTTTTCCCAGCCCTCTGGTTCCTATTCAGGACTAATCTAGAGACGGGGATGGAATCATTCCAGGATTTAAATGGAGAAAACATGAGAGACAATTTGTTTGTTTCTACGTGTCTATGGATCATCATGATATCATGAAGCGGATGCTAGTATTGATGATGATGATGCTAGAGACATTTACATTTTACATCCTAGAGATACTATAGTTTAAGCTAACTCCATTAATCTCCCTCATCCTAACAGCCACCGCAACCAAGTACGGACGGAGGATGGGAAATTTAGATGATTGTTACGACGATTGCTTGCATTCACGGAGAATTTGCAATAACCGGCGGAGTTACATGTTTGTTGGATGTGTAATAAAATAATATAATCGCTCTAACAACATTCGAGATTCGAGAGAATCATGAAGAGAGGTTTCGGGCCTCGACTCCCTCAATTTCATCATATGAGATCATCTCTAATGAAGTAAATAAAGGCTTAATAATAATGATGGAAGAATAACGAAGGGGAAACCCTAGCAGTCCAGTTCCAAGCTTGGAACTCTAATGAATGATGGATCATTATATGAATCCTTTTATGCATCACAATATGCATGCCAACAACGTCAGGATATAGGCATAACACAAAGGCCGGATAGTGTGCAATGTCCAAAAAACCGTGTACACGGCCGAGTAATTCATTTTAGGGACGAAATGACAACACATTAGAAGCATCTCAGGCGACAAAGGTCCGAAAACTGAATATAGAAACTCAACTGTGTACTCGAACCCATTGAGACTACCGGGTACCCGGCCGACTCACATCATACCTATAACCCCTCTCCATAACATACCACATACCCCTTTGACATGACACATGTGAAGTGTTATGGTTGATGGTCTAATGAGAATAATGATCGGTGGTGGTGGTACGGTAGATGGATTAGACGAGATTATGAGAAATCCACATTTCCCATTAAGAGAAAACAACAAGGATGTGTCTATGTGTGTATCTAGTAATAATAACGTGTAATGATAATACTCTGCACTTACTACCTACAGTGCAATAATCCAATTCCATGGGCCTTGCTTTCTCTCTAGAAATAGAGCCAAAACAAGCGGTAATATAAGACGGAGGATAGTAGAGATAAAATAATAATATTCCAAGTCCTATTATTAGTTCAGAAGGCGTAAGAACGGAGCCGGAAAGTTTAATAAACTTAGGGAAACGTGTAATTGAGGACTTGTGGAGCGGACACGGGATTAAGCTCAGACGATAATAATAATATTCTATGGAATATGGAACAATAATAATATTCCCGTGAAATCTACTACTTGATTATGCTTATCCCATTTACTTCCCAAGAAGACATGTCACATATTCCGTCCGTAATTTGTAACCCTCCGGGGATTCAATGGCCTTTAACTACGAGCCAGTATGTAGTGCAGAGTATGTAGGGCCAAAAGACAGCCGATTAAATTTAATATCTGCACAATCTACAGTACTTGAAGACAGTAAGTGTATTATTTCCCGACCGCAGAGAAGAGCTAGATATTCTAACCTCTTTGGCCCTGTCAAGTCAACCGGAGGGGAAATAATAATAATATTATGTTTAATATTATGTGTAGGAATACTAACATCCTAAATGGGAACTAAATCTACTCTAAATTCCAGCTACTAAACCGTCTCATCTTCACCCAGACCAAGAACACTATTTAATAATGCTCATAATACTCGACGACACTTGACAAAACCTTTGCCCTTTGGCTTCTTTCTCTCGAGTCCTGTGTTTCGAGAAGCTCGTATTAAATTATTATGTAAAGGAGGATAATGATGATACACACTTGACCTAGTCAATTTATTTCCATTTATACGAATTACGATAATAGCTCTTGGCTTGTAAAGTTCAATTTAAGAGGGTTTCATCAATTTTATATGGTCGTTTTACTACACGGCCGTGTACACGGCTTCCATTCATTTTATATCCCTAAGTCTCAAGGAATAAAAAAGGCATTGGGCTCCACCATGTTCCATTTCGAAACCAATTAACTCCTTCACTTTCATAGCTTTTCTGTTCACAGCTCTCGACAATGGCCGCATGTAGCTCCTCTATATATCCAATTAAATGAAATTTTATTTTTATTGCACATTCAGTTGCAATAATAATAGACTGGTATTTATATGAGCCTCTCTGGCTTTAGAATGTCGGGACATAACTTCAAACTTACGATCTCTATGTCTATATAGGGGGATGCATAAAATAGCAATGCCATTCAAGTTATAGGCAGTTGTGGAAGTTGGAGAGGAACGGAGGGTTAATTTCGGTGAAATATAATTCACATCTCTCAAAAGTCAAGTATTCGGGGAAGTGTTTTGAGTTTTGTTGAAATGGAATTGAATGAGACTTACGGTTGAATTCCGGGTCTATTTGCCTAGGTTATAGAGATATAGACCGTAAATTCGCGTTATAAGACGCTACTTGTATTGCTTAAAATGAGCTGGGATGCGGTTTATCCAAGAAAACGATTTGACGCCTTTGGGTACAATTAAAAATTCAGCAATTGTGTCTAAATCTGCTAAATTCAAGCAATTGGAACCAAATTCATTGTCTTATTTCCATAGATTTATAGCTAAACTTATTGTATGGGTGCGATTTAATTACTACTTTCTATTGACTACAGTCAAAAATAAGCCCCTGCGGTTAACTTGAACGCATGCGGCTTATAACAAGGATTTACAGTACTTAAAACGCACATAAAGAAGCCCAGAACCATAATGTGACTTTTCAACTACAGTATACAGTCAGAAATAAATCCATTCAGAAAATAGAAACGGTGGTGGTGGTATCATAGCTTCATCCACCAAACTTGATGTTCCGTTAACTTATTCGTACGCAACACGCCTTAAACTTCCTCCCGATCTCGATGAGCATAATGATGATGAGAACAAGGCTCTGGATGACAAACTTTAAATTCGTACAATAACCTAGAGTTCCGAACTCCAAGTTTGGATTTCAGTTCCGGTGGGGCTTAGAAACAGGGAATATAGGAGAGGTGGTTTCGGAACCCCTCCTTTCTGCTCCGTTTCCGAAGAGCAAGTAGTTGTTGTTCTTGTTCTTGTTCCTGGTGGTCCTGTTCAACTTGTGTATCTCTAACTCTATATTTAATTACATAAACTTCCCTGTCCTCCAACTCCAACATACTTCCATCCCTCCTCCTCCTCTCTTCATTACGGGGGGATAATTAATGGAATTACTCCTGGAATTCACTCAAGCCAAATGAGTCCTCAATATACCACCGCTATTTTACTCCCCGGCTCAAGAATAGAGCAGAGATAATATCATTTCTATCCAAATTCCGAATAGTTTGGACGAGGAATCCTGGCCGTAAACCTCCTCTTCGATAGAGACCATTTCCGCTCTTAAAGCCAAGAAGTTTCTCCGACTCATGATATCAAAGCCTTGGTTCCGTTAAATATATTCATCCTATTCCTCCTCATTCTACATACTGTTTACAGGCCAAATCCTGGGCAGCAGAGATACTCTTTCGAGATACAATAATTTATATTGTCTTCTGTTGACTTGCCCTTGTCTACCTTCTCCTTGGGAAACCAAGGACGGAACCGCAGAAGGAACGGGACTTTAATTGCCTCTCATAAATCCCGGAGAGAAAGTCTAAACCCCCCGAACCCAAGTGTAGAGCCGATAATTTGGAATTAATTGCTGTAATCAATATTTTATTTAATGCCATTTCTTTCCCAGATTCCCTTCCTCTCAGCTTAAACGGCCCCATCAATCCCGTTCCTTCTCTTACTAGGCCTTCTTTTGGATTTCCATTCCATCTAATTTTGAGGCTGGGAATGGTCTCTAAATCCTCATCTCTCCAAGGGCTCCGTCCCGAGAAATGCGGATGGATGAGGAGGAGGCGGAGATAATACGAAGCTATCAACATCAACTATTGCTGCTCTTTTTGCAACTCGAGGGAAAAGAGATTTAGAGAAAATAACGGAGATTACTTGGAGGAGGAATTTGGAAAGACTCAAAAGTATCTGGGAATGAAATTCCAGAGTTAACGACGGCTCATCCAAGCCAAAAATAAAACCCATCATCATCTCTCGCCTTCCCCGCCTGATAATAAGATCAACGGCTCACTTTTTACTCTGACAGTCTCTCACGCCAAAGTTAGGGAAAAATATCCATCTTTCTGGAGAACTATAGAACCGATATACAACTCATTAGTTCCATCTCACACAGTTTCAAGTGAAAAACAAAAAGTTTGCGCCTCAAAGTTCCTTCTTGGGAAACCATTACCGGGGATTCTAATTTCCTAATTTTCGGATATTTCTAAGGATATCAACATTCTTTGTTCCTAATCCAGAGTTCCCGTTATAGTTTAAGCATCGTTAATGTTATTAATAAAAGCAGCCGTCCCTACTGCTTACATTCAAAGGGAACTGGGAACATTGAAGAATTTCGGGAATTATTAAAAATTCCCATTTGGAATGGGGAATTAATATTCGTATAGTTAGCCCCTGAGGGGACTTTCCGTAATGTGACCTCGACTACATTCTTACAATCCATCATTCCCCGTCGGGCATGAGAAATGGCAGAGACTCATATGCCATGATATATGAAATCAAATTGAAATTCCTGTTCCCTCCAAGTCCCAAGATCAGAGATCCTAATAAATAATATCTCTTTGCGATCTAAAAATAGCTCGCCTATCCCACTGCCACAATATATCCATCTCTATGCTCGGGGGAGAGAAAAAATCCCTTCCGAAATCCCTTACTTCCATTAAAGTCCGATCTCCAGGGAACAATTTCCACGCCATTCAAGATTTAATTACTTTTGGCACATAAGGCGAGAATAATGGGAGAAAGTGAGCAAGACCGATAAAAATAACGGAGCTAACAACTACGTAAAGTCCCTTGGATTTCTTCGCCTCCCTCGCCAAAGGAAACCACTAATACACTACCCTCCTATATCCACCACATATTATCCTATTTCTTTCACCGATACCTCTCCACGTTATTTCACTCGTACCTCTCTACGTTAGAGTGTTGGGTAGACGGAGAGGGCCAACGGGTTCAACCAACCGGAAGAAACAGGAGGGAGAGAAAGTCTAAGACAATAAGGCGACTGAGCTTTGGTCAAGCAATAATGCTACACATAACAAGTCACTCTGACTTTCCCTCGCTCTAAGCCCAAACTACAGCTACCTTAACATATATATCCACTTAAGAGGAGAAAAGGACAGGAATCCGGCCCCAGGTTCAAACGGTCAATATTATTGCTCGGGACTTGACTAGGAGGCTAGTTAGGTATAGGGAGAGTTAATGGATTAAATGCAAAAGCCGAGAACTGGAGAAGGAAATGAGGAAATTGGATTGTAATCAGCTCGAGTATTCAAGCCTCATTCTATTCGTGTTCCTCGCTCAACTTACAACTTGATAGTTGAGGAGTTAAAGTTATAAGTGAGTTAGATCGGCTCAGAGAACCCAGTTGACCAACCCGACTTTTTATCGGGGATTTTAAGAGAGAGAGGGTGAGAGAGCAGGTGAGAAAGATTAACTAAACTGACGCTTTGGCACACGAAACCACTCCCACTTCAGTCCTTACCTTTCGTACTGTCAGCCAAACGGCTAGAAAATCCCGTGCTGACTCAAAGGCAACCAACTCCACAACTTAACCCCCAAGTCCAGACATAAACCCCGAAACCGGGTTCCAAACCCCGTGACAGGAGCATGTTTTACGAACGGCCCCGCCTTCCCTTATTTACAAGCACGTTATGTCTCAATTAATTTCAAGACGATATAACACCAACACCTACCACCACTACCTACTATCGGAGTTGACAAGGTATTTAGTCCCTGTTATTTACCTATTTATATTTATATTGCGGAATAATAATATCTAGGAAGGGGGTTAGTTGGGCTGTAATTGGGAATATTATGTGAATTAACTTCCGCCTCCTCCGTACTTTCTCCTGTTGGCAGAATGGACTTTCCTGCTCTCCAGCCTTGCACCTGCCACACTCAAACTTTCTCTCTTTTTCCTCTTATCCTAAGACGCTTTCTTTGGGCCTAATTGCCACTCCTTCTTTCTTTTTTTATTTCTTTCCTCGGTTTTTTTAGAAAAGTTCTTTCTCTCCCTTTGTTGTTTCAGGTTGAGCAGGTTGTCTTTCATCCTTTCGCCATTCCCATCAGTCAGCCTCTGATCCGTGAGGAATTTCTCTCCGACAAGAAAGTCTGGAGAAGTTAGGGAGGAGAAAGTCCCTTTCAATCCGACTCCCTTTAATTGCAGGCCGAGTATGTATAGTCCTATATTTATAGCTCAGGATTGCATTGGGATGAATTCAATGAGTCCGTAGATGCTATTAAAAGCTAGGAGAGATAGGAAGTCAAGAGTCAGTTGGACTGGGATTGTTGTACTTGTTCATCTTCATAGTCTTCATGGTTCAATCAGTTTTTCAAGGCTCAGTACACCCGGTATTAAGCAACTGGAGGCTATACTACTAGAAGGTACTAGGATGGGACAAAGACAAGGCGAATCCGCAGTACAATGGGACAATGAGGCTCTGGAATGGAGTGGAGGCAGCTCAGTTGCTCAAGATGCATTCGTCATGTCATCCGAAGCAATTTACGGGGGAAATGCAATCCCGGATTGACTTTACCAATAGCACTTTAATCTACCGTTTCGCCGCTCTCAGTCTTCAAGTTCAAATGCATCTCATCTGTTAAAGAGAGAGCTCTCTCTCTGAGAGATTGGTTCCCTGTACAAGTCCCCATGGGGAATTATACTAGGAGAGGCAGAAGGTTCTTTAATTTACTTTTCGGAAGTGTGTTTGAAACAATTATTCCAGTGGGCGTTTATTTAGAGATGTTTCTACCCCAAGTTGATGCTCTAGTATTTATCTTTGGGAGAGAGGGGGCATTTCTCGGATAATCCTCAACGACGACCTTCTCTCTTGCAATAGCATTATTGGCAGAGGAATGCCCTCATCCACTGGCTACTAGATTGGCAATATATGATACTATCTATAGGAGGTTAGAGTTAAGGACTTTTAGCTTCTTCATCGTAAACGTATCTCGTGTCTTGTGGCTTGGCTTGGCTTGGCAGTGGTGGCTTGTTATGCCGCTAATAATTTCCAAGGGAAAGAACTTCCCTCAAGTCTAATCCCAAATCTGGAGTCTTAACGGGAGAGTTGGGACAGGAGAGTTATGATATGAGTTCTGGGCAAAGCCTCCCTTCCCTCTAATATAATCGTAACTTTGTGAATGAAAAGCTCGTGTCTCCCAATCCGCCAGAAATGCACTAAAGAAAGCATTATCGAAGAATTATTCTGATCTTTGGAAATGAATCGGGATTTTCGACGAGGAGGAGGATGACAGGATAAATTAGCTAGTAATGTCATTATCAAGCCATCATTATCTAATTGAGTGTTTTAATTTCAATTGATCGTTTTTAATTGGAAGTTACTATGTTTAATAGAAACATTAGGGAGTTGGACTCCAGGCTCAGGCACCGTGATTAATTATGAGAAATGATGAATGGAACTAAGTTTTGAGAATAAATTTCCAATTCGGAAATTCGAAGAAACGGTTATGAAGGTTCAGTGCTCACTTCACAACAACTACCCCATGGGGATATATATAATTTGATAATATTTTATATAATATCCGAGAAGAGTACAAAGAAAGTGTAATAAATATGCTGAACTTGGAGAGGAGAAAGAGCGCCGGAGGAGAGAGAAGATGCTATTCCTAGACAACACAAAGTTCCTTTGTGTACAGAAGTTGACAGATTCAAAAGGGGAATATGTCACCTATATGTCCGGCCCTTATGGCAGCATATGATAATATTATACTTTATTACGGGGTGAAAGCCTTTCATGTTTTTACCGTGTCTGTCTGTCCGTCGTGCACCATAGCTCGCAAACGGTGGAATAATTTCAAATTCACAACGTTCAAAATATTCGTTTGAAGACCGAGCACGGTCAAAGATCACATTTGGCATATGTAAATCGTTGAAATGGTATGGTCGAGTGTTACTCAACGCTCTACTGTTACATAACTTTACTCTATGATTGGGGAAATATGAGAATCTTGTAGAAAACGACTATCATGTTAAATATTATTTGAAGTATTTTCGTGTGGTTTCCCCCTTTTATGATATTCGTTTTCACCAGTTTATTATAAATATCATGCAACCCGCTTGTAAACAGAGGCCTTCTAACAGCCCAACCTCCTCTCCCAGAATATGAAATGATACTAGAAAAACAAGGATGTAAAGTCGAGTCTGTCTCGGAATATTATTACACTGGAGTCCGTGTCCCATCTTTCCGCTGTTTTACATAACAAGGACACTTCCAGCACCATACGCTCTCAGAACTTTGAACAAGCACCACCACCATCAGCCAATAACAACAACAAAAACAACTTTCCTCAACACTTAGTCCTCAAGTTGTTACTTAGAAAGGCTGTTGAGAACAATCTGGGATTGCATTATCGGGTCGGTTGGCTGGCTGTTGTCTTTTGGGCGGAAGAGGGGCTTGTAGCAGGTCGTGGAGTCAAAAAATGAAATATTGAGCTGGAAAGTTTGGGAACAATAAATATTCCTCTAGAAACAACAAAAGGCAAGTCCTCCTTTGTTTCCGGCCAGAACACTTGTTTATCATTTGACTTTCCACTTATATAATATTTCCCGAGACAAGTCCAACCTACTCAAACTACTTACTCATCATCTCTGTCCATTCTACCAAAAACTGGCTGCTGGGGATTAGGTACACGTTTTCAACTATTATTATTCCTCTCCTTCTTATTAGCAATTCATTATCGTCTTCAGATCCTCACCATCCTCTTGATGACAGGCTGAAAAAGTACGAGATTAAGCCTTTCATCCCAACTCTCCTTTGTCTCTCTGTCTTGGACCAAATGAGTTTTTGGAATGAATAACCGAACCAAGGGCTATAGGCTCTTTGTTTCAACAAGCGGAGCAGAAGAGTCGTATGGGAGAGACCCGTTATTAGTTACATTAACTTATTATGATGAAGTAATAAAGTTAGGAAGTAAATATTTTCCCCGACAACGAGGACGTCTTTAGTTCTTTTCTAGTCTGAAGACTCATTAATTCAAGTTGGCAGAAAAAGAATGGAGGAAAACACGTTCTTGCAGCTTCTCATATTTTATGTTCCCCAAAAGGTGGGCACAAAGCACAATCACAATCGGCACAGAATTCCCGTCTCAAAACCTTCAAATCCCTTTCAAGTTGTAGAACACCTTAGTATGACTTGGCTTGGAAATGCATGGACTTTTTTCTCAATGAAAGTAGTTGACCAAACAAGAAGTAAATGGGTCGTGAGAGGCTGAAGTCAATGGCAGTAGATCCCATTCAGTTTGGTTTGGAATGTATTCGGATCTGGAATGAAAAAAACCGAACTACTTCTTATTTAGTCACCTAAATCAAGACTGTCGACTGAGTGGGAGTCTAGTTCCTGTGACAAAGGTCAGATTTTTAAAGGACAACATTCCTCCTCGGAGGAAGGTTGTGTCTCTGAAGAATTTGTCACAAATATCGGGACTCGAGTTACCAAGGTTCGTGGAAAAGATATTTTTCTGGAAATCTGGAAATCAGTAGAATTGCGACCTTTTTATGAAATTTCTTGAAATTACCAAAGTTTCACATTTTTTCCGTTTAAATACGGAAAACATCGTGTTTTAATGCATTTTTTGAATTTCGGAGTTTATGTGCAAGAACAGAAATTTAAGCCAAACATACCAGCTTTATAAAATTTAAATGAACTGCACATCCCCAACCTATATAAATGATATTCCATGGGAAAAATCTGTTTTCAGCAACCCTCTCCCACCTACTTAACAACTCTTGCGGTTACAACTTATTAAAGAAGCCGTTTTAAATAACCACACTCCATATTCGGGGTCCTGTCCTTCATTGGGGTAGGGCACGAAGAACTATAACAGGTTGTACTTGTACATAATATAAATATTTCTTCATCAACTAATTACACCAGAACACAAGTCAGTCTCTAAAAAACAAAAAACAGCAGAGCAGAGTTCTGGCTTTTAAAATCTCAAGTTCCCAGCCAAGCCCTTAACAAGGACATTATTATCCCTTTCAAAAAGGCAGGGTTTTGTTGTAAGAGCCGAGACTTTCATTAACAATTCAGTCACCACATCCTGCCATATGGACTCGAGTCATATATAAATTCCACGTCAGAGTTCTACGATATTCTACCTCCATTTCCGCTCAAATCAAATGGATCGACGGGACTCCAGTTTCCAGACAGATTTTAAATTTTTCATAATCAAAACAGAAGCATTCCTCCTCAAAATGCTGAACAAAAGAACAAGCCATTTGCACGGGACGAAGGGCTACGACACGGAGCGGTTAAATAAAAACTGTCACCTCTCCAGCCTCCAAGAAAGATCCTCTCTGCAGATTCTAATATATCACTCCGTTTTTTGATAAATGCTCCTGATTCTTAGCTCGGAGGCTGTTTTCTTGAACACAATCATACGGGAATAATAAAAGGTGTCTGGCCGGACTGACCACCTCCTGGGCAATTTAACATTTAACTGACTTTGTCATCTCATTCCTCTTTCACACCTTAGAACTACTACCAGGCCCCAGTATTCACTTCCACTTACTTACAGTCCAAACTTATTACGGGCATAAAGCTCCAAGTTTTGCTGGAGGAAAGTTGGAGTTGGAGTTGAGGGAACTTCTCAAATGGTTGATTGGATGAGATAAATCAGGGACATGTATAAGTCTAACTAACTCTCCGTGTTAGGCAGAGTGATATATCATCAAAAGAATTCCTCTCCACTGACTTTTATTCAATTGGATAATAGTAGGGCAGGAGCTGGAGATGGTCACTCTGGACTCGACACGGGTGGGTGGGACAGCTGGACAAACGGACAGGACGTTTCTTAAGAGACCTTTCCTTTGTTCCAGAGATGAAAGGCTTCTGGTCGATTTCTGCCTGGGAGTGTTATTATGAAAAAGTTACGTGAACTTTTCTTTATGTGCACGTAAATCGGTGGGGGTTTTTAATCATTTTAACTGCTCCCTATATATAGAGATAGGAACCGTGTTGCAATAATACTAAGGTATCGTTGTCCAAATAGAACCTATTTGCAGAAGTCAGGAGAGGCTGATTATTTGCATTTTAACAACTTTCCCCAGCTCCTTCTCCCAAAGTCAACATTTCGCAAGTCTTATTCCTATTCTGCTTAAGAGGGACTCCTCTAGCCTCGGAATTAAAATATTAAACCCGACCTGGAAATCCGCAACTCGGGCATAGGAACCTCTCGATGACTAGTGTAATAGGAATAGACTGGTTTAAATATTTTCCTTGAAGCCTTTTAAGATTTACATTCTGCTTGAGAAATGAAAAGGGCTTTTATTCTTCCTCAAATACGGTTAATGCACATGGATCTGGTATAGGGAACAACAAAGTAGATGTGATGGAAATATTTATAGGACCCCTAATATCGACATCTTGAATCGTCTTGAGTTGAATAAAGAAACTTCTGTCGGTTTCCTTGAGGGGATAGAGAATTCCTGCTGGGCTGGAACTGTTGGGATCTTTTGCGGGATCTCGGGTTTAAAGTACATGCGGGCCTGGATCCACACCATACATAATGTATTATATCCGAGACGACCAAGTCATCATCATCTTTACAAAGTTTCAAAAGAAAAGCCCCGTCAGACAGAAAAGTAGGCTTGGATCCGAGAGGGCATTGTGAAATGGAAATGATGCAAAGGAAGGCTTTCCATTCACGATTTCAAGGCACTCAGAATCATTTCCCTCACATTGAAAAGAGTCAGTTTGGGTCACCCTGTCCCAAGGAATCGGATGGATATTATAAAATCAACCGTTTCAATGAGAAACTACTCTTAAAATCCCTTAAATTCCTAAAGAGTTCCTCTTCCTCTTGCCAAAATCACCCATTCATCCCCGAGCCTGTTTCTGAGACATTCCCACATTATTCCAGACTTATCAATGCTAATTGAAGTCAGGGACAGAAGATCCGTAGTAGTAAGGATCTATCTGGTGTCTGGTGGTTGGGAACGGGACTGGCTTTTGACAGATTGAAAACATCCTATTTTTAGAACTTGTACGATGCAATAAAGAGTTAAAACGGGAAAGAGAGTGTTAATAGCTTTGACAGGAGGTCAAATCGGAGGAAATTTGACGGAACGGTAATCGGTGTCAACTCCCAATTGACACCAAGAACCCAATTTCAAACTTTTTTGGAAACGGGACGGGGTCTCAATTTTGTCAGGCCTCGACAAAGGGAAATCGGATTGGATCCGTATAACGAGGGAAACGGTAAAATATTAAAGTTGAGAAAAGAACCTCAAAAGCCACAAGAGGTGAATGGAAAAAGTTGAGTTTGTTGTTATTTTCTAGATATTTTTATTGTATCGACACAAACACTGTATTTGGACTCCACTCCAATAACATCTCAACCCAAATCGAATGTACTTGTTCTCCTGACTTTGACACGGCCTATTTTTGTTCTGTCCTGCTAGGCTACCTTTTACCATTACTATCGTCATCAGCTACCTCGGCCCAACCTTCAGCCAACTTCATTCAATATCTGTGTGTTTAATAATATTTGGTATCAAACTGTGCAGGGAACTAGAACCCATTCCACAGCTCCAAATTGAACTTCCCAATCATTTCTGAATTTTACTCAGGAGCAAATCCCATCACCAAAGTACAGTACACAAGTCCAACTTCACAAGAAATCCTCTAGCCAAAAAGTAACTCGTGTCATGCTGATCTTGAGAAAAGAAAAAAATCAGATGGAATTTTATTATATGTCAAAGGTTGACTCATTCCAGTCCGGAATCCGAGGGCAAAGTTGACAGCTGAAGTTGACACGTCATTGTTCCTGATTGAGATTTACCAACCAACTTGAGCTCATGTGGTGGTGGTTGGTTTTTCTACTGACACTTCCCGTGTATAAACAAATACAAGAGGCTTATGTCTCCAGGAAATTGATCACGATCCTTTCCTCTCAAGTCCGGAATCAGTGAGAGATGAACTGGATTTGCTTCCAGAGACTGTCTCCGGAATCAAAGGCTATTTTCCCAGTCATCAAGAGGAAGTTATGAGTCTTATGAGAGATGACATATCCCCACATCTCATATATCATTATCAATTTGAGGAGCTGACCAATCTGTTTGCATTCGAGCTAACTCCTCCAACAATCAGACGAGCTCTGTCTTCTGTCGAGGCAGAATGGTCAAGTCCTTTGACCATGTTGTGGCAGAGGCAATGGCCATCGTCCAGCAGTTCCCTCCGCCACTTGAGCAAGTAATGAAGAACCGGTTTGGATTTTTCTATTATATTCCATGATGATCATCAGGATATTCCGTCCCTTCCTCTTTTGAGTTATGGATGGATAGATGGAAAAACGTGGGATAAAAAATACATGTAGTTGAAGGAAGAGGCAATGGACTGTCTTGGGATTGTAATCGTTGTGTTGTGGAGATGCATTATGCGAATTCCGGGTGTCTGTCCGTCGGGTTTTCTGTTCAGTTTTAACTTCTACCATTTTCGAATTCGTAAGGTTTTAGGACCATAAATGGGAAATCCAGGATCTACTGTCGAAGGGTACTCCTGGATTTATTCAACTTTCCTCTATGATTGGGGTAAAAGGATGCGAAATGCAAATTCAGTATTTATTATATTGTTTAGAACCATACGATGGAAATGAAAAATCTACAAACAAGGGCTGATTTGATACAGCTTTACTCTATGATTGGGGTAAAAGGATGAAAAATGCATTTTTTAAGTTTTAAATCAGAATAATTACCTACGAAACATTAATACAACAACTCTGAACTTCTATACAGTCAAATCTCTTTCAAGTTCGTAAAAATCCAATCTACACAGTCATGAATGAATATGGAAGCTTAAAATCATACTCAAATCTCAATCTACCTCTATCTATATCCTCATCAAGCCTTCTACAAACTCTTCCACACTCGGGCTTCTTCTTGTCTTGTCGTAGAACGTTGTTACAAAGTTTCCTTAAACTTTGTAACAATGAGCCTGGACTTAAACTCACAGCCTCTGGACTCCAGAAGGAACATATTTCGACTAGAAAAACATTTACGAAAAGGGGATTTCAGACTCTGAACTTGTAATATTCATAATCTAGTGGGAATGAGGCGAGAAATGATGGCAAAATGTTAAATTCTGAGAGATATTCTACTCGTCCTTAAATTTGTTTTTTCTCTCTTCTCTCTCTACGAAATGAAGTAAGTCTTAACTTCTTCCATAATAATGTTTTAGCTTTCCCATTGTTAGAAGATAGGATTGTGGATCGGAACTAATCCTCCGAGACGTATTAACCTCTATAGTATCAGATCTCTTTCCTAAGCCTGAAAAGTTAGGCAAAAAGAAATAAAAGGTTGATCCGTTCAGCTTTTGCACTGGGCTATATAATAATCTCCAGTAAATTATGACCGGACTTCTTGATGAGAAAACGTGCCAGACTCATATATTTAATCCTCCATTCCCCAGCACATTTCAGCCTCTAGTAATTCCGGATTCGAATTTACAAGGTGCGTACGGAACGATCCATAAATCCATATCTCTCTCCTATATATAATATAAATTATAGACTGGCTAAAAAAAACTAAGAACCTCACATTTCGAAATTCTAATCAGTTCTTGGACTCTCTTTGTTCCTTCCTCCGAATTTCCTCCCAAAAACTGTAAATCTGAAAGTTTGTGCTATTGGCAATTATTATTGCCCATATCGGGGAGAGAGAAGTATAGGTAAAAGCAATTTATAACAAAATATATCAGCTCTAGGCTTGACATTTTACGAATTGACTTAATAAAATTCCCAAGTTCCGGACAAGAAACAGTTTCATATTTTTTCTTCTTCTGCCTCTCCTTCCGCTCTTTCAAGTTCTTCTAGGAATTTCGTCAGCTCATAATTGCGTAAGTTGCGTTTCTTCGGATGTTTCATAAATTAATTCGCAGGATTTTTTCCCCTAAACTTCCCGACCTCGGCATTTCCATATTTCCGTAGTAAATTCTCTGGGAATATTCAAGGTACGGCTCATACAGTATATATATTTTTAAAACCTGGTCTGGTCTGCTAACTCATACTTCCATCTGACTAACTCTAGTTCCGTATTTCAATTTACGGAGTAATTTACGGATTCCAATCCCAACTTCCAGCGTTTTATTCCTTTTGCGAAGTAAGTAATCTTGGAGCTCTCTCCTGGAGATTTCTAATTTATAAGTCTCTAAGTTTATAGTGTGCAGTCTCCTATTAAAAGAACTAATGCCATGTGTAACTATTCAATACTTTGGAAAAGTTCTTATTATTTTTCTTACTAATTCCCAATTTCCATTAGCCAACTTCTCATTTACACCTTCTCATATATGGGAGTAATCAATCCATATGGATTCGAAATTGAAAAAAATCCGAAAGTTCTGCTCTCGTTTTAAACCCCGGGTATATACACCTATCGGCTCGTTGACAGGCCCATTGTCACAACTTTAATTCTGCTAAAAGTAACACATGGATCTGGTCCTTAGCAAATGAGTGAGAGGAATAACTATAAGACAGAGTCAGCTCATTCGGATTCTGTTCTCATTTGAGTTGTCGTAATGGAGCTTCTCCGTATCTTATTCCTCATCTTTATCTGAAGACGGGAGACGGGACCCAACCACCACGAGCACTTTTTCCCATTCTTTACAAATGTAAATTTAATTAAAGCCTTCTCTCTAACCCTTCCCTATTTGCATATATTAGACGGAGGGTTGGGTGGTTGGATAGTTGGATAGTTTGTCGTAGGCAGGGCAGAGTTACCTTAATTTCAGATGAAGACACATGGAAATTCTGCGGGTTAAATACAATATATTTTATATCTCTCTTTGAAGTATAGTATAGTCTATATGTCATTTAACTTTTCCCCGGAACGGAGAATGAACAAGTCAGAGGCTCTTCTTTGTCTCCAGTTTCTTAATTTAAAACCCTCGTCGTCTTCTATTCTATTCTATAGCAAAGTCATTTAATCACCATGTACAACACCGACTCCGACTCCTCACCCTCCTACCCGAATAACTAACTCCCGGCTCCGGGACTTCAAAGCCTGACTTGTTAATTCATTTGGAATTCGGGATTCGGATCCGATTCCCGACAAGTCAGGAGGGATCTCAAGACGAGAGATCTGTAGAAAAATAACAATTTAACGACACTGGATACGCGATATGGGATTGCAAATCAAAAGACATCTCTTTTAATTAGAGGATTGAGCAATTCCAATCAAATCCAACTCTCCATTTCACAAGAAATAATAATCAAAACACCCATCAAGCAGTCCTATTGTTATTTTATAAGACAGCCTTATTTTTCCAATTCAAAGCCTTTCCAATATTGCTTTTGAGAGATCAAACTTCGAATCTTCTTCATAATCAGATGTGACGGGATGAGACAGTGCAACTCCGATCCTCTTACAATTAGTTGTTTGCAAAATATTGTGCAATGTTGTGAATGGCGTGTGTATTGTTATTCCGAGTCCCAATTTGCATACAGTGGGCTCCTTGTTCCAAGAATCCTCAGAGTACAATGGGTCATTGAAAGTCGAGATTCGAGCTTGTTTTAAATTTTAAAACTTCAGTCCTGATTTGTATGCAAGAGGGGTTGTTTGAAGTTTGAGCCAGGAGCAGGTCGGATTTTTTCAGACCGACCAACGTGGGTGGACGTGGACGTAGACATAGGGGCAGTTGGACAATGACAACAATGTCAATGAGTAGAGAACAATACGGGAATGTACTTAGGAACAGACAAGAGAATGGGGATTGGAGATTGGAAATAAATAAATACAATGGGAATCTCGAAATCGTTGAGATCAGGGATTATTAGCCTACTTTCCCCCGTTACTCTTCCGCTTATCTGCAAAATATGTTAGGGGATATATGGACCAGACTATTGAACCAAACTCCTCAATCTCTAGACTGTATAGGAGCTAAGGGAGAAGTTACATAAGTTCGTGTCGGAACGGGGCCAAGAGGGCTCTATCCTTTCAGTTGCAACTAGTAATAGAGATAGGATCAAATCGGTAATTAGACAAGACGTAGACGAAGTTGGAGATAGAAACCTCTCTCTCTCTTATGGAATAAGAATATGTTATTATAAGAATTCGCCAAATAATACTAGAATAGAATGACTCCTATTTAAATGCAACTGGCATCTCTAACTTGTAAAGCGAGGATGAGTTTAATTCTCTCCTATCTATTCCCTTGATCTAACTTACAGTTACACGTTACCTTTCATTACTAATTGGCTAATGCGGAAAGAGAAAGGGTTTAGGCAGACAAGAACCTACAGTTGTGGCCAAAAAACAATACACGGCCGAGTACATGGTGATGATGTATAAAATACAGATTGACATTTTGATGAAATTTTAATTTTTAAGGCAATTATTTTGGTCTGTTCGACTTAATTAAATTCCGGACTTAATTTTGCACATTATATAGGTCATCCCTGCTTCCGAATGACAGGTCTCCCTCCGTTACAAACGTATCAAAATTGCAATAACACGTCGTCGTCGTGGCATGGATACACGAAAACTTGTGCAAATGATTTCCGGATCCGAAATTCAAATTCCAACTGCCAATATTAAATATGAAGTAAGTTTCTTAATACTTGCTCAAGGCAAGAGTCTTATCGTCTCCAGTCGCCTCTTCCCAAATGATCTTCCGATCGAGCACAAGTATCTCTTCCCCGGAGGGACGACTGGTCGGGAAAGTTTTGGAAATTGCAGAGAATGCAAATCTTGTGATCTGGAACATAAGAAACCTCTTGATCAGACCAAGAGACTGTCAAGAAGAGAGGCTAACGAACGTTAGGCGAAGGCGAGACTCTCAAGGATCAAGGAGTACAATTTAATAATATTAATTTCAAAATTAGTATCCTTCCAGCGTCCGGACCCTCTTGACATCCTAACTTCCTCTACGACGACCGAACGGCCACAAAGCTGTGTCTTTTATGTACGGGGTGTTCCAATAACAAGTCCACACTTCCAACAAAATCGTCCAAAAACGTTTGAGGTTCCTAAAAACCACATTTAGTTTTTTATGACATTTTGAAAATGTCAAATTTTATAATGTTGGGCCGACATTGTTTGCATTTTTGTAGTTCACATTCGTCTTTTCCGTCAAAGTTCATTACCATATTACCAAGGGCAATTTTATTGCTAATGTATGCTTTTGAATGGAACACCCTGTACATGATGTTTTATATTTTATTATATTATAAATATTATTATAAATTCCAGCATATGGCATATGATGATGACGAGGATGATGATCCTCTGCTCCTGCGGTTTCCTATCTCTCCGGCACAACTCTTTAATTCCAACTTTGAAAAGGCTCTAGAGGCCCGAGCCTTGAGAAACATCTCTCCAATCTCAACTCTCTCTCTCTCTCTGTCTTATATAATTTTTCATGAATAACAAGATAATTGTAAGTAGAGCAGAAGGACTTGACTTCATGCATAATGGAAATTATATTGATTTAAATAAAATAATATAATCTCCAAGATGGGAAACTACGAGACAACAAGGAAGAGGTATCCTTTCCCCCGTTTTTTGATTTACGACGGAGGAAGGAGGACGCTAACTAAAACTCACTTCCTCTTTAAAAAAACAAAACAAAAAATAAAAGCAATATCTTCATTTCATCATCAGGGATATGGATATATGTTCCAAGTAAATGGCTCTTTTCTCCCGCATTAAAACGCTACAGAGAAAGATATTAGATTTATATAAAATGAAGTTACTTTTTTGTCCCGAAAAACTGGAGAAAGTTTTGCAAGGAATAAATGTTAAATCTAGGTCGGGTAGGGATAGAGCTTATCCATTAAACATTAACTGTTGGTTCTAGAATAGAGACATAGGTTACAGGGGCCAATAATTGTTAGAGAGAGACGCCGTTGCCTAGCAACTGGGAAGATCTCTATGGGGAGCTGTAGTTGGGGATATAAGTCCGTGGGGGTGGGGCCGAGTAAGTGGGGATCAGTGTACTCGATACAATACCGTACAAGGACACCCTTTCATCTTACAATAAGAGGAACTGACGATCTGAAATCCACTCTGCTTCCTTGTTCTTGGAACAATATTTTTTAAGGCCTGTTACCGTCCAAGAACCCTAATCCGCCAGTTTGGAAAACTAACTTAATCTAGCCTAACTATGCTGTTTTACAAGTGGATGATCCTCATTCGTATACACGGATATGCCAATTTGAGGCCTTTAAATTGAATTTTTGGAAACCTTACAACCAGCTCGCCCTGCAATACCTGCGGATGTGCGAATTTGACGATTCCAGGCCTCAAAATTTGAACTTTACAATCGTTGTTTTGCAAACCCAACGGCAGCTCGTCCTGCAACTCCCACTGCCAATTTGCCGATTCGAGGTCTCAAAATTCGATTTTCCTCCCAATTTTTCGCAAACCTAACGTACTATCTCCTCAGGCCTGCAACAGCTCCCCGACTTCCATTTGGAAAAAGAGGAGCCGAAACTTGTCTGAAACAAATCTGTTGGAGGAAAGAGAGAAGTTTTTGATCTCTTCACTTAGGGTTAAGGAAGTTAAGTTGACGGTGACTGACTGAGGGATGAAACCGGGAGGAGGTCACCAGAGACTTTCCCAGCCTCCTTTCTCCAGCTCCTCAAAACTAGTTCCAAATCTGGCCGACTTGACAGGACCACAATCTCATATTCCCATCTACCTCCAAATACCAACCGCAAAAACCTAAACAATAATCATACTGCATTTTCAAGCCTACTATTGTTCCGAACCTCCTTATACTTCTGATCCCAAACATGTTTAACTCAACATATTTCCTAGATCCCCTGCCGGAATAAGAGCGGAAGGAAAGGGAGCTCAGTTTAATTCAAAGGACGTCTCCCTTTCCCTTTGTGCGGGAAAAGGTCGCAAAAAACAGAAGTTTGGAGAAAAGAGTCGCAAAATAGAATGACTAAGGGACGGGTTCTAACTGCTCTATAAATAAATTCCTGATAAATAAAACTGAAAAAGCGTGGAATTGCAGAAAGCTACAAGGACAGGAGCTGGGATCCCGTCTAATAAGTCCAATAATACAAGTCACACATCCATAGAGAGACCCAGGAGCTTTATCTATCATCAGAAGAATCAGCATTGATTTCCGACTCTTATGGCCCAGATCCCAATCCGCAAAAACAACAGTCCCCCCCGACTGCTTTTCAGAATATTATTAGGAATGGGTCGGATTTCGTTGGAAATATCGAAAAATGTATAAAATTTATATCTGGAAATAAAAGGATGTTTTCCTTATGCTCTCATAAATCCTATGAATCCAGAAGAGAAAGGAAAATTCCCTGGAACAAAATAAAAGTCATTCTTTATTGACTCCAGCCGCTTCCCGTTCATGTTCATAGCCTAGAACTACAAGTCCTGTTCTCTATAAGCCTATAGGCATTTGTGAATTTAGCGATATCCACAGCTAAATTCCACATATATGCCGATATACACATGTCACATAACATAACGGGATGCATTGATTCCACTCTCCTCCGTTCTACATACTTTATTAGCCTTATCTGTCTCTTCGAGCCCAACTTTCCCAGCCCAATTTATCGGGCCTAAGTTCCCAAGGAGCTCCGTCTTGATTCAAATCAGGAAATTCCCATATCCCAGTGTGGTTTATGCCTTCACGACAACGACCAGGATCATTAGGAGAAACCTATATAGAGCTACACCTATCATAAAAAGGGCAAAAATTCCAAAATTTTGAAAAATCCACGTACACGTACGGAGCAAAAGGAAACTGTCCTGCGAAAGTCAACTAGTGTCTTTTATTCTTATCTTCCCCCAACTAATATAAATAAAATAGAGTCACTCTAATACATAAACATCCTCCGCATTTCCTCCGCTTCAATTCCGTTATTGTTCTACCCCGTGTGGAGTCAATAGTGAAAGCCCCACCGACTCTGGATTCCGGATCTATTGGAGGCTGAACATTGAGCATTGTCAAGGAATGCCAATTTTATACATGGCAGGACACTGCTTTTTCTAACTCTCCAGTTATATTTTCTTTCCCAACTAAAGTAGGCCAAAGCATGCATAAATAATTTCCCTCTCCCAACAAGAGTTGAACGAGAAGCGGGCCACTTTGTTATTGTACCGGCTTTATATCTGATAGATTCAAAGTCTTGGGAACCCGATCTATTCCAATTTTAACTGTTCCCGGATTCGGGATAAAATTCTAGATCCATTCCGATCCTATATATAGACCATGGTATAAATCCGAATTTTTAGTATGTAGTATGTGCTATTAATTCCATGTACGTGTGTGTGTCATTGACATTACCTCTGGAGAATAGAGAGAGCTTATGATGTCACGGCTGCTGCTCCTTACTGCCTCTTTGCACCCAGCTTTCTCCAATGTAGAGTAGCATTGGAATTTGGAAAAACACATGTAGTAGGTACAGGGATGTAGTAGGTATTTATTTTTATTCCTATTGGCCAATGCAGGATATAGAGCAAGGAGGACTCGTAAATAAACCAGCATGTTTTCCAAAAAGCGGCTAGTGTGTTCTAGCCCTACTACGAAATGCAATCTAAATGAGTAAACATTTAGATTATAGATTATAGGTTATCCCTTTGTAATTAATGAAGTGGCGACGGGCTGGAAAGTAAAGCTGGGTGGTAGACACATGCACTAACTGACATATATACCCTTCCTTGATTGGTTAATGGGGAAAGTGATAGTCGCCGGCAGTGCCAGTTTATTCCGAATCAAATCATGAGAATATCTTAATATATGATTGGATAGAAACTACCTGGCCCATAATATGCAGTATTAAACGCGGAATGTCAAAATAAGGTCCCCAAGCCCGGAATAAAGACGCGTATTCCCAATTCTCCCAGATTGCAACCCTTTGACATACATTTCCTACATAGTCCCTTATATTATTATATTATATAATAATAATAATAATATCCGCAAATCCAATATCATTATCCCGCCTAAGGAACCCCTATATAGTGTGAGTAGGAATCGAGAGTCCTGACATTTAAAACCGAAAAAAAGCATCGGCTTTGGTTTACTTTTTCTTTAGCAGCCCTCAAGAAGAATATTATCCTCTGCCATTTGCATCCGATTTCTCGAAAACGTGTTTCCCATTCCCTATAAATATATCCCCCTCTTTATGGAGGCTGCTCTTTGTGGAATAATAGGCTAAGCTAAAGTCCTATACAAGTCCTTAGAAGTATCATCGACTCGACTTGGTTTTTGGGAAGACGACGGGCCTGAAATTATATTATTGCAAGCGGGGAAACAATTTATATGAATTAAGTTGGCATCATTTGATTTCCAAGCCTTTCCTCGAAAGACAAACTGATTTCGCCTCCTCGATTTGGCATTTAACTTGTGGACTTTCTCCAAAACCTACTTCGTCTCTTCTCTTTTGCTCGTCTAAATTGCTATCTCCTTTAAAGAAAAAGGAGAGGATTCCTGGGAGTGGTTCCTCCGTCTCCTCTACGATATTAGTCGCTCTCTGGTGACGGTGGTGGTGGTGACCTAATCGATGGAATCCATAAATTAGACCAACCCATCTCTCCCCGTCTTCAAATCCCATTCTTGGACTTAGGAATCATTCTCACAAATATATACCCTCTCTGTTTGCATTTGAAATGGATATAGATCCAGCCCCTTTATTAGGGGTTGAAACCCTTACTGGGAAGACTCGGTCCGTTCGTCTGTCCGTCCGTTTAGGCTACAACTGTCGAACGGTTGACTATTGTGAAATTATTTGTTCGGGATAGTTCATTTGAGAAGTAGCAACACTACAAGTGTGATACATCGTTTGAAAGGTACGTTCAGGTGCTATTCAATCATGCACACGACTTTCCTCTATGACTGGGGAAAGGTGAGATTCTTGAATAATACGACTTCCAGGTGTCGGACTGTAATTTGATATCATCTTGCACCTGGTCTCACCCCTTTTCGATCTACGCTTGCAACTCTTTATTACATTTCCAAGGATCAAAGACTGAAGGAAAAATACGATCCATCACTGCTTCCAATTTGCATCTCCTCTCGGTTCTGAATTGAGGGGAAACTCTCATCTCTGAATCTGATATCCGAACCCTATCAACGGCAACCGTATTCAATAATATACAATAATTTACTTACAGTTCCCCAACCGGCCTTGTTTTTACCCCGAAATACAAACCCCTAGTTCGGGGAAAAGGGGTGTGGATACCGTTTTCGGGAAGTAAATCAACAATTCCATCAGACGAGACAGGCTGGACTAGGATAATGCATCTCTGCAGTCGGTATTTATTAACCCTAGAACAGCTCCCGATCCCGTATTTGGGCCTCCTCTTTGGAAAGGGATTGTGAAGTAAGTGAAAGTTTATTTAGACGAGGAAGAAGAGAAGTTGAAAGGAAACCACAGTGGGTAGTTAAGTAAAAGTACTGTTATTATTTTATACAAGTGGAGAGATTGGGGGCTCTTGATACGGACTAATATTAAATATATCAAGTAAACTGTTAGTAAAGTATCTGTAGCCTAAGCCTATCTCTCCGAAATAGCTAATGTCTCTGCCTCTATACTATACACATAGTGTAGTACAGTAGGTACGGAGAGACAGCAGAGTTTGCCATTTCCCTTCCGTTCGGTTTGGTCCGTTTCCTCTGGAAATGAAGCAATTTGAGGGAAAGTTTTACTCCCTTTTTCTTAATATTCCTTTCCCGTCCCTTTCGACCCAAATCGTTGTTTTGGGAATCCAAATTAGTTAGATTCCATTGACATAATGTACAGGAACTCGGTTATAGAATCCGCACATGCTCCCTCACTTATTCCTAGCCTTGAGTTGAGGAGGATCGGTTATTGATTTCTCCTAAGTGATAAATTACAATCTCTTTGGCCCTTTAATTTTTTAAACGGCTCTCGAGACGGATCATTAAGGGACCTAGAGAAGTTTAAATATTTATCCCACTCTGTACGGTCTGTAGGGACCTAGCCTACTTCTCACCTCCCTCTGCGCCTCAACTCTCCCAACAATAATCATAATAATAACAACCACAACTTGGATCCACTCAGGTGCAATTTCGGATTTAAATCGAGGAGGATTTTCATGGGAAAAGTTTGAGTTAATAGGTAGAGGAGGCTCAAGAATTGGGGATTCCTCCGTCCTCGGCTCAAGTTGGACTTTAAGGGCTCCTCAGAAGAGGCTCATAAAAGTAAGGACGAGGATGATGAATAACTTGTCCAAATCGGACCAAGACCATATTTCCATCTCCTCGTGTCCTTACGGTTCTAGCTAATCTATTCAGAGTTGAAGAAGTCGGTGGTGGTGGGTTTGAGACCAAGACGAATTGTCAAGGAACGGAACCTTGACTTGAAATTACGGGAAGGCTCATCAAATCAAGGAGGATGGAGAAGAACACGGGTTGAACATGCAGTTTCTATTAAAAGAATCCTACACAATTCCTCAGCTTATTATTCCGTACTGAAAGGGCGGAGGGGAAAGTCATCAGACATTAGCCAGACTGACTGGGAAAGTTGGGGAGTGAGAAAAGTACGGAAAAATATAGCTTGAATTAAATGCAATATACCGTACATAGGTATACCTACGAGAGGGGAAACCTTCTAAGGTTTTACTCGGTCTGTCCGTCCGTCTGTGCTTTCGAACCGTTGAATATGTTCAATTTTTTCATTTATGACCTTCCGATGGAAGCTAAGTTTCTTTAAATGCCGTATAGGTCAAAGTCCCTGTTTTTCGCAACCTCGCCTTGCATGTGTGTTCTATCATTGGAAAGGTTCTGTCGAGCACTATTTAAAGATGCATACGACAGTAATCTATGGTTGGGGAAATGTGAGATTCTTGAATAAAATGCCTCCAACGTGTCAGACAAGGAAGCTAAATGTAATTTTACTTTTTGCTACATGTGTTTTCTCTCTTTTCCAAGGTGCGTTTGCAACACTGTTTATTTCATTCTCCGATTTCCGAAAAAAACGAAAAAAGATGCTTCCTTCCATATCCTCTTCTACTTAGCTCCTCTTCCTCTACCTCAAACTGCTCGAGTCTTGAGGATGAGGAATTGTGATGATGATGATGATAAAATAATATTTTGAGAAAGGCAACCGAGTAGAAGCCAGGAAAAGAAAAGCAGTAGGACTGAAGCATCAGCTTTCTAGAAGAAAATGAATCTGCAGAGCAGATCTTCAGGACCGGAAGACTCATCTGTAATAACATTATGGTGGCCTTAGAGCTCTTCCTTGCACAATCTTACATTTTTACAGCGACTCCCTGCCGAAAAAACCTATCTCCAGGAAGGGTAGTTAGTTAGCTGATATTTTATATTTTATATAGCTACCTAGTTGAAATTATTCTAGAGCCATAGTCATCCTCCCGTACTTTTTCATTTTTCATCTAATAATACATAGATAATCATAAGGGATGGTTAGAAAAGGGCAGGAGCTGAGAGAGTTTGGCTCCGAAAAAACCCAAATCTGAGCGAGAAAAGTGTCGGGAGACGGCTTTTGCTAAGGAGACAAAATCAGGGAGAACATCAACCTCATATTTTGGTATTAAGCTCCGACACAAGGCAAATATATCATTAGCAGCTGGACGAATCAAGCACGATTAGGTATTCAACAATTCAAATTTTATATCCGCTTATTCCAGTATTTTTTATACTCCTCTTGTCCCCATACTTTCATTGTAGTGGGATCAGTATTTATATCATATAAGTATACGAGGATCTCCGAATTTAATGCTCAGTCCGTAGATCATCTCTGCTTAATATGCGTACACACTCTTGTAAGTATCTTGTCTCCCGTCAGCCTTTTCTGGGCTTTCACAGCTCTCAAGCTACAATGGACATGTTTTTTCAGCTCCTTGGACGCATTGCCAAACTTTAAAAGCTCCTTAGAAAATCGATACTACGGAGATAGTGGGTATGGACAGCTTGTACTAGAGTAACAGCATGTCAAATACTACCGTATTTGAGGAAATAAGTGCCCTGGGGAGTTATTTCGGTCGTGATTTGGAACGCGGGTATAATTTAAGAGTGGGGACTTATTTAGAGGTATGGCATCGTTGAATCGATAGGAATGACCTCTCCCGACTGTAGAATTTGAAGAAGCTAAAACCGACGCCTTGTTGAGCAGTTTTTAATCGAGTCTGTGGAAGGTAAGTAGTAGGTAGGTACCTCTGATTAAAAGTTTAAATTAAAATGCATGGCCTTAATCCACCTATAGGCTGTCTCCTATACGGATGTATATATCCGTGTATACGAGCCTTCAGTCATTTTTATCTCCATTGATTGACCCTGCCATGTTCCTCTTGTAATAGAAACGAGGCATCAAAAATTCTGAGCCAGTAGTCCGCTTCAGCCTTTCCTTTAATTGACAACCGATTTCAATTTTGAATAGGAGTACAGTCCTCGTAGAAGAGTAACAATAACATAACACGGCTCTGTGAGCAGACAATGCTGAACGTGCTGTAATATTATTATTACGAAGCTCGTCAGACTCAATCCTCCTTGTCAGTCCTCAAATAGAATCCCGATTTAAATTTATTATAGGATTTTAGTTGGAAGGTTGGAAGTCTATCGAACCCTTATGTAATTATTGATTCATCCGCATTTACATTGCATGTCATTTCTCATCATTGCATTTCAATCAGCTTGGATTGGAATAATTGAAGGTGGATTGAGCGGACAGGAGTCGAGCCTATTCAACCTCTTTCAACTTCAACGTTTTAATTCATTTTTCCACAACCTGCTATGACTTCTGTCTCGTTAAGCAGCTTTTTTGTAAAGTCCCTGTGCCTGTTGACTCGCCGGGTAATAAAACTCTTTTCAAATATAGAGGATAAAACGAGTTTTACCCGACGAGTCAACGAGGACAGGGACTTTACTTTAGTAACTTTAACCACATTTTCGAAACTCAATAGCAACAGAGCCAATGCAATTCTTCCTGTCTCTTGGAAACCCAAGACGGAAATTCTTTCCATTTTGTCTCATTCTTGACATATATGTTTCGTTACAGGAATCCCGTCCGTAGCTCCAACTTTTTTTCAAGATGAGACATCAACAGGAGCAACCTGGTCCTGGACATCCTGTATTTTTTTCCAGACTCCTTTGCTCCAAGAACAAGTTTCTGATGTCTGTTGAGAACTGGATTCCAGAGTTGGAATCAAATGAAAGGACCTTTCATCTAATATTAGCTTAGAGATAGAAAGACGGGCCGGAATCCCGCGATTTCCTATTTCGAATTTCGACAAGATTGAAGCTAGTAAAAGAGCCTACTTTTGTCTCGGTTGCAAGAGTGTCGGGTTTTTTATGCCCGAGAATTTCACCGGTTCATGGATTTCTACTGGCCCTATTTGGTTCGACTGACTGGGTTCGTGTTGACGACCTAGTTTCACTTTCGGATCATTTCACCTCCAGATATATTATAGGACGTAGTAGGAGCTGCTTCATCCGATCTTCCATCCGATAGATTTACTCCAACACGCACCTCTCAAAGGATTCAAGGCTTTGCAAAGTTCGGTGGAAAAAGTTGAGTCACGGCAAAAAATTAGCCTCGCACAAAGAACTGTAATTCTAATCAGGGTCGGTGGTGGCGGAAATTCAGGGTCCTAATTCCTAATCCCCTTGTACTTTTGTAGTTAGCCCAAGCTGGTAATTATAATAATAGCTTCAAGTGTCAATTAGTCAGAGTGCAAAATATCAGGGGACAATTTGAACCTTTCTAATTCCCTTATTAACAGGGCTGGAAATACATCCCTCTTCCCAGACGGAATGGGACTACATTAAGTAAATTAATTCAAAATTCCGAAACGCAGCTCTTTAGCCCACAACAGGGTCTTAAACATAAAAAGCCGGAACCACTTTTCTTCCTTCAGGTTTCGACTTTCAATCTTCCCCAGAGAGAGGCAGTTCTTGTGCTTTTTCTGAGAGGAGAGGAAGAGTCATAAATCCTTCACCTTTCAAGACGGAATGGGAAAAACAAATGAGAATTGCAAATCTCGGCTAAACTTGTTAAAATTAAACGGATTACTCGGAGGACGGGAAATAATAAAACAGGGCTAACTAGGATTGGGAAGTAAAGGGAGTATAGACATGTGGAGTCATCAATCCGGAACACAAACTATACAACCGAGGATAAAAACATAAAACATCCGAAATCGAAACATCGAAAGGAACCCAAATTTTAAATACACACTGTTCTTTGCTGATTTTTGCATAATCCGGCCTGCATCCACAATCAAGTAAACGACAAGGAAATCAGTCATAAAAACCGTTTTTGCGTCTAATATTTTATTTAAATCCTGACCTGTAGGCTAGCCCTTAGTGATCAGATTAATATTAATCCGCCCACTCAAAAAATTAAGTTGCCCAATGGAATTTGCCCATACCCAAAAAAAATATAATCTGACCAAATGTCTTATGAAACTGCCCACATCCATTATAAAGTTGCACGCTGAAATCGGATTTTGCCCAACAATTCCATCCACATGTTTATATTTCACTAAAGAATCCAAATTTCTAATTTCCTCTGCTGTTTTTATGACCACCATTTGGAAAGAGAAGTAAATTGATGGGTGAAGGATTAAAAGGCTAGAATAATTATTAGGTGGCAGTAACGAGCCCACACTCCTGCTTTTATAAAATACCTCACACACTTACATTACAAATACAAGAGAACTTGCGAATTCTTTCCCGAACTTTCCTTTGCTAATGAACACGGAGGTTCTGATAAATTTAGAGCCGTCCAACCATACTTACATACAGAGTAGCATTGGTGGAACAGTTGACTCGTGTTCGTAAGGAATGCAACAATCCATTTGGATTATGTGCATACAGATACTTAAGGAAGATAGTCGGAGGGCTAAAAAACAATGTGCGAACTGAATAAAAAATTCAGCGGTGGTGGTGCTATAGTTGATGTCGAGTTCAAACTTCAAATACGAGCTCGTTTACAAAGCGGAACTTGTTAAAAAACATACTACATTATGTGTGTGTATAAATAGATACATGTATAATTATTATTATTCTACCAGCTCAGCGTGTTTGATGTTCTTTCTGCATCTCTCTTCATTTTAAATCCAACATTCCTCTAATTGTAATTTGAAATCTCTGTCTTGAAGGTGTTCCTTCGGCATTTCCCAAAGTCCCAATCCCAACATCATGGCATGGATTTCGTAGGGAGATAAGTGTTCCTCTTCTTGGTGGGATTTTGTGGGAATGAGAAGGAACATGCTAAAATTAACATGTAATTGTGAAGTCTGAAATCTTTGTAGATCATTGTCGAGATTACAAGGGGTTAAGGAACACACAGAAAGAGCCGAGCTGGTTCGTTCGAGGTGGTAGATAGTGGTGGTGGAAACCACTTATGAATTTATTCGATTCTTCATACTCTGGATTTCTGAAATTCCATGTTTTATGATGATGTAGGAGTGGTTTGATATGTTACAAGTTACAACTAATTTTAGAAAATGATCATAAAACGATTTTGGCCACTTTCGTACTGTTGTTTTGGTTTTTGGAGGAAAATTAAGTGCATTTTCCGAGTTATAACTGATTTTAAAAAATTGGCCCCTTTTGAATTGTTTTTAACTGTACTTCACAATTTTTTGGCAATTTTAAATCAATTTTAAGTGCCCTTTCCGAATTTGAGGAATCTAGCATCCCAGGAAGGGTTTTCAGCTCAGATTTTTACAGATCCAGTAAAAAATAGCAATTAGACGGGCTTAAAATTCCTCCGAAATCCTTCCTGATTGAAACTCTTTAAAATACTAGGATAGGATAGATTGCCTCTGCCTGTGGCCTGGCCTAGCCGTGGGAATCACATTATAAATAATACAGACTTAAGACACAACATTATTTTAACTTTTTACGGACGCAATGTTCCCGTCCATCCCAAACCTCTACTAACATCGCATGCTTCCAACTCGTTTACTTCTCTTAATTACCCCTTCTCCGTCTTCCTCTCTCAATTATATCCCTGGATATTGTGGATATTTGGATATCCTACCTCCTTCATAACAATGTATAAATGGTATAATCGTAGGATCTATCATCATTAAAGAGAGTCCTATGGACGTTGCAGAAGTGCAATTCAATTTCAATCCCATGTGTTTTTTAGCAAACCGTCGGTGGTGTCAATGTCACTGTCACGGGATGGGAAGTTTATGGGAAGGATGAGTCTCGTATTTAAAATACTCTAAACCCAACCTGCTTCTCTTAAAATGATGTATTCAGTTTCTTAAGAGTCCTCAACAGCCAACAATAGCACCCGTTTTTTCCGCATCTTCAGGAGACGAAGTTTGTATATTTTTGGTTTACTTTTCCAAGGCAAACAGCTGGTGTTGAATGTTGATCTTCCTACTTTTTTATGCCCCTTTGGTACAATCAAGTACAATGACATTGATTTTTTCCTCCTATCTCTGACTTTTTACTCTTCGGATCTGACAGATATTATTTTGCACAACAGGATGTCAATGGGGAATGGAATGGGTTCCTAATCCGATGTCGTTGAATTTACGACAGAGATCCCGATCCTTACTCTCAACTCTGGGATGCTGTTGAATATTTTTGACCAACTTGGAGTATATGAAAAGGCTGTAGTTTAGTGGACCTGTGGACACAGATGGACATGACATGATATCATGGTTTCCCTTAACCTCTTACATACGATTTTTTTTCGAAATCTCCAATCTCTCGAATCTCATTTCATTCCTCAAGCCTGCTTGACTCTTTGACTCCACTTCAGGATCGTTATGACATGAGCAACCTATCAAAATCAATTCTCAAGACCTCCTCGCCGTTTCCAACCCCAAATTCATGACTTGTTCTTTCGACTTGAATGGGCCTATGAATTCCTCTCCGCCGGGATCCTTACTTTTACCACACTGCCAATAACAGATATATAAATCCATTACTTGTTTCCAAATAAAAACACTACAGCCAAACAACAAGACTCCGCAGTAATCGTTGCAATAATAATATGGTAAACCGTAACGGGAAATCATGTAGCTGGATTTGTAGGAAACTCTAGCTCCTATTCCAATGAGGATGTAAAAATGTAAAAACGTAAACATGTAAATCGTAATAGGAAAGAGCAGGACTTGTAATGGAAACCAACTCACCAATTTCCCTATCTATAAAGCAATAAAGGGATCTGGGAAATTGTGAGGAATAAAATCGGGACAGGAATACAAGTCCCATTTCAAGGAACCTGCTCAGAGATATACTTATTGATACTTGGAGATTCTGCATGGCTCAAACGTGGAAGTATTAGGACGAGGAAGATTTGCAAATTCCACCACTGCCCTATTCCCTTCTATAGATCCTCCGATTTCGTATCGATATTCGGGTTTTTTTCCGAAAAAATACATGTACATTTGCAGAAATCGAGATAGGGAAGATGTGTAAGGGCTTAAAAGGCGATCTTTGGCTGAGAGACGTGCTAGAGATCCTGGTCCTTGTATCCTGACAAGGACTTTACAATAAAGGCAACTCTCTGACTTTCTCAACAAGAACCAATTTCCCTCTCCCTGTGGAACCAAAGCAATTGGAGAATCCCCCATTCCAATAGCCCAACATATTTGAATTCCTAATAATCTTTTCTATAAGGTTTACGACTCTTTTTCTGCGAATCCTGTACCGAAAAACGCTTCTCCCGTATAGGGATACGGGGGTATAAGGAAGACCTCGGTGCGGTATGCCTTGGCCCGCAGAGCCCGCAAGTTGGGCGTAGGGAAATGTGGGAAAAAATGGGGCGATTGGAACCAGTCCTTCGGAACTACTCCGACCTTATTTTATTACCGCATCCCAATTTTTGGCCTTTTATTAAGGAGCCCATTGTACCAAGCTGTGACCGATCCCACATCCCTCTCAACCTTATCTTCAATTCCCGCACTAATATCCAAGACGGATATACACCTACTTACAAGAGGGAGCGAATAAGGGATATGCTAAGATAGTTCGTCCCCGATTTTGGCAAATTACCGTGTTCGTAGTACCAAAAATGGGGGAAATTAAGGTTCAAATTGGCGAAAACGGACCAAGCCGGAACGATGATCTTTAAAATCGGAGACTAACAGTTCCTGCATGTCCATTATTGACTCAAATAGTCACTATCCAATACAACAGTGCAAAAAACCATTTCAAAACCCAATAGATGCTAAATCCAGTACAGGTACTTTAAACTCAAAGCCTCTTTCTCTAGCTGTGCAAAAAACCATCTCCTGAAAAATTCCCAGCCCTTTAATTAAATCCTATTGTAAATTTAAGACGATTCTAAATTTAGTACCTCCCTAAAGAACACTTAAAACATCATCACTGATGCACCGACATCCCGGAATCGACAGCATAAAACTATCTAATGGATGAATAATGCAAAAGGCCCGACCTAACCAATCTCCAGCCCAAAGTACTGTAGCAAAGGGACTTTATATCTATACTTTAGTATTAGCCCTTTATGAATAGGTTTGGGAGGAAAGTCGTTAAAATGTTAATTGCAGCAAGTAGGAGATCCTTATTATAACTGCATATAAAATTGTATTTAAAATTTAAATGTTAACCCTACGATAGCCATAATATATCTTCGCAATTCACTCTCTCTCTCTCTCTTATTGTCCGCTAAAAATACACATATTTTTCAAAGGCCCCTACCTTTTCCCGTCTAAATATAGAGTATTGACCATAAATCTCCTCCGACAGTCTTTATTATTATTGCATTATAACCCTCCTTGCAAAAGAAAATAATAGCAGGAACTAATAATAGTTTTGTAGCCGACGAAAACCCAACACTAACTTCTCTAAAATTTTACGCAACGTTTAAGGAGGCTTACAATGCCCTCGGACCGTCATGTCAGTTGGAGGCAGTGTGTATCCATTAGCTGATTTCATGACTTCAAAGGAACTGTTCCCGAACGGACCTCTTTTTTCATACTCATCTTGCACAATTTATTTTAGCAGCTTTGATACTTAATAGCCCAATCTTCCGTACAGTCATCCTTCCTTCAGACCTGACGTTTTTATCTCCTAAGTGATTTAATCCGCAAAAAAAACAGCTAAAATCCCTCTAAGCGTCACTAAATTAGGAGGAGGCAACGCTCCTTCATATTATATACATCCCTACGACAGTTCATAAAAAGATTTTGGTCAAAATAAATCCGCAGCTTGGCGAAAATCTTCTCACATATAATTAACAGGCTCGGGAGGTAGGTTGGAATTTATCCACACGATTTCGTCTCGTAAACACGGGACAGGTTCTGCAGTTCTTGGAATCAAGGTAGACTGTCTTTGATTCTGAATGATACTCATTAAATAGGAGAGAGCAGATGCAAATAATATCCCTGATGGCCCTCTCTATCTATTATCCTCGTTAATAAATCCTTATCCCTCCAGCCATCAGATATTGGCAACAAGGACGGTCCGTCGTCGGGGGTAATAAAAAAAACCGTTCAAGTCCTTCAACCCACACTCTCCCGAATCTCGACAAGTATCGTCGTAATAATAATAATAATAATAATATTGCAATCTATATGGGTTCCCAAACCTCCAGAAAATCCATTACATTTTGTATCTGCCTATAAGGACAAGGAGAGAGTGTAATAAAAGAGACATGGTTAGGAATAATGTCTTCTGGTTCCACCACCGATTTTTTTCTGTTTTGATTCCAGATCGATATATGCTTAGGGATGGCAGCGTGACCATAACCTAAGAATATGTGCGACGAGGACATTATCTCCATTTAACATTCCTTCTCAGGCCTTTTTATGGCTATAATATCATTTTTATTACCCAGGTATGCCGAGATCATCACATAATAATCATAATACAATCCATCTACTCCCTACGAAAGTACAAACACATTCCGCCACACACACACACAGTCAGACACAGGAAAGACACAGATTGAAGAGAGGCTGACGAGGATGATATTGATGAGCATCATCATCATCATCCACTGTGCAATTTATATTATCTTCCTAATTATGTTTCTCCCTTTCAGCCCTTGTGGAGGTTGGAGAAAAAATTGGGGAGAGTTTATCTTACAGAGTAATTTACTTTCCCATTCTGTCCAATTTAAATTCTTACCTTCTTTGGAATCTATTGAGCAGTTCTTTTTGTCAGGAGTTTTATTCCTGGCAGTCAGGGCTCAGGCCTATCGATCTACTCTTCAACACAATGCCAATCCGGCTAATTTAACTAGTCAATATCCTAAAATATAATTCCGTTGAAATGCTTAGAAATGTGTATGTAGGTATCTACAATGAATAGCTTTTGGGAAAGCTTAGGTCCAGACGAATCTACAGTTTGAAAATTGACCCCGTTGGGGTCAAAATTCCGGGTTCTTTGTCGTTGTCAAAGGGGTAGCTACAAGCTATACATATATATTTATATTTATTTTACGAACAAGTCCTACTTATATATGACTTTAAGTTGCAACTTTTTCGGACTCCAAGTCCCAACTTCTCGATAAACAATAAGTTGGAGAAGTTTATATTATTTGACTGGGAAATTCCAATAGTTAGTTACTTACTTAGGAGGGACTTCTTGCATGATTCCAGGCCTAATAAAATATTTAGATTATCACTTTTAAAACTTTAATGAAAGTCCGTCCATGGATATAATATGAGAGAGGAAGGAGAGTAGAACTGTTGGGTCAGTTCATTCTCTTTGGAATTGACATTATTACTTAACCAGACGAGGACGGGATGTTGGAATTTGCTCTTTAATACTTTAGTAGTATACAGACAGAGCTTGTTTATCATGTATGTTGTATATGTATATAGGCTTTATAAATTAAATGCCGAATGTATTAAAAGAGCGGTGAAATGTTGACGGGAACGAAATCCCGTGTGCATTTCATTCATACACTTGTGGTTTGTTCGTAATATCGTATGGATTCTCGGTATCTTGTTAGTATTCCATAATAGTCAATAATAAAAGGAGTTAAATATTGGACCAGAGATCGGGCTTAAAATGTACACAACCCTAACGCTTTATACTAACGCGCGCGTTGTTAAGCGTCCTTTAAGCTACGCAACAGGGTCAGATTTTAGTCTCTCTCACAAATTCTTAATAAAATCGAGTTCAAAATCATGCTCGATTTTTAATATGTATAAGTGTCATTTCACAACAAGGGTTCATTCCTTTAGGAGTTTTTTGGTTTGGTCAGCTCGTCTGAAAGGCAGCTTGTCAAGTCCGGTTCTGGTTTGCAATTTACATGGACAAGACCCTCAACTTGTGCCTCTTTTGACTTGCCATTTCCACTTGACGTTCTGCAGGAGAGCTATATATTCTAAGCTCTTGTCAACATTCAACTTTGAAGAGGCTTTGTTTTACCTTCCCTATAATCCTAATACCCATAATCCAACAAAAACGGAATAATAATTTATAACTTTGTACATATTACATATCCACCGCGTCGTCGTAACAAGTATATAGCCAACTCTACGATTTACGGATATGGAGAAGGGTTCAGAAGTGTCAATCCGCGACACTTATGAATACTTTAACATCATTTCCCAAGACACGATATTGTTATACGTAATCTGCTATCGGAACCATTCCATTCATACGCACACATCTTCCTGAATTGGCGTTTGGAGTTGGACACGTAATTTTTTGAATGTCCTTAATCCACAAAAAAACGATCCTTAACGAACCAAAAGTGGTCAATTCGAGTCTAATTGTATGTACTGTTGACTTGTACTAATATCCTCCTCCTCGAAATGACAGGCCGTGGTGGTTCCACGTGTTACTTTTTCATCTCACGAGACAATGCTCTGCCACACAGAGTTGACATTTGAATTAATGAGGGAACGGTAAATATTGGAGAATTAGGAACTTTGTAAATTATACATCGTTTTGGCAGTGGGTGGGATCTTCAATCTTCGAATCTATCACTTTTTTAAGTAAAATGCAATTTTTTTACAAACTGTTTACAGAGTATATTAACTGCAGCTGCTGTTGAACAGGGTGTTTCACTTAAAACGAAACTACTCAAGTTCAAGTTCGTTACCAAGGACGATTTCTTTGCTATTAGGGACACCCTGTATATCTCAAGATGAAATGCAACCATCCTTTAGTTAACTCGATTAACGAGCTACATCAATGATTATTACCTTTCTTCATCATTAATTTATTGGAGTTGTAAATTGAGTCAAATATTAAGATTAATAACACAGATCTCCTCTCTCTTCTGATTGGGAAAAATTCCATTCCATTTTCATATCTAATTTCCTTTTTAACTTCTCTCTCTAGATTTTTATTCCTCTTTTAATAATGATAAGTAATATCTACTTCCAAGAGCTATCATCAGAGGATCATAAACAAACAAAGGGACGTCATACTATTATTATATTATTATTTACTATTTTACATCGGATCTGGGACTGATATCATTTTTATAGATTTTAATAGATTCGTGCCACTGATCTCCTACCTACCTGATACATTATTATTGGAAAGTTCGAGCTCCTTCGACATTTAAATGGGAAAAAACCTGTTGGGCTTTACTAGAGTTCAGCTCAAGTTGGATCGGGTACTTGCAATTTATATATATAAACATGATTACGAGTTTAATGACCAAATTTACCTTAATTCTCGACAGTCCTGATCTGGTTTGACTACCACTCTGCAGTATTTTAGAGGAGAACAGTGTGAGATCACCCACTTCACGACTTCCATTAAACTGAGCCTTTACTTATTTTGATTTTGAATATTTTTTATTTCCAAACCTCGATTCTTGGCAAAGGAAACCAGATTGTTCTTCGAGTTAGGACAGAAATGGTTTATGGACTCAGGATGTTTTGCGGAAAGTGCAAAGAGATATTTCACTAATTGGATCCTCTGGTCCTCGTTAATCGGCCCTGAAAGCTTTCTTCCAGTTAATAGCTTGTATATACAGAGAAATTGCATTAATAACCCAATAAACCACCACACACATGTACAACTACCCCAAACAACGATGCCAACACGGAACTGTAAATTAGCTCTCCTCTTACAGATATTGAACGTAATTTAGCACGAAAAAACTGCATATTCCATCCCAACGCATGACGTTAAATTCGAATAATGTTAATATTAATATTAAAGTCCATTTCCCGAGCCTGAGAATTCATTCTAATGATAGAGGACCTCTAGTTTATTATGGCAGTGTAAGTGATAGTCATATCTAATTCCTAATTCCTAATCAACAATTGATTTCAAGCGTGTCGGATTCCATGCATGCAGTTGCTGACTCTGAGTCCTGTTGTTTCAGCTACAGCTACAGGGCTTGATTTCGGAAAATTACAAGAACCTCCTGCTATCCGAAGTGAGGGAAATAATAATGTCCCACGACATAATTATAATTATAATTTGGCCCCGTAGCCAGACCACAATCATATCAAATCAACCATCATCATCATCATCCTCTTGGAGGGGAACTGAGCAAATCAATGTGTGTCAATATTTAAGTTATGGTCAATTTCCCTAATGGCTTGCCGTGTAGCGTCGGAATTACTTCCCTACCCTCCTGGATACCTTATCTATCTACTAAACTACTCTAGTAATATGCAGATTGGCTAAACTCTCGTCTAAAAACTACAAGTTCGGAGCTAATAACACTATTTACACTTTAAGTCCATTACGTCTGCTGGGATGGGTCTGAAATTAGTCGAGTTCAACTTTGGCCCGAGTAAACATTCCATTCGTCAATACCACCACTGACTAAATTATTATATCGTCTGAATCTACGGATATGTTCCTTGTTGCCTCATAATCCATACCTCATCATCATCATCCCATTTCCCATAAACTAATACTAATAACCACATTCATTTACATTCCATTTTCTCTCTACTTGAATTATCCTACACTTACACGAAACAGCTCCTAAGTCATACTACTTTTGCTGGGAAAATCCGCTCTTCGGAAATGAGTGTGTGAATTTCCGGATGGAATATATTATATTCAGCATGCATTTATATTAAATGCTTAGTTATCTTTAAAGGTAGACTCTTCATTTGTCCCGTTTTAAACGCCCTCTCCTATAGAAAAGTTACAAAATTCGGGGAAAAGTGCAAAAACGCCATTTGCCACTAATCTAAACATTTAAAACTCTCAAGAATAGGTATAGACAAACAGACAATAGCATTCCTTGATTCACAAACCAATCACCATTAAAATTTAACAATCCAGTCTATTTATTCGAATTGGATGTGGATTTTGCAACCCTACAGAAATCAATACTCTCGTCGTCCAACCGATTTCGTCACAGTCATTTACATCTTTTGCCACAGCATAGGCATTTCAATTCCTAACAACTCCTCGTTAAACTGCCGCATCCAACTGGCTAGTAAAACCCTATCTTTTGTATCCTTAAAAAGGTAACTCCAAGCAGATTACCCGGAGGTGATGATGATGATGATGATGATGAAAGAGCTTAGTTTGAAGTCAAAATATGCAAACGAGTGACTCTGGTCGGTCGGGGCAGAATGGTACGGCTTGGTTTGGTCAGAGAGGAGATTGGATTTGGCAGATAAGTATGGAGAAGTAAAGGGTTTAATAACATTCAAAAGGCCTTGTTTTCCCAATCTCATCGACCTCCCAGGCATTACTTAAGAATATTAGACTTCTGCATTAAATCCACTCTCACCACACACCAGAGCCACCACCACCACCCAGTATTTATTACTACCCTCGTATAACTTCCAACCTTTCGAAACAGAGATAGGCAGTTGATAGTTTTGATATCAAAAAACATCTAGAGAGAGCAGAAAAAAACAGCGAAACCAAGTTTTTTAACGTTCCGCAAACCCGAGGCAGTATATAATGGGATGGCATGTGGGTAAAATGTAAACTGAATTCAATGATGGTCACTTGGCTAATAAGCATCACTTTGAATCCTGCCTAATAACTCCTCTCTCACGATCCTCTCTGCCAACTTGAACATTGAAATTTACCTGAGCTTTTTGGCCGATGATTCAATGATGGGACGGATCATTTGATCATCATCACCATGGAGACCAGTTCCCAGTAACCAGCTTCATAACCTGAAAGGCGAGGAAAAATCCTGCATTTTTCTGAAATGTTGAAGTCTGAACGGCGGATTAGATAAATCCTAGCTCTCCATAACCCCAGGTGATCTCAACTTATAGGGAATGTGATTTCATCTGACAGGAAATCACTTTGGACTACAAGATAGCGGCTTTTTTACCCTTTCATCAGCTCATGTTTGCTCTGGAAGAGGAATGAATAAAAAACGTGTTTTTTATTTACCCCTTTTCCCATTAAAGTAAATAATGTACACCAAAAACGGATTTTACTTCCATTTCTAGAGGAACATTCAAATTGGCAGGGATGGAAACGTTGGAAATTGCATTGGAAATACGAATCTGTTAATGGGATTGCAATTCACAAAATACTTTCCAAAGGTCTTGTACTACAAGAGACTATTGATTTTAAGAGGCGTTATTCATTAAGTACCCTTCGTTTCAAATACAATCTGAGTCAAATACTTAAATACCATTCACTTACACTGTTCAAATATACAGGGTGCCACAGAGTACAGGTTGCCAGGTGGTGGGGAATTCTTATTGGAACACCCTGTATAACTGCGAATTCAGATTGACTTTGGAGTCGATTGCTCATACTTTAATAGTATTTGCGAATTCAAACACTATGTTTCGAATTACAAATCCAACCGGATCACTGCCCTTATTACAAGCCTTCTTATCATCTGTCAGGCACGAAAACAACACCTTCTGTGGTTCTACTACACCGCCGTGAATTTACCAGAAAAAAGCACTTATGCCCGAGTCCCAAGAATACCATCGAATACTCTACCTCATTATCCAACTAAACTATCTGCCGAACGAATGTAAATTGAACGGACAGTTTGAACAAGTCCAGTACAAACAATGAAACAAGGCTAATTGTACCGTTCATTGGCACTTGACTTCGCACCCGTCAATCACTCTCCCCGGCCTAAAATCGTAGAATTTACAGCATTTAGCACTAAACCCTGTTTACATTTACAGAACCAGATCAAACAGTCCTCCTAGCATATCATAATAATATTATGGTCATCCCTGTCCATGAATCACCTTCTGCGGATGTGAGTAACATGCAGAAGACCAAAGCCTATGAAGCCATCTCGATCTCGGACTAAAAGGCTGAACACTGATCCCAGATCTTAAAAGGCAATTGCACATTCCGGCTCCGTACTTTTTAAGCCTATTCCTCGGCATTGATTTTTTCCTCTCGTCGGAATGAGTACGGGACTGTAAATGCTTCAGCATGGATTGCGAATATATTATTTTGGCTCTAGAATACCAGAACTCGGCATTCGTTCTCTTTCGAATTGAACTGGAAAATGAGAATGAGGATTTATGTGGAGGCTGGTTTTGCTTTGTAAGGACAGAACGTACGTGAAATGCAAATGTGATTCTGTGGACTGCTCCAACCTCTACGCTAAAGGGAAATAAGAAAAACCCTCCTGCCAACTATCCCATCAAGAAGTCTGAAAAGCTATCAAAAAATCACCTTTCCTCCTGTGGATTTGCCCATTCCTTTCATTAGTTAATAATTTATTTGATAGCCTACGAGCTACACAACCAACTGGTCCAAGAATCGAGCTTCCAAATTCAATTTACTACTGATTTTTACAAGCCCTATTTTCCTCCTTCCTAAATTACATTTTACGAAACCCGGACTTGGTTTTTTAGAAAAAAATTTAGTAGTTGAATTTAAAGGATTGGATTCGCTAGTTTAAAGACTTTAAAGCTATAAGAGTGTAATAAGCTGTCAGTCAGAATGAGGGAAATCCGATGTAATAAAATGCAATTTCCATAATAATGACGGAGGGAATGGAGTTGGTAGTTTTGTTTTTGTTCGAGGAGTGGCTAGGCTTATCAAACAACTGCCTCTCTTTGAGATATAAATTTGTTAATAAATAAACCTCATCTCCGCCGTAGCTCCAGGCCTTTAATCATGAGGATTCTTCCGGCTATTTGCTGGAGAGGTAATAAAAGGTGAATAAATTCGGATCCCAGTTTAAATCCACTTTCGCATATCCGATCCCTGATAGTTATTAGGAATCCAAACAAAGTTATTAGGAATTCGGAAGGCTTGTAAGGTGCTGTAGTACAAGGTATTTCCAACACCTACCAACTTCACACAAAGGGAAGAAGTGACGTGTGTTTTTTTCCAAGCTCTTTTATCGAATCTTGACTCTGGATTCACGTTCTGTCTCCTCTAACCTCTGTAGTACAAGGTACATACATGAAATATTTTCCGAAGAAGCAGAAGGAATGAGATTGTATTTGGAATTCCTAGGTATTTTGCATTCTAGACAAAACCCGTAAACGTGGGAACACCGCTGACAAGATTGAATAAAGTAAAATAAAATAAGGAGGTGCGAAGTGAATACAAATGACTCCTTTGGCCCTTAATTCCAACAATAATCCAATATATTCTAATATCCAAGAGATTCGACGGACTCATACAAATCAGGCCTAGTCAGGATCCTATAAAACCCTTCACAATCACAATCATCATCACCATATAAAATTATTGCAATCCACATTATTCCTTCATGCATATCCTATATACCTCTATGTACAGGGTGTTTCACTTAAAAGTCCACACTATCAACAAAAATCGCCTTTACAAAAGTTAGATTATTAAGGTCGATTTTGAATCCAGTTGGAAGTTTTAAGCGAAACACCCTGTACATTCACATTTGAATATTTCGAATCCAGTCTCAACTTTTGCAGAAAAGTTAGAGATCTCTCTATACGAACCGATCTCCTCTAGCCTACTATACAATCATGGAATAAAAAGTTCGCTCTTTGTCGTAGTTTGCAGCGAATTAAAGTAAAAAAAAATCGGGAGTAGCTCTTAGAAGTCTAACAAGGCCTACATTTAATACATTGTTGAGTAATGTGACTGGGAATTAAGGAGATAAGTTTTTAGTTTGACACTTTGTTTGGTATGTTGGTCTGGAGAGAGGATTGATCACATACTTCCAGAGCTGTTTACATTTTCCCCCGTGTGTTCATCTCGGAAGACATTATCCCAGAGACGTTGGGATTGACAGAGAGAGATTAGAATTACAAAACCCTCTTTGATTCCCTTCAAGTCAGATGACAAATCTGAGAGGACTCATCCTATCAACCTCCAACACATGCTTCAGTTAGCTTTGATAAACGGACACAATCATCCGGTAGTGCATTCCTCACTCTGAGGTCACATTCTTTGTCACAGTCCCAGTCACGGAGGCTGGGCTTCTTCGGGTGGATTCCAAATTGAACAGTTGCAAGGCGAAAGTCTTGCAGACCTTGCCATTTTTGTGATAAAAAGGATCGTTGCCATGGCAACTGAAAATACCCCTTTAGTTACTTTCTACAGGAAGCAGGTATGAAAGATCTTTGATAGTGACAAGGCCCTAAATATATAGCGACTAGAGGATAATTAATTGCATTTATCATTTTCTTTGGTCTTTGGGATCTGCAAAAAATTCTTGAGGTCACCTATGCGGGTTTTGGCAAATGGAAACGTTACATTGTGCCCAAGACATTTTTCTAAATTTTGACACCACCCTAAAAATCAGTCTTATCGTCATATATTATATTTAGCTCCTTGTAGTAACCTTAAAAGCCTCCAATTCCGAATATTCCGTCTAATTTGACAAGGACGAGTAATTAATGTCACTCTCCCCATGAAAGGGTCAAGTTCAGGTTCAAGTCTCCAAAAGTGCACTCTCCTCCCGATCTTCTTTCAGACTGAATCGGCGGATCTCTCTGCTCAATCTACTTCCTCATTTCCTTTCATATGACCTAACGGTCCTGAATGCGATGAAATTCCCGTCTCCCTAGCATTCTTCAGCTTTTCCTACACTTGACTACCAGAACCCAAGTCAGACAAAGATTCAAAAGAATTCCATTTTCTGGTTGAATTGACTGAGACGAGGAGCCCAACCCAAGCTACTATATAGTATATAGCTTCTTCTTATTCTTTGACTTGACTTTGACTTTCTCAAGATGTTTCCCGTCCTTTTCCCCACCATTTGCACACGGGGAACTATCGACCGAGATCCATAACCCATTCTACTCCTTACACCTAAAATCTATTCTATCCCGTATATGTAGATCTGTCGGAAGTAACGGGGAAAAAGTTAAAGTTCCCTTAAAACTCTCCCTCTCTACAAGGTGTAGTTTTGTAGCTTTTTCTGGAAATTCTAAAGAGCAAAGAGTTCCATCCAACTAAACTTCTTCAACTATATCAATCCCAGTCACCCTTGTTACAAGTGAAACAACTCTTAGCTTCCTCCGATACACGGATCCATTTTTCAAGACCAAGACTGCTACATTCTACCGTTGCTCTCCTACAAGCTGAAACTGCTACAGTTATTAGCTCTAACCGTATGTAAACAGAGTATAGGGAACTACGTATGCATACTGCATGTACGTTGTACTTGACACCTAGGCCAGGAACCCGAACATCTCGAAAGATTGAAAACACACATACCAACATGCCATACCGCACAGAATCTCGGGACTGGAAATCCCAGGGAGACGAGATCTTTTAATCCCGGACCTCTTCCTCTCAAATCATATCATTGCTCCAGCACCACAACATTATCTCCGGCAGCAAAACATCATATTTCATCCACATTCGGGGTGATTTGTCAGGGAGCTGATTTCAGGTCCTTTTAGCCAAGAATTTTAGTCAACGGCAACACGGGCCTGAAATAACCCGTTTTTTTGCACTGACTTCAAGGTGTCGGTTTTAGAGCCTCTCTGCTCGTTTCATGGAGAAACGGATTGAAATTTGATATTAATATGCAAACCTATTCAAATTGAAGAATAACAATGGATCAAAAGGAGCTCTCTCTCTACAGACTCTTCTTCTATAGGATCTTATACAACGACAAAGGGTATCATTTATAAATTTTTTATCAATTTCTAGATTCAGACGGCATGGGATATCAAGTATGAAGCGATATCCCTGTTAAACTTTAACAATAAGATCCAATATTAACTAAAGTTACAAGTCCTTGAAGGTGATTCTTCTGTTATCCAGCAGCTTTGCCTGCACTGGCGGAGATATATCTTATCTCTCTCCTGTCACAGCTCCCATTCTTATTCGTAGGCTCCTAAGACGTTTTAAACATCTCCTGTGAATTGGAACCAAAAGGTTAGTCCAGATGCCCTTGCAGATTGTACTAATACTGTATCCTCTCTATTTTACGGAGGATATAATTATACCAGGAATGAATGCTCTATTTTCTCTAGATAATACAGATCTACTCGGCATTCAAGCTGAGGAGTTTGGACACGACCGATTCCGATTTACCAATAATGTTCCATGTCGAATCGGTGAGTAGAGAGGGACTCTTACACAGGGTTCTAAACTGTTAAAACTTCGAAATGTTTGAGACACCCTGTATAAAGGGCCTCTTGTCCGTGTTTCTTCTGTTCAAACCCTAACCTAAAATATAATGCCGTAACATTATTAGGGAACTTTGAAATAAATACAGGCTGACTGAAGAAGTGACTGAATAGCTCCTTCTCTTCATCCCTTTGGGATGGTTTTGCTTTGGGTTTAGCAGCAACCCTCCGTAGGAACTGAACCTTCAATAATCTAGGGCTAAGCGAGTTCAACTTTGAATATAAAAAATCCACTCTCTCCATTCTTCCTCTCGGTCCATTTTTATTTAGGAACCCGAGACTGTCTTTACTTTGTATAGGAACTCTGTTGAGACTTTGAAATTTATTTCCATGATCAAGAAGGAAGGGAATAAGGATCTCTGACGAAAAGAACCTAAAAGGGGAGCAAGTAAATAGAATTGAAAATGGTCCATGGATTTTAATGCACTGCATTCTTCCTTTTTTATTTCCCCATTCGGTTCAAAGGATATTTTTTGGAATTTTTTCATCTACCACCACCACCACTTTCAAATAACTTGCCCCGACTTCCCGATTACTTTCCAATTTTTATACACACTTAGTAGGGCCTGTTGAGTTGATCACGTCAAGTCGGAAGTGTGGACGTGATGGTCATTCTAGAATGCAAGACCTCGAGATGCAATCAAAAGAGCAACAGGATCGGAGTTCGAATATCGACTCCAATTTTAGGTACGATCTCCGATATCGAAGAAAAAATCTTCCTCTCCTTATAAAAAAACCGATATCCGAATATCATTAGGAGAGAGCCCTTCCGAAACGGGACAGGAACTTGGATTTTTTCCCCGATCCGATCACGTACAAAGTACGGCTTTGATGCTCCTCTACAAAGGAAATGCACTGAGATTTCTATTAACTTCAATAAAAGTCTTTGGTCGGGAAATGCATTTCCTACGTCTTCTCAGAGAAGAGGAGAGTAAAATGGCCAATCTATTATTCCTTATGACTCCCTCAATTCACTATAAAATATATGATCCTGCCTGACAGACAGGCAGACAGGGGGAAAAGGCACAAAAGAATAGGGAACTGGCTGGCGAGCTATAGAACTTGTAAAGAAAAATTAAAGTAATATTGAACTGGAGATGAAGTAAGAGAGTATCTCATGACCATGACCACGGGCCTTTTCTATTATCAAATGAAATTCCATCCAACAACAACTAACCACGTCCATCTTCAGACTTATTTTTTCATTCCAACTCGGTTATTGGACTTGATCTCGGCAGAGTTTCTCCTCTCTTACGTAACAAGTTCCAGGACTCCACGTTACGTTTAGACTAATTAAATGACAAAACTTCTGTTTTTTCCTCAGTTCCAGCCCTTTCCTACAGTCAGGTTGGACTGGGAAATTCCAGGACAAGTATCAAAAATGAACCGATCTCCCGTACTCTGCACAAACTTGAAACTACGTTTAAAAAGGATAGAGATGTTTCTGAAATTTGGATGGGAATTGGACATCCGTTGTTAAAACGCTAGGCTTCTACTCCGCTGTCAGTAAAAACAGACCATAAACCCGTCCGAGCTTTTACAGCCCAAAAACTATACTTTTACACCGTAGTTTTTGGCTATTGTGCCCCATCCTACTGGGCTCTCTTCCGTATTGGAGGCAGAAAATACAGAGTGAAATATAGTTAAATGCCTCGGCATGGAATCCCTTGATGACAGAGAGGCGACTGAAATTTCCAACCATAATAAAAGGGTAAGAAAAGTGCAATTAAATCTAAACTAGAAAAAGGAGAGAAGCTTCAAAATTCCTCCCGAATACTTGTCCCCTTTCTCTGTCATGTTAATGTCACTTCCGTCTTCATTAGAACCTTCTCCACATTGCAAACAACCAAATCCCTTTGTTTTAACGCACAAAAAAGCTAGAAAAAACAGGACTACGGGATAAGGATCTTTCCGCTACTTCTTACGCATTCGACAATCCTAAATGATCCAGTTCCGGACAAAATATCTCACTCATTCCTCATCCCGTGGAAGCCCCTACCTCAAAAGTAGGCAATTATAGTCCCATTCAAATTGCAGTTCCGGCAAATTATGATGAGTTGCCAGAAATATCAGATATTTTGCCCCTGTTATTGGCCAGTAAATTCGGATCGGGGAATTTGTCCTTGAAGCTGGGATTTTCATATCCCCGTGGAGTTATAAGGGCTGGAGTTTGGTGGACTATCGGAACAGGAATCAAAGGAGATAAAACGACAACCTACTGACTGACTTCAATTAAATGTCTAATCAAAATCTAATTTGGAAAGTTTTCGGGCCTAACTGACATGACGGACTGGGAAGGGATTGTTAGCTGTCGGCTCTAAACAACTTCTACCCGAACTGCCGAATTCATCGAACCCAACCAACAACCGACTCAACCACCACCGCTATTTTCTATAGATCTCTTGTGATAATCATACGATATAAATAGTTTTAGTCCATATCTCCCACCTATATTTGCCCCCACTGACGACCCCAACGACTCCTTGCTCGGGATGAATTCAAGACTTAACCAACCAAAGTAACCAACCACTTTCATCGTCATCGTCAGCCAAACTTTTCTCTGCAGGACTCATCAGGGGACGAGGACTGTTTCACACTGTGATGATGATGATGACTGATCTAGTTACCAATTTACTTGCAGCCACCTTTCTTCTACAGACCTGCGTTTAGTAGACAGGCCCCCACCACCAACACTATTATTAAATTCATCAAGTTCGTGCCGGTGGATGGGGAACAGAAACTAGGAATGAATTAAAAGACGATTTATTTCGGATCTTCTGTAGCAAATCGGAGAATATAGCATTCAAGATTTCCCAATAATGATCAAATTATACTTAAAAATCACCCGTTTAATGGAGACGACATTTATAACTGTCTCTTTAATTTTAGTTTTTCTTACAAGACGTACGAATTAGCTAATTAATTGTAATTTAAATCTGGGGATTCGGATAGTTAAATACAATGCTAGAAACTATATCTTTCGTACATAATTTAGCTAGAAAATGGCAGAAAATTACAAAAAAAATGTATTCCCATATACATAAAAATCATAAACTTGTTAGCTGATTTGGGGTTAAAAGTATGGAATGGCAAATTTTGTAAATCATATGACTGATTAAGATCAAAGCATGTCACTCGCTCGTCTTTTTCAAATCCTGCAAATACAAGCCAAATCTTCTGCAATAAAACGGAGAATAAATCATTCCAAATCTCCCTACTACGGCGGTCAAAACGATAGTTTTAAGTCCTCCTCTTAAAGGAGACGACACGGCCGTCTCTTTAATTGCCAGCTCTATTTACAAGACGTGCGAATTAGGAATTAGCTCATTAATTATAATTTTGCAGAAATCAAGGGACGAGGGTAGTGAAATAAACTCCAAGTAACTGTACACATTCCCTTCTGAAACTGCAGGGAAGCGTAGATAGAAAATATTATGCAAATTAAATTTGCACTCATCTTCATCAAAGAAGAGAGAGAGAGAGATGCATGTCAAGAGATAATCTGTGCTGATTGGAAATCAGATTTCAGAAATTAACGAGAAATCGGGTTTGGTCACTTCCTTAGTTTCTCGTGGATCCAATTTACTTTTTACGTGCCTGTCTGCCAACCAACTTAGTTTTGACTTTGTCCAACTCATCTCCTATATCCATTACATACGATACAACCTAACAACATACGACCAGACTTATAACTCGAGCTACAATTTACAAAGCAACTCGTGAAGTGGTTTAGTTCTCTACTTTTTTCTCCTCTAGAACTCTAGAACCAAAGCAATCTATTTCCACGTGACACTTTACTTTCCAAGTTAGTTAGTTGGCTAGTTAGCTTGTTTCTACTCATTATGACATCCTCTATAGCTATAGAGGAATTGTACTCGATATCATATTCAAATTCCAAATACACACAAGAACACGCACAACATGAACATGATTTCACACACACGTCTCCTCCAACCCTGTACAATAATACCCACAAGACCATAATATATATTCTAGTTACAGACACACACTATCTGTAGATAATTTCTAAACCTATGCTCATTTACACTTAATATTCATCTGTCTTCACAAGACAATAAATTGGCCCGAGTGGAAAAATCCCGTTCAAAAATCACGCTCTCCATACAATTTATAGGCAACATGTTCTTGAGTCTCTGAAGAAAAAAACGCAGAGTCCATTTCAAATAACTTTAAAACAAGTCGTACGGTTTGGTTAACTCACCTCAACCCAACTAAACTCAAAACCTCATCTCAAACTTTCGACTCGAACTTTAGGAAGTTTGGAAATGTATCTTGGAATTTCGTAGCGAAATATTATTCTCTAGTTTATAACCCTTCTATCTGCCGATTCAAATGCTCAAATGCCCAGGAACATGTCTTTAGAAACAAAACAGTAACTGGAACTCGTCGGTGGAAGTTAGGAAAAAATTCCAGAGACGAGACTCGTCTTTTCTTTAAATGAACAAAGAGTCGCTTGTTGTTCTTGAGGAGGAAACCTGTTATTCAAATCCAATAACACCGACCGACAGAACCGAATTAATTGATTGTTAGACAATTCCCTTCGTGGACTTTGAGAGAGAGAGACATGGGTTCATGTGGATTTTAGATTCCATTAAATAACGTTGTAAATTGCAGTAACATTCATATCTGATGAACTATCACAATTTCCTCAATTTTCTTAGCTAAATTAATACTAACTATCAGTCTATTGCAGTTTACAGTGCTAAAAATCAATTCTCTCATCATCAGAGACTGGTCAATATTTGAGTATTTTGCAAAAACACATTTTTATACTAAAAAGGTCGTTTTTTGTAACTAATTCGAATGTGAGAAACGTATTTAATTTTTTTTTTCATATTCCAGGCCAGGAAATAGTAAGTATTGCTTAAAGGATTGTAGAAACTAGGATATATTTAACTGCTAAATATATGTACGGTGTGAAGTCAGGCTATTTTCGGCAGAATTACAGAATTTAACAGACGGCTTACCTTCATTATCTTGTCCAATCGGGAATAAAATTGAATCCTTTCGAGAAACACACACTGTCCACCTTTGTAATATTTCGTGGATAAGAACCACCGTAGAATTAGAGGAATAAAAATGTCAATGATAATTCACACTCACTTAATTGAACATACGAAGGGAAAGGATATTATTATCCGAAACCCGTACAAAACTACTCGTCTAAATCCCAAACCGTCAGTACGAATTCTGGACAAGAGGACACTTAAAATGATTACTCTGACGGACTTGGTAAACGCCACTTTCACTTTATTTTTCTCAATATAAGAATTAAATCAAAATATCTAAGGTTTCTTCTATCCTTCAAGAATAAACAGAATGAAACTTAAAAAACTGGAAAATAAGTATATTTTTCACAATAAAATAATTCGCTTCTACATAACACAAGAGAAGAGAAACACTAATCTTCTAAGCTCTTTCCCTATTAATCAAGGAGCAGGGTTCAAAGAGATAATTAACCCCGTAAATTATTCATAATCCAAAGAAGCAGTTTGCAAAGAAAATTCTCTTCCGCACTTTTTGGCAAATCTGAGATAATATGGATTATTAAATTGTTATTCGATTCGTTTAGATTATTAGAAGGTCTCGGATTCAGACCAGATTTTTCAATCCCTTTTTCTCATCAAATTCCATTGATTCTTTCCGACTTAAAGATAGAGAAAATAATGACGATGAAATTATATCCTTCGGATTTCCAGGATTGCATTTGCTTTTCCAGCCAACAACAACTGATATGATTTTGATGATGATGATGATGAAGTTGAAGTTCTTTTCTTGAATTCCGAATCCCGTACTTTGGACTGGAATGAAGTGCTAGAAAATCCTGGATTTCAGTCAGACTTTCGGGTTTTATTCAGCCCAGAAGGGTTCTTTGGCAGATCTATAAATATATATATATATATATTTATTCCCTATATATATCCAGTCTCGCCCCTCCGTATTATCCCATGAAAAAGATTATTGATGGAATTTGATGTCGAAATTCTGCTTTGAGTTTGTGAGTCAGCAGAGTTGAGTGAAGACGGGGAGAGTTTGGCGAAATTTGATTTGTTTTGATTCAACCCGATTTATCCTCATGAAATTCGGAGCGGAATCTTGGTCTAAATCCACAATTTCAATCTCACTTCTCCGGGATCTTATTTCTTGGTAGATACGGTTTTAAACCGATTCCATTCAACACTTGATGGAGGAAGTGATGACCAGTAGTAGGGACTACACAGGACTTCCAGGTATCAATAAAAATCGGGATAGAAATAGCGTTGGTTTGGTAACGAAGTCGGAGAGTGGGTCTGAATAGTCGAGGACGAGGACGGGAAGTTGGAACTGTTCTTTCCTCAAGTCCGACGAAATCTCATCGAGGAGAGCAAACAGTCCACTTGTTTAGATATAAAGAACAACTTGAAAATGATGTCTTCTCATGTAAGATTCATAAACCTTTGGGTGCAGAGGGATCTGATAAATAAATTTCTTCACGGAAAAAATAAACTTCTTCCACACTTCCACTTTATTCTTTTGGGAGGTTGGAGAAAGATTCCAATTTCAGGAACTCAACGTTTTTTGGAAAAATTGGTTTTTTAGTTTTTTTGGACTTTCTCCGAAATTCGGGGTTTTCGGTTTTTTGGTGAAAACTTTAGCGATAGTTAGTTAGTACTGACGATTTTAGTAACTCAACAGTTCCAAAACGATTTTTTCGAAAAATTTCGAATTTTTATCCCAAAAAACTTAATTTCATGTAAAAAATGATAGTTTCCAAAACAGTTTCATCGACACAAGAACACAATCCGTATAATTCCTTGGGCAAAGTACTCGGTACTCCGTAAAATTTCACAAGTATTTTAGCCGTTTTATATTAAAACACGCTTCAGAGTCGATTTTAAGTCTCTCCAAAGTAACAACGACTGTACTTTTACAATTTTTCCCGAAAATCGGTTTTTCTCATGAAAATACCAGATTTTCAACTTCAGTCCAATTTCGTATTTCACAAAATACTTATACGTATTCGACTCGGGCACTCTGGGAAATGCTTTCCCAACTTGACTCTTCCATGCAAATCTCTGTTTTTACAGTTTTTAAGTTTAACCAACTTTCCGTTTTTCCAGTTCCTTAACAAACTTTTTCACCGTACTTTGTACTTGAAATCGGTTTTCTAATTTTTCATACGAGAAATTAGACAGGTATGAAAAAGCCGTTCCCATGCATTGGAAACGTCTTAAAACTCTTGTTTCTTTAACTTTGAAAAAGAGTCAGTATAAATCCCCGTTCCAAAGCAGCTCAGTTTCTGGTTTCCCTTTCTATTTCGTGAGTTTAGTGTTCCAGGGAAAAGTGTATTTTTCGGAGCGATGGTCGAGGGTCATGCTTCCTGTTCGGCGACTGGAAGGGAACTGACGATAGAGGGGAAGTCAGATTGGCTATACTCAAGTTCAACTTTGTTGTCTTCAGTTCTGTAGCAACTCTCTTGCAATCCCAATGTTGGAAATGGAAGTCTGTGGCAGAGGGGGTTTTTTCAGCCTCCTCCTTTCCATCTCTTACAAGTACAACTTCCAACGAATCCTCATTCAAAAACCACTCTCCCTAGGCCAGGAACAAGAGTTGGAGTTGGAGAGACCGAGTCGTTAGTTTTATCAAAATATTTTAATCGAAATATCGATATCTCCCTCCAAAGAATGTCGATGAGTTTTACTACCCGACAAATATCAACAGCTTGGAGAATGTCGAATGTCGACGAGCTGTTACCTTACGGCAACACTTTTCCAGTTCGATGAGGTCGTTAGTTGGGGAACTTGTCGACGAGTTACCCTGTTTGGGGTATCTTAGACTGTCGATGAGTTTTTTGCGATCGGGCGAGCGGGTTGTTTTCCGGAGAGTTGGGAATGTTGGGATGTTGGAGAAGATTCTTTTAGAGGAGTTATTGTGTTTCAAATCGAATGAACTTATAATTTCCTTGATGTTTCTTAAATAAGATTAAAGCCATTTGTCGGATTTTCAGTAAGTCCCCTGAAATAGCTACAATCGCTGCATTGTTCGAGTTTAAGCTTAACCCTAACCTAAACTGTATTAGTACAATCGTAAAATATGGGTTATGGTATGGATCTATATTTAAATTAGAAGTTTTTCAAACATTTCTATTTTTATTATCATTCATTGCCCCATGGTAAAGGGAACCCACTTTAATATACCAGGCAAAGTCATTTATTCCTAAATAACTCCCTCGGGGACTTATTTCGGTAAATTCGATATGGATTTGGTTTGTTTTTTCAGTTGTTGGTGGGACGGAATATTTAATATGGGATGCAGTATTTAGTTTTATCGACATGTTTTTGTTCGAGAATTTTAAATGGAATCGAATCGTTGTGACTTTACTGTCGACTTTGTTCAATACGTTTTGGAATGACTGGAGTATGATTGTCGAAGTTATGGAATAAGCTCATTGAATTAATTTAGATATATCACTGCTGGATATTTGTTTTCAAGTATCTTAAATAAATATTATAAATAAATATTTATTAGTTAATACATATTTAAAATAAGTTTAATACTATGTCGACAGTCTATGTTATCCATGTCATAGATATGCTATCCTTACTTAGACTTATTTATTTTTTATTTTACTTTTGTGGGACTTAACACTTATATATGAATCGGCTTTTATTTCATTCTTTAGGATGGTGAGACAAACATTTAAATTTTGAATTTTAGCTTAATGAAAAACTGGTTTTTCAGAAAGATTGTTCCGATTGCATTCTATTTTCCGATGAATTCAACGATTATGGGGCAAAAGATGGACTACAAATTGGAGACGGTATGGTTTCGTTATTCCTATTGTTTTAATAGTTATTTTGATAAATGTAATCCGAGCACAACGTTGTCAAATACATTTACATGACATGGCAGTAATTTACAATGGATTCAATTCGCAAATTGTAAGACTTCAAATGCAATGTGCTAATTCTAGTTACTTTCCTAAGAATTAATTTATATAAATCAATAATATTCAAAGAATTCCGTCTACTTTAAATATGATTCATGAAAACAGGATAAATGAATCCTGATTAACGACTACTCGTGCCTTAAGATATTTCCTGACATAAGTCCTAATATGTTGAATGGCATCATCGATCGCTTTTTAATTAAAATTATTGTTATAAGTTTTAAGACATTTTTCAAATCTGATAGAATTCTATTGCTTTACTCAAGAAAATGTCGGTCCAATTCTACATTAAAATTAATGATTAACTATGCATCTCTATTTCACTGCACATTAATGAATAATGTGACTGGCTGTATAGCTAACATGTAATGGATTGTCACTTCGCCTAAACTGACTTATGATTCCCTCCGCTCCGGTTGTACTCAGAGCTGTAAAAATCTGAGCCTTACATCCAGAAAAATTTTATTAATTAAACTTAATATTAAAATTTCTTACATAAAATAAAAATTATCGATTTTTACAAATACAGGGATTGATTTATTCATTCGAACTTTTAAGAGTGGTAGAGAGTGGCTTTAACACAAAGACAAATTTTAATGAGCTTTATAGTCACTTTGTCTGGTCCTTAAAGGCTCATATTTTTGCATGGTTATTAACTTAAAACCGGTAAATGCGAAACATTGTTGAAAATACGCTAGCAAGTAAAATTCAATGTTGTATACGATTTTACTCTATGGCTGGGGTGCGTTAAGACTCGTGAACAAAACGCCTTAAACCTGCCGGACAAATACGTTGAATGTTATTTGACGTCCAATCTGTGTGGTTTCACTCTTTTTTTACGTGCGTTTGCAAATCGTTTATTTTTTACATAACATTTAACAAGTTTTGAAACGAAATCGTTCATGACTGATTTAATTGTAGTAAGGCCGTAGATTTTCCTCGCGTTGGGCTTTGTAAATCTATTAAGAGCTGCTCATTTTAAAAATACCAATAATCCATTAAAATCATCCGAAATCTGTATTTAAAATTCAAAACCGAAGAAATCTACCCCGAACCTTGTATGCTTGTATCCAACAGATTAATTCGGCTGACAAAAGCGGGAGGAAGGCAAAGTTGTCAAAAGCTCCAGACTCCCCATTTGCATTCCCTCCTATCCTTTGACACCGATTTTTTTAAAGACCGTCTCCAGTTTTTTAAGAACAAAGGGCCAGTGATGCTGATGATATGAAAGGAGGGGCCTTTGGAATAAGTGACGAAACTCCTATTCATTATTCCGCCACAACTCAAGCTAACTCAAGAGGAACGAGCTCAAAAATTCGGGTATGCGGAATAGTGAAATACCATCCTTGCCACCACGAAAACCACAAGATCTTATCTCAACTTATCTCACTCCCATAAAAGTATGGAATTCCTTTCCATTCCTAAGGAACCGTAAAACCTGAAATAAATCCCCACCACCGAAATAATTTTCAAATGAAATTGTATGCAACAAACATAACTTCTTTAAATTTCAAGGTCCCTCAAAAAACGCGATTAATGTCGATTTACATGATATTTGAATTTTTTTTCCTGATCTGTAAAAATTAAAAATCGCTAACTCTGAAACTCTGAATGCGACTCGTGTTGAATCAAAAGGTTAATCAATCATACCGTAAATACACAATAATATATTAAAATCGAATTTTATCTGCATTCGACATTTTAAAGGGCATAAAATAAAATCCCTGCTCCAAATACCTTCACACCCTTTCGGTGGATTTAAAAAGGTCCCACCGGAATATACAAGGTGTTCCAACATTGGTCAATGTTCATTACTAAGGACGATTTTCGTTACTAGCTTGACTACTTATTGGAACACCCTGTATATCCAGTTATACGGTAGCAATAGAATTGGCATCTTAAGAAATGTGAAATGGTCGGTAGTTAGGCTGACTGTTGACTCCCCACTTGTCACAAAGGACTCTACTGTCATTTCCTCTCTCCGTCTTTGTCTTTTGTGTAGGACGAAGGATGATTAATTACAGAAGGATGAGATTTTTGCAACTGCATATCTTTAACGGTTAAATCACTTTAAGATCCAATCAGCCCATTTATTAAGTCATGTCAGGCAGAGGCAGCAACTATATACGAACGAACGAACGGCGGACTTGCAATTTACCCCATTTTTCCTAACTAACCACCGCACTTTGCCAAATCCTCATTTTTTATTCCCACTAATTTATATTTCCCATCCCTTCGTCTTTGATGGTAATGGTTTATTAAATTAAATACCAACAAACTAACCCCCTTGTGTGCCTTTTTAATGATAATGCCAAGGAGGAGGAATTATATCATATGTAGAGGGGATAAAAAAATTGGCAAACGCTCTTGTCTTTAATCTAATTTGGAAAATTCGTGAGGAAATGAGGGCTGAAAAAATTTAGCAAAACTGGGAGAACAGTTGGTCCTGTAGCTTTTGTTGCAGTTCCTCTGCTTCAAATTCTCGCCATTATGATGATGATTATGATCGTCATTATGATTATTATGTTTGGATACATTCATGCCGTACATTGATTGTAATTGTTAGGAGTAATTGTGGGTTGGAGATGTATATTCTTTGACGTCCTTTGATTCGGGATGGATGGATCAGGTTGGGTTTGCAGCCTTTTCAATTCAGTCCTATTTTTTGCTTTGGTTTAGATTTGCAAAGCTGAGAGTGTATTATATGCAGAGGTGATTGTAGCCTCGTTCTTTTGCATTCTGGGATCTCGAGGGGAGAAAATAATTGCACTATTTTTCTTCTTCTGCCAACAACCAGATTGTAATTGATGTCCAGGATCTAATTCCAAACTGGTTTTTTATTCATTGTTATCATCTTAAATTCAATTTTCCACTCTCTCAAGAGTTCCTCCTCCCTATCCAACTTACCTGCGGGATTAGGATATGAAGCAGTATGTATTTTCTAGGCTACATATGTTCTGCAGAACTGGATTTTTTTTAAATAAATTGATTAGAGGGTTTAGCGTTTGATCTAGAGAGGTTTGGAGTTGGGACTATCGTTTATTACTGGACGGTTTGTATGATGGAGATTTTTGTGTTTGTGTCCCAATAACTGCTTTGCTCAAGAAAAGTTTTATGATTTTTGGTGTATTCCATTGGTTATTTCCGGTAAATTCAGCAAATATATTGAAATATTTTTATGGTTATGATTAATCATGAGCTAATTTTCATATTTTTGTCTTTAATTTAATTCTGTGTTGAACCCTATTGTCAGGTAAGGAGTAAAAATTAATTTAAGACTGAAGAGGTCAAAAAACATAAGTAACTCAATACAACGAAAGTATTTTAATTGCTAAAAGTACGACTAACTTATCTCTAACATCATTTTGATTGTTTTTTACTTGAGTTGTTTTGATGCAGATCCATGTGCCCAACAGCCCAACCTGTACAAATTAGCATGAATAGTTGGAACTGCACTTTTATTGTTTTGGCGTGGCACAAAATGCTTCTGCTGATTAATTTGTTTTTGAAACTATATCCCATCTCTACATCTTACTACAAACTTTGCTTTTAAAATTCCAACGCAATCTAAACCTGGACATTTTTCGTACTTTATTTTAAATTTCTAAAGTAGGTTCTTGTCAAGAAGGCAGAAGGATAATAATAGGTTTAAACTATGTATTGAGGAGAGTGGCTATATACATATACATATGGCATTCGGGAGAAGTTGACAGTCGACAGTCGACAGTGTCACGAGGGTGACAGATTGACAGTCAGCTTGTTCTGGTTTAACTCTTGAGAAAAAAGGATGGATTGTCGAGCGTCGAAGAACGAAGATTTTTCAAGGAACGTTACATTTCCTCATCCATTCTAAATTCTTGATATATTACTATTTTATTTTTATTATTATTATTATTATTACGATCATTCCTTGTATTATTGTAGTGGAAATGCCCTGAGAATAAATGCCACCGCCATCAGGATTCAGTATAGAAGGAGATGGAGGATGGTTATGCATTATCCCTCTGCCTGGGACACTGTATCAGGAATTTTGAGCTGTAATATGATTTCTTTAAAGATATGGTATTGAGATGTGTAGCCTTGTGTAGGTATAGAAGGCTAGAGGGATCGGATATTGGATGGAAGCGAATATGGAACATTAGACTGTAATATATTTGACACGACCTGGGAAGAGATACATCATGACTTTTGTATGATATGAAAGAATATAATAATATATTCCTGGTGTGGAACACATACTATTTCCTGGCCCTGCTTTTGCAACTTTTTGGTCGGGTGTTCCACGAAAAAATTCACGTTTTAGATAGCTTTATAGATTGTTTAACGGAGGGTTTTATTCTAATGTAAATGCTCTCCCGGGTGAGCTTGAAAACTTCAAGTACCAAAAGTACCTGTTTCCTGAAAGTTTTAATCATTCAGAAAGATGAAACTAAATTACTCGATATCCCTGAAATTTTGCTTACTTCCCAAAAAGTATTCAAAAACAAAATAAAATCTCCAAAACAAGCTGAAAAGCATTGAAACTTTAAATCATTCAAAGACAAGAAACTAAAAAAGCATTAACAACGCTGCACAAAAACCGTGAAATATCCCGAAATATCGGGGTAAATCCTTAAAAAATCCAAAAAAATTGCTCAATATCCCTCAAATTTTGCATTCTCCCCTCAAAACGCTCTAAAAATTGGCCCGGAACAACCTGTAAATGTCTCTGATCTTGCACCTCCGGTTGTGCGGGATTCCGGGAAGATGATAGGAGACATGAATCATGGATCAATTGGAATTGGATGTTGAGTCTGGAAGTAATGCTTGGAAGCCCTCTTCTTCTTAGGAAGCACTTGTGCAAGAGTCCAATCCATCGGAAGGTATTTCACGAGAATGTCGTCAAAATGCATGTTCTTCTTCACGGATATTTGATATTATTACACCCCCTGATGCCAGAGATCTGATCTCATTCCTTCACATTCCTAATACTACACAACCTGAAACATAGATACTTTTACCCAGAATCCCAGATCATGGAATACATTTCTCTATACCGGATCTTGACATGGAGACATTTCTTTTTATATAAATATAATATGAGATCCACTTCTCAACAAGCTGGCCCATAACTACTCCGTCGAGCTTAAAGAAAAACATGCTCCGATATCTCACTCCCAATCCCGCATTTCCGAGAGGCCTTTCACCTATACCCATTTATTGATAGGGAGTACTTAAGGTGCTATATAAAATATAAAGCACCTTCTTAGCTCTGGAGATGGAGAAACATGACAAAATAGGACACTCAACCACTCAAGACGAGGACTTTATATCCATGTATTTATAATGTACATGTAATAGCCTCTTTACACAACTCCACTCTCCGCTAATACAATAATAAGTCCATTTCGCTACAGCTTTTGCCAGTTTATTGGAACGACTTTTCCCCGCTGATTATTATGGAATGACAGGACTCTCCTGTCTCCTGCTTCTGGGGACTGACATTTTTATTCATTCCGGAAATAGAACTGACACGCTCCCAGTCACATTTACACCTCCTGACGTTTTATTTCTTAAATGATTTTTTATTGGGGAATGCATTTCGGGGCTACCGAAATAAATCCCCAGGGATATTCTGTCATCAACCGAAATAAATCCCCACCCATTTGGAGAACAGGAAAATGTACCTACTCCCGGAACCTTTGGAAAAGTATGAGACCTGATTTTAAATTTGGAATTTTTGGGAGCTATGATTTTTGGGATATTGGGATCTCCTTTGAGAGATATCTCGCTCACACCGGTAAAACAAATACGACAGTACAAGGGATCTTCTAGAGAGCTAAATGCCGCAGTTTTAATTCTAAATTTTATGAAAGTACCACAGAATTTGCCAAAAATGTAAGTGTACCTTTCAGATGCCTATGATATAATGTTTCCCTTAAATACGTCCACACCCACATATTAGGAGAGTTTCAAAACACCGAAAAATACACAAAAGGAAACCTAGCCAAAATACTAGAAAAATATTCTGAAATTCCCACAGTCAACGATGAAAACTCCTCAAAATCAGCAATTTAAGCTCCAGTCACCCAAGACAGTCGGGATGATCATTACCATGAATTACAGGATAAATGAGTACAACATATTACTCGTCCCATCTTAACACATAGTGGATAATCCATAATCCTGCAAAATTCTCAATACATAGAACTGACATTCCAATATGCAATATCCTAGAGCTAAAATGTATGGAAGAGGGCATGCCGTCAAAGTTTGCAGGAAAAAGATAGCTTGGAAGCTTTGAATTATAATTCTGTACAGAATTCAAGACCTTGAATCTAGAACTAAATTCCTATTCCAAGACATTGGGAAAGTTAGGGAGGTAAATGGCTGGAAGATATCATTAAACGTTTTCCATTGCATGTCTCCTTCCATATGTGCCAATCAAAGTCCTTATCTCGTGGTGAATCACACACCATCCTATCCGAATTATCATCATCCATCCAACTAACACAACCAGACATGCACATCAACATTTTACACTGGACACTGGACAGGACGAGGCATTAAAATTATGATAAAACTCACATGTACGGCTTTAAACCATAATTCAGAGCTCAAGAAGGTCAAACTAAAGGCTTTTGGACAGAAATTCATAAGGGATATCGATTTAAATTTATTTGAATATAGAAATACTAGCTGGAATCCACAAATCTGCAAATATTTATCAGTTGACCTCCTTAAAATCCCTTATTTATTCATTAATTCATTCCCCATGAAATAGAGGTGTTCCAAATGGATCCTGAACTTACCGAGCGGGAGAAATGCCGGTTCGGAAAGAAGGCTGCTAATTCCTCTAATTCGAACAAATTGATTAGGAAGATGGGAACGGGTTTTTCGGCGTCTAAAGCCTCGTCATCAAAGCTCAATTATGAATCGGCTATTTATTCCAAAGTCATTAATCTAATTTCGGGAACTAAACCCGTTCCCTTGTCATTATCCGGCTTTGAGAAAGTAGGAGGAAACCCCTACTGGTTCTGCTAAATCTCATATCTCGCCCGATGGACTTGTAATTCCGCTCTTATTGTTCCTAACTTCCAATTTGGCATATTGTATCATCCAGACCAAGAGGAAGAACTTCTCCGACAGTTTTACTTTCCAGGCGGAGGGAGCCAAAATTTGTTTAGCCAACTCATCAAACTTGACTTTGGTATTTTAGAGGGAGGGCATTAGGTAAGAGAATGAGATCCAACAGCTTAGAGCTAACATGATGAGACGGTTAATCTAGATTTGATTTAGATTGAATTAGGCCCCTAGCTGGATTCAGGAAATTCAGAGCCACCCTCCTTCCTCGTCTTGAGTCAATCTGCTATGGTTTTACTTGGGACTGGGAGCCTGGAGGAATATTTAGCTCAGATTGTTTGCATTAACAAACTACTCCTGTCTTTAATATTTAGTATCCATGTAAAATAAATATGATAACAATTTTGGAAGATATCTTCCTCCGCTTAGGAGACCATTGCATTAAAGAACAAGTCCAAATAATCCTAATCAATTCCTGAGATTATTCTTGGAATAAATGTTCCATTCCGTTTCGTAAAACGTACTCTAATCACATTGGATTTGATAATAATATTTGACTGTTAACTGTGCTGTGCGAGACTCCTTTGAACGTGCGAGTTCAGAGAACCTAAATATAGCACTGTTTGCAATCCGCTTATACTACTTACGATTACGTGGATATTAATTGCTCTTTTCGTTAATATTTCCCAGAAACGGTTTCTCAATCAGGGGATTCTGCAGGGTTAAATTCCTCGAAGCCTGCAACCACCTTTGGGCAGGAATATAAATCCCTTTTGAGACGGATAATAATAAGCGCTTGTAAACGCACGTAAGGATGGAGTGAAACCAAACGCGTCCAAAGGCATAGATAAAAGCATAAATTCATAAATTGGAATCCAATAAAGAAATTAAAGTAAAATAATTAAAGACAAGTACACCTTCAAAAACGGGTTTAACAAAGCGCGAACCTCACAGAAACGGAGAAACAGACATTCCGTTTCCATAAAGGAGTTTAAGTCTCCAAAATAGCCAAGAAGCAAGTCGTGTAAGAACGGAGTGAAGTTGAAACGCATACAAAAGCCTAAATTCATAAATAGGGATTAATTAAATAAAGTAAAGAAATATAATTCAAGACAAATAAAAATTCTATTTTGGATTTAAAGTAGCAGCAATCTTTAAGAACCAGACAAACAGACATTTCGAAAGTGCTTTCACCCCTTAAAATACCCAAGAAACAAGTCACACAAGAAAGATGTCAACTTAAAACTCATAACATAAAAACATCACATCATAAATAGGGATCAAATAAACAAAGTAAAGACATTTAATTCAAGACAAATCATACTTCAAAACGAATAAAAATTGAAAAACACCTTTTGCAAAACTGCAACCTTTCAGAAGCCAGACAGGAAAAGACAGACAAACAGACATTGCATTCCCATAAAGTACTTTACGCTTTAAATCACCCAAGAAACAAGTGAAAGGAAGGGCGAGTGTCGGGTTAAGAGTAATGATAGATTCCGCATGCAGCCTCGTCCTCTCAACTTGTAAATATTGATTAGGCCTCCTTGCTTTGAAGTGTGGAGTAGTGAGAGACATGTCGGGCTCTGACCGATCAATCCGCCGGTGTGCAGCTAAATATACGACTTGCTCTGAAAGGTCACGGAAACGAAGGGCTGGTTACCAGGATTGGGCCGAGATTTCTGGCCCTGCTCGTGCTTCAAGACTTCAAGACCCGGTTGGGTTTGCTCTAAGGAAGTGGAGGTGGAAATGGTCAGAGGGAAAGGTGATAATGGGCCTGGGCCAAGTGCGAACCTCTGTTCTTTGACCGATTGCGTGTTTCATGCTATCCACACCTTAGCATTAGCTTAACTCACAGCCAAGAGCCTATATCTGGGATCCTAACAACAGTAAGAGTAATCATAGGACTTTTATGTTATAAAAGCAAACGCACTTTTATTTTGCAAACTTTGGGACTGGGAATAGGAGAAATATTCAAATTATTCCAAGGGCTGGCTGGAATAGTAAATAGTCATGGAAGTCGGTAGTTGTTGGGATTATTATTATGTACTTCCCTGCCTTGTAATTGGGTTATTACAATAATACTTATACTTAGCCTTGGAATCCAAAGCAGCCTCACTTACGTAATTCACGGACGAGGGTTTACAAACAATATGTGTTAAATCTCCGAATATGTTTAGTATTTCGAAATTTATTGAATTGATTGTATTTAGGAGAAAGTTGGTGAAAGTAATGAGGCATTATGAGATTTGTTATGTGAGCACCCTTGTGGGTGAATTTTGTAGTAATAAGTTGATGTTTGAACGTGTTTGAACTTGTGTGTGAGGTTGTGAAGGCGAGGAGAGGAACGGCAAACTTCACTCATCATCTCACCTCCAAGGAGAGTGTATTGTAATTTAGAATCGGAGGAGATTTTGTTTCACTTTTTAATTGTTTTAAGTCTGAATTAATTGAAGAGTTAATTAAATTGTTGTCCTTTAAGTTATAAGTTGTTTCCTTCACCTTATTTACGCCCTTGAAAGAAAGGACTAGGAAGAGATTCATATTTAGGACTTAGGAAACATCGACAATCCGAGTAGTGGATTTGTCAAGTTGGAGTCAGAATCATTCATATCGCAGCAGAGTGAACCTAATCGGGTAGATTAGGAGCTCATTCAAAATTTGGTGACCCTACGACGTAATAAGAAGAATAATCAGTTGTCAGCAGTGTCGAATCGACGGGACAGACTGGTTATTGACAAGCGTGCAGAGATTTGGTGCCTGTGCAACGAAGACAAACAGGAAGAGTGAGGACGAGTCGGTGCTGACTGACCTGTGACCTCAACCCCTTTCTGTGGATTCCAATTCAAGGACTAATACATCTGCCTAAGTGTGCTATTTTCTCGGCACGATAAACAAAGAGAATTTTATCCGGTCAGTCCTTTCCAATTACAAATCTCACGGAAATTGTCGATTGTGAATTGTTGCTGAAGTTGGAGAGGAGGACGGATTGCAGAGGAAAAGCTTGAATTATTTTGATTGAAACTAAACTGTCGAATCGACGTTATAGTTTCATTGTTTACAGGAGATGGATCGACTACGGAAATTGAGACGTCCACTCCGAGCGTCCCTGACAAGGACAATTAACGAAGTAGAGACTGAACTGGCGAAAGATGGACCGGATCTCGAACTTCTCAAAAGCAAATTGGAGAAATTGGAAGATGTTCAGCCGGAAGTCATCAGATATGACAATATGATTATCGAGGCAATTGTGGATGACGTTACCTCTACTGACGAGCAGATGGACGAAGAATGTTCTTCCATTGAAGATTACAAGGACAAGGTCAGGGAGGTCAAGCGTCTACTAAATAGCAAGATTTATCCATGTGCCACGCCAGATAGCCGTACTCCAAGCGAAGATGGGACTTCAGTATCCGAATCAGGGAAGAAGCGGAACTATAAGCTTCCGAAGATCGAAGTTAAGAAGTTTAATGGGGAATTACGGGAGTGGCTCAGTTTCTGGTCGCAGTTCCGGAAGATACACGAGGACGAAGAACTACATGAAACTGACAAGTTTCAGTATCTAGTTCAGTCGATGAGCCAAGGGTCAAGGGCTCGTGAACTTGTGCTTGTTTATCCACAGACAGCGGAGAATTATCCCAAGGTTGTCCAGGCACTTAAGGATCGCTACGGGAAGACGGAGTTGCTCACTCAAGTGTACGTGAGGGACTTGCTGACGCTCGTGATCAACAGCAACAAGTCACAGGAAAAGATGAAAATTGTTAATCTTTATGATCAGATTGACTCTCAACTGAAAGCTTTGGAGTCCTTGGATTTAAGGAATATGAAACCAGAAGACTTTCTATACCCTATGGTTGAGTCAAGTCTCAGTGAAGATATCTTGATGGCCTGGCAAAGGAGCTCCTTCTACCATCAAGAAAACCACGTGGATCGGAAATCAAAGCTGAGCTGCCTGATGGATTTCCTGAAGATTGAAGTGGAACATGAAAGTCAGAGGACTTTGGCCAAGCAGGGATTCAAGGAGAAGCGAGATGATAGCAAAGGTCACGTGAAGGCAAGACGAAGTTCGGGCAACCGCGATGACATCCCTACCGTTTCTGGATTGCACGTGGGAGACAAGTGTAAGTGCATATTCTGTGAAGGTCAGCACGAAAGTAAAGAATGTGGAAAGGGGCAGGGACTCACATTGGCTGACAAGAATGCGAGGATTCGGGACACAAACGCATGCTATTTGTGCTTGGGACAAGGTCATGGAGCGAGAAACTGTAAGGCCTATATTAAATGTCACGTGTGTGGTAATAAGCACGTGACCATAATGTGTCCAGAGTTACACAAGAGCAATATGACAAAGGAACGTCCTCCGACACCTCGAACTGATAAAGTTAAGGTTGTAAATGCAAATGTTGCTTGTTCCTCCCAAGTTGTTTTAGGAACACTAAAGGCAACTTTACAAGAGGGGAACCGAACTAAGGAAGTCAGAATTTTCTACGACCCGGGATCCCAGCGTAATTATATTACGAAGAAGATGGCACGTGACCTCCGATTAAATCCCGTGGGTGAAGAACAGCTGATTCATTCTCTATTTGGAGCGGTACAGACAGACGTCCAGGATCATAAGAAGTACTTTGTGACGTTGAAGAATTCCGATGGACAGGGATCTTCTTCATGGACAATGCTGGATAAGCAACAAATTTGCGGACATATACCTCGCATGCGACGAGGAAGATGGATGGAGGAGTTGTCACGTAAGAATATACGTGTAAGTGACATCGGTGAAGGTTGCCCGGAAATTGATGTGTTGTTAGGTGCTGACGCTTTCAGCAAACTCATCACCGGGAATATTCACCACTTGCGGAACGGTCTGACGGCAATCGAGACAACGCTGGGTTGGATGCTGATGGGCGAATGCGACGAAGTGCATAGTCCTCATTCCGATGTCATGGCGTTGACGGTTACAGACATGCAGATAACTGACGCAAGTGTTCAGCAGCTCTGGGATTTAGAGATGATTGGAATCGCAGACCCCATCCTGACCCAAACTAAAGAAGAAAAAGAAGAGACAGCGAAAAAGCATTTTCAAGAAACTGTAACAAGAAATGAAGAGGGACGTTATGCCGTATCGCTGCCATGGATGAATGGGAAGGTAGAGATTCCAAACAACCAACGAATTGCAGAGAAGAGGTTGGAGAGGGCCACAGACAAGCTTCTCAATATGAAGATGTACAAGAAGTATGAAGAGATTTTTGAGAATTGGCTGGCTGAAGGGATTATAGAAGAAGTTGAAGAATATGGAAATAATCCTTCCCATTACCTCCCTCATCGTCCTGTTTTTAAACCGGAGAGTTTGACGACACCAATCAGACCGGTATTTGATGCTAGTTGCAAGAGTGGACGGGCCCCGTCATTAAATGACTGCCTTGAAAAGGGTCCGAATTTACTTGATTTGATTCCTTCCATCATAATGAGGTTTAGAATGGGAAAATTTGGAGTTATTTCAGATATAAGGAAAGCGTTTCTGATGATTGAGGTTCATGAAGAGGACCGAGATTACATGCGATTTCTTTGGTGGAAAGACTACGAGAAGAAATCCTGCCGAATTTTTAGACACAAACGGGTCGTGTTCGGAGTGAATTGCAGTCCTTTCCTCCTTGGAGCGGTTTTGGAGCTTCATCTCAAATCAACAGAAGAATCGGTACAAGATGTGGCTGAAAAATTACTTCAGTCGCTGTACGTCGACAATTGCGTCACCTCCGTGGATACGCTGGAGGAGTATGAAGATTTTAAAGTGAAGGCGACAGCGCTGATGGCAGAAGCAAAGATGGAACTCAGACTGTGGGAGGTTAGTGGTGGATCCGGAATCGGCCCGCTCGTCAGCAGGGGGTGCGGGTTGGAGGCCACTTATCAAGACCCTCTCTGCAGTGAAGATGCCTTATCATCAGTGCTGGGAATGAAATGGAATAAAGCCGAGGACCTCTTGATGTGTGACTTTCACAATATGGAAATTGCGGTTCAGACGACTAAACGTAAGATACTGTCATGTATACAAAAAGTTTATGATCCCATGGGTTTTTTGTGTCCTGCCCTTCTCTGGCCCAAGAGACTTTTGCAACGGATTTGGTGCGAGAAGATAGGATGGGACGAACTGTTGGACGAAGAAACTGTCCAGTCATTCCAAACGTGGTATAAGGAACTCCCCTGTTTGGCGGAAGTCAAGATTCCAAGAAATGCCACAACTGGAGTAAGTAATCGTAAATATTGGCAATTACACATGTTTTGTGATGCTAGTCAGGACGGATACGCAGCGACTGTCTTCCTACGGACAGAAATGGACTCAATTGTGTCGGTGCAGTTGCTACAAGCGAAGGCTCGGGTAGCACCCACAAAGAAGATGACGATTCCGCGGCTGGAACTTCTCTCATGCACAATTGGAGCCCGTCTAATGGAATCTGTAAAGAAGGCATTGAAAATAGAAGATGTACCAATTTATTATTGGAGTGATTCAACGACCGCCCTGGCATGGATACATAGGAATGATGACTGGGGTACGTTCGTGGGAAATCGCGTACGCGAGATTTTGAAGTTGACAAGCGGCCAAGGTTGGAATCATGTACCTGGGAAAGATAACCCAGCAGACCTTCCATCAAGGGGATGCAGTCCATCTCAATTATTAGAGTCTAAATGGTGGAATGGGCCCAGCTGGCTTTGTCAGTCATTCGATAAATGGTCAACGTCAATTCCTGATCCTGACGAAGACACTGTTAATGAAGAGAAGAAAAGGAGTGCTGTGATAGCCATGGTCAACGTTGAGAGTAAGTTGTCGTGGGTTTATCGTTCTTCTTCTCATGGAAAAAACATTCGTTTGTTAGCTTGGATCCGCAGATTTTTAAACCACATCCAAGGAAAGGATCTACAGAAAGGATACTTGACCGTTGAGGAAATGAGATTGGCGGAATTTGAAATCCTGAGGATAATTCAGGAAGAAACTTTTAAGAAGAATGAAGACGTTATTTCTGGCATAAAAGTTCAAAGGGACGAAAGGGGACTTCTCCGGGTGAGGACGAAGTTAATTTACCGTGCCGATTCAAGTAACTTCCGGCTTCCTATTTTACTTCCTCACTCACACCCCGTTGTGGATCAAATCATAGAAGAGTGTCATCGGACATATGGACACACGGGAATTCAATTTCTGATGGGAAAGTTGAGGGAACGTTATTGGATTCTTCAAGGAAGGAAGGCCATTCGACGGGTCGTATCCAAATGTACGACGTGTCGTAAGTTTACTGGAAATAACATTGAAGTTATCCCGTCTCCCCTCCCAGCAGATCGAGTCAATTCGGGGAAAGTTTTTGACATAGTGGGTGTGGATCTAGCGGGTCCATTGTACTTGAAAGGTCAAAAGAAGACATGGATTTTGTTAGTAACCTGTGCAGTGTATCGGGCCATACATTTGGAATTGGTGAGCTCAATAAGTACTGAGGATTTCTTAACTGCATTTATGAGGTTTGTTTTTAGAAGGGGGCATCCGTCCATTGTGTTCAGTGACAATGGGACGAATTTTGTCGGAGCCAGTAACCTCTTTGGAAGATTGAACTGGGACAAAATAACCAAAGAGTGTGGACTAAAGATGATACAGTGGCGTTTTAATCCACCGTCAGCACCATGGTGGGGCGGTTGGTGGGAGAGACTGATAGGAACAGTGAAGAATTTGTTGCGGCGCTGTTTGGGGAGATCCAGCGTGACGAGTCAGAAACTATCAGACTATTTGTGCGAGATTGAGTCGTTTGTGAATGGACGACCCCTCACCACCGTCACCGAAGACCCTGAGGACCTTACGCCCCTCACGCCTGCGATGTTTTTATCGGAAGTCCCTGCTAAAGCTTATACCGAGCTGGATTTCATAAGCGGGAGTGATTTCCAAAGATTATATGAAGAGAGGAAGCAGTTCATGGATGATTTCAAGAGCAGATTCAGGAAAGAGTATCTGGCCATGTTAGTGGATAAGAAGTCAACCAAGAACGTTCGAGAGCTGAAAGTGGGAGAGGTCGTCTTAATTGGAGCGGACAATAAGAAGAGATGGGAATGGCCATTAGCAAGAGTTTTGGAGTTAATTCCCGGAAAGGACGGAAACGTGCGGGTAGCGAAGCTGAAGACTGTGGGAGGAATCTTGACAAGACCAAGTCAACGTCTCTACCCCTTGGAAGCAGACATCGGAACGCCATTTCCGAGGATTGTGAAGAAAGAAGTACCGAAGAAGAAAGTAAGGTTTGAAGACGACGACGAGTCAACTCAAGAAGATGAATCGCCGGAGAAATTTGTGAAAAGTCGATATGGACGGACAATTGTTGTGCCTAAGCGATTCGAGATTTAGTGGTTTTTTATTTTATAAAAAAGTGGGAGAATGTTAAATCTCCGAATATGTTTAGTATTTCGAAATTTATTGAATTGATTGTATTTAGGAGAAAGTTGGTGAAAGTAATGAGGCATTATGAGATTTGTTATGTGAGCACCCTTGTGGGTGAATTTTGTAGTAATAAGTTGATGTTTGAACGTGTTTGAACTTGTGTGTGAGGTTGTGAAGGCGAGGAGAGGAACGGCAAACTTCACTCATCATCTCACCTCCAAGGAGAGTGTATTGTAATTTAGAATCGGAGGAGATTTTGTTTCACTTTTTAATTGTTTTAAGTCTGAATTAATTGAAGAGTTAATTAAATTGTTGTCCTTTAAGTTATAAGTTGTTTCCTTCACCTTATTTACGCCCTTGAAAGAAAGGACTAGGAAGAGATTCATATTTAGGACTTAGGAAACATCGACAATCCGAGTAGTGGATTTGTCAAGTTGGAGTCAGAATCATTCATATCGCAGCAGAGTGAACCTAATCGGGTAGATTAGGAGCTCATTCAAAAATATGACTCTAATGTACGGCGGGTTAAAAGGACATTAATAACTCCTGGAAGTGCAACCAAGTCATCGACACTTCCAGAGCCTCCTGCTAAGGTGCTAGGGCTATTTTGTTGGGTATTCTTATTTTGCTTATAAGCTATTCTTAAAGAAACCTTAAGATAAAATATAAGATTTTCCATTCCTGGAACGAAGGCTTATGGGTTTTGTTTTGCATTGTGCTGAGTGACAGGTTTATTTCGCCTGGGAGCTTTAAGTATTCAGCGGAGGGTGATGCTCCTTTTCCTAAATGGCACAAGACGTATTTCAGGATTGTTTTCGGTTTATTTCGTTGTTTTTGACATATATATACACATATATATATATATATGTTTTGGAGAATTGAGGTGGGATCTATTGGCTTATTTCGAAGTTTTGGAAGAATTTTATAGCGGAGTCTTGTGGGACATAACTACCAGCCGCAATATGTAACCGCGGGTTTTACAAAGTATTTTGCGTTCTTCTTTGTTAGTTAAGGTTCATTTCACAAGCAGCTATTTGTAAATACAATCGCTGGATGACTCCTTTTTTTAAATTCATGCGATGCAATAGTCTCAAATTTCTAGTCAGTTGAATCAGTTGTAACGGCTCACGATACAAATTTTTGTCAATGTACTTCTTATTTTGGCACAAGACGTGATGGGGTGGTCTTTGATTTATTTCGTTGTTTTTGACATATTATTACATCTTTCAAAAAGCATGACGAATAATCTCAAATCTTTAATTGAAAATCAGTGTATAATTATCACAGTCTCTTTTTATTGTCATTAGACAGTCTATTCATCACTTTGTTAAGTAAACTAAAACAAAAAACAGATTATAAAATCACAAAAACTGATTACAAACTGGGACGCCAAAAACCCAGGAACCGGCACACCCTACGACCAGTAGTTTTGATTCCAAGCCGCCAACCACTTAATTCATGCAATGATTGAACATGCAATTATTCTCTGTCCGAAGACCGTTGTTGGCTTCTCGAGCTTCTGACTCTTGTTACATTGTGCATTATTCCCAACTCTACTCCTGCAATACGATATCAATCAAGTTTTAAAAGAGGAGAACCGTCATTTATGCAAATCAATTTAGATTTAAAATTTAAAATTAGAAGGCATTTGCTTCTCTCTCTCTCTCTCTCTCTCTCTCTCTCTCCGTTAACATAAAAAACAGGATGACACTTGGCCTTGTAAGAGAACCAAACATAAATATGGTTACTTTAGTCATAATTCTAAAACGAGTACCGTATTTCTCCAAATAAACTCCACCCGAATTAAAAATCACGGAAAGTCAAATTTGAATTCGGGAAACTATAGAATTTTATGCAAATGACAAAGAATTGACTAAACTTGACCAGAATCAAGCGGTTTCAGTACCTTCGTATCAGACCCATTGCAAAAAAATATCCCCCGAAATAGATCCCCACAGATTTCAAGGGTTTAGCTAAATACACGCACTGGGCCCTGGGGACTTATTTCTAGACTTACAACAGAACATTTGATAAAACGATAAGAGGAAGTGATAGCTAGTTTTTGTTCTGTGAAAGTGATAGTATCAATTTGTAGTGTTGGTCAAGAGTCAGAGATGTGTGCCATTCCTGGCCCCTGTCCTCGTGTTGTTCATGGATGGACAGAGGCTGAGATGTTGGTCTGAAGGGGCTAAGGGAGGATGGACGTTGGTCTCGGTTCGTTAGCCACAGCAGCAGCCACCAAGACCTTTGCGGTCTCGTTGACGGAGTGTCGCCAACCTGACATCTGAGACCAGAGCACCTAAAACCAGCCCTCTCCGTCCTGAAACCGATACTTTTCCTACAGAATTAGAGAAGATCGGAGAGAGGCTCAGAGCTCCTTATCTGTCACACATAAATACATGTTATACAGACGGGAAGAGACCCTTCCTGACACTGACACCCATATCAACCTATCTAGCTGACCAAATAAATACTGGGATCCAGAGATCCAGCTTTTAGCTTACTGAACCGTGCTCTCCTACCTAACTTTCGACAATGTTCTGGCGAAATGACCCATATTTCTAAGTACTTATTGATTTCCTGTCATGTTGCGCAAGGCCCTGTAAAAGCACCTATAATTAAGACCTCTGGTTGGGAATTATTACGTCGGGTTTGTCTCTGAGGTTTCCGAAGTTTTCATATTCCCCGAAAACCCCGTAAAAACGTTTAATTTTTGTGGTTCTTTAATACAGGGTGTGTACTTCCATTGTCCAGCTCTTCATAACTAAAAATCTCAAAACGTAGTAGTAAACAGATTTTGAGCCAATTTGATCCTTTGCAAGTGGAAACTCTTACAAGATTTTTGTGAAACACCCTGTAGATTTCATTGTTGCCCGATATTCGTTCAAAAAACTGGAAATAATTCTGAAGATTTACACTCTTCAAGGATGGGACCTTTTTGCTTGCAAGACGAAGACTGTATTGTTGGGTCAGATATTTAGAGATTTCCATCATTACATTCATTTCATTAGTTGGCAGAGGGATAGTGTGTATTCTTGTTGGGAGTTAGCTGATAGTTGTCAGGCTACCCATGGTGCCTTATTTACCCGCACGATTTTTGTCACATTAGAAGGCTGAAAAAATCCCACCTGACACTCAAACTCAAAGTTGATCACTCCAGGAGGTTCGTTCTCTTCTGCTGAGAAGAGCCTCTTCGAGACACTTGATTTACTTTTCTCATGATCCTCGTCTTCTCAAGCCAGACTCGTAGCTCCTAATCAAAATTTAAGCCAGAGAGAGATGAAAAAAATCACATTTTGTAAACATTGGGCAACCTATTGTATTATATTGATGTGGATGGGATTGAAGTCGAATCATATTTACACTTGGAGAAGGAGGAGATAATTCCTTGAATCCATAATCAAAATCAACAAGAGTGAATCGGACCGAGAGAGATAAATTAGGGAATTGGAAGAACATCTCTCTTACTTTGTATTATCTGAGCGTCCCGAGGTGTTTGATATTTGATAGCCCTATCGGCCATCCGTCCAGGAAACATCAATTCTTTCAATAACGATAATATATTCTGATTCCAATCTAATTCTACGAAATTTAAAAGACAACATTCTGGGGATAGGCTAGAGTTACTATGTCCCTGTACGTATGGATGGATATCACGTTTTTGGAACGCATTGTAATATTAACCTCTTGAATTCGATATACATTTCCATTCGTTTTGAAATGTGTATTTAAATGAAGTGTTTAAGCTCATTTAGTATGGTTAAAATCCGTTGGAAATTAAATTCACGCAAATTCGTGACAATTTTATTTCTCGAAGACATAGGAAACTAACGGAATTAAGAGTCATGTAAAAATGCCACGCTATAATCCGAGAGGTAAATTCAAATTCGAACACAAAGATTGGCATATTTCTTCGTCTATAACTGACAATGAGATTGTTCAGATATATTAACGTTTAAAGCTAAAAATGGTTTATACACCAGTTTACAAAGAATGTCTAAAAGCCGTAAGTTTTAAACCATACTGTTCCACAGCCACATTATAATCAGAGTCAGAATCAGTGCAATATTTCACATTTTTCTTGCATATGGAATCCCAACTTTGCATAATCTGTTAGCTCTTTAGGAGGAGATGTTAAAGTTGTCATGTGGGGTTTATGAAACATCAAGGTTTTAAAACCTCTCGGAGAAACCAAGAGGATGGTAAATTGGTAAGTGAGGCTATCATATTGCACTTTCCATATTTCATAACCTCTCAGCTAAATCTCTAAGACTTACTAGTAAATGAGGATGCAATTGTTCAAAGATCCCGTAGTCATTTCGCATATTAGCAATAAATCTCGAGGTGTCTTCTGTCGGTTCATTCAAATCTAAATCCCGTCGCCCGTCTGTCTCGAGTCCTCAGATTTTTGTCTCCCTCTCTCTCCATGGTGGACGGGGATAACCGGTTTTTAAGAGCCTTGCCATTTTTACTTATGGCTTTTGCAAATCCTTGTCACTCTTTTGTAGAGGATCTATAAGACCTATCTATCACTTTCTATTATGCTCAAGGAACTGAGGACTCGAGAACCATATTAAATATGTGTGTGTGTCTCTGATTGTACTACTATTATATTCCAGTCACTTGACACATATAGCACCGTTTAGTAAAATGCTTTTGTGTAATGGCGAGGGTAGTCGTCGGTGCCCCTCAAGAGGGGCGACGCCCTTCGTCTTAATTGGAATCCAAAGATATAGAGATTTTAAGCGCTTCGTTAGATTTAGCGTCCAAAGTTGGAAGATTTTTTGAGAAAATGAGCAATTTCAGTACAATTGAGTATTTGGTTTTGTTATTTTCAGTTTTTCAAAGAATCTAAATCTTGACAATTTCCTTAGTGAATCAGAGGTGAGATAAGTTTTACATTTTTAACAATTTGAGGTATGAAATTTCATTAAAGCGCATGCAATTTCATACAAAACCTAATCAATATTTTTTTTACTATTTGGACATATAATTTGTTTTAAATCTAAAGGTGCTATTTCAATGTGTACCATCTGTGTACATACGCAGACACACACACACACAGCTCAAGCCAATTATTGTCCAAGATACCATACAAAACAATTCCACGAAAAATGCAAAAATTCAGAAGAATTATTAGTCAGTCCGAGTCAGAATTACAAGCGAAATCGCTGCGTGCACTACTCTCCAATGGAAAAGCTAGAGTCATTTTTTACCTACTCGATTACATACTGTCTTTACTCTCTTTCAATCCCGAACTTATGGTTTATGAAAAGCGAATAAGTTGAGGAATTATTACTTTCCTCTGAAGTGAAATACGTCAACTGCAATTTTTTACATCGGAATCTTCTCCTCAGATCTTATCGAGTCGAGATAAATATTCTTCAACAAAAGGATACAATGGGAAACGGGTCTATTAAAGGCTCTGTTGAATACCAAATATTTCTCGATTTTTTTGCGAATCCAAATAATTCTAGTCTACCAAAAACTGTAAAAATCCACCGCATTTTCATTGGCTAAGCGAGTTACTTGATTTTTAGCATAAACAATCGAGATTTACAAGACTATCGCAAAAGCTGATAGTCTTCTCTTGAGCTTCAAAAACATTATAATTTTCAAGTCATTTTAGTCTTATAGTAAGGGAAGCATAAACTTTAAAGTTTCAGTTTCTGTTTCTAGTTAGCGTAGGCCGTATAATATAGGGACTGGGAGTTAATAATAATAATATTATTATTGTGGAATTAAAAGGGACATAAAACGCTCTCAAGAAAAACCTGTAATAAACTTTACTAAAAGGTTTAACTCGACTTTGTAAATCTCTCAATTCTATTGTTGCATTTGTGAACAACAAATAAATAAATACGTTTCAAAGTACACATGTGACACGACAGTGAAAAAAAAACAATCCTACACAAACAGAGTACAAAGCCAAAACTTACAACTCACTGAACTTCCAAGTCAGTGTCAGGTATCAGTTAAATAATGGCCTTATAAATTTATAATGCTAAATAGAAGAGGTATTAGAGTTCCCATTTACCTCCCTCCCTATATTCCTTATCTGAAAGGGCTTGAGGTTTTAAAGTTTTAATGGAAATGTAAGCTCCTAGTTTTGTATTTCCTTACGATTTTCTTGATAATCTTTGGTTTTAAGACAAATAATGATAAGATATAGAGGATTACAAGTAAATACACTACCGTTTCCATCGTTTACTTTATTTATAAGGTTATGAATCTGAAATTAAAATTAAAATTTAGAGTGCTATTTTAAGGGAATGGAAATGGGGCTAAGGATTTGTTGTTTTCCCGTATTCTTGACGTATTTACTTATTTATATTTTCGAGATACTCGAACTTTCATTAGATTATCGGATGTGAATATATTTAGCATGCTTAAAGGCTATGGTTTAAATCCTAACAAAGTGCGTAGGTACGTTTTTTTTTTGGTTTTTTATTGGTTTTGTGTGTTGAACTGTTGACTCTGAGTCGAAGGCTTGTGAATTTTTAATATCTGATTGAATAGGTAGTCAGAAAGCAGGTTTTAAATTCTAGAGACTCCAATTTTTTATCAATATCCGTCTTTTTTAAGTCCAAACTGGCTTAAAACGGACCAAAATATGTATACATTTATATTTCTTTTATATTTACTGCTAAAACAAATAAAATCAATCAGTCTCGTGCCTCTTAATCCTATTTATTCTCACTCAAATATTATTTCCAACCATACTAAATCCCAAACTTTTCATCATCTCATCCTGGTCCCTTGGCATATTTTATGTCTCCCCTAATAAATATTAATTAATATAAACAAAGTTGGTCGGTAATTCTAAACCCAGACTGATTATGTACATTGTCCCGCGACCTGTAACTTCTTACAACTAGACCGAGGCGAATGTCTCTCGTCCCTAATTTCGAACGTGGCAACGTTAATCCTGCCTTAATGCCCTTTTAGATTCAGTTACAAACAAATTGGTCAACAACATCCCACCTCCTATAATGTATTATTAAACCAGAGCAGTTTAATTCCTAAGGAAATAAATTACACGTCCCATAATGTTAAAATCACCTTGAGTCCTTATATACGTAGGTGGGACTTGTAAATCATAGCGAAACCTTTTAATCCTCGGCAAGAATATAGTTTAAGTGAGTCAGATAATGAATTACCACGGAGCTTATCCCTAAAACCCTCAAAATGCTCTACTTTGTTTGATCAAAACTTATGTACTTTCCTTAACTTTAAATCTGGGTTGGTTTTGGTTGTCGAAACTATGAACTCGGAAAGTAAAAACTGAAAGGGTCCTCTTACACAGTTACAATACCACAGTCGAGATTTGACTCGGCTTTATTAAGGGGTGAAACCCCTTAATGCTTTCATCATGTCCGTCCGTCCGTCCGTCCGTCCGTCCGTCCGGTTGCACTCTAGCGGTCGAACGGTTGAAGTTTTTAAATTTTTTCTTTTACATTTTGGATCTACGTTCGCCTGGCCATAAGCCTATCGTTTTCTGATAAAATCGGTCACACACATCGTTCACAAAAAATTCGAAACTTCACATTCATATAACAGTTGCCTATATATTACAGTATCACTGTTTGTTGTCTACTTGTACAGTAACTAGAACTATAACCGTTGAATTTACAAAAGTGAATTTGATATCGCAATCTAGCTATGCTTCTAATACAAGATTAATGCTTTTGGTACCACCTTCAGTGACACCAGGGGGTGTGCCCGCGCCATATAGCGCAAGTTTAGATTTTTGTGTCAAATGCCGTCCACGGGCCAGGAAATAGCAGTGCAACGTATTTGACCACCCCATACCAACACTAGAGGGTGTGCCCGCAATAAATGGGACGATATGGGATTTTCTTTGTCTTTTAGCGCTAAAAAATGTTATTCGTCGTGAATTTTTCGGGTTGTTTCACCCCTTTAGTACGTGCGTTTGCAACGGTTTATTATTATTGTAATGGATCGTATTCTTGAGTTGACATCTTAAGTAACTTATACTTTTAGGTAACAACAGGACTATATATTAAGAGAAGGAGGGACGTGTTTTTGGAGGAAAAACACGGGATTTTTTGAGATTTTCGACTCATTCTATGTGGTTTGTAAACATTGAACGTAAAAATTCATCTGGTTTTTAGTTGGGCCTTAAATCTCTCAACGTGGAATTAGAACAGCTCTATTTAAGCATATAATATCGGGAATCTAATTTATAAAGTAAAATGGTGAAACGGGAAGAGAGTAACCAAAGACCGTCGGGACTGGGTGGTCTTGGCTTATGAAACTCACAATTCTTAAATCCTATCCGTTTCTTAAACATTTCTCACAACTGGAAAGTAACAAATCGTAAGGAACGGCAGGACGACTCGGGTTCCATTCAGCATTGGAAATGAATTCAAAGTTCAAAGCAGTTTACGGGCGACAGTCCATTTTTACAACTCTTTATATTCACATACTAATATTGTTGTGTGTAATATATTATGGAAGGGAGAATGGAGAAGTAAACAAGCAATATATTACATCATAATAGATCTGTAATACTATAGCCGAACTGAAGGAATCTAATAAACAAATCCATACACAACCAATTCACATGCATTCCCGACTGAGTTCACCGGAATATTGTTTAGAATCGGTATTTTTATGGATGTTTTCCCTTTGGGTTACAATTTACAGGTCTTCATGAATTTATTTATGAAGTCCAATGATGGAGTTGCAGACTCATCAAGTGTCGTTTAAGTTTCAGTCTGAAGTTGAATGCTACTGTTTTCAATAGTTAAAAATCAGTATATGCCATTAAACCCATTAAATACCACCAAAACAATGACCAAACAAAGCCATAAAAGCCTTTAAATACCATTAAAACCATTTTCTGCCACCATAGGCAAAGACATTTAAAGCCGGTCAAAAACACCACCCAATTTTTTATCTATCAGAACCCCGCATGGACTCACATTCTATAAAAAGATAAGTCAGGACAGTTTGAGTTCCTGGACTTGAAATTGTAATAAGATCCCACATACAATCACATTGTAGACACAATTCTGTTATTTTTATTGCCCTTCCTACAGAATTGGAACGGGGTGCATAAAAGGCTTCTGGGGTTGAGTATTTAATTTTAATTTATTTTTACGGCACGGAATATTATTTTATGCTCTCATCTTCAGTGCCGTGCCAGGATCCTTAGGTGAGAGCTTCACACTTGTCCCTTTTAAAAGCCTGTATTTAAATTCCTTAAAACCCTTTAAAAAAGCCCAAATCTTGACTATGTTGTTTTACACGTTGTGCCCAATTTGTTAAAAACTTTCCGTTACAAGCCCTAAGAATGATTGCTGGGCTTGTTTGTAACTAAGGACAATTATATATTCCGAGTCAAAGTGTAAGGAGGACACTCCCAGAAATTCCACTCTGGGAATCCCGAATCTAGGATCTAATGTTCCTCTCCTACTTAATCTTCTCACCATTTGGACAGAGTAGAAGAGAGTGCTTGGAAATGCAAAGAGTAGTTTTTTCCCTTTCAAATAGACTGGGACTCAGGAGTAGAGAAGAGATTCAATGAGGCGGAAGGAACCCACAACATCAACATTCTTTACTTTGTCAAATGAAAAATACCTGCTGCTTTTTTAAGTTTTTTTTAGACAGGGAGGCAGATACTGATTTACTTATGGGGAATAGGCCACAGATGATCAAAAATCTACACATTGGGGTTTAATATGGATTCTTCGGGGATGAGAGTGAGTCGGGTTGAAGGGCCATTCGCAAAATCGGCTGAAAATTGACTTTACAATTTTTTGTAGTTTTTACTACGATGTCTGGTTTTTATATCCTTACTTCTGTTCTTTACGCGCTATTAAATTAAAAAACCTAAAGTCTATAGTTTTAAAAACATCAGTTCTAGAGCCAGGGTATTCTATTTGTTGTTTATTCAAATGCATACATCAATTTGTACGTATTTTATACCTTGGGAAAATGACCCCCACACTCGTCAACCAATCGACCCATTCGTCGCATCTTCCAACTTAGCTTTTGCGTTTAACAACATGATTTCATAAGCCCAGGCTCGGGATAAAATGCAACTGTCCGAAATTGACAATTCTATCTTATCGGCAAAATATTCTCAAGAGGATGACATTTTTAATTCTCATAAATATGAGGATTAACAAGCATTTTAGTTCCAATGCGCAATGGTTTGCAGTGTACAGTGATTCGTTGCCATTTTTAAATTTTTGCTCAGCATCTCACAAAGTAGCCTAAAATTTCCAACTCTGATCTCAACACCTACAAGAACCAGGTCAGACATGACAAATTGAACCGAAACCGAACCGAAAAACCTTGCTTTTGAACAAGCCATACAATCCTGGTTGAGTCAACTTCAAACCAGACGTACGTTTTTACAGATAAGTATAGAGTTGAGCACTCGTCCTGATTGTTGAATGGAGGTGTCCTCATCATTAAGCCTAGATAAATGATGAAAAAGGTGGACTTTCAATTTAGAAAAGGGGAGCTTGTATTTCTCTGAATGATCGAATGGATGAAGCTCGCTTTTTATCCAAACTTGAATTGTTTCCGACGGCCTTTGATGTTCAAGCTCCCAACTGTTCATAACTGAAAGGATGAGGCTCTGCTCTTAAATTCAAAATAAAAACTCCATACTCCAATATCTCAACTCAAAAATCTTCAATCATCCTTCGAATCTAAACGGCCTATGATGTATGATGTTATATACGAGATAGTATCGGAACAGAACTACATACACGTCAGCATTAGAGCTATACATCCACATATTATTCCCCAGTTCCTTTAATACGTGATACGTAACCCTTTAGCTTTTTGAGGTAAGGACAAATGGATCAGAGTTTTTAAAGCTTTTAGCCTCCTCTCCTATCATCATCATCATCATTCAATAATGTGTAATCATCCTTAAAAGTGTAGCACAGCATGAAGTGCAACTTTATCGGGAAATCAGATCGGAGGATGATGATGGCTTTGAGGGATCTTGGACCATAAATATTGCACCTACTTCAACCACCTCCCATCAGTTCATCAGTTTGGACGATCGGTTGGGAGCTCCCTATCACTCAAGTATCAATTTGTAAAGCAGAGTGCAATTGGAAATCCGTTTAAATACTATCCAACTAGTAAAAAGATTAATATAAAATCCTGGATGGTTAGTTTTTATGAAAAATAGAAAAATTTACGATTACTTTTCATTTTTCAAGGATTGTGAGCCTTGACATTTTTCATTGGATTTAGCAGGGAAAATCATCACCTTCCTTGCACTTGGTATTAATTTAGGATTTCAAAATTGATACTCCATATTCATCATAGTCTACGTTGTGATGAAGTTTAATTTAAAGAAAGAATACAGATATAAGTGATGCATATTTTTCACCGAAATCAGATAAAATACATTAACAGTTTCAATGAAAAATATTCAGCTATCCTTGTACTAATTTTTAAGGATCTTTTAAGTGTTCTTCCATATTCATTACAGTTTCACTGCGATGAAGTTTGATTTAAAGAAAGAAGCAAAACGCATCTCCAAAGACGGAATAAAATACAAACCTCAACTCCAGAGGAGGTTCTCTGATGTAAAACAAGCTAAAAAACCATCTCAAGCCAAACTAGTCCAATACTTTTTAGTAAAAGTTTAAATAACATATGTACATATTAAGAACTTCTGAATTGAAGTTCTTGTTCGGAACTTGTTGGGCAAGATCCTGTCCAACCTGCTACCTCCCAATGGATAAAACTACGATTCTAATACTCCTAATAATAATATTATTCATGTTCCAAGGCCTGGAAATAGTTGGAGAGGACTTGAGGCATGTTAAGCCTCCCATTCCCCAATATTTATGCTTAATAAAGGCCGAAGCAATTCTAATATCATAAGATTTTGATAAGATTAGACTAGTCTTTAGATTTAAATTTAACTGCTACCGGACCCTATGCAAAGCTGCAGACGAAGAGATGTTCCTATTATTATTATTAGTATTATTATTATAATTTCAGACTCATCAGATTAGGAGAGGACATGGGATATAGTGGAGCTGGAGATTATTTTTCGTTTCCAACTTCAAAGATGGAATAAATATTTCTGGTTGGAGTTTGCCTTCGGGACTTGTGGAACTTCTTATTCTTATTTCCATTCAGGCTCAAAATAATAAATATTATTTCAGTCTCTGGCCTAACATCTTGTGGAGAGTGATTTAGTGCCTTCGAGGGAAATTGGGTGACTGGGTCTACTGGAATCTTTGGTAAAAAACTGAAAACGGCTTGGAAATAAGAATCAGTTGATAGAGAACTGAAAGGAGAGGGTGATTAGGGCCTTTAAAAGTTTTGATGGTTTGGTTGCGAGGTGGTTTTATTACTGATGCTGATGTTGGTGGTGGTGGTACGATATGTGATGTGGCAAGTCTACGGCATTTAGAGCCACGGGTGTCCCATCATAACCAGCTTTTATATTGAATCATCTCCACCTTGAGAAGAGATGGGATTTATAACAGCAGCCAAGTATTTCTGGCCAAAGCCAGGAACATACGGACGAGGACGGGGACGGCTAAGGATCAGTTGTATTTATTAGATGAAATAAAATCGTATTAAAGCAGATTAAAGCCCTTCTGTTTAGCTGTATCTGAAATTCAGATCGCAATGGGTTTACTGACAAAGAGTCGAACTCGCTTTTTGTGTCAGCATAAACTGTTGCCGGGAATTTTATTAAGTATCATGACGACTGAAGTCATGTATTGATTGGAATTTTTTGTATGAAATTGTAAAATTAATTTTTGGAGTTGGAGAAAGCTAGCCAAACTTCAAGAGATCTTTAAAAAATCATAGTTGAATAAAGTAATGCGGAACGCCGTTGGGGGCTTGAGAAAACTGCAATTTTTTGTAAATCCAAGAAGGGTGTTAAAGCCACCCATATAAGACATAAAAACAATATTAAAGCCAGAGGGCTGCAAACAGTTACGATCTGCAGATTAAATTGTTTTAAAAATATACAAAAAAAACACGTAAATGGAAGACAGACGGAATTTGCAAACTTTTAAAATTATGAAAATTAAACAAGAAGATACAGGCGACAGTTTTTAAAACTCCATAAACAATCCAAATATTTGTCAACAGCAAGTTAGCAAAACAAGTAAGTCAAAAACTACTGATTTTACTGAAAAACGTCGAACGGATGGTTTTTATTATTCGCAACAGTTTGGGCATCATTTTGTAACTCATCAAGCCCGTATTTATCTTGTAATTGTTGTTTTAAATTCCACAATCCGATACCTTATTGAGGCAAATTTCCAATAGTCATTCGTTAATCAGCAAACTGACTTCTTTGATCAAGAGTCAAACCCACCTACCAACGAAATTGCAAGAAACAAATCATTTTCGAATCCTACAAACAAAAGCATCGTTTCAAAAGTTAGCATATACATAATCCCACTTTAACTACGAAGTTTCACCGGATCGTTATTTTATGTTATTACCGATGCAAACTTGGGCTAGACTGATAACCGGGATCCCCATTACAGAGATATTGAGGATTTAATGACCGCATGTTCCAGTTTATATATCCATCATCATCATCATTCCCTTTCATTAAAATAACTGTCTCTGAAGAATTATCTCTCTCTTAAAATACGAGTCCTGTCCTCATGAGTCCTTACAAAAATACAACCCATTATCCCTCTGCTTTCCCTATTTAAGCAGTTGTTGCCATTGTAATTATTCGGCAGATAACTCCATCCCCTCTGTCTCCAGAGTTGATTTTAACACTTCCTCGTCGTAACCTGTTAAGTGGTTCCATATTTGTCCCAAAGGCTCTAAAATACACCTTTCCAGCTGAAAAGAAACTTAAACTCCGTTTTTAATAGACATCTCATCAGGAACATCAACATTAGCAAACATGTTTACGAGGCTGTTGCCATTTTTGGACGGAATGGAACATTACTCCTCAACTTTCTGAAGTTTAACTCTTCAAAATGAAGATGTGAAAACAGATTTAGGGACCCATTATATTTTTATACCTTCTCTCCTACACGAAACAGTCTGAGTTTTACAACTTACAGCCAATCTCCTTACTTTCAACAAGCAAATAGTAGTTCTTGAAACATTTTAATTTTTACGACACGTCAATCAATCATCGGCCTAAGAATTCTCATTCCGTTCCCAATTCCAACCCATAATAAACCGTCCAGCGAACGTACGAATGTATCGTTGATCCATAGTTTTTATATAAATTTTGCATGCGTTGAAGTTGTTTTTTGAAAATGTTAAATGTAAAGATTCTGTAAGATGTTTAAAACAATCGCAGGTTACCCCAACCATAAAGCAAAACCACATACGTCGTTGAAAAGTAGTTCACCATGATGTTCCACCGATTTATCACACATGGAGATTTAGCGTTTGAGAAAATATTGACCTTTGACCTTACCTGACCTTACCCTACTTGACGTTTAAAATACATATGGCCCCTGAACGAACTTGTCCTCCGTCTGAATGGCAGAAATGGTACCCAAAAAACAAAAGTTTCGAACAGTTCAGCCGTTTATCAGTTATGATTTTTGACGACGGAAGGACGGACATCAAATCATTCACATAATGTATCTACGATGCATAATAATAATAATATCTACTACAAAGCTGCCCAAACAAGTGCATAATGTCTTTTGGTATCTGATCCGCCACAATCTATAATTTCTCCGGTGGTCCACGTTCAATCCATTGTTCCAAAGCCTCCGTCCATTTGATACGGGGAGAGGAATGCTGATTACTGCCGAATTTAATGCCTCCTCTCTGGAGGTTTAAGGATCTTGAAACTGCCGACTTGACGCCATAACTGCCTTTGAAATTGGAACTACCGATCGTAATTCCTCTTCCGTCCGTAGATGGAAATTTTATTGACGGTGGCCTCGGAGTAGGACATTAGCAGGCCCAAAGTTACATCTATATTTTATTTACTACGTGTCCTATACCTCTATTTCCTACCATAATGTTAGTACAAACGCTGTCATTGTTTCTTACATATAAAATTATTTGCATCTCTTCTCTGTCAAACTTTGCAGCCTTAAAAGCCAGTCAAAAGGCTTCGAATTCAGAAGGGAGAGGAATGGGCTCGTAAAATTCGCAAGTACTCAATAATATCTCCATGCAAGAAACGGGACTGAAATTAGTATTTCGAAATTCAAAATCTCCCACCGTCATAACTTCTACGCAATTGAACGGAGATCCTAATCAGAGGACAATGTGTAAAGTCATTTAATGGTCGTCGTAATAACAATCATTATTTCGTCTCGATTGCTAGCATTTTAGGCCCCATTATTTCCGCCCCGTCGGGGCGGGGGCTTAAATTCCCCAAACCTGCTTCCAATCCATTCGAATTGAAATTTCCACGCTCCATCATCCGTTGACAGTTTGATAGTCAATAATAATAATCCCCTCCTCCCAAAAGGCTCTTATGACGATCTTCCAGTTGGGTGGATTTGAGGATCCGAGGCATTAATCACGAGCCGGATAATCAAGCCTACTATCCCAGATTATTAACTCTCTGGACCCAAGTATCAAAATTTATTACGGGTTTTACTGCCCTTTTAATACTTTGTTGGTTTAAGTGAATGGAGGGTCTGTCCCAATAGGAATAGGACATTGAAACGTTCAAAGAGTCAAAGGAATTTGAAACTGTATGCCGGATGAATGTGGATGTAATCATAAAGTGGGACTAGTAAAATATTTGAGACTCAATCTCCTGAAGTGGTCCTTGCCCAGCAGACAATAACCCACTGATAGTATCAATGTCGACTTCTGTCCCTTCAATCTCCCGATTCCCGATACACCAGACCCGACTGGATTCATAAGTAAGTAGTAAGTGCCATATGGGGGCAATTTAAAAACCTAGGATATTGTGGATCGGGGGATGAGAGACAAGGGCCTGATTGTTGTTGAATAATAGAATCCTCCAACGACATGCATCAAGGTAATAAAGGCTCTTGTTTAGACAGATTCTTGGTTTATTACCCATAAGTCCTCTTAATAATACAAAATATTGGGAACGATCCGGAGAAACAACAACCCTGACGGCTGTCATCTATCCCAAACCAGACCGTAGTGGATCTCGTATCAATAAGGAACACAGGGTATAGGCTAACCTATTTCTTGAGCAGCTTCTCCAACTAAACCATCTCATCATTACACGACCTCATCAATATTCATCAAGTCAAAGAAATTGGCCCACTTCCGACTCAACTGTCCGCAATTGACATTTCCAATATTGTTATTGAAAGAGGTGGGCCTACGAGGAGAGATCCTGCTGGGTGTCTCACACTAAAACGTTCAGAGTGTCGAATTTATACCAATTTCTATCTGATTTGAAGGACCCTGTAAGCTCTAAATGCTTTGTAGAAGACATCCAACCCGATCACTGTACTTTGTTCAAGAATGACATTTATGTGGAACAGTATTAAAAATACGTAGGGGCAAGGTTAAGTAATCCTCCACCTCGTAGTAGTTGATCAGTTGATAGGATACTGAAGAATTGGACAAAAATAACCTAGTTTTTGTTTTTGTTGTTTTTGCTGATATTGGGCCATTCGGCTCCGTAGATGTTTAAAAGTGGAGGTAGTAAATATCTTGCTTTAAGCTAAACACCCTGTAAACTCTAAATGTTTTGCAAATAGCTAGAAGAGAAGAAGCCATCCAGGCCCTTAAAAAACCCCGTAACTGTCCTCTATGCAAAGCTGCCGTTTATTATAACGGTATCGAAAATACGTAGGAACAAGGATATCTAATTCATCTCTTCATAGTTCTTGATAAATTCACAGGATATTGAAGAATTGAGTAAAAGTAAATCAGTCTTGGTTTTTGTTGTTGTTATTGTTGTTGGTATAGGGTGGATCGGCTCTGCGTTTACGTCTAAAAGAGGAGGTAGGACTGGAATCACCTGTGGAGTACCTACATCAAAGAATTTCATAAATTGGTCCCTTCGACAGACCCTTGGGCCCTCTTTTCTTCTGCTTCTTCTGAGTAGCCACTTTTTTCGAAGGTCTCTTGAGGCTGGATTCAAGGATCCAAAAGTGAATTGAAAAGGCGGGTGGGATTCCAGATCATGATGTATGGTGGCACATGTACTCCGAGATATTCAATATAATTCCTAAGACCTTCCTCCCCACCGCACCGTCTCTAACTATGAGGGAGGGGAGGCTCGAGCCACTTAGGGCCTAAGTACCCCAAAATAAATTAGACGGAGAGGTAAACAGGGAACCCTTTGCTCTAGACCCTGCTCTTTTTGCCGGTTTCTTGACTTCATTTCTCATAGGGTGTTTTGCTACCGAGATCTGTTCTTCATTACATTTAATTTGATTGTGGGATTTTTTTTAGATTTAATTTAACTCGAATTGAGTCCTTTTAACGAGTAGAATACAAATAGCAGTTAAAGGTTAAATGTTACATTTGAGGACTCATTAAAATAGGATTCTTTGGTCCAGTATATGTAGCATTTTGAGAGCTGCATCACATGATTTGTTCTGTATTTGGCCAATAATTAAATAACAACAGATGCGATTTTGAAAGTAATTGTATCTGAATGTATGTATTTTTATATTACATCTGGGAAAGTTATTAAAGATAATTTAGATTTTAAAAAATATAGTGTGAATTGCCAACTAGTAGCAAAATAGCATCGAAAAACTGAACCCTAATGAAACGAACAAAATTGATTTGTGCACACTGCTGGTTCTAAATTTCTAGCTTAATGCTTTTTTAAAGTTATTTCTAAATTACAAATGGTTTTGTTCATAGAACCTTAATTTGTATAGGTTTAATAAACTGTTTTCGAGAATATCAAGTCCAAGGGCAGGCTTTATTTTACATTTAAAATTCCTTATAAGTTCAAGTTGGATTTGAAAACTCAAGGAGATTATGTCGTCGCTTCCATAGTCCAGATTCCAGCTTGGGTCTGACAGGAACCCGAGAAGAAGTAAATGACATCGGAATCTGAAACCACAAGACTGAGGAAATAAGGGAATAATAATAATAATAATAATGATAACACAAATGCAGATATTGTAAACCAAGTTAACAACAGAATCACAGCTTAAGGAACCATTAAAATGTATTTTTATAATGAGAATAATATTAGCCTTATACTTTTCAACTGCGACAAAGGACTTCAAACGCCCCGAAACGACTTATTGCCAGGGTTCGAAAGGCTTGCGGTTTTGTATAGAAAATTTCCCAATAATGTCGACATCCTCATTGAATGATAGTTTAGCTTTTTAATTCAACTTATACATCGCTATATAATTTAAATTCTTAGCCAGAGTTATGGCTTATGTAATCATGTTGCATGTTGTCCGTACGTCCGTGACACGATAGGGTCAAAATTGCTGGACCGACGGACTTCAAATTTGGTACACTTGTATACTTTGCAAATGCGAAGACTAAGTTCGAAGTTGAGACAAATCGGTTGACCCGTGAGGGTCATGAAAAGCGGTTACAATAGTAATATGTTTAAAATACATATACAAAAATCGAAGCGTGTATTTTAAGCCTATGGTCATTTACAATCATACATGCAGAGATGTGCAGTCCAATAGGCCAATGTCTTATGTATTCCTTCCGTCCGTACAGCCTAATGCTTACGTCTACCCTATGGACCCTAGTGGATCTGGATACCCATGCAGGTTTTCTAAAATATGGCCTTGAACGCTCAAATTTGGTATGCCGTCACGATATGATATCACAGTAACAAATGTAAGCAATTGTGGGCAAAACGTTGCTTATAGGGATCCTAGTGGGTGATCCATTGGGGTTTTCTGTAAACTGACTTATAACGCCCTAATTTTGTATACCTCCATTTTTATTTTTGCTAAACGTACAAACGGACAACGGATGCATGATTGCGTGGCTGGCTTTTTATACAATGCGCACTGCACACTGTAGGTCTTTAATTTTAATTATATTTTTGTTTACAACAAAAGATGACTCAAGAATAAGATAGGAGAGATTCTGAATTCAGACTAATTACGGCAAAATTCAATTTCAAATAATTACTACACAATTTTGCAATTTAAAGTTTGAAATTACTAATTCTAAATTATTATACCGTACAAATTCGATATTCCATCAATTGATTAATTAATTAAATTCCAAAGAGAGCATAAACAAGTATGGTTATAAAACGTGTTTTAATTTAAATGCATAAAAGTGACATACACTTGCGACTTTAATTTTGTGTTTATTTTGATGAAACCCCCAGGGGCCACCGCGACCGCACTTAAGCTAACTTCCTTCATACTCATCACTTTACAAGTTATTATCATTTCATCAGCATATTATCCCGTCATACTCTTATTCTTTAATATCATAGCATGATAACATAACTGAATTTAAATTTTTTCAGAAACATAATTATCTCTAGAATAATCAAGTAGAGTCACAAGTTCAGTCTCATTGTGCATTGGTCATGTACTCGATCTTTGATCTGCCGCTAACTTCAAATTTTCGGACACGCCGATTTCTGGAAAACTCACTCTCAACTTTAGTCCCTTTTTTACAAAAAATTGGAATTAAATTCGAGGCTTGGCCAGTTCAATTATTTCATATTTGGAAATCATAATCTCGGAGTAAAGGTCTGAAAAACTTGGTTTTCAAGGAAATCGGAAGTTGAACTTCCTGACTGAGGAATTTTATTGCTTCAAAATTAATCTTTGATCTTTGAACAAAAAAATATTCAATACACAATATTTCATATTTTGTATTTCATTGTGTATTGTGTATTGTGTATTGCATATTGTAACTAAAGGGTCTTGTATATTTTGTATTGCGTATTGTGTATTGTAACTAAAAAAGGGTCTTGTTTTGTGTTTGTAATTTCAGGAAGGATGAGTTCTCGCGATGACTTCTACTTGCGCTACTACGTGGGTCACAAAGGGCAGTTCGGCCACGAGTTCCTGGAGTTTGAATTTCGTCCGGATGGTAAGCTGCGCTACGCCAACAACTCAAACTACAAGAACGACACGATGATCAGGAAGGAGGTGTTCCTATCTAAAACGGTCATCGATGAGGTCAAGCGAATGGTGAATGACTCCGCTATCACCAAGGTTACTTACTACTTTTTTTTACTCTAATCTCACAAAGGGCTGGGGACTTATTTAAAGGGGCTAATTCTGAATTCATAAGCATCTACATATTCCGGGCACCGGGGGACTGGTGGGGACTTATTTCGTACTATCCTTTTCGCAATATCGCCATTTTTCGTAATATCTTTTTGGTTCTCGCCATTTTTTGCATTCTATTTTTGCACTATTACCATTTTTCGTACAATCTTTTTTGCACTATTGTATTTTTGTAGAATTTCGCATGGGAACTTATTTAGACCACTTAACACCCCCCACACACAATGACTCATGACTCCCCACCCCTAAACTAAACAACCCCAGGGTCCTTGATTGTGATTAAAAACGTTTAAAATGTGTCTATAGGAAGACGACGCTGCGTGGCCGGTTCCTGACCGTGTAGGTCGTCAAGAGCTGGAGATCGTTTGCGGGGAGGATCACATATCATTTACCACGTCCAAGATTGGCTGTCTCGTGGATGTGAACAACTCTAAGGACCCGGAGGGGCTGCGATGCTTCTACTATCTGGTACAAGATCTCAAGTGCCTCGTGTTTTCTCTCATTGGGCTGCACTTCAAAATTAAGCCCTTTTAAATGGTAACATCTTTGCCATGTTTCGTCGCATTTAATTAAATTCGATTTTGTTGTAATTTAATATCAACTAGAAATCCTGATTCAATAAATGCGATAAGATTCTAAAATATTTCTTGGTGTCTTTGCGTACTATTTATTTTAAAATGTACTAGCATAACATTTTTTTAAAAGATTTAAAGAGTTCCAAACCCAACTTCCATTGCTTGCTCATCAAAAATCTAAAAAAAAAATCATAACAACCTGTTGGCATTTTTCACCAATTACAACACCAAAAGTCAAATTTTTTCAAAAAACTCGGTTCTTCGAACCCTGTTCCTTACATTTACGTATATTTTAAATGACATTCATTATACTCGATTGTTGGCATGGATAAAATAATGTAAAAAAATAAAAAATAATGATCTCAAAAACATCCAGATTTCCATCCAAATGAGAGGAATCTAAATATCATTATCCTGTCTTCACCTCGTCTACTCCTTCTTGTTGGCCTTTTTTCCCTTTCTCCGATTTGAGAGTAATGTAATTTGAGAAGGTGAGATGAAGCATAGTCTTATTACAATACTAGTTATTATAAGAATAAGAATAATAATAATAACAATAATATATTATTACAATGAATATATAAAATAAAAGGAATCCGAACCGTCTTGTAGCCTCTGCCGATCCTTTTCAGATGCTCATTTCGGAAAAACAGTAGAGAATAGGGATAGTTCACTATTCATATTTTATTTTGGAATAACTACCTTATTTACCGGCTTTTCTTCTCTTGCATACTACAAGTACAAGACGGTCTTTTTAAGCCTACGATTTCAATTCATAGTCTTGAATACTGGGATTATTCTGCTAGTCGTCTGAGGGATTTAGAGATTATTAGCTCGCATATGCACATAGAAGCAGCGAGCTTATGATCTCGACCTGTCCGTCTGTGTGAGCCGATGACTCCTTTAAAACGCATTCAATATGCAGCAAATAGAAGCATGATGTTGTTCAACACAACATCGAACAATAGCAATTACCAGAAATTTAACCTGCTTCCAACAGGAAATTTTTGGATCAAATTACATACAACATAAAACAAGATACCAATTAATTTGAACCCTGTAGTATAAGAAAACTTGGCAACGCCAATGAGGTTTTCCAACTGTATCTGAGTCTTTTAAACACAAATTGAAATACATTCAACATAAATAATTTTAAATAATTTTGAGGTTTGATATGAATTGCGCAACATAAAAACAAGTTTCGACGTAATTGTATTGGTTTTAATAAGGAATTTATATATATGGCTTTTTATCCCTTTTTCGAAATTTAAAACAAGTTGACAACGCAAATGAGTTTTTCGATCTGCATCAGGGTTTTGTTAATCGATATTGATGTCAATATTGAAAGAATAAAAAAATTTGCTTGCTTCCAAAAGAATATTTTTGGATCAAATGCCATTCAACATAAATCAATATTTAAGAGGAAGTATATGAAAATTTGCTTGCTTCCAATAGAATATTTTTGAATGAAATGCCATACAACATAAAACAATATTTAAGAGAAAGTATAAGAAAATTTGCTTGGTTCCAACTGAATATTTTTGGATCAAATGCCATTCAACATAAATCAATATTTAAGAGAAAGTATAAAAAAATTTACTTGCTTCCAACAGACTATTTTTGGATTAAATGCCATAAAACATACAACAATATTTAAGAGAAAGTATAAGAAAATTTGCCTGCTTCCAATAGAATATTTTTGGATCAAATGCCATTCAACATAAATCAATATTTAGGAGAAAGTATAAAAAAATTTACTTGCTTCCAACTGAATATTTTTGGATCAAATGCCATTCAACATAAATCAATATTTAAGATAAAGTATAAAAAAAATTTGCTTGCTTCCAACAGAATATTTTTGGATCAAATGCCATTCAACATAAATCAATATTTAAGAGAAAGTATAAAAAAATTTGCTTGCTTCCAATAGAATATTTTTGGATCAAATGCCATTCAACATAAATCAATATTTAAGATAAAGTATAAAAAAAATTACTTGCTTCCAACAGAATATTTTTGGATCAAATGCCATTCAACATAAATCAATATTTAAGAGAAAGTATAAAAAAATTTGCTTGCTTCCAACAGAATATTATTGGATCAAAATCCATACAACATTAATCAATATTTAACAGAAAGTATAAGAAAATTTGCCTGCTTCCAATAGAATATTTTTGGATCAAATGCCATTCAACATAAATCAATATTTAAGATAAAGTATAAAAAAAATTACTTGCTTCCAACTGAATATTTTTGGATCAAATGCCATTCAACATAAATCAATATTTAAGATAAAGTATAAAAAAAATTTGCTTGCTTCCAACAGAATATTTTTGGATCAAATGCCATTCAACATAAATCAATATTTAAGAGAAAGTATAAAAAAATTTGCTTGCTTCCAATAGAATATTTTTGGATCAAATGCCATTCAACATAAATCAATATTTAAGATAAAGTATAAAAAAATTTACTTGCTTCCAACAGAATATTTTGGGATAAAATTCCATTCAACATAAATCAATATTTAATAGAAAGTATAAAAAAAATTTGCTTGCTTCCAACAGAATATTTTTGGATCAAATGCCATTCAGCATAAATCAATATTTAACAGAAAGTATTAAAAAATTTGCTTGCTTCCAACAGAATATTTCGGGATCAAATTCCATACAACATAAATCAATATCTAAAAGAAAGAATAAGAAAATTTGCTTGCTTCCAGCAGAATATTTTTGGATCCAATTACATACAACATAAAACCAGATACAAAGTAATTTAAACCCAGCACCATAAGCAAACTTGGCAACTCAAATGCGCTTTTTAATCTACATCATGGTCTTTTCAATCGAAATATTAAAGAGGAATCATCAAAAGATTTGCTTGGAGAAAATTTCTGAATCAAATTCAATACAATATGCAAGCACATGGCAACATGTGTTTTTCGATTTTTGAAAGTTTTGTAATCAGAATATAAACCAAAACAATATAAATCATATTCAAGCATACAATTGTGAAACACCAAAACCTTGTTAAAGGAAATCGGATAAATTTAATTAGTCAATTGAATCAACACGCTTAGAAACCGAAATATTGTAGCTTTAAAGAGAGGTTTTAAATTCTTTTGCGTGCATTCCTAATGTTAATTAACTATGCTGTCTAAAACAATATGCTTTCGTAGAAAGTTTTTGTGTTTGGAAAGTGCCGTTTACGTCGATTTTATCATTTAGTTTTTAAAAGTCATCTCAACTATTAATTGAACTGATCATGAAGCATTAGTATGACCTGCCCCAATTAGGGCGTTTAAGAACTTGTTTTTTGAACCAGTAGCGTTATATAGTATTTGTAAAATTAAAATCCATTCAACTTAAATCAATATTTAAGAGGAAACATAAAAAAATCACCGTCTTAGAAAGTGTTTGTAGAAGAAGGCTGGTTTCTAAGTGTTCGATCTAATATACGGGATTCAGTAACTATCATTTACGATGATCTAATATACGGGATTCAGAAACGATCACTTACGATGATTGACAATTGCCTATACAACCCAATTACAAAGTCATTTCTGTATGTATTATCCAATTAACTGGATCAGTTATCAATCATCAACATTCAAATGTATCCACAAGTGTAACTAATACGTGTAACATTTATTTTTTGGCAAAACTCTGTTTCCAAAAAGTTTGAAGTTCTAACTAGTTTAAACGTAAACTGTAATTGGAGTAATTTTACAGCTGTGTACTAGGCTGATAGCAAACAACAAGTGAAACAAAGTCCTATATGCAAGGCTAATTGTATGCAACAATATACCTTTTAAAGCTACATCACATTAATCTGAATTAGTTTGCCCAACATACAAACTTTAAAACAGCAGATACAGTAGGGTTATAGTACTGCGTTAGCGTTACTGTAGCATTATACAGTAGCTATCAAACAGTAGCGTTATATAGTATTTGTTAAAGATGGTTGCTTTCTAAATGTTCGATCTAATATACGGGATTCAGTACAGATCATTTACGATGATTGGAAATCGCCCTTGTAGCCAAATTACAATGTCACTTCTGTATTTATTATCCAATTAACTGGATCAGTTACCAATCATCAACATTGGCATGTATCGACAAGTGTAACTGGTGATTAGGTGCAATATGTATTTTTGGTTAGAAAGGTGGGTTTAGTAATGTTAAGTTACCGAGCTATGCGAGGTAGGTAGGAATAAGATACCGAGCTATGCGAGGTAGATAGGAGTCTGATACTGAGCTAAGCGAGGTAGATAGGAGTTTGATACCGAGCTATGCGAGGTAGATAGGAGTCTGATACTGAGCTAAGCGAGGTAGATAGGATTTTAATACCGAGCCATGGGTAGAAAATGGAATATAATACCGGGCAATGCGAGGTAGGTAGCAGTAAGATAATGAGCTATCCGTGGTAGGTATGAGTAGGATACCGAGCTATTCAAGGAAGTGAGGAGTAGGATACCGAGCTATGCGAGGTAGTTAGTATTAGGATACCGAGCTTCGCAAGGTAGGTAAGAGTAAGATACCGAGCTATTCAAGGTAGATATGAGTAGGATACCGAGCTAACTATGGACACTATTTGGGTACCAAACCTTCAGCTAAAAGTTAGCAGCGGCGAGAAGCTGGAAGCAGGAGAAAGTCCAGTTTTCCACTTTTCTTCCCTGTTTTCTCGCGAAACCGATCAGAACATAGGGCGCTTACATTGGAGCACCAGGAAATTAACATTGCGCTGGTGTTAGAATTTTCACGAAAAGGGAACTTCAAATTAATATTGGAAAGTCCAAACTCTCGCCCGTTTCTTTAACTTTTGACCCACAATACCTCAATTGGCATAGCTAAAATTATGATTTTCGTAATCAGCATGATCAAATTAGTATATTTGTAAAATTACAGCTCCTAACTCGTTTGGCACCCAAATAGTGTCAATTGTAATCTAGATCTAGTTATGAGTAGGATACCGAGCTATTCAAGGTAATGAGTAGGATATCGAGCTCAGCGACGTAGTTAGGAGTAATATATCGAGCTCAGCGAGGTAGTTAGGAGTAGGATATCGAGCCATGCGAGGTAGTTAGGTGTATGATACCGAGCCATGCGAGATTGGTTGAAGTAGGATAGCGATCTATGTGAGGTAGTTGCTGGTAAATTCAGTTGTTGCTGTACTGTGAAATTAGTAAAATTTGGCTTGGCGAGCTTTGCCAACGTTTACAACGTTTTATTGTTATTATGAGGCTAATCCGAAAAAATACACTCAAGATTCAAAAGAATATCCGCTTTCCTTCCGTTCAGTCCTTCGTCATAATTCATATCCTTAAAAGCCCTAAGAGCACTCACTGTCCTTCCGACAAATCATTTCAGTTGACAAGAATCTATAATTTAAAGTTCAAATTCAATGTCCAAGATCGATCCTTATTTTTTAATATTATTTACAGAGCAGAATTCTATTAGGTGACTCACTTTCCTTGTAATTTTAATAAACCGTTGCAAACACACATCATAAAATGATGAAACTACACGGGAAAGACATCAAATAACATAACATCCTCGTCCGACGCATGTGAGTAGTCTTCTACAAGATTCTCACATTTCCCCAACAGTAGAGTAAAGGCTTGTACCTCGATCAATAACATTTGATCGTATCTTTCCAACGAGGTACTACATGTAGGGTTGTTATTTAAAAAATGTGACCTTTGATAGCTTGATCTTTGACCTTTGACTTTTGAAAATACTCAACCGCTCAAGAACTATGGTGCGAACGGAGAGACGGCCAGACAGACAGACACGGTAGTATCATTAAAGCGTTTCACCGTTTAATAACAGGGACGCATACCTGTTGAATTCACATTACTGACCAATTATGAGTCCTAATTTTTACTCGGACCTTGGAATTATCTATCAACAAAACAAGTCTCCTTAAATACTCCTAAACATGATCATGATTCATAACATGATGGATGATGGAATATACAGCTGAAAAGTTTACAAGTATCCAATATCCTACAATCAATCATCAACTCAGTTTACGGATCCAAACAAAATAAAAACTGTTTCGGAAACATGAGTGGTCGTGCATTGTTGGGTGCCAGGTGTGTTGTTTTTTTTCGAACAAAGAGGAGATTCTAGTCTCAATTGTTCGTAGAAGCCGAGAGGAGGATTTCAAATACCAAATGGTACAGTTTCTAACCATCCAAGGATGAATAATCCCACTACTACTGACCCAGTACAGGAATTAAGGAGTAAAACCGATCGACTAATAATATTTCATTTAATCTCGTTCTGTCAAAACCTGAAAGTCTCATGATAAAAGCGGACCAGTAGTTTATATTCATATCTTACACTCTAATACAATGGGCTCAGGCCTTCTATTAATAGACTCAAGGTAGGAAGAAATTAAACGCAGACAAAGCTCGCTAAAGTGAAAGTGGGTTGAGTTAATTGTTGGTACTTGGTCGAATTACATATTTCATCTGCCTGCCTGCTGGAATAAACTCAATATTTATTATGTCTTGTTGTAATAAGTTAACATGTATTGGATATTATTTTGTGTATTTTAAAATTCACGCTAAAATTTCCTTAATTTTTTTCCGGAAATCAACGGAAATTGTGGACACTTTTCTTTTTTGCCCTGAAAGTCACAAATTTCTATATCTTTTTTCGCTCAAATACAGCAAAATTCCAGCCTGTCCAAACCGGGAAATGTGTTCTTGTTGCCAGAAATAAAGCGCTTTTCCACCAGGACCGCGGGAACCGACAGAGTGAGATCATACGCTCGCTTCATTTACCCACATAGGCGAGCTAATAAATCCTCCTCCTACTTCCAGTTTTAAAAGCTTGGAATGGGAATAAAAACCAGGGTATAATGGTTAGAAAGGTAGGCTGAAGATTGTCCTAGAGATAGAGTATATCGGGGCATTAAGTTGTATAACAAAGGAGGAAAAGTGCTCCACTTTGTACTTGAAGAGGAGCTTACAAGGTATTAACCCTTAAATAAATAGAGGCTTGGGAGCTAAGCTAATTAGCCTCTATAAAAAGGCTACCACAAAACCCTCAATCCTTTCAAAGCCCCTTACAAGCCCAGAGAGCGGTATGTAAGGGATGGAGGCCCTTATTTGTAGTGACAACATGACACGACATTTATTCCCCAGAATTTTAAACAGCTCACGAAGGACGAGGAGGAAGAAGCCTGTTCGTTTTAAAATATACTCTTATACTATACGTTTATAAGAGATGTAAAAAACGGACTTGAACCAATAGAGATGGGTGTCGTTCGTGGACTTAAAAAGCTAAAGAGTTAAAGACAGGACGGGGAGAGAGAGGAAAAATGATTTGACGACAGGTTGGGGGACTGATGAGGAAGAAATGAGTTTAATATAATAGTATATTTTTTATTTTTTATTTATTGTATTATTAGGGAATGGATTGAAGCATAGGGTTATGCATTAGATTAGTTCAGGAGACTAAGGAGTGATAAGGGTGTAAAGTCAGGGAGATTGGGATTGATAAGGAAAGGAAAACCAGTCTGGAAAATCTCAATCGTGTTTTGAACCCCAAGGGAATGTCCACACCGACGACGGATGACACGTTAGAGAGGACTGAATGGACCAGAATCAAATAGATTCAATTATAGTAATGGCCTGGATGTGTCTGTCTGTCCGTCATTTCTAATTGGTTGCGCAGTGATTAGGCGAAAAAATAAAAACCTGGAAATAATTTGTAATTTATGAAATTTTACCCCAAAATTGCTAAAAACAGTACTAAAAAATTAAGGCTTTAATATCGACAAGTAAAATACTAATTGCTGGGGTCCAGGAAGGTCGAATTCGCATAATGAATTACATTTTTTATGTCAGAAATTGAGTAAAAAAAATTATGACTTTCATAACTCTCATTTTTGAAGAGAAATGATTGAAACTCAAAAATCTTCACATCCGAAATTCCGCGTTTCAATTCTTCCGTCATTGTCAAAAGTATCATCATTTTTAAACAGCCTGAAAATCGACAAGTATAGTTTAAAATTAAAAAATCATCAGCTATTAAGAATTTTTTAACAAAGTTTAATGCCCCTTGCCAAGGGCCCCGATCACCAGTTATTAAAACACGTTGTGGTTAAAAGTCCACCCTGTCCATCCTCGAGACAAGAGACTCGACACTCGAGCCAGTCATCTGGAGATCTGGAATCTAGGACTGGAAATCGAGTGATCTCTTACCTTTCTGTAGATGAAGCCATGTACTGAATGTAATCGTTATCTCAGTCCTAATTTTAATTGAATTTACAGATTCTTAAGTCATATCTTCCTCACCCATCGGTTTACCCTTAAAGAACAATCAAAACCGACACTCGCATTCCAAAAATACCGGCTTCTTATGCCTTGTCTAACGCCGTGCAAAGGTGTTGGCTCCAAACAGTTTGGATTCAATTAACTTTCAAAAACTGGATTGGAGTTACAAATGTCGATCGTATCGGGCGGATGTTACTGCGAAATCCTCTTCCGATTTCGTGCCCTTTCATGGAAAAGTATTAAAACAAGTTTACTTTAAAAAAAATATATTCGAGTCAAACGAAATATTTAAACGTTTTTCAAACTTTTTAAACCGCACGGAAAAAAATCTTTATCATTTTGTTAAATAGCCAAATTTTTAGACAATACTATATATAAGCTATTTTGATAAATTAAGATTATTTTGTCACAGTTGACAACAAGAACTAGATCTAAATGCATTGCAGTTCTAGTTTTTTACGGTTGACGGTACTAGAACTAGAACTAACAGTACCGAAAACAACTAAATTACTCGACAGCTAATTTCTATCTTCCATCTTAAATCATAAACAAATCACATAGTTCTATTTGATTAGCCCATGTCATAATATCATAATAATACCATTACTTTTCTAGCTAGAAACTGCAAGCCTTATCTTACCTACTTGCATAAAAGTTTCGCCGAAAAAAATTGCCAAACATGTCAATTCCCTTACAATTTACGTCCGAAAATCGGAATGAAACCCCGAAACTTATAGCAGAATAGAGATGAACACATTACAATGAAAGTAAGGCTTTGGTTTTGTTCTCCAAGAACTTATTACTATTTATACCTTCCCGAATCTCTAAGAATAGGAATGGTAAGTTGGTAAGTTTTAATTGCAATGAAAGTTCCTCAAGGGACTCCCGAATTGGCCAAATCATGCAAGAACAGCACTTTAGGCCCTCATAATTATCCCGTAACGTCTCACATATCTTGAACGGAGGATCAAGAATCAAGATATTGAGATCCAGACCCAACTTACGTCCTATCTCTCTCTACTACACAATCATCTCAAGAAGAATCCTCAAACATCCAACGATTCAACAAGGGCCTAGAATTCAAATATTTGCTGTCTCTTCTCAAACTTTTCGGATAACATGGAAAGAGTCCTACAGACTGCCCGGCCTAGTGTAGAAGGACCCTTTCGGGCCCTAAGGTAAACCTCCCAGTGTACATTTTAAATTGTAAAAATTTCAAAGTCATTCAAAATTTAAAATTTAAAACCCTTGTCGAAGTTGAATTGGCGAGGTAAGTGATTTTTTTCCTGCAGGACATCCACGTTAATCCCGCTGGAATAAGCATACTGGGATAGAAGGAAATGGGAACTCGATCTTATATTTCTTCGAAATAAATCCCCATGCGAGGAGAAGAATTATTCCGGGTATTTTTCGGTGTAAATATTAAAAAAATTGAAAATCGGAACAGAAAACCTGAGTCTTGAAAACGACAATTATGAGACTTTTTATGTTCAGAAATGTTGTTGAAATAGTGTTTAAGTTAGTAATTCAAGTCAAACGGAGATTCGGCCCTGCGAAACCTCTCTTTTTTGCTCTAAAAAACTACAATTCATCTTTTGATTCAATTTCAAGCCTATCGACGCGTCCAGGTATTTTTACAACATAAATAAATATAGGGAGTAAAGTGGCACGGTAAATGGTTACAAATATAGACAGCTCTGCATGCTTACATGACAGGGTGCTTGATTTTGAACCCAACCGTCCCGAAATCATATCCAATTACGTCTAACAACAATATGAAGGGGGTTATTAGGCGGATATGAAATAGAGTAAGGGAACAAGGATATTATGTGAAGCATTCGAGGTTCTTGTGCCGAATAGATCATTGTAATCCGATTCTTGAAAGCTTATTAGCGTGAATGGAGACAGGAAAGGGATGAAATTGTAATCTCATATTTCTCAATTGACTGTGTAATATCCTGTATGCCCTTTCCTTGATCAAATAAATGGTTAGAATGTATTGCTTCAGCCTTAAGTACCTCTGTGTGAAGTCCCTTTAGGGTGAAAAAAATTAGCCTTAATTCTTCGGCCCTATATAATTTAATAGAATTAGAATTCACCAAAAAACATTAGAAATTATGAAGGTGAAGGGCTCCTCGTCCATTTCCAAGTTCCCATCCTCTCTCCTAGACCTAATTATCTTTTATCACCAATTCCAGCCTTTTATCCTTATCAAAGAGGGAGAAATGGACCCAAATGGTCTTTTGTTGCTACTATTTTTAAAACTGGGTTTAAAAATGCAGTCTGCTTTGAGTTCAATTGTTCAATGTCGACTGGGAAATGTTTTAAAGTTATTCAAATAGACGAAGTAATGGAAATTGGGTTTCGGATGGTTGAAAAGAGAGGTGTTTTTTGCTGGCTATTAGATATTGATATATTTTAAATGACAGTATGGGAGCTGTTAAAGTTCAAGTAGTCTTTAATAGTAATTGAATGCACCAGTTTTTAATAAAAATTTCAGGGGTGAGAGTGGTCGGGACACAAAATGCAGGGGGCTAGAAAATCGGGGAGAAATGTGTGGGGTGAGATAGCCGGACACCCTTGGCATTTAATTCCTTCTACTAAATAAGATAATTTGAACCACCAGAGCGAGAAAGCCAGAAAACCCTAGATTTTAATATAAATTTTGAAACAGGTTCGGCTTCATTTAAATCTAGAGGTGAGAGGACGCAATCACTAAAACAAGCTGCAAATCATTGAAAACTTGACAATTTTTGCACTTTTAAAATCGTCTATTTCATTTTTTTTTGACCGAGCAGATTTCTAAATTTATCCACTTCTCTCCAAATTCATCTTCCTTAAATTTTATTCTCAGCGTCTTAAACTTAAATATATCTGGTTTAAAACACATTCATTTATGCTCCTAGCTCAAGCCACAAACGAATCTTACTGCATAAAAGGAATAGATCTTCGCTTGAGAACAAACCATAACTCCAAACACCCAAATTCGGCTCTTGGACTTTTTCCTCAAATTGTTGATACTTTCCCTCCTGACATATATTATGTTAAAACACTAACTGTCAGCCCCTTTGTACAACAACATTCAACATCCAACTCTATTCCTCTCCGGATAGATTGTTTTGTTAGAGTGTGTAATTTTTAAAGCTCATAGCCTCAAATCCAGGAGTGGAGTCTCTCCTATCTTCATACCAAATTTATTGCATCTCCAAGGGAGCTTATATAGGAATTCGGGATAGATTTCATACACGTTTTACATGCCTTAAATATATTGCAATTTACAGACAATCCTTCTCGAATCCAAGTCCGGAAACGCTCAAATAAAACCCCAAACTCTTCCTTTCCGTCCGACAATTTTTCACCTTCTTTTCCTTAAAAAACGTAAGCTAGATTGATGAACTTTTGCAGATTAACTCCTTTGCATTCCTGAACATGCATGAGCTTAAGTGTAAGCTCTCCGATTGCACAATTTACATCTCTCTCCTTGGTCGTGGAAGCTCTTCTCTGGCTGAATTAATCCAGTCCATATACCACGGGCCCATAAATTATTATCAGCATGAGGATATTTGGGATGAAAGATGGGTTTAGTTAGTTGTCCTGAAACAAGCAGAAGAGCCTTATTAGAACTCCGCCGATCTTGATGATGATGATGATCAGGATGGTTACTTTTATTGTTATGATGTCCATTTTTGTAGATTGAGTTCAGTAGTTGCAAAGTTTCTGTATTAGTCTGACTATCTGAAAGTAGAGCAGTTGGTTATTTCCCAGCAGAAATGGATGACGTTTGGATACGGAGAGGATCTACGGGATTAGCGTTAGGCCCATAAGGAACTAAACTCGTAAGAGAAAGTTTCGTATTAATTTTGGTGAATGCGTTTTAGAATTAGGAGAAGGTTTGAACTCTGGTTTCGATTTCTTATCCATTTTTCCTGTGGGGCTTATTCTTAAGGGCTAATTGTCGAGAAATGGGACTCAAATAGAGGGAAATTAGGAAAATTTTAATATAGTTAATATGACTCGGAAATCCGAACTATAATTTTCGGTCGCGACACTTTCCGCGCGCGGTAAAGAGGGCTGCTCAGCAAAACGATTTGTTTTAATTGACACCCATTTATTGAACAAGAAACCCAACTAAACTATCCTTATATTATTAGCTCGCCTATTGAAAATAGGGTTTAGAGCTAATGATGTCAACCAGTTCGTTCGTCTGTCCGTCCGGCCTTTTTGTCAATGTAAATCAAGACAATTTGAAAAGTGCCAGAAGCAGGGTGGATCAGAACTAATACAAAGGGAAACATCGTCTGCTTCCATGGATAACAGTGATATTAGAAACAAAAATGATATATAAATCAAAACCTTTTGAAACAAGAATCATATTTTAAAGGTCTTTAAATTTTTTATATACAAAACAACAATCTAGATTTCGTAAAAGCCGTAATTGGGGCATTTCATAACATTGTTTCATGATCTGTTCAAATTGATCCAAAAATCGAATCTTAACAAAAAATAGTAATTTGGATTTAAACGAATTGATAAAGTACATTTTAACTGCATCTGCCCAACATTAAAACATTTTTTGAGGAAATCGTATTGGTCTTAAAATCAAATCAATATTTATGGTTTTATCTCATTTGAGGTTTGATATAAATTGTTCAACATGAAAATGGTTTTCGAGAAAATCGTATTGGTGTATATTCCAACTGTTTTTAAATAATTATATTGCTTTAAATAGGTAATCAAAACAACAAGAAATAATATATCTATATAAAGCAATACGTTATGAAACAATAATCATATTTTGAAGGTGGTATCATATTTTATATACAAAACATAATTTAGGGTTCGCGAGAGCCCAAATGAGGACATTTTATGATATTGTTTCATGATCTTTTCAAATTGATTCAAAAATGGAATCTATCATTTAAAAACCGTATTTGGGATTTAAACAAATTAATAAAATTGATTTTAACTGCAATTGTGAAACAATAATATAATTTTTAACGAAATTGTACAGGTTTAAATACCAACATGGATTCACAGCTTGGGAAACAGTAATATAGAATATAAGTCAATGTTTTTTGGAACAATTCTCAAATATTCAGTTTCTTCACGTATTTGTTATGGAAACTATCTTTATCGAGTTATAGCATATTCTTTTGGATGTAAATCAATTCATCATAGAACAATTACTATTCCGAAGCTTTAGTAATTGTTCTATGATGAATCTAAATGAATTGTGCGAGCTGTCGTTAACGTTTACAACGTTTTATTTTCAATTTTTTAGCCCGAGTCAGGGCTTATGGAATCATGCTGTCCGTCCGTCCGTCCGTCCGTCTGTCCGTGACACGCTAGCGGCTAAACGGCTGGATCGATCGACTTGAAATTAGGGACACTTGTGTATTTGTTGAATGCGAAGGCTAAGTTCGAAAGTGGGAAAAATCGGTCGATCGGTTGACCCGTGGGGGTCATGCAAAGTAGTGTTGCCAAGGGAATAGGTTTAAAATACAGACAAATTGAAGCATCCTGACTCGGGCTTTTATACACTGCACACTGTAGGTTTTTTGGAATTGATTTCAAACGTCTAGTTCTAAATTTTGAATTTTATTGATAATATATTAAAAAGCCTTTAAAGTAAATATCAGTAAACCATTCATCTGCATTTGCGGTAGTAAATCGTTCAGGAAAATCAAAGGAAAACTCCTTCCAGTGACAAATTGTCAATTTGCAATTCTCCCTAGAAAGATCAGGAATTCAAAGCCTTATGCAAGTATTCAGTAGGAAATGCGTTAATCCTTACTTCTTCCTAACATTTGTGTTATGTTTTTATTTCGAATAATACCAGGAACATATTTTAAGTTGCCCAATCGGTGTACATTTTTCAAAGGATCCATTTATAAGCGGAGGGGTCAGTTATTGTGTGCCGTGTGCTTGTCGTTTGTGGTGAAATGTGAGGAATGAGAAGCTGTTTCTGGTTAAGCCAGCTCCCGAATCTTGAGGACAATGTCCGTCTCAGAGTTCCGTCCTCTGCGGCTGAGGAACTTGAGAAAGCGTTCCGTTCCGCGCCTGTTGGCAGTTGGAGAAAGCAGATGTCTTGAGTCCGTTCTGCTCGGACGGAGAGACGGAGGACTGGACTTAACTCCCTCCATTTATCCCATGTCCTAGGATTACTCTTTGTCCTTGTCACCTCCTCTTCTAATATTATTTTTATGTGTCCTTCGTCTATTATAAAGCTGTTCGATGTCCGTCCGTACGGCCGTTTGTTTCTCGTTGAATAGTATTGCAGGTATAGTGGGGCCGATCGCTTCGACCCTTTATTTAGCAATGTTTTTCTATGACGTTCCCTGATCTGACCCTTGATTTTCTCCCTGGACTTATCTGTTCTAATGGTTCTGACTGCTTTAATGCACTATGTTTCTGATGGTTTATGTATCTCAGTAGATAAAATGATGTGTTAACGTGCAAACTACAAACGAGTAATTTTGAAAAGCGTGTAAAATAGGAATTTAATTTGTCAAGTAATTTTACAAGTAAAGAACCAATTTCTGATCCAAATTCTTGAGAAGCTAAAAGAGTGGATCCTATCTCTTGTAAACCAAATCTGCTTCTCCCTTCCTCCTGGAAGATTACATTTCTCTCTCAATTTCATACAACAGTCCATACTAATTCATCCACCAATCACAAGCGTGCACGTCTTAACTTTAACCTTCACCTCAGACATCGTACCATACACTTCAACCTTCGTACATCATTATAATATGACTTGACAATATTCATACATTCACTTGAAATATACATTGATAGTAATTCTCAAATATTGAACAAATCTATACATGGACGAATTCTAGAATATTGAACAGAATTGTGTATGGAAAAATATTATATTAGACACAATTATGTATGGAAAATTATTATCTTGAAACCGACTAGTCTATTTAATTATCCTGGCGACATGCTCCCCCCGTGTTAACGCTCGGAGCGTTTACACTTCACCGCTGGAGCCAGGTTGTCCATTGTTGTAGATATTTGTTTCATTGCTGTCGATTCTCTTTACATCCAGCTTGCAGAGCTTGGCAACTGGTCTTCGGTACGTCCCCGATGTGGATTTGACATCCACGACATGAACTATTCCGTCTTTCCCTGGATAGGTTTGAATCACGATCCCCATTGGCCATGATCCCCGAGAAAGTAGATTGTCCACCAAGAGAACGACATCTCCAATCCGGATGGGTTCGGTCTGCTGGAACCATTTAGTTCTTCTTAACAACGATGGTAAATATTCTCTTACCCACCGTTTCCAAAAGTGATTGCTGAGCTGCTGGGCTTGCCTCCACTGTTTTCGTAGGCATAGGTCCGCCTCTTGGAACACTCCGGGTACTTGATCTCCATTTGATCGGCCGATCAAAAAATGGTTTGGAGTCAACGCTTCTGGATCAACTGGATCAACCGGAACATGAGTTAGAGGGTGGCTGTGGACGATGTTTTCAGCTTCGATGATAACTGTTTGCAAAACCTCCTCTCTCGGGCATCTATCCTTCAAAATTGAATTCAGGGCCACCTTAACTGAGCGCACCAAGCGCTCCCAGCTTCCTCCCATGTGAGGTGCATGTGGTGGGATAAAATGCCATTCAATCCCACGGGTGGCACACTCACGGGTTAATTGGTGTTGATTTAATTCTTGTAATGCTCTCTGTAACTCATTCCTTGCCCCCACGAAATTGGTGCCATTATCGCTGTAGATATGGCTGGGATTTCCTCTTCTTCCCACGAACCTCCGGATTGCCATCACACAAGCGTCTGTGCTTAGTGATGAAGTAAGCTCCAGATGTATGGCCCGAGTGGACATACATGTGAATAAAGCTCCCCATCGCTTTTCATGTCTCCTTCCCACTAAAACCGACATAGGACCAAAATAATCCAAGCCTGTATTGGTAAATGGACTTACAAAACTCTGAAGTCTGCATTCGGGCAATTGTCCCATCAATGGCACGATAGGCTGAGCTCGATTATTCTTGCATAGTTGGCACTCGTTCCAACACTTCCGGACTGCTGCTCGAAGATTGTTGATGTGGAAATTTTGCCTTATCTCGTTAACAACTTGTTCTTGTCCGTTGTGTTTCACTTTGTTATGATAGTGACTAATCAGAAGTCTAGTGAACCGATGTTTGGGGTCCAGCACTACGGGTTGTTTGGTTTGAAGGGGGATATCAGCGTTATTCAGCCTTCCTTCAATCCGCAACACTTCCTCCTCGTCCAGGACTAGGTTCAAGCGTTTCAGTTTGCTATTCTTCGAAATTGTTTTGTTGTTCTTAAGACATTCAATTTCTTCACTGTATGATTCAGTTTGCACTAATCTCCACCACAATCTCTCTGCTTTCTGGATCTCGGCTGGAATTAATTCTCCCCTCTTCCATTGTGCCTTTGGAAGTTTACAATTGAGTATAAATCGAAAAACATACCCCATTGCTCGGATGGCTCTTTGACACGATGAGAATCTGGTAATATCCATAACAGGAACTTGAGTGACGACAAATCCAACGAAGTTGTCCGTAATTTCTTCAGTTAATTCCGGATTAGGATTAGCCCGGATGGATTGTTGAGGCCAACTGTCTTCATTTTGCTGTAGAAAATTTGGCCCGTTCACCCAACGACTCCCAGAACTCCAATCACTTGGCTCAGAGTCTCTTGTTAACTCGTCTGCCACATTTAACTTTGTTGAAATCCATCTCCATTGTACAGGATCACTTGCCTCCAAAATCTCGCCGATGCGACATGCAACGAACTGCTTATAGCGCTTTCCGTCTGCACGAATCCAATGAACAACTGTTGTGCTATCTGACCAAAACACGGTCTTCATGATCTTGACTTCATGCTCGGCAGTGATGAAGGTTGCTAATCTTGTTCCTAATAAAGCAGCCTGTAGCTCCAAACGAGGCATGGTCAATTGTTTGGTCGGGGCTACTTTACTCTTGGACATCACAAAGCTGACATCAATCTGGTCGTCTTTCTTGATCCGAAAGTAGGCGACAGCTCCATATGCCTGCTCGCTTGCGTCACATAGAACATGTAACTGAATTTCAGTTGCTGTGGAGAAGTTAGGGGAGTAGCACCTTGGGATGCGGAAGGTTTCAATTTGCTGAAGTTCAAGGTTCCACTTTTCCCATTTGTTTTGGAGAGACTTAGGGATCTCATCATCCCAACCGATTCCGGTACGCCAGGTTTCTTGCAGAAGAATTTTGGCTTTCACATGGAAATTTGAAATGAAACCAAGAGGATCGTAAATGCTCATTACAAGAGCTAGTAACTCACGTTTTGATGGTAGTTTTTCTTGATTTAAAACGGCTTGGCTAGTTTTCAAATAGGTTGTTGAAAACGTAAAATGATCTGCATCCGGTCTCCAATAAAGCCCCAAAACTCGTTCCGCTTCCCCGTCGTCAAGATCCATATTCTTGACTCCAGGTGCATGAAGTTCCTCCGGAATGAATGAAAGCAACTCTTTGCTATTGCTGATCCAATTACACAAATTGAACCCGCCCTGAAGATGAATTTGTCTCACCTCTGAGAACATCTGCTTTGCTTTCTCAACCGAATCCACACTATCCAGGTAGTCATCGACGTAGTGGTATTTGATTATGGCATTTGATGCCTCCGGATATAGATGTTCAAATTCCAAAGCATTGATGTTTTTTACCTCTTGAGCGCATGTTGGGGAGCAGGTAGCTCCAAAGATCAGAACGCCCATTTCCATTACTTCAGGTGGCTTTTGACGATCAAGTCCTCTCCAGAGGAATCGTTGTGAATCTGAATCCTCTTTCCGTACTTTTACTCGATGGAACATATCCTTTATGTCTGCTGTAATCCCGATTTTACGCTGCCGGAACTTTAAGAGGACTGCGGGGAGAGAGGTCAATTTATCTGGACCCTTTAATAATGCGTCATTCAGTCTTACCCCGTTCACCTTCGCAGCAGCGTCAAAAACGAACCTCAGTTTCTTGGGCTTTTTCGGATTCCTGGCCATGAAGTGCGGGATGTAAAAGGTCCGATTTCCTTCTTGACATGCCTCTTCCGGCGAAAGAACTCGAGCAAATCCCTTCTCGATGTATTCATTGATTTTTAAGATGTACTGGTTGGCAAACTCTGGATCCCGGTCCATTCTTTTTTCCATCTGCATGAGTCTGGAAAGGGCCAACTGTTTGGTATTTGGTAGGATGGATTCTTCACTCTTCCAAAGCAATCCCGACTCCCAGCCACCTTCTACTTTTCGGATGGTCGTATCCATGATTGTTTGGGCAATAATATCCTCCTTTGAACGCTGCTTAAGGTCTGTAACCTTCACCCCAAAGGCCTCCGTTGTGAAGTGCTGTTTAACCAGCTGATGCAGTTCGTCAGAATTTCTATCAAAAATCATTCCACAAAATTCAGATCTCGAAATTTCATTTGTGTTACCCAGTAAGACCCATCCAAGAGCTGTCCTGCCTGCTGCAGGGGCATTTCCAGGTCCGAGTCGCAATTCCAATGTACTGGATAAGCGGAGGTTATCAAGTCCGATAAGAATTGTAGGCTTCCCTTGATCGTAGCATTCAATGGGAAGAGTCTTCAGATGAGACCAACCGCTGAGTAAACTTCGTCTCACCGACTGTCTTGGCAAAAATAGATGTTTCTTAGTTCTTACGTTTTCGAGCTCGAACCTTTTGTTCCCTTTGCTGTTGAGGATTTCCAATTTGACGGACCGCGAATCCACTTCTTCCATTTTCGGGTGCAATCCACTATGGATAAATGGTTTTCGTACTCCCTCGAGTCCAAGAAGATCTGCAGTTTCCGTATTGATTACAGTCGCTGTAGCGCCGGGATCCAACATCGCGAAGGTGTTGAGACTTCCCTTTGGTCCTCGTATTTGAACTGGAAGAATCATAAGGTTGATGATTCTGCTGTTGCTGCTGGAGGTGGAGTTGAGTCCTGCTGCATGGCCCATGGTTTCGTTCTCCTTGAATTCTACCTTTGCTGTTGATTCTGTACCTTTCGGTGATTCTGTATTTTTATGAAGTAGACGATGATGATATTTAATACAGCCGTCTTTTCCACATTCATGTTTGCCTCTGCAGTCTTGGGAACTGTGTCCGAATTTAAGGCATATGAAGCAGAGTCGTTTTGATTTGACAAATTTCCACCTTGCGTCCAAGATTTGTTTCTCAAACTGACGGCACTGACCGACTTGATGTCCTTTACCATCACAGAAGCAACAATTTATGACCTTTAATATTGACTTAACAGGCTTACTGACAGGATCATTTTCTGCAAGAGTCCAAACTTTCTCTTCTCTTCGTCGATGTCCTCGGTCTTCCCAGGGTTTCTTTGCTGGTGCGATTTCTTTTGCAGTTGATGGAGGACACAGTTTGCAAGCTACTTCTGTTTGGATGGCCATCCAAGTTGCAAAATTCTCCAAGTTCTCCTTCCGTCCCGATTCCGTTGTCACCCACTCAATCCATTTTGTTCGTAGGCTTACTGGCAACTTCCTCGAAAACTCCTCTAGTAGCTGCGGGCTAGTCAAATGCTCATTACATTTTAAGGCCTTTATCGTCTCTACCAAATTGTCAACTGCCAATCCGAAATCTATCAGTAAATCTAGACGATCGTCCTTGAACAATGGCACTTCCTTCGCTCGGTTTATCAAAATCTGAACAATGTGTTCCGGCCGCCCGAATCGCATTCTCAGTTTATTAATAATGGAATTGACGTTTTCTGACCTTGCTAGTAGACATTGGACAGTCTTAAGGGCCTCTCCCTTAAGACACTTTTGCAATCTGGGTAGGTTGTCTCTGTCGCTGTATCCGCAACCTTCCGTTGAATTTTCAAATGCTGTGACGAAAGTTGACCATTCTTCTGGACGTCCGGTAAATACTGGAAGATCCTTTCCTTGGACCTGACGGGCTAAGAATTTCTCCGTGTTGGAGGAGGTACTTCCTACTTTGTCAAATGCCTTGGATAGTACTTGAGCGAATTGGTTACTCAGCGCCTCAGAGAAATTATCAGTACTTGATGACATAACATTTGATTGACTTACTACTTCCGGTATCTGATTACGTCCACCAGGCGTTGTGTCGTTCAGCCTTTTCAATCTGGCAAGAAGTTCGTCATCATTGAGTTCCCTGTGAACTTCTGCTTGATTCTGTTCAGGTACATCCTTGTGTCTTCTGGTTCGCTGTCCAACTGCATACATTCTGCCAAGTGGTTCAATTGGTTTCGGGATATTGGTTTGGTCGATGTTAATGTGCTGATCTGTCTGCACGCCTTCAATTTCATCCAAATGGAAATTATGGCTACCCTCGAATACTTCATTTTCTTCATCTGATAAATTTTGAGATAAATTATCTTCATTATCGTCTTGTTCTGCTGCTAACTGCTTTTGAAGATCAGCTTCTCTTCGCAGCTGCTTTTTCTTCCGCTCCAGAGTCTTCAGTTCAAATTCCAAATCAATTCGAAGTTTTTCAAACTCGTTTTGGCTTTCTTTCAGGAGCGCTTGCTGTTCTGAAAGCTTTAGTTGATTTTGTTGTTTCGCCTCTTCCGTTGATCCAGGCAAATCTAGTATCATTTTTTCGGCTCGAAATGCATAGACGCGGTCCAAAATAGTTTTTATTGAATGCTCCTTTATCCTGACCTCTCGCTCATGATCTTCGTATTGCTGTTGGAGTTTGTCGATCTCATCCTCGGTGATAACATCGATTTCAAGTTGTCGAGCTGTACTCGAAACTGACCTGCTTGTTCTAACTGATAAGCAGGTTTTGGAACTCCGTTCTGAAACTGACCTGGAAGATGAAATCCTTTTCTGGTTGTTGTCCAAAGTAAATAGAGGTTGAGGATCCTTCGTTACGTTTCTGCTGCCGGAGGCGTTTGATACACCCAATCGGTCCGGAGGGTTTCCAGCGTTGGTTCTGTTTGTCGTCCTTTTGACGACAGGTCCCGTTCCCCCTTTATGGGGCGACACTGCTCTTTTCATAATAATGAAATAAGTGAGTCTTACTTGATCTTTAGGGGTTGAGTTTAACAGCCCTTGTGGCTGAAAATCTGTCAGCCTTCAAAGCCCTTGTGGATGTGGATACTTTGTGCTTCACAGCCCTTGTGGATGTGGATTTGTTAATCTTCACAACCCTGGGGGTTGTGGATATTTCCGTCTTCACAGTCCTAGTGGATGTGGATACCTTGGTCTTCACAGCCCTGCCGGATGTGTTTTTGATAATCTTCACAACCCTGATGGTTGTGGATATGTCCGTCTTCACAGCCCTTGTGGATGTGGATATTTCGATAAGGTCAAGGTTTCAAGCGTCTTCAGTAGTGGGATGTATATTCCACGGAACCGTTCATTCGGGATTGAAAGGACCATATAGTGGGGCCGATCGCTTCGACCCTTTATTTAGCAATGTTTTTCTATGACGTTCCCTGATCTGACCCTTGATTTTCTCCCTGGACTTATCTGTTCTAATGGTTCTGACTGCTTTAATGCACTATGTTTCTGATGGTTTATGTATCTCAGTAGATAAAATGATGTGTTAACGTGCAAACTACAAACGAGTAATTTTGAAAAGCGTGTAAAATAGGAATTTAATTTGTCAAGTAATTTTACAAGTAAAGAACCAATTTCTGATCCAAATTCTTGAGAAGCTAAAAGAGTGGATCCTATCTCTTGTAAACCAAATCTGCTTCTCCCTTCCTCCTGGAAGATTACATTTCTCTCTCAATTTCATACAACAGTCCATACTAATTCATCCACCAATCACAAGCGTGCACGTCTTAACTTTAACCTTCACCTCAGACATCGTACCATACACTTCAACCTTCGTACATCATTATAATATGACTTGACAATATTCATACATTCACTTGAAATATACATTGATAGTAATTCTCAAATATTGAACAAATCTATACATGGACGAATTCTAGAATATTGAACAGAATTGTGTATGGAAAAATATTATATTAGACACAATTATGTATGGAAAATTATTATCTTGAAACCGACTAGTCTATTTAATTATCCTGGCGACAGCAGGTCAAAGGGGAAAGGGTTAATTACCAAGGTTAAAAAACTAAAAACAGAAGCACCATCCATGTTTAATAGATAGATTGACAAATGGAATGATCAAAGCTCTTTCAACAATTTCCATTAGTTGGCTCTATGATTGGGGCAAGGTGAAATTTGTAATGTTTTTGCTTATTGCTGACTTCCTACCATCAATCAAACAAGAAATTAATTCCCTTGATGATCTTGTAGGTCAAAGTGAAAAGGGCAAAAAGGTAAAAAAAAACAGAAACCACATCTAGGTACTATCTATCGTTGTACGAAATGTGTGATCAAGACTCATTCATTAAACAATGTCTTATTAGTGTTATTAGTATTAGACTGCTCTGTGGTTGGGGTAACTTGAAATTTGTGCTGCTTTGATCATTGCAGGTATCGGTGATTTGATAGCATGATAACTCGATTCCCCTCATCTACGACACACTCATACACCCATTTCAATCCTTTATTACATCCCACTCCCGTGTCTCACTCTAGCCCCGATATATCTCCAAACACATACCATTACCTCTAGCCGAAACAACAAGGCCCGGAAAGAGCCTGTCCCACCCGAAAAATTAGGTGTCCAAAGATTAGGTCTTGAAGTTGAGGAGAGGGTGACAGTTCCTTGATAGGATTAATCTATCAGCACCCTTATTTTCCCCCTCAAAACCCACACATTTGACACATTGGAGGAGTACAAAAAGATGTTGAAATGATCAATACCTCTACCCTTTCCAGTTAAATCCTCCTCGTCTCCTGGATCCCAATTCCTGGTTGATTGTAGCCGGATTTTGAAAAATTGTGAGAAATTCATGCATGACGGCCTAGAAAAAAGTCCAGGAGATAGGGAGTTGGGAAAGAGACGGCTATCTTATTGTAATGTCAACGAAGCATATTGGCATTGTTTAAGATAAGATTTCCCAGTAACTAAAAGTAAGTAAAAACGGGATGTTCTGCTTTCGGGGAACATCTCTATCTCCCATCTCAAGTCATATAGGAAGGACGGGAATAGGACTTTCTCCGAATCTCTCTGGAATCACCAGAAAAGAGCGGAATTATTTGGGACGGAGGAATCTATCTCCCAAAGAACTACTTGCACCACAATCCCAGACTCTTTCGTACTGGAGTAGACATTTGTATTAGATTCGAGGATTCGAGGCGACGTGGAAAAGTTGGAAGACGAAGCCTTCTTTCTTTCATGGATTTGTTACAAGCCAAGGGATAAGATAAGAAAGGCCATTTAAATTTGGACAGATAGGAGTTGGAGACAGGGACAGGAAGGGATAGTTTAATACTTGTCCTTGTGGTCCATACCACCACCACCACCACCACCACCAACTCCAGAATCCCTATAGGAATATAGGGAGAGTAATCTTGGATCTGGACTTGTATATTGAAGATTGAGGGGGAACTGTAGAATTAGATGTATAATAATAATATATTATGTAACAAAACCCGAACCAAGAACTGGATCTCAAGATGAGAGAATATTTTAATCTAACAATCCGTCCCAAGAATCAGAGGAAAGGCCCTATCTCCTGTAATAAGTTGGCCCGAGTCTCAAGATCCTTGTTTCAGATGATTTTTTCTTGGCTTTAAAGGCCTTATGATGGCTATTGACTCCGAGGATCTTCTGTTGGTCGGGAAAATATTAGGAATTAACTATTAAGATATGACATGACATAATGCCAATAATCCGATCCCCTCCGTACAAACGTCTAGTGTAATGCAGTGGGAATGTGGAAGAAGTTTATATCCTCTTTATCCATCTCATCTCTCAATCCAAGAACCCTTTTTGATTCCCTATTTCGATCCGAGATGCATTCATTTCGAGCCCTGTTTTAGAGTCACCATTTCCGTTCTAGGAATGAAATGTGTCTCTGGTTCTGGTGGAGTAAGTATCATAGCAACTTCTCATAGCCTTCTCTCAAGCCCGACCGTCTAATAAGCTATAATGTAATAAAAGGCTGGCATATTCCGAGATTAAGATTCTGGTTCGAGATTCTACTACAGTTTCTAGATCTCTTCTTCGAGTTTGGCTTTATTAGAGGGTGAAACACTTTTAGGTTTATAGTCGGTCTGTCTGTCCGTCAGTGTGTTTTTGCTATAACTTTCGATTTTTATTGTCGGAAAACTATTTACGACTTTCAAAGCATGGTTAATTGTAAGATCGTTTACCCCGGTGTAAGTAAAAGGTTAATTTTGTTTCACAAAGCAGCCGGAGAAGTGTAATAGATCGTTGGAAGGATAAAGTCAAGTGCTATGCAACTATGTATATCATTTCACTCTATGGTTGGGGAAATGTGAGATTTTGTATAAAAGGACTCCCACTTGTCGATTTGACATCTTTCTTTGTGAGGTTCCACCCTTTCGCAATATGCATTTTCAACGGTTTATTAAAATAAACTTGTTCCGTCCTCTTCTTCCTTTACTTTTATTAGTTTCTGTCCTCATGGCCTTGTTGAGAAAGTTTTTTTTTTTTACAAAAGTGATTCACATTTGTCCTCCTTGTATTTCAAAGCGGACAGAAGGAATGCATCCCACCCACCCATTATTATCCGACCCCGATTTTTCTCTCGGCTATTGTTTCTGATCTTGAGCCCGTAACGTTGAAATGTTGTGTCGTACTTGTACTCGTAGTAGTCGTAGTAATAATGTGTCTCGATTTTAGTTCGTGGCTCAATTCATTCATTGCTGGTCTGGTGTGTGTGTTGTCGGGTCGTCCATTGGACACGCGTCGTCAACCTTCGCTTCATCGGACTCAAAGTCGCTGCTGATGATGTCCAAAGAAATTCCATTTCGGTTCTACGACTTCTCGAATGGACATTCTTCCGTCCCAATTTGTTTCGCTTAATTCATCCTCTTCTTGTACCGAGGAGGAGGAGAGAGAGAGACTATAGGCTGCCTTTCGAAACTTTGAAACCATATATCATCATTATTATTATTATTATTGGAAGAGTAAGAAATAACAAAGGACTCATTAAAAATCCCCCACACACTCAAGGAGGCTTTTGAGGACTGAAGAGTTGTCAAATTGGGACGGAGCGTGGAAATCGTAAGTTTCGGAATTCTTCGAAATCCACAAGCCAGATACTGACTCTTACTACTCCCGTTTACATCCAGACTTGATTCCATACTGCCACGCCTGTCTCTCAACGTCTCAACTCAGAGAAGGAACACCAAGTCAGAACAATTAGTGTGTTGAAATCCGAATACTTTCCAAACCACAATTGCAAGGCTGCTGCCGCCTTTCCGTCTCGTTTCCCGTCTAACTTTCAGGTTCTAGACTGGTTTTTGGTACTCTTCTTAAGATGAAGGAGAGGGTTTGAAATTTGAAATCCTGAATGTTTGGATTTCGAAAGTTAGAACCCTTTTTTACGTTTAATGTTTGAAGGAGGAGAGGGCCACGGATTTGTCAGATTGGCTTGATTAACTCCACTAATTGCGACTCTTGACTCGAGACGTTGATAAGGATAAGAAGAATGCGGGGAGTTGGAATCGGAACGAGCCTCTTTTCCCATTCCTATCATATTTGAGGATTGAGTCATTCCAGAACTGTTCTGAGATCTGAATTAGTTTACATTTGATATGAGACTTTACCGTTTTAGACCGAGTCAGGGCTTTTGTAGAATCATGCTGTCCGTCCGTCCATCTGTCCGTGGCAGGAATAGGGTCGACACAGCTAAACGGATTGACTTGAAATTTGACACACTTGTATATTTTGTTCATGCAAAACAAAGGCTAACAATACGTTTGGGGGTGTCATCCGAAGTAGGGTTGCAAAATCAACAGATTTAAATACACATTTTAACAGTCATTTTAAGACACGGAATATCTTGACTTGGACTCTACACTTTAGGTTATACTTAAGCTAAAGAGACATCATATTTGATGAGCTTTCTAATTTGTTTTTGTTAAGCATTTTAAAATGTAAAACAAGTAGCCCGGAAAATGTTTATTTTCTTCCGTAAAAGGTAGATTTTTGTAGGAAAAATATATCTAATCAAATTAAATAGAGAAGAACTTCAATTTTTCAGACCTTTTTCAGAAATTCCATCTCAACTTTTCCTTTCAATGAAAAAACTACTCAAATATTGTAGAATTGAAGTTTCCCAACTCAACCATCAATAAAAGACTTTCGCTTTTCAATAAAAACCACAAAACCACTTTTTAATTCATACTAAAAAGATCCACAACCATTATGCTTACAAGGTGTACTCATATGCCAGTAGAGAAACGCCAAGTCAATTAATAGAATTCATCGATCTCCAAAACAAACACAGGCAGAAAATAAAAACAGCAGGTGGAGAAATCCAAGGAAATGCACCTATGTACAATTTGTACTGATGAATTATGACATCCTAGTCCTTTCAATACTCGTCCCTCGAGGAATCGGGCGCAGAAACGCTGAAATAAAAATACATTCTGTTGATCTAAGGAGTCGAGGAATTACAGAAAGGCTAATTCCACATCTCTTCCTATTCCAGGGTGCGAAAAAGTGTAAACAGTCCATAAATAATAAAATATTAAACAGATGTCATCTCGCCATTAGGCTCAAGAACCAAGTCTTAATAACTCCCGTACGACTTTCAGTTTCTTATATTCTTATGTGTATTAAAGCCTGTCAGGCTTATTCCCAGAAGCAGAGAGGCACGGATCGATGGCTTCATAGTCGATACCATAATCTGGGCTTTTGAAAGCCAATCTGACACCAATTACGGATCCAAGAACCTCATTAACTCTTAGGAGAAGTGACATTTGGAAACGGGGATAGGAATTTACTTCCTCGTAAAATTCGGGAGGAATAATAATAAACCCTTGCAAACGCACATATTAAAGGGTTGAAACTACGAGTCAAAAAGACGTCAATTAGCATTGAACGTGGTTGTTCAACACCTGGGAATCTTTGAATACAAGAATCTCACGTTCCCCCAATCATAGAGTAAAATCCTATACATTGTTGAAGAGGATTTAATCGTATCTTTCCAAAGACGTATCGCATATTTAAGGTCATTTAAACAAAATTACTACTTTTGAAGGAACACTGTTTGACCTTTGACCTTCCCTTGATGATCATAAATGTTATACCAAAATAAGAATTTAAAAACAATATACCGTTTGAGAGTATAAGCATAAACGGACTGACTGACAGACAGACGGACATGTTCTTGCCAGTAATGGGTTTCACCTCTTATTAATCTAGTTCGTGGCAAAGGACATACTACTTCTTTACATCTCCACTACCATGTCTCCATATCGTCTTGTACATTTTAGCAGACGCTGTTTCACGTTTAAGTTTCGGAGTTCGAGAGGGGCATATTGTATTCAATATTATTAGATGAATGAAGTAGCGACTGTGCATAATATGTCACCAAATTTTACACATAATTAAGACATGACTCCTTCCACTTCAATATCTATTCCACGACCCAACTCATTTCCTTTTTACTTCTACTCTCTCATCTCCAATATTTATTTTCTTTGCTAGGAATTCAAAAGTAATTATCCCGTTGAGGATTCTCATGATATTACACCGTTTACATTTTACATGAATGGGTTGTTCGTAAAAATCATGCTTAGAATTAGGAAGTCGGAAGTATTGTAAGGCAAAGCCAGGATATTTCGAGATTTGACTTTGCGAAATTTGTAATGAAAATGTGAGAAAATCACATCATTGGGTGTCATTTTTTGATGATTTTGGGACATGAAATTTCAAGCCTAAGTTTTCCTACAAAAATGCATGGGTCATTAAGCTATCGCCGATTAAATATGGTGAAGCAACTATAATGGTTTACAACTGACCTTTTCGTTAAATCAAATTGTAAAACGTTTAAAATTATAGGCTTCTCTATTATTTTACTAACCTACTGATTACAATAAAAGGGGATTAATTCGCCATAATGGCAGAGAAATCAGCAGCACTAACTAGCAACTTGAATCAGCAGCCAACTCTAATTGTAAGTTGTTGTAATGAACACGGATACCTACTCTCAATTTGCTTGGGTGCAAATTATCTGGATTCTGAATTTGAGAAGAAGTGGATTTGCAATTTGCAAATAACTCTAACACCAACGGCCTGAGCCTGACCAATAATACGCTACGTCGTAAGAGTATCTCGATAGAAATGATTCATCGGTGGGTGGTTGGGAAGATTAATTTAAATGATGAGCAGGTTGACATGTGGAATGGACTGAAATCCAACTCCCTTGTTATTAACTTAAGTCGTGGAGTAGATAAAATATAAAATGTACATTTTAAGAGCTTCTGCTGTGTGGCAGAAGCAAATGAAAAATCACTCCAACTGTTCTTGTCATTCCCAGGAACTTGGGAAGTTCTTAGCAAAGTTCGGATAATAAATATAAAACCCTCTTGCTCCCATATGTTCCTTGTTAATGTTATCTCTTCTCCTGTCCCCTGCCCTTTAGATTACAGGACTAATAAGCACTAAATAAGTCACAAGTTAGAAAATTCACTACATCTGCAGGTTTTCTAATAAAAAGCAATAATAATTCCATATTCCATTGGAACCGTGACAAGGACCTCAGAAATAAACTACCCAAGAAGTGGCTTAACTATTTTATTCTTCAGTTTTTTAAGTTTTGTCAGCTCGATAGTTTTAGATAATCCAGCTCATGAAATGGACTGACTTTTACACCTGGATTTTAATATCTTGTGTATCTTTATTGTCCGAAATTTTCCCCTGATTCTTGTTCAATATAATATAGGTGGGCGTATGGTTGTATTGGCATTTTGTGTTTAGCATAAAAGCCAATAAAGTCCATTAAAAGCCAATAAATACCTATTAAAAATACCTACCTATTGTCTACTCCTCTAATGGTGATTGTTGTCCAATAGAATACGGGTAATGGTTCTATTGGCATTCTTTCAGCATAACAACCGATTAGGTCCATTAAAAGCTAATAAATGCCTAGTTTTCCTAACAAAAATAAAAACCTGGTATTGGAACAACAACGAAACTATTTAAAATCGTAGATTCCCCTAGGTTTCTAGTTTGTAACTCGATAATTGATTTTTTATATCAAAATGACTCCTACTTCCGCTACTAACAAGACAACAAGGGGGAATTATAATTAGTAAATTTCCCACCCCGATTCCTTAATCCATCCGTACTGGCCTTTTGTTACCTCCCAAGTGTCATTAATCCTCCACCTCTTCATCCTGCAATTTATTAATATCAAGCGGATTTAGTCCATTCCTCAGAATTCCATGACTCAAGAGATTTATAACTTGGAATAAATGTGAAACATGCAACTGCATCCCTGTATCGTATTATTCCTATTATTCTAATAATCCAATATCCACACTCTCCTCGACGAGAAGCTAGAATTTAATAATAAAAAATATGCTCAATCCCTTTGGGAAAGAAGTGCGTCGGCCGTATTGTGAGTTCGGATTCGGGATCTAAATGACAATGGAGTTTTGTTGAATTTCTTTTCGGCATAAAATGCCTAGTTTCAGGCATATAGGGACATGGATTTGAGATAATGTATGAATTTCCATGGATTTCTGAAGAAGAATTGTCCAAGACGAAGTGAAAAATTGGCAAGGGAAAGATTAGCGGAGGGTAGAACGTGGAGTTGTAGCTCGGGGAGAGCCATTAGTCATATCGCATGCACCACGGCATTTCCCTCCCGCATTTTTTGCCTTCATGCATGCATGCTGAAAATATGATAAATTATGAATATGGGAATAGGGATATTTATATACATTTATTATAAGGTGTAGATTTATATCCCGACTATACAGGATTTCCTCTATACAGGACTTAAGTACCTTTATCTTAGGGTTATGCATTCTGCCGTTAAGTGCAGACCACCGACAAACAACACCTTCAATGACTTCAAACTCAAACTCTTCCATCCCTCAAGTCCAGAAACCAGGAGTTCCAAATGCATTTATTCTTGTTGATAGAAGCGGTGATTTTTGATGGAATGGACAGGCTGGAAATTACAAGCCAGCCTTCAAAAATCATGGGACTCGGGCACTTGAAAAATGTCAAATATTGTATTGCCGGTGAGCTGAGTTGGACATTTGAATATCGATTAGGAAAATCCGGAAATCACTTAATTCTTGTACTTTGATTAAAATCACTTCGCAGAAAGCTAGTTAATGGAACCGTTTTCTAATCTAAGAATTCAATTATACTGAAATCAATTTGAATCTGTTAGTTTCTTGACATTCTACTCAACATCTTTCTGAAAGAGTTCAAAATTAAGAGTACAAATTTAAAAGCAACGGGGCCAATTAAAAGCGAATGTTTCTGAAATATCAGATTTTTATCAATAATCTTAAAAAAGGACGCATTTTTCTAAAATTAGGTTTTTTCCACTGGACTTTTGAATTTCACAGTCCACGTTGTCTTAAATTTCTGAACTGTCTCAGACCCCGAATTTTTAGCCCAATTCAAAATCACTTTTGAACGAAATGGAAAAGAACTAGAAAAGGCTATAAAAAAGCAAGTCTTTGACTCCACAAAGAGTGCATATAATAGGGACTGAGTAAATAGAGTGGAGAGAATGTGGAATGCATATAGGTAATAAATGTTTGTATGGAAAACAAACAGGTCGCCTGTAATGGAATAGGATAATGGACTGAACTGGATGAATAGGCTTATTACTTTCCCCTAATAATAACAATATAATAATCATATTAAATCGCAGACGGAGAGGGAGAACAGTGTGTGTAAGTAGATAGGAGGCAATAAAAGTAATAAGACAACACCTTTGTGTCCATTGTCTGATCCATCTACCTCTCATTCCATTTACCTTTGTCCCATAGACACCTTTACCATCCCTCATTCACTAGCGATTTTACTGGGGGCCATCCATACAACTGATTTTATGTCCTAAATTGGGGATAGAAACTGACAAAATTTAAAAATTGAGCTTACGTGAACTAAATTGAGTCAGTTAAAGAACTCATGCAAACCTGCATAGGAAGTTACAAGCTTCAAAATATTGTGACAAAACCTCACATTTTTAGAATTCAGAAAAACCTTTAATACTTATTAGTTTGCTTTTTATAAACTGAAGCCAAAAAATTTGAACTGTAATTGCAACACTACTGTATGAGTGGTTAACTTTTTGTGTGAAAAAATTAATGGAGATATACAATCTGCCTTAAATTTTTATTTCCAAGAGCTATGTTTCACGAGGTTATTGTTTGTCAATGGTTATCGTTACGTTCCCTTAAGGCATCCTAAATCTTCATTTATAAAAATTGCATTGTAATAAAGTCAGACGTTACAGATACCAGGGATCGAGTTGATTTCAAACGTCCGGAGCATTCGTCATAGGCTTTAAAATCGCTTCACCCAAACGCACTCCCGATTTTAATGGAACATTAAGAAATATATAATTTAAAAAGCGCTACAACTCCTCCGCAAAATCGCCTTTTACAGCCGTCATTTGCGAAAACTTAAAATAGCTAATTGCACGGTTCATAACCTACTTTTAACTAACTTCATACCTAATCAACATGTCATAATGTATGGATAGTCCACCCGATTGCATATAATCATCCCGACTCGAATCTACGATCTATAAGACTCGTCGCGGAAGAATCACGTCAAGGAGTCAAGCTGGTGGTGGCAGCCAAAAACTCCTAACCTATTAACCACCTCTGCCTAATGTAGCTCCGGAATCGGGATAAATTACCTCTCCCTCTCTTGTGTCGTGACAAAAATCCCATTTCGGATTTTTAATAGATATTTCTCACACAAAGGAAGCTTTTTGCCTAGCTCTCTGCCATTTCATACTTTGTCACAGATACTTATACCACCAACATAATATAATAATAATAATAACAGCAGGATATCCCAATTTCCAAGTAAACCACCACCGCCGTGCCATGGAAATGCAAACATACCATCGCACTCTCGCCCTATTTGCTAAACATATCATGTGAAATTAGGTTTTTCTTTGACAGGATTCTGGGGGCTCGTCCTACTGCCTTTTTTAGCTACATTCCTCCATTATTTCATCACATAGAACTAACTATAGAAGCTCCGTTTTTAATGCATGAAAATAATGTAGGTAGAAACAAATATTTGCTCCCTTTGGAAATGATCTATTTAGTTCCGGTCCGGGCCTTTGGTTTCCGAGTCCAACACGATCCACATGCAAATCTCCTCTAATTCTGCCCTTAATTTGTCATCCTACCTTAGTGGTAGACAGTTTGGGGTTTTGGAGACAGTTCCTTATCACGCAGTTTTAGAACCCTGTAATAAATTATGGGAAGAGGGCTTTTGTATGGATCCGTAAATCTGGCCCGGGTGACATCTCGACAGTTCATAGTACTTTAAACTTCTCTTTTCTAAGCCTCGCATGCTCAGCCCTCATTTTTCATCCCAATCTAAATAAAAATAATAATAATATCCAGAATATTTCGAAATTTCAAAGGAGGAGCTGGTTCAATTTCCAATATTGCTTCCTTTGCGGGATCTTTACGGTCGTCGGCTGGTTTTGGCTTGGGGCTTAGAGCCGTTCCTTGCGGGTATTTGACAGTGTGATGATGTCGTGTGACCCGGGTGTTTTCTTTCGGATTATTCGGATTCGGTTTATAGAGAGCTAGGAGATAAAGGTGGAGTGGGGAGCAGCTGGCTGGATAAATATTGGGACCATCAGCAGCCTGTTTTCTTTGCGCCTTGTAAATTTCTATTTATTCTCCACTTGAGTGTTTAGCCAACCTCGTAATATTCATTTTCTACTTCAGACGGATAGGACTGCCACCGATGATCGGAGAGTTGTTGTAGTTGGACTAACTACAGGGCTACATATATTTAAGTCCTCAAGCACATAAGTCCTTCCCACTTCAAATCATCATAGAGGAGGCAGACACACACCTAGTAATTGTTCTGCTACAAGGACATCATCATGCACTTTGGATCCCCGTTACAGCAGCCGCTCTTTCAACGGAATCTAATCACTGAACGTTGCTGGGAGTTGCTTAAAATTAGCGTTGATTGATAGAAGTCATAGAATTGATAACCTGGTTTTTAGATTACTCAGAATTAGACGAACTAAAGCAAGCGACGAGGCCAGACTCAATACCATCTGCCGGTAGAAGCTTATCACCGTATACGGACGCTATGATTATATTCCTCCATTGCTGAAAGTAAATGCTGGATAACTGTCCCATAACTCTTCCATTAGGATGAACAACTAAACCCTGCGACAATGACATCTTCATTACCATAATATACTCTTGGACCGTCATGTAAGGGCTTCAATTCTCCCTGACAATCATAATGCAGGCGTTTAAATTAAGACGGGCGTCAATTTTTACCGTTTCAACGGCATGGGAAGGTGTCTGGTGTCGGGGTCTCCATGGAATGGAGCTGACCGTAAATCTTCAAAATCCAACATTTGTCTATAATATCAACAGAAATCGTAAGAGGAGCACGCTGAAGTATTAAGCTAAGCGTCACGTTGGTAATCAACTCTCATCAACGGCAAAAACTGCCCTTCGACGTCTGTATATATGGCTTCTGTAGGTGTCGAAATATATGCCTGCTTTATATATGTACACAGAAGGTCCTTGTCATTATCATCATATAGGAGTTCCTAATATCCAAATATTTGACTCAAGTATAAATACATAAACGATGAATCGAGAGTTGGTGGTGGTTCGAGACTAATGCTCGTATTTATAATGAAACATCAATTTTGATGTTGATGAGCCCCTCACGAAAAGGTGATGCCTTACTCATACTCAATTTCGTATTTTTAATGGATTTCGATCAATCCATTACGTAAAGCCTTACTCACACTCACAATCAAGCGTTGGCGGGCGGGAAACTTGAATTTAGTTGAGTTTTGAATTTATAAATTGAATTTGAATTCGAAGTTGGTCATCGCTCAAATCTAATTTTTTAAATAGTGAAACTGATAGTTTGTATTTTGACCTGTGAATAACATCATGAGTCCACGTAAGTTCACTAAATTACTATTATTCGTACTTGAACTGTGATATGATAGTCATTTGCTAGACGATGAGATCGTCTGTAGAATGGGATTCTACAGACTCTTTTCGTTGTACCATATAAACCTCACCACAGGAGGGACACTCGCAGTGTCTAGTACTTTGCAATATGCAATATTGCATATTGCAAATTCAATTGAATTCACACTTTCCAAGATTATGAACTGTGTATTTTCCGAATATCAGGCCGCAACACCGACAGCGAACACAGCGGTTTGGAAGAAGATATTCTTGATGATTTTGAGGAGATCAAGAAAATTTCAAAAGTCAACTTCACAACTGCTGAGACGGACATATTGTTGGAACTAGTCAATAAACGGAGAGCAGTATTGGAGAGCCGAAAGACGGACTTCGGGACAATAAATAAGAAACAAGCAGAGTGGGGACTGTTAACAGATGAATTTAATTCCGATCCTCACACCTCCCGCAGAACAACCAAGCAGCTTAAAACGCGATGGGAAAACGTAAAACTTCGTGCGAAAAAAGACGTAAGCATTGCACATTCTAAAATCTAAATTCAAAATATGAAATACAATTACGAAGTTAAAGTGTACTGTCAATTCACAAAATCAATCAACAAACAATTTATATATTTATCCATTTCAAATGAACACACATTTTTTATCAATCCTGTAACTTATTAGATCGGTACGTATAAGAGGGAGGTTCGGAAAACTGGAGGAGGGCCAGGGCCAAAGCCTGTATCTAACACTTCGGAAAGAGTAGCATCAATCATTCCTAATCAGATGGATGGTTTAACTAATTATTACGATTCTGATGCTACAGACAAAGGTTGAACAGATAAACAATTAAATAAATGTGAATTGGTTTAGATTTACTGTTTTATACATTACAGCAACTGCAACTACAGCGGAGGTTAGTGACCTAACCAGTTTAAACGAAGAATTAAAAGCCGACCGAGTCCCTTCAATCGAGCCTGGTATATTTAAATATTTACAAGTTTTAAAATTATTTTTGTATTACAAACTAAAAAGAAAAGAATATTGCAGTTGCAAAAAAACAGAAAAAGGATCCACGGAATGCACTAGTAGACTGGGAGTATGAGGAACACAAAATGCGGTTGAAGACGCTTGCCATCACCTACGAAGTAGAAATACAGCGGTTAGAAAAAGCTAAACTCGAAGTTGAAGCGTGCAGGGAAGAATATCTACTCCGAGCGCAACTGCTTCGTGATCAAATAGCTCAGATGGCAGGATCATCAATTGTTCTTGCTACAGAAAATATTAATAATTAATTATATATTTACCAAGTGTTTAATTAATAAATAATGGTATAATATGTATCGAAAATTTACCAAAATGGTCATTTACAAGAATGGATCGCACTATCTTGCCTCTTTGAGTAGGGTTGTTGTTTGGCAAACCACCTTCTATCTCAACTCGCTCCCAATCGTCGTTCAGAAATAAATCTTTTCGTTGTCTGTAAATGTTATTTGTTATGTTACATTGTGTTATCCGTGTACATTTTTTAATCAGATTTACCTTGTGATGTTATGTAATACAACTGTATTTCCAGTTTGTTATCGATGTAGCAGCCTGCTATTGCATTTCCTCTTTCACCCGTTCCAAATATAATGACTTCCGTGATATGAGCCGATTCGTCAATAAACAGGGACTAATGTTATTTTACACTACAGTTTGAACCTTTAACATCGATCGGATAGGTCGAGCCAATACAATTCCGGAAGTCTTGTCCTAAAATCCGATGCGTCATAGAGTTATAATATAACATATCAATCATGCAATTTTGCCACAAATTATCTCGAGTAATTAAAATATACTTTCGGTTAAAACCGAAATTAAACTGATGTGCAAAGATTTAAATGTTCATTCTCAAAAAGGAAGCTAGGTAAGATGGTGACAAAACAGAATATAATAGGTCGTTATTGAAAAAACATCATATACCGGTGCGGTGCATCCGGTTGATTATATAGTAGTGCGGTAAATACTAATCATAATCAGCAACACGTTAAAAATCAATCCTGTTCCTCAATCAATCGAAGTCCGGAACTATGCAGAAGTTTCAAAAGCTACGCAATCTGAATGAACACTCAAATGTCCATCATAAAACATACTGCTACTTGGAATTCAAAGAATATGTACATCTATGTTTTAATCTATAGTTTAACAAGTATACAACGTTTAGCATTTCAGATAGGGCAAAGGGAATGGAATGACGTAGATTTGCAATTCCAATCCCGTAACTTGGCATATTTGATATTATGTTATTTTAGGACTTGGTTGATCCCTGTTTTGGAGCAACGTCTCAACTCAAAAGCCATGGAAGGCAGAACAAATAATAAAATTTTCAGTTTCGGAATCAACATTCAATTTCCCATGGATGTTTTCAATGTCCGGGAAATGGCCGGGGGGTTCTTCATCCAGGGAATCTCTTTACTGAGAGAGCGGAAGCTGAAAAGCCCGAAATGGGGAAAAAATAATAACTTGATTCACTTTATTAAGCAAATGACTCCGAGTCGGATACAAACTCTACTCAAAGGTTATTCACATTCAACGTTACCATACATAGGATTTTAACATCATTCATCATTACTTTAACTTCTTCATCATGATTGTGGAAATTAGTTTATTTTATGAATGTTTTTCCCCCAAAAAGCAAGAATTCCGACAAAACGGATTTCGATTTACATTTTGGAGGAAGCTTGTTACATATGTTTGCTTTTTTGTAACCAGATTTCCGATCCTTCAATTCCCTCGTAAACCGTTTCCAAAAGGAGCTATATTTATGATTTTCTCCAAAAAGAGTTGCAAAAGAACACCTTTGACCTTTCTGACCGTTCGTGATTTCCCAGGCTTTGAGTACTTTTCCTAGATTGTTTAGGTGATTTTTCATTTATTTTCTGAAAACCTGTTCCTTATAGATACGAGATGTTTATATTATGATATAGCTGGTTAAGGACACAAGGGACGAGCCGTAGTCAACTTTTCTGCTCTCTTTGACAACGTTGACTTTCCTCTCTGTTTCTATGTAAAAGTAGGTCTAAGGATTGATAATGTGATCTGTGGTTTCTTTACTCAGTCTGGTTTTGTTGGGAAATAGTGCATACTGTTACCTTTTCCTGAGATTCCCGACAGGATTCAATGAAAGGTTTTCAAGCCAACAACCGGATAATTTATGACTTTAAGTATTGGCATGGATTGAGAGAGTTGCAGGGGACATTTCCCAATTCCCCTACCTTTCCAGTTTAGAGGCTTGGAAATAATGTTTAATTTGTCCAAGGACTAAACACACTTCTCGACAATACTGCTCCTATTTACCCCCACAACCAAGTCCCCTGTTCCAGTCACATAATTCGATTACATTATAAAACTAATTGAAACCTTACTTACTCGCAAATGTATGTTTTTGTTAGGGGTTTATTCCACTTACACATTCATGGAATGTCTCACATTTGAAATTTTTATTCAACTATTTATATAAAACTTTGAAGGAGGGAAATAAATAAACAGATGTTAATTGTTAAATTGTACTGTACTAAATGTTAAGCTCAAGTACTAACAGTCCATGCTATTGTTGCTGTTAATCCCATCATTGGATTGATCGGGGGTGTACACCTCATCAACCTGGTTCAAAAATACTGTCCGTTACTTTTGTTATAATTGTACAAATTAATTTATTGTTAACAATACAACAAAGGGCTAGCGATGATACCTTCAGTTTTTTAAATGCCTTTCGTCTTGGCAGTGGCATATCGATTTCGTCGTCATCGCTGCTGAATACCTCATCCACCTGGTAAGAAAATAATAATCGGTAATTTTGTTATGATTGTAGAAATTAATTTATTATGAAAGGGCTAGAGATGATACATTTAGTTTGAATGATCCTGGAAGTAGTCGGTTTAGTCGCAATCTATTTTTATTTCGGTTACTTATTGGTTGTACTGTCAGGCATATGTCGTGGCTTGAGTCGTCAGTGGTATAAACTTCGTCAACCTGGTAACAAAAATAATAATCGGTAAATATATTATAATTGTACAAATTAATGTACCGTCAACAACACAGCCAAGGCACGGGCTGGCGATTTAACCTGCAACTTTAAAGATGACTTTGGGAATTCTTTTAGAGGGGATCCACCGGCGCTCCCGTCACCTCCAGATAATTTAATATCACAACTTTCTTCATCGCTGGATTCGGTACTGTTGACGTCGTCTCCCTGATAAAAAAATAATCGGTAATGTTGATAATTGTACAACTTAATAATTAATTAATTGTTAACAATACAACCAATGACTAGCGATGTTACCTCAACTTTTGAGATCGCAGTAGGAGTATTACGGCACTCTAGGCGTAGAGATGGGGTCGCGGATTCTTCTAAATTAGACTGGACCTTGAGTTCGATCGTACCCAACACTGCCCTGTTTTTCTTCATGTTTTGGTGATTAGGTCACTTCTGAAAGTATGAAGTAAGAAATCCGTCATAAATCATAACTCACAATTAGTACAAGCCAGCTTACAGCTGAAGCATATTTGATATTAACCTGGTTGTTATAAGTTGTAAGTACAAAGTATATTCAATATTCTAAATGTGAAATGTGAAATGTATTATTGGTATTGGTTGAACAGAACCATGAACTATTGTGTAGCGTGCATTACACATTACTTGTGTAAACCTTGGATATTTTTCATAGGCCAACAGGCTAATTACGAATTACGATCATTTGTGGCTAATTTATTTATGAAATTCCTTTATGAGCTAAACCAAAAAAAATAAAACCACGAACGGATTCTTGAGTTAAAAAACTCAACTTAACTCTCATTTGAGTTTTTGGAAACATGTTGGTATCGCGGTTTTAATAGGTTCTCAAATACCTCAATGCAACCTGGTATTATCTGGGGCGAGGTTAGAACTCTTTTGCCAGGGTCTACGTCTGGGGCGCTGCGTTGGTTCAAACGCTTCCTCGTCAGAAGCCTGGTTCCAATTCACAACGTTCCTCTACGCTTATGCGATAGCCTTTCACCTTTAAAGCCTTGCCAGAAGTCAAAACTTCAAAATCGAACTGTAAATTAGCCGATGTCTCTGATATTTCGGAATCGGATGTTCTGCACATAATCCAACCGGGGCATTGTGAAATTGGGTTACATAATAACAATAAATAAATACTGATTCTACATCCGCAATCGAATCCCTAGTCTGTATATCTCATACGGCATGAAGGTTATTGGAATGAAACGTCCTCTCCTAACCGTTTCCACATGTTCAACCGTTCGCAATTTCACAGGCTCTGGTCTGGCCCAAAGGAAACAAAAGGGATCCTGGCTGGGATGCAAGTCAATGCAATAGGAGTCTAAAAAAGTACAATCATCTCTGGAAGGGAATATGACACAAAAGAAATTTGATACATTTCGATTTACACATCCTCATGATAAATAATAGTAATCATCCTCATCTCTCTCCTCCCAATCTCCCGAAATCCCGATGATTCTCCAGAAATATGAATTCCAGGACTCTGTTTTAGTGATTTGTGTGTCGGGAAGAAAGGATCTTTCCCCCCGAATGGCGTTCAATGGCACAACTGTCGCTTTTTACTCTGATATTTCGGAAACCTTAATCGGGATCCCTCTTCTAAAATTCCTCTCTCTCTCCGAATCCCGCAACTAAGGAGCGGAGTTATTCATATCATTATGTGATCATATATATTTTGTCGAGAGCTGAGACAGACGGGATATAAGGAAGGCTGGCTGGGATTCCAGCATTGACAAGACCATGCCACATGACGAATCGCCTCTGTTCAACTCGGGAGATGAGTAATGTCAAAGAGCCTCCAGGAAACGGACTAAAATAACAATAACCCCTTCAAACCCGGCTGCAGATACATATTTTAGCTTGCTTTTTAAACACAAGTATAGCACAGGGCACCCGGTATATTTAGAAGAATGGGTTTCGGTTCCATATCCAAAGCATTGGATCTTCTGCTGCTCATAGGCGATGATCAGCTAAGAGGTTATACAGGGTGTTTTAGTTCATTTTACAGGTATTTAAAATTAAAATTCTCAAACAGTGCTAAACGGATTTAACTTTGGTTTGATTTTATGAATAGCTGAAAGTTTAGAAAGTTGAATGCCAAGAAAATTAGACATCAAGGATTTTTATTTTGGGACCTCTGCGGATTTTAATTTAAAAAACCTGGTGTGGAAGGAAACAATGGTTAGAAACTTTCAAAATAAAAGCCAAAATTACCAATGTAAATTCATTGATATTTTTATTAAGGCCCACAAGGGTCATCAAATAAAAATCGTCTATATGTAATTTCCTTGGCATTCATCTTTCTAGTCTTCCAGATATTCGTAAAATCAAAAACTAAAATCAGTTCAGTGCTGTTTTTTTAGAATTTTCATTGTAAATACCTGGAAAATGAACACAAGCACCCTGTATATAATTCTGCTCCGTTTCTGTAGCTCTCGGATTCAAGCCAGACACCTAGGTTGAGATAAAAAGACTATCAACCTTCAGAGGTGAAGGATTGTCCAGGTTCCAAATATCCAAAGTTTAGGAGAATGAGGGTGGGAGTGGTGGTCCCGAAACTCGGTGGAACTGACAGCGAATTCCGAGATCTCCTCATTTATCAAAGCCGATGAGAAAGCAGGAAAAAACGGGTGGTGGAAAGGTTGAGGAGAGAATGGACATATTGAATTACGGGTTTGGAAATATGGAATGGAAATGTTCAGTTCGGATATTGTTTCCGCTGTTTTGTTTTTATTGTTCTAAGTCTTGACTGAGCTGAAATTGTTTTTAAAAAATTGGGGAATATATTAGCAATTGAAAGGGAATATATATAGGGCTTTCATATTCTTTTGACATTGTTGATTAATTTATTAGCATCCGAGATATTTACTGTTGAGACATTTCTGTACATTGTATATAAATGCTTTGTATGATGCATTTGTATACGACTTCTACTAGTTCTTTGTCTCCTTTTCGACGCCATATTGAGGCGTCTATCCACAGCCATTGCCGTGTCTCAAAATGCCTTAAAAATTCTGCAAATAAATGCCACATGAAACTAAACCACTATCTCAAGGTGCTATAAAGATTAATCGGAATGATAAAATCTTGTCAGCAGTTCTGTTTTTTTAAACCTAACCCTTCCTAATTCCTATCCCATCCTCCTGCGTTCTAAACGGTAGATATAAGTCATCCAAGAGCAAGGATATCATAGAATATCAATAAAAATCTCATGTTTTTATTTAACTTCCTTAAATATACTACCTATCCTATGACTCCGAGTTCCTATAATTTTGTTGGGTTGGGATGGGCCACGACGATGACGATGATACCGTGATATTGTGAAACTTGTACAGAATCCTTAACATGATCCACCGTCAATCCTATGCATTCTTGTAGGGGACAACGGGAAATGATAATAATATTATTGATGATGATGATCAATCAGATGAGGCTGAAAACAGGAGGAGGATGACTAAAGATGACAATCAAATCACGCAGAAGACAAGGATCATCCCGCGATAGTTCCATCCTCAATTATATACAATCTCCACAGACCAGGTACTTCAATCCCTCTTTTTGTCCCGTTTTTTAAAACAGAATCTATTCATCTTCATCCTCCTGTACATTGAAAGGGTTACGAGATTCACTTACGAATTCCTACCATGTCTTCAGTTGTAAATCTAGACAACGTTCCATGTCAATCAAACGCATAGGATTTTTTTTATTATTGTTTACTCTTTCCTTAATGCAATGATCCTGATGAATGCAGAGAAAGAAAAATGGCACTATACGGGATCAGGTCGATAAATCAATCCCGTTACTTGAGATCTTAATTAATATTTTAGCCCCTAACTGCCTTGAATGTCTTTGACGGATGAGAAATATATAGTTTGTAGTTTGTAGTATTCATGAAACTGTTGTGATTCAAATTTTGTTGGTTTGTTTGTAGTTGACATAGGATTGGATTGGAGTTCCCAATCCTGAAGAAACAAGAATGTCAGTCAGTCAGTCAACACGAAAACAAGGTGTCCTCATTTCCATCTGGTTGGATGGGATCCAAAAGTTTTTACTCCTATAGTTGCCTGATTGAAATGTGTGTAAAGTGAGCTGTGGATGTGACAACCACTTGAATTTGGGATCAAAGAGACTCACTTCTCACATTTGTTTTCGGATCAGCAGAAAAATGGAAAGGCAAGTCCTCGTTACACTTACGAGAAGTTACACTTAAAATGGCTTGTCAAAGTACAGCTCGTCCTCATATCATCTCTACAGTTGTAGCTTGTAAATTAATGTAAATAACCTCTGGAACAACAGCAAAACTGCAGAGTACCAACGGATCAAACGGGGGCCGACTCATGGGCATATTCGAAATCAAATAAAATACCCTGCATCAGCAAACTTAAGATTTTAAATTTCAATCTCCTTGCATATAGACCTATAATATCGACTTTTTATGCATAGATCATACATGATAAATTTTTAAAACACTAAACGGGTGGGGTACTATTGCGGAGGAATACCATATTTATGACCTTTTTAGAGGAAGCTAAGTTTGTTTAAGAATATTGTAGGTTAAAGGTCACATTTTTTTTAATTAACATCCTGTAGATGTGATTCATCGTTGGAAAGGTACTATCAAGTCTTATTCTACGATGTATATAATTTAACTATATGGTTGGGGTACTGTAAGATATTTTATTAGAACACCTCCAACGATACGGACGACGTCTTGTTTCCTGTAGTGTCAACCCATTTCAATGTCCGTTTGTAACGATTCATTTTTAAAGGAAGAATCAAGACTCGTTTTACGTTCCTAAACAGTTAAAAAAATGACTTAATTTGCTTCAAGCTCAATCATGCATTCCATGAAATTGATGATTCTAGCACGGGTTGTATTACGGGGGAAGGGTCTATTTAGACAATTTCGTTAAGGCGTTGATGATGGAATATCCAGATTTCGAAAGTTACTACATCTAGAAATATGTACCTATATATTGAAGAGACTTAGGAAGATGGATCGTCATCTTGAGGGAATGTCATGTCATCTCCAAATATTCTGTAGTCACATCGGATCTGGCCTAATAATGAACTCTTACATCTATTCCTGCTTATCTGCCATCGGATTCACACGTTCAAGCCTCTCATCGACATTTTCAAGATTTGCGACTCTTCCTTGTCGCTTCCTCTCCTCTGTTTATGTACTCGAGGCGTATGTAAATATGTCAGGAGGAGTAAATTCATTTGCTTGAACTGGAAGCAGAATAAGAGCATCAGAGTCCAATGTAATATACTGTACTTTATAGGGCTGGAGTCGTCGGGAAGATTTGGAAATGTTAATAATAAAACGGAAACAGTCGCACATCCTTTTTTATTATCCGAATCGAATGTAAACTCAAAGCTGGATGTTTTATTAGGCGACGGCTTTCGTGGTTTACAAAATATTGATACAGTTTGCCCCTGTCGACTTGACAGCTTGACACATCGGCTGGGTTAAGGGATGGGAAATCGAATTCTAATTTTATTTTTACACACGACGGCTTGTACATTTTATTATTATAGGTCTTCGTATTTGATTTAACTGATTCCGTTTAAGGTATTCGAATTCTACCTCAAGGCAGTTGGGTTGGGAATTGTAATTTGTAATTATAATCCGCAGAGAAATTGGGGCCATATCGATGATAATTTTTCGTTTTTCCTACAATGGATGAATTTAACGATTTTTTAAAATTAAAATCCGGTTCCAAATCGATAATTTTTTAGGTTTCGGGAATCCATTGGTTTATATATTACCTGTTTGGAGAATTTTTTGAATTTTTACAAAATCAAGGTATTTAATATTTTTAGTAAAGTTTGAATTCTTGATTTTTGCGACTTTTTAAATCCCTTAAAGCGTTAAATACTTCAAGGGGGATATTACTAACTCAAGTTCGTATTCAAGATTACAAACGCATAACTTCATACCAACTCAATACTTTTCATATGCATTAAATACACAACCAAAAAAATCCAAAGCACATCTCTCCATCAACTCCATTCAGTCACATAGATAGAGGAATAAAAACCACCACCGCTTTCCGTTTTTTCTCAGCAAAATTGAGTTTCCTTATATCCTGTGTCTGCTGTTGATGTTGCTGGAAATAAAAGGCATAACCGAACATGTTTCCCTATAGTGCATGTTAAAATGTATCAAAATGTATCATGTAAAAATGTGTTATGTTCTAGAATATAACACGGGGTAGGTTGCAGAGGTTGTATCCTCCTTGACAGAGCCTCCTTTCACTCCGTCCAAGGAAGAGGGTGAGAAGTTGTGAAATAAATGAATAAATTGGTGCACATCCATCAAGCCCAGTCATAAATTACTCCACTTAAGATTGAGATTGACAGCTGAATTTCTGTGCAGTCTCTGGCTTACGGAACCGCACTTCTCCCCAACACCAATTCCCTTTAAAACTTAACTCTTAAATCTTCTTCTTCCAGCTAGATTTGAGAAGAGATGAGGGTACGTCATAAAAATAAAACTGCATTTCATTTTATGAGAATGTGAGAAACGTTGAAAAAAAGCTCGCTTTACAAGGGAGTGTTTTAAAGTGAACTCTTGGAAATGCTAGAGTCTTGGAACATAAACTAGAAGTATTATTAAGATTAGAAAGCTTAGAGGAATTATCCAAAATTCATAATACCAAAAATGGTCATTTTCGACAGCTCTTAAAACAGTCTGTTGTGATCCAGTTTTCGATATTTCTGAAGCTTTCAATGTTGCTGATAAAGTAAACGTAAGGGGTTTTAGTTTTAAAAAATCTTTAGATAAGTCCAAATACACCATGAATAGAAAACAATTGGATTTTTCTGTCTTAAAAAGCAAGCATTTCTGAGAGTTCACTCTCTAACCATTCCAATGAGAACAGAACTCTGTTTTCCAGAATATCTATAGGATTTCTTATCAAAATCTTATGAATATTCATCAAGGGTTCCCTTTGTGGTCTCTGAGCGCTGATAAGGTTGGATATAGCACTCCGTTTGGGAGATAATGCATTAGTGTTTGTAGTGTTGATGGTGATTTAGGATCTGAGGCTAGAACTAGTTCAAAGCCTCGTCCCTTCGGTTCTGGTGCATGGAGATAGGGAGGTTTTGGTGGTAGAAAAGTCCAGACTTATTTTTATTATTTGATAAGCTTAAAAAGTGAATGGGATGTGGGACATTGAACTATATTTGACTTGAAGGGATGAGGAACATTATCAAAGGCCTCCTCAAGACAAGGAAGGAAACATGCACATTAAAATCCGACACACATCCTCTATCTCTTTCTCATTTTTTCTCATCTCGGCCCAATAAAAAGTGGTAAAAAATTGAGGGAGGAATGAGAGACATTTCCTTGCTTTTTTATTAATTTTACTCGGCAAATAAAAATCATGTAATAAAACGTAGATATTCAACAATTCCGTCTCGTGCTCGAGTGAAAGTAGGTCGTGGTGGTACGACTTTCTCGGAGACGGGAATTTAAAACAGGATAAGGAATTGCCCTGAAATTAAAGGCGCTTGTCTGGTTTGGAAAGAGGTTACCTGGTCCTGCAGATTTAGAAAATTTTAACCGGTAATGTAAGTGTTTTTCAGTCTGCTGCTGAACAGGTTTAAAATTTAAAATTGTCAGCCTTGTACTGTATCATAAATTCATCGAGGATTAGAAAACAAATCAGCTCGGTTGGTTCACCATAAACCCGCTTTTAACATTGATTTAGATGGAGAAATCAAATTTCCAGTCTTTTAAACCCCTTAAGGTCATTGTTGACATTAAAAGATCCCAGTAGCTTTCTTTGACGCTCCGGCACTCCGATTTTTAAGGTCTCAAGCTCTACAGTTTTGAAAATATCAAGTAATTCTCTGAAAATTGTATAGAGCTCAAGACCCTACAAACTACCAAAAAGAATAACAATCTCACAAGCCCGGTCAAAATATCAGGACAAAAGTCCGAAATCTCGGATCATCGACACTGAAATCCAGCTCCAGAATATCATTCCAATTCCGATAATGATGATGATCTGTGAGAAGGGACCGAGAAATATGAATAAAAGGGCTCCAAAATCCCAATAGATACACAGATGACTGACCCCCCTCGAAGCCTCTGAATGGGTTGGAAAATGCCGGAAAAACGCTCTTTTATTCAGAATGGTATTCAATAAGAAGATGAGCCAAGTTTTTATCTGACGAGATTCACACTCCCAAATCCCTACCGTCCCTAAATACACATTCATGAACATGGGCAATAATACGGGGACGTCGGCGGTCTGCTGTTGTAACCCCAAACTAAATTCAATACCACCACCACCACCATAGAGAATGCATAGGGCTGAGCTGGACCCTAAGACCGTGTCGAATATGTCGATGTCTTAGGAACGGAGATCGGGATCCGAATTTCGATATTACAAGTCCAGGAGGGCGTTGAGGCTAACCTAAGGTTATATTGTTACATCTCCACGTTCCCTGAATATAAATGCGGAGGGGGAAATAGGAGGAGTGCGGACTTTGGGTTTTTTATTTTATTTCCGACCAGAACCTAATATCATCTTATAAAATAATATATTATAAGGGACTTGATGATGGTACTGAGTCAGTGGAGATGACAATTCCTAGCTCATTTTTATTATTAGGACGAGGCGGCAGTAGCTTTTTAACCTAGGTCAGCTATTTTCATAATGTCCGGAAGGGGCAGGCAGTAATAATATTATAGTAACTACATCCTCGAAAGGAGTATATTTTATACCATGATGATACATAAATGGATTCCCTTTCTAAAATCCCTCAACTCCACCGACTCATCTTCAATTCTCATCTTCAAATCTACCATTGTCATCCCCGTTTATCGGCTGTATACAGGGTGCTTCGCTTAAAACTTGGAGCGAACTTTTACGGAAGCGACGAGTGTCCGTTAATGCATCATATGTGTCAAAGTTCGTTACTAAGGGCTATTTTTGTTGCTTTTTAAGTGAAACACCCTGCAATTCCAGTCAACTCTCTCCGGAATCCGGACCCGACAGCCTTTTCACACTCTTAGAAAGTGGTGGTGGTGGTTGAAGAGAAAATCGAGACGAATTGCTTCCGAACTTTATTCCAGAGACCCGGTCCCCATAAGCTTAATCCAGGGGACGGAATACATTACGGCATCTGATCGTATGATCCTCCTGGCCTCGGAACAATATTATTATTTATCGGTATCGTTACTTGGAATTGGAATAAACGGAATCAAGTAAGAAGTGCAGAGAAGGGTCCAAACTGCCCTACCGTTTCTCCAGTTTAAACTATGTTTACTGTATCTAGTGCAATGGCTTGTTTTACTTCAGATTTGGTCAGAGCCGTTCTGCCGATGGACAGAATCCATGTTTCCGAAAATCTGGCAATAATCTGTCAATGAGTACCTATGGGAAATAATGACTGCAACAAACCACAAAGCCATCAACTTCAGCTTCATTCCGGGGAACCTTTTCCTTGTGTTGACTTTTGACTGGGCCTTTTTAACAAGGCGGGTTGAGTTACAGGGAGGAACGGAACGGGCCAGATCTTTAGACTAGATCATTTTATGGTTGACTGCAACCTACCATAATATTCAAATAGTGGTAATCCGGCCGGGGAATATACTGTTGGGTCCGTTTCAGACTGCTATTTACTAACTTCGTACTTTCCCTTTCGAAAATATTCAACTTTTTGGGTTGATTTAGAAGGGTAAACTTTTGTCTCTTAGAATTTGGGATTAGAATCGAGGGAAAGAAAGGGGAACGAGACGGGTTGTTTTTCTTTCAATCTGTCATCCCTAGGACTGAGACTTGTCTCCCACAACTTCATGATCTAGTCCGTATCTATAAACTGAGCTGCCAGAAATATTAGAAAATTACAACAACTAACTAGAATTGAATCGGAAGAATCATTATTATTTCTACGGTTTGGAGTCAACGTGACTGCGGAGTGGGGCTGATAATCGAAAGCTGGAAATTGAGGGATGGACATATGGAAGGATGTCGGAACAAAAGGTTCTCTCTGGTCCAAAAAATCTAAATAAGGAATAGGTTTAGTTTAGTTCATTCCGGATAGACTGGATCTGGCTGAAGGAACGTCCGTCTGTCAACATCCATCTCTGACTCCAACGGCTGGGTTGATCAAAATCACGCATTTTATGACAGATCTGACACTCCATGAGGGATGGATGGGATTCCGTCCACAATTTCAGGAGAATCAAAACTTATTAGGCGAGGTTGGAGGTGGACGTCCAAATTTCAAAATATGATCCTTTTCAGCCTTCACTCAGGCGGGATGATGCTTAATTGAGGATAAGGGGAAGGCCAGCCTGTCCGTCATACGGGAAAATCTCCTTGACAACGACCAAAAAATCGGTAGTTTGACCACTATATGGGTTTGTTTTTAGGAAATTTCAAGCCATTTTCAAACAGCAGATTTATAATGGTTCGAGTACTGAAGGAGGAGATACATACTGCTAAACATTTCAACGGAATTATATAATTATAAAAGAATTGAAGATGAGTCACAAAATACCTACTTCATCTTTAGAATTGGCAGGATGTACCGAAATCCTTTCGTTTTTAGGTGAATTAAGGACAAGTTTGATGAAATCTTAGTCAGTTCAGCTCAAAGAGCAAGAAAGGGGACCATATACGGATATACGACGATTTGCCCTTTGGGCCAATCAAGGCTTTTAATTTTTGAAATTACGAAAGACAATCAGAAATCCGGATCTCTTGATCGACTCAACTGGGAATGGGGATCTAATTAATTTTATATCTTGACTGAATCGACCACCAAATCCCATTAATAACGACTCTACGAAGTAGTAGAGCAAGATGCTTTTATAACAGGATGAGCTCATCCGACTCATGTACCTACATATCAAATCATTCTTAGTTCGATGACTCATCTCCTCATCAATGAACTCGAGCCTCTCAAGGCTGAATAATATTATTTCTAGCCTTTTACTAGGTTTTTGGGCTTTGGAACTGAAGGCAGGAGGCTTCGTTTCTACGTAAAATTCCACCACTGCATTTTACATGGTTCCTTGTGCGGCCCAATTAAGGTGTAAGGAGTTTCAGTAATTAATTGAAGGTCATCAAAATCATGAAATCTACCATCTGGGTTTTAATCAACCGCATTTATAAGAACAAAAAATATGATTTTTTATCAGTCATAAGTTGATTACAGAGAAAGCCTCCGCCTTTGTAGTTTACGGCATAAAATAACTGACTCTTCCCAAGATGAAAAAATAAGGGTATCATTTTGACAGGCTTGGCTAACCAGCCTTGACATTTGAATGATTTTTTTACCAATTCAAGAATGCAAAGGTATAAAAGCTTGGCCTTAGCTTTTTAACGAGTTTTTAGTTTAATCGATTTCGTGTCTGTATTAATCTTCAAACTTGATCACACAGCAATTGTATTCATTCTGTCAAATATCCAATCCTTAATCCTGACTGCGTGTCCTAAAATGGGACAAAAAGTCATCTCATTTCTAGCTCAATAGTATTGTCTCAATTTCTCTTTAAAACCCAGGAATTTTTCAAACTTGCACGTTCTGAGATCCAAAATCTTGGCTTCCCGAGTCAGGGATAAATGCAGAAAGCAGTAAATGCCAATTCCAGCCGTTCCGATCATTTATGATTTCAAAAACACGTCATAAAAGCTCCTTGCCATAAAAATTGAAATCCAGGAGTCGATCCGTCCAACAGCAGAAGGGATGGAATGCTGGAGATGAACATAAAACCTCACTTGAAAACCTTTCAAAGAACACATAAATTTAATTAACGATTTCTGTTGATTGAATTAACTGACTCCAAGCTACAACTTCTTATCTGCTTTGAATTACTTTGTAAATTTATAGCCAAAATCAACATGCATTCTTTCCCAGATGTATGCGTAAATATAATATCACATAACATTCTTACTAACTAACATCAAAGTAATCCATCTGCTCCAACTGACTCATTCCATCTCTTCTGCTTCAATGCATATGTCATCCTTGCATTGGATTTTATCATTTTAAATCATTTTCGGAATCTACATTACCACGTTCACACGACCATAATGAATCTCTCTGTACAAGTAATTTTCTTCAAAACTGGAGCTTTTTAGGTGAATATTTTATTCCTACGTATGTGAACGTCAGGAACACATCAAAAACCGAATGGAACATGTACTTCATTTCATAGTCCACATAGTTAGCATGGCTGCCTATTAACGATTCAACTCTTCAACGGCATTAACTGCAGCCATGGCGTTTGGCATGAGATGAAATACTAGTTTTTCATTGAAAAAAATTATCGTCTTGTTTCTACTATCCAGTCGCCTTTGCGAGGATACGACTCACTGCTCAACTGCCACTTGTAATCATCAGAAAAAGGTTTACATATTTAAAATGAATAAGGAAGGAAGGATGGGGGGAGTAAATCTTTAGAACTGGTTTTATTCCTCAAAAAAATATTATTGAAGAAGTGATGCTGAGGCTTTTATAGGCGAATAAAGTCAGCCAATCTAACTTATCTCCGTTGCCCAACAAACTAACAACTAACACAACATTTTCTTAATCTGTAATCTCAAGAATAAAAACTCCGTTGACATAAAACATCGTCTACTACATTGCAACGGCAAGCCAAAATCAAATGATCTGAAACAGGAGAGATAAAAACGAAAACATATCCCAAGTATTTGCAACTTGCAAGCATGAAAAAACCATGTAGCAGGGATTCAATAAACTCTAGTCGCTATTTTGCATATTTTCAAATCCCAAACCTGTTCGGAATTGTATATTGAATTTGACTGCGTTAAATTTATAGCTAATCTGTCAGTGGAATCAACAAACATTTTGGCTCGTCAAATCTGAAACTGGCTATCCAAACTATCGTGGAGGGAATCAAATTAATAATAGCCTGGAATTTCCAGCGAACTAGCACCTTTCATACAATTACAAGGGATATTTTGCCAGTACCTGATGGACATCGTACTGTCATCAATCATGAATCACGACCTCGTTTCTTATCACCTTATCACATGAATTCGGTATTTTTGTAGAATAGCTTGGAAATCATGTCTAGTTCAACATATTTTTAGCCCTTGGCTGTAGACTTCCTACCAAACTCCCTTTTAAAATCCTGGTTTTTAAAATCTCATCACAGAACTGAACTAGTCATCCGATTATCGGTATCTGGAAATAAAAAATTCAGCCATCGATTGGCATAAAAATTAGTTATCATTTCAAATATTTAGCTAAGTAATTTATAATTTTTCGCTTAACTAACCAGGACTCCAAAACGCCATAAAACTCTAGCAGAAGTCGGTCCTTCAGCTAGAGTCCATCAAAAAATCACCTTTAAAGAACCAAATCGACACGCAAATTCCCACACACGGCTTTGTAAACAGCTCAAGCTGTCTCGGAACGTGACCAACTAACGAGAAAAAAAGAGTGTCATTATATTTAATTTCCACGTGATGGATGAATATTATTTCCAACATGCAATTAGAAACTTATATAACAAAACAGCTTGGGACATCACATCATCAGCCCTCCTCCTCCTCCTCCATGCCTTTTCGAATTTCGACCACAAAGTGCTATGATTATAATTAGAAATGCCGTGGACGAGGACGAGGGCCTTCATCCCCTTGTTCACACTTCTCGATCAAAAACACATGGGTTTACAGGGAGTGAGATTGGAGATGATAAAAAAGGGCTCTTGATTGATTGATTGGAATTGGGAGTGGAGAGGGGATTTGCCAAAAGGGCCTCCCTGTCGCATTAGCCCTTAGCAAGTTTCATGTAGTTCGTTAGTTCGTTAGCCAGAACTTTGACCACCAATGTACCACCTACCACCTACAGCTACAGTTAAATGGGTCCACCTAATATACTCCTAGCCAGAACTTCACTCCTCTCAAGCCTCTGTATTTAAACACACAAAGGGAAGGAAGAATGGAGGAAGTTTCTTTAGAAAAAGTTTAGATAGATCAGCTCCGTTTTTTCCACAACCCAATGAATTTACTTTGAGATTTGGTCATCTTTTTGGTCCTGAAAGGATCGGAGATCATTAAGAAGAAAGGGCAAAAACAGAGGCAGGAGTGTAAAAAATGAAGGAGAAAGAGGAGGACATTTTAAGATTGGCATTCAAGACTAAGTGGACACATCATGTTGATGATGGGAGTATATGGGGCTTACATGACCACCACCACCACCACCCCCACCGGTAGGTTAGGTAGGACTACTAGGATCTTGTTCCTGGTGGCTGCTTTCTTTTGGTATTTGGACAAGAGATGGATGAAAGGAGATGAGCCCTTATGCCTTCTCTTAGCCAAAGGAGATTATTAGAGGAGATGGCAGCTTTCTTGGCCTAAAAAACGGATCTCCGACTCCTTTGATCTGCACAAACGACGGGAACAAGTCCCTTCAAATGCTCTTTGATAAATCGGCTTACCTCCGGAACAGTTACCGAGTTACGGCTACACTTACCGATACCCACCCACGATATCGCTACTGTAATACTACACTGCCCCTACTGACATTCAACAAAATTACATCTTGCTTGGACAGTGCATAGTAGAAGAGTACATACCTCGTCCTGTCATTCTATGTCCTACTAGGCGTAAGCCCGGTAAAAACCGGGATCCTAGGACGTGGGCCAGAAATATGAAACGTTTAAATGAAGTAAGGTTAACAATTTTGATGCACCAGCTAGAATCCTGGTTTTTACCGGGCTTAGGCCGTTTGACCTTTTCAGCTGTTTTTAAGGCCTGGGGATCAAAATTTTCAAATTTCGACATTGTCCAAGTGTTTTTCGGCGAAAGGAGTAGTAAATTGTTATGTCATGCGATGATTTTGAAAATTCGACCCTTTTGACCGTTATTGAGGTCAGGAACCAAAATTTTGAAATTCCAACATTGCTAAAGTATTTCTTGAAGAACAGCAGTGTCAATCGGTATATCACACGACCATTTACGAACAACATTAGGATAGGTCACGTTAGCCCAGGTCATAGGTCACAAAATTTTGAAACCCCATATAGCTATCCGGGACGCAAATTTTTTAAAAGAATTTTTGGCTATCTCAGTTTTTCGGTAAGTCAATCCATTAAGAAACCTATAGATGGAACATCAGTTACTGACATTCAGACATAGCTTTTTTATTATAATAGATAAGCACTGGGTTGTGGAGAAAGTTAATGGATATAGTTTAAGATGATACGATGTAGTGTAGTGTGGGGTCAATCAGATTAAAGCTAGGTGATATTCTACTCTCAAGTCTCAAGCTACAAACGGATCTATCTGAATCGTTGTGTATCCATATCTATATGGTTGTGCCCCAAATGATCTACATGGCTAAGCATGAAGTCCTGCAATTTGAAAAACGCCTGCTTAGATAGTTAGAAATAATAAATCCTTGTTGTAGATGCACATTGAACAGATTTGAAACCTCACGAAATGATACGTCAAATTAATATCATTGTCCGACACCTTGTTGGGAGTCGCTTTATAAAAGTATCTCAAGTTTCCCCAACCATATAGTAAAGTTAGACGTGGATCGTTGAATACTAAATCGTACTTTACCGTACCTATCCGACGACAGGTAGGTAGGCAGTGTTGCTATTTTAAAAAATGTGACTTTTGACCGCACGCCCCTTGACCTTTAACCTACACCGTTGTAAAGCAAACTTTACCTCCGCTTCAAGGCCATAAATTGTTTAAAAAAAATCAAAACATGCAGTCATAAAGAGTTTCACGGACAGACGATTTAACGGGGTTTCACCCTGTAATTGAGGTAAAATGATCTTTTTCTAATTATTCTAATCGTTAGTATGCATATTTCAAAGTGGAGTAAGGTCAAATCTACGAGAAACGGCAATCGAATCAAACATTCTCCAACCCAAATACTTGTTGATGGTTGGCGAATTGACAAATTGTAGCGTCTCTAGCACGGATTTGTTTAGGCGAATAATCTCTGGTACAATTTCAAATTATGTTATGCCCGATGATAGTTATTTGTTCCATATATATTGTGCATTAGGGGTTTCCATTTTTAGGTCCAGTCCAGGGTCTCACCGTGTCAGTCTATTTCAAAATATTTTGTTTCTACGATTCTACAGATTCAGCCCTTGCATGACCGTTTTCAAAAGACAAAACGGCAACGGAGGTACGGAACAGGATTCCCGGCGTTTTGCCGCCCGGACATTTCCCACCCGTCATTTTCATGGTGGCTACTTCCCACCCGGACAGTTCCCTTCCGGACATTTCCCACCCAAAGCGGACACTTCCCACCCTCGAAAAGACTACCAGAATTCTCTACTTTGTGAATGATCCTTTAATTTCCTATGTCAAGACCGTACTAATTTCCCTATGTCAAGACCGTACTAATTTCCCCATGTCAAGACCGTACTAATATCCCCATGTCAAGACCGTACTAAATTCCCTATGTCAAGACCGTACTAATTTCCCTATGTCAAGACCGTACTAATTTCCCTATGTCAAGACCGTAGTAATTTCCCCATGTCAAGACCGTACTAATTTCCCCATGTCAAGACCGTACTAATATCCCTATGTCAAGACCGTACTAATTTCCCTATGTCAACCTAACCTAACCTAACCTAACCTAACCTAACCTAACCAACCTAACTTAACCTAACCTAACCTAACTTAACCTAACCTTACCTAACCTAACCTATCGGACTTTTACTACGGTCTTACGAATTTTAGTACGGTCTTCACATAGGACGTTTAGTACAGGCATGGCATTGTAATTTCTAGGATGATGTTAACTAAGATAACAAGGGTCATTCATATATGCGTATTTTATTAGCTTAGGGTGGGAACTGTCCGGGTGGGAAATGTCCGGGTGGAAACTGTCAGCTTTTTTGTGTGGGAAATGTCGGGGTGGGAAGTGTCCTCTTTGGACGGGAAGTGTCCGGGTGGCAAATGTCCAGGGCGGCAAAACGCCGGACACGACGGAACAGATAGATTCATGTGTCATGGGTGCAAGTCAAAGTTTTTCAATCACACATCATGTAACAGCATAGATAGAGCGGGCCATAACATAATTAAATTAAACATTCCAGCCTATAATACTCTAACTGTCTAACTGATGTGAACTTAAAAACGAAGCCAACTTATCAAACCCCGAAAAGGGAACCCCCCTTACCCCCCTTCCACATGCTTCCACACCCACGCTAGTATTCAATGGAAATCGGACTCTCCGTCCTTCCAGCATAACCACACCCACAAAATAAATAATAACAACCCAATTTTAAATGTAATATGTAAATGCAAAATAAAACGAGTTAATAAACCCTGAAACATTAAAAGCAAGAAAATTGCTCTTCAAATGCAATTGCAAAGTGAAAACAAAATCTTGGCTCCCCACAAGAAAATGCGAGAGATCTCGAGCTCCCTACAAGAAAATCTGCCTTCTGCCTGCCATGCTATCCTATGCTGCATTATTGGGTTTTTCGGGTGAGAGTACGGGGATTTGGTCGGCTTTGTTTGTCGGTTGAAAGGAAGAGCCAAGAGGGCCGTGAGCTGCAGGCTTGTTCTCTAGTTGAAGTCGAAGGGGATTGTTGATGGGGCCAGAACAATTGCCCTTCTCTCCACCTTCACTTTTTTTCATCCCTCATTTTCAGTTGCAGTAAAATCTGGCGAGGTCACCGTCCGTCCCTCGCATTTTCTCAGTCCAGGACGCGAAGAGGTCGAGATTTTCTCTTTGTCCTCCTCATTTTCCTTAGGAGAGAACTCTCCTTTTCTCATTCCCACCTCCGTTCCTGCCCGGATAACACCTCTGCTGCTCCAGCGTCCCGTCTCAGCATTTCGCTTGTCTTTTCTCCTCCGTGCCGACACAGAGATTTTCTGGACCGCTCACTCCTTTCTCTAGACTACCAGAAGTGCAGTTAAGGTAAAACCTGTTCTAATTTCTCTAGTTTGTAATTGGACTTGATTTTTCTGCTTTGCATGCAATATATGCACTTTTAAGTATGGACATGGACTATGCATTTTTTTGTTAACCTTTTATATTCAATATTATTTATATTTTGCGTTTAAGCTGCAATTCTCGGTTGTCGGTCTGTTATTCATTCTTATGTGTTTCGATGTTTTAGGTTGCAGCCGGGACACATTTGCGGTTAATCAAGGAGGATGGGATCAAGTAATGGAATGTTGGGGCCGTTTTTCTTGAACACGGAGACGTACGAGGGTTGTGGTCCGAAGGTGAGCTTAAAACCCGTAGTTTGCATTTGGAAATATGAAATAGCTTGCATTTTGCATTTCTATTAGAATTTAGCACCTACAACATACAAAGAACTATGAACTACCGTTCAATGCAATGTGGAATGGCAATGGGCAAAAATTACATTTCAATTTAGCATCCATTCTAGGAAAATCATAGATTGTGGATTGATTGTAGTTTAGTTTTGTACATGTTGGATGTAGCTACTATGTCATATCACATATGTACTATCTAGAGTACTTGTTCATTACACATTCATTGTAGAGGGGCTTTAATTACACATTTGTGGTTGCCCTTATTTTAAATTTCGATGAGGGTTCATAAATATCAAATATTTACTTCATCTATAAAGTTCCTATCCGTTAATCATGGAATTTCTGAGTGAGAAAAATGTTCGAGTCTAGTCTATAATAATTATTAATACTGCAGTTACTGACTTCAAACTTTGTAACTTGTAACCCCGAACAATTCACCTTGCATATTTCAGTGGATCCTAATCCTGGATTCCATTGTTTATAGTTTACATTTAATACTGACATAATTGGCGGATTGGCAGCCGAGTCTCATCACCCATCGCATCGGGAAAATTAGTAAATTAATCAACCGAATCCCCATATACCGTATCACAAATCACATACATCTCTTTACTGCAATGAAATCCAATTTAATTTGTTTATTAGCAGGGCGAACCAAAGGATAACATCTGGGGAAATAAGAGGAAGGTAGAAGTGATGAAGTCGATCTGGAAACAAGATGCATTGGATGATCGGTCGCAGTGGGGGAACGGAAATCGTAGCTTCCCATGTAATATTGGGATGGAAGAGTCCTTGAGGAGGTCGGAATCTGCGGCTATCCGTGCTTGTCATTTCCTGTCCGCAAATACTGAACCTTTACAGCATGGTCCCAATTTCATGCCCTATCCAGTCCTAGCTCCTAGCTCGGGAAAAGATGACTTATTGTCAACGATGTGTCCTAAGGTCACTTTTCAACAAGAAGAACCAACAGGATTTGACTTTCTTGAAGGAGATAGAGCCAGCTCTTTAGATGTCGTCGCACCGAGAGGAAAATTTGAACTTGAACTGGGAGCATGTAGCAACCAGACCAATGTCTGGGATTTCGACCCGATTCCAAAAAGACGATGCGAATCTGTTGCCTCTGGACCATTGTTTGATCCGCTGGAATACTTTCAATCACCATCGAACAGTAGGAATTTCTCAATGGGAAGCATGGGATCGGATGAATCGAGCAGTGCGAGTCATCAGTCTATCCAATCAGCGTCCAGCTCAAACGGCAACAACACCTCACTCTCACTCTCTCCATCTGACCTGGATGAACTTACCAACTTTGTCCGGGATGATCACGTAGAATTCAATTTAGCAGCTCGGTTTCAAAGAGCGTGTACTACTGGCGATGTCGTAAGACGATCTCGACCGGCTCGACCAGGATCTACTAGGAGCGATTTGGAGGATTTTTCCCGGAAATTTGGCTACGCTGGAAAGCCGAAGCAATCTCTCATGTACCGACCTCGCAAGGGGAAATATCGTAAGGAATTTTAATTTTACTGAATGTGCCTTTTTCCAGAATAGTTAGTAGTCCAGAGGGTATGTATGTATGATATGTATCAAAATGAAATGTACCTCGTGAATCAGTACTCCGAATTGGTTTTATAAAGGGTTGAATAAATTTGTTCTAATTTGAAGTGGTCGTCATCAATAACCACATAAATTAGGTTATGTTATGAATCAGAGTAACAATGGTAAAGGTTAGCCGAAACCTAAATTCTTCCGATCAAGGTTAATGTATTAAATTTATTACAAACACCATGACATGCACTGGAGTTTATATATAGTGATTTGTGACGTATACAGTTTAATTGTAATTATTAGTTTAACTTCAGATGCACGTATAGATAGTTTACAAAGTTTGAATTCTAGACATTATAATAATGTATTTTTTTGTTGCCATTTTTCTGCTTCCCTATTTTGATCCTACCTTAAGTACAGTATAATAGATTTTTTATGCGAGTACATGATGACTTAGAAAAGTTCCGTTACAGAGTATGTTGTTAACGTTCAGTAGGCTATGAAAAAACACATCGACGACATGCAAACAATTATTAGTATAACCTCAGATTAATTATATATATCGATATAAGTTACGATCGAATCCAGACATTGTAATAATAACATATTTATTGTTGGCCGGTTGGCTGCTTCGCTTTCCTATTTTGATAAGTCCAGAGAAGACTGTACAATATATTATTATTTGATTTTAAGAGTATGATGACTTTGAAAATTTCCAAACAGTATAGAGTTTGTAGTTGTATTATAATCTTAAGTAGGTTAAGAAACCAAAAAAAATCATCAAGTAAACTAATTGGTGTGTAAAGTACTTCTAAATTTGTTCCTGAATAAATTATGTTAAAAAAGGACAAACAGCACTAAGATTGAATTGATGGCTTTATTTTAATTTAAAGTCTGGGACTTTCACTTTCATATGAACAGGATTGGCGATTAATATGCATACAAGTTTCTGAATAAACTGTGTATATACTGAAATAAATTCCCCATTCTTATGCTTTTCAAAGTTTCAATATTAAACTACACGATTTTGCTTTATACGATATTTTACAATAACTGCACTGCCACGAGAACTTATTTTAGTATTTACTATAATTGATTAATAACGAAAGACAGCACAGTTTCCTCTTGATATTTTGTGCGAATAATTATTATGCCTTGATAGTTGTTTGGACTTCAGATTAAGAAGATCATTAGGACTTTTTGGAGCGTGGATACTTGAACTGGATTAATGAATGAAGGAGGAGGGCTTTAGGCTCCAGGATTTTATGGAAATCATTACAAAAGTCAAATTAATGAGGAAGAGGCGTGTGGCTGAGGCAGAATGCTTGTCTTCGCCTGAAAACAGTAGTGGTTTGGTTGGAGGACCTTGTTGACTTGAAATTCTGAAAACATCCTCAGACTTCACACAATCACATCTTCAGAGAAGCCGCAGCTCCTATTCTTCAGAATTCAAGAACAGAAGAAGACGACTGCTTTTTTAGCCTCCGATTACTTAACACTTACAATCCTCTCGTCTCTTCTCTTGTAGATTTTATTCCACTTTTTCTGACTTTTAATTCAATCTTTCTGTCCTCGTGTAAATCCTAATACAGATCCATCGTTCCCAGTCGTGTCGGACGGAGATAGATACATAGAGACATCATCATCATCCCGCAATCGGAGGGAGGATAAAGACTTGAGAGAGAGTTTTGCGGCTTTTCTTTTGGAAAGAAGAGAAAGTCAAGAGGGGAGCAATTAAGACCTAATTGTCACCTCTTCAAGCCTCACCACACTGTTTTACTTCTATTCTGTATACTCTATTCATACAACAGCTCCGAGATTTCAATTCCTTTGAAACTTTGAATAACGATTCAATCAGGATCTGAAGCCCGGTTTTTTTATGTATTCCTCAAGTGTCGAGTCTCTAGTTTTTCACTCAATTTCACGTTTAATTTTCTCCAGAATTTTAATTTAATGAATTCCATGTTTTTACGTTTAAATCTGCATCTTGATTTTATTCTTGTTTAGCATTAAAGCATTTTTTTTTCGTGGAAAAAATATTATTTCTTTTAATTTGATTTTCCAGGTCCCACTTCCAACAATAACATCGCTCGTCATTTAATAGGACTTCCTTATCGGAATTGAATGCTAAATGCTCGCTTTCCAAGAGTGAAGAAAAAGTCACGTTTTGGCTTTCAGTCATTAGTGTCGTTCTAGGATTTGATTATCCTCAACGGAATAGTAAGGACATTCCGGGTTGTTGTTGCGAGGGAAGTTATTAAGCTTTAAAGGCCTCCAATGAATTTCCAATTAGAAGGACCAGCCCATCAGAGTCCCTAATCAAAGGGGCAGGTGAGAAATGGGAATTTAACTGCAAATAAACCGACACATTATTTGGAGACAATCTTCATGTAATACCTGCAATGGCTACAATCTACAATTTCCTAATGACTCTTCCGAAAGTAAATTAGGCCTGGGAGGAGGAGGTGTGGCTGGGGCTTAGGCTTAGGCCCTATTATTTACAAACCGTATATGGATAATAAAATATTCTAATTCCACTTTACAACAGCCCAATGCTGCACTATAGTCGGAGCTCTAAAGTCTAAAGGGTTTGTCCGGAACCGGATTATTTGGATTGGTTTGAAGTCTTGAATCCACTATTATCTTTGAATCTAGAGGATCTGTCTCCTGCCCTTGGTTATACATTATAATGAAGGGGAAATAGGCGAAGATAGATGGATTGAATAAATTGAGTTTACTTTGCAGACAGGGGATGAGGCTATGAATATTCAATATTAGATTAAGAGAGATAAATTCTAAATCAATGGCCTATCTATTCCTCCGTCTCGGGACTTCCTGTTCCTATAAACTATATAGAGGTAAGTTCCCTCGGTGCAGAGTTTTAGCCCGAACTTTTGCCATTACAATATTAATTCCATTACAATCTACAATTCCCGTATTAGTATTCGAAAATACAATAAGATTTCAGGGCTACAGATCAGGCCGTATATAGGGCTGGAAACCCGAACTTCCAAACCTGTTCCCTCGTGACCATGATGTTGTGGGAGTGTGGTTTACGAAACCTAATCAAACCCAGCTTTTCACACAGTCCGATTAAACTCCTTCATTCTAATGGCTTTATGGTGGTTTATATGGAAGTCCCTATATCTCGGAGTGTAACAAGTTCGGGTGTCGGGTTCCCTTATCTCTCCCAGCTCAATGAGTGACAAGCCGTAAATAAAGATATGCAAACCCAAGTGGTTAAGTAACCGAATTCGGGGATATTCCGCCGATAAGAGCGGCTCCCAAAACTCGTCATGATGATGAGAGAGAGGGAGAAAGTAAATGCAAAAGCACTTATTTACAACCACCATTTTCATCGTCACCTTCTTCCCTCCCGTGCGTTGCCCGTTAGTTGTTGGAGAAACGGGGCTTTAGGGTCTGAAACTACAATTCATCCAGAAACCGTCGTCATCGTCGGTGGTGGCGAAGAGAGCTAAATTGAATAGGGAGGAGGACCTCTTCAATATATGTACATTTTCGATACGAGGATGACGAAGAGTATTTGGAAATTCGGATCTCATTGTGGCTTGTTGGTCTTTCTATCCCCAATGTACAGGGTGTTTCAATAGAATTCCCCACGGTCAACAGAATTCGTCCTGAGTAACGAGCATTGACCGATGTGATAGGTGACTTTGGTTAACACTCGTTACCAAGCGGGGACTTGTTATTGGAACACCCTGTATATTTGAAATCGGTATACCTTTTCTTTCTCCGGTATGAGGGGGGTGGGTGTTACAGAATTCCAGGCCGGAATCTCATTAAATTTCCATAATATTATAATATTGTCACTTGAGATAAAGTCCTCTATTTTGCCCAAGAACTCACCATTGCCACCACCACCTCTTTATCTTGATCTTGATGTCAACAAACAGAATGGGAAATGCTTTCCCTCTCTCTCATGTACAGTATAGTAAGTGCAAGTGCAAGTGGTAGCGTCGGAGTGGCCTATTATTCGGGGATCAAAACGATGGCCAAATGTGACATGATGGGTTGATGATGCTTGAATTGGTTCTTCTTTTGCCCTGATGGGCCATTTCCCCTCAATCGGCCAAATGGACGTTATCGGACCGGAGGATCTCTACACTTGCTCCGCCTAATATAATATTCCGTTTTGACGGATAAGTTAATACGGGATTCACATTTAAGAGCCGAGCTAGGGAAAGGGAGTCGGAGAAAGTGACAGTCCCTATCCCTCTCTCTTCCGCCTCCGTTTTATTTCCTAAATTCAATGCATATTTCCAATCTCTATTTGCACATTTATTGCCTCATCATAAGTGAGGGCGGGGGTATGGGTATCGGGTGGAAAGCCGATGCAGTTCCTACGTACACTTTTAAAAGGTTAATAAACCGTTGCAAACGCACATCGAAGAAGGCTGAGACCACACGAGGAAGACGTCATAAATGTTTAACGTCGTTGTCTGACAAGTTTAAGACGTTTAATTCAAGAATCTCTCATTTCCCCAACCATAGAGGAAAGTCAACCTGACATTACCTTTTCAACGATTTATCACACATGTAGGATTGTAATTTAAAAAAATTGTGACCTGGCCTCCAACAAACTTCGTAAACGGTCATAAATGGTTACCCGGAAAAAAAGAAATTGAAAATATTCAACCGTTCGAGAGTTAGAGCACGGACCGACAGACAGACAGAGTAAAAGCATTAAAAGGTTTCACCCTTGAATAAGTAGCGGTGGGAATTGCTGATCGGGATTTTTATCTTTGTAAATAAATATTGGATATCTCCCGATCCGTCTCCTTTTGAAATCGATGAATAGCATTCCGCCAATTGAGTCTTTCCCTAATTCTGTTCGTTTCTTCGTTTGTTTATTCTTCATCGTCAATCCGGTTCAGCCGAAGCCGAAGCTTGTCTCCCACCGGGGCAGAATATATAGGAAGGTAGCTTTCACTCACTGATAACACTAAGCTATCTATATCCCCACCTTCCTGCTGAGATTAATTAGCATATCAAGATGTGCATACAACATATTAAAACTGTTTTTAAACATGATAAATAATACAACTTTTAAAATATAACTCTTATTTAAAATTTAACCATAAACTAAAACACTGCCTTGTTTCGGAGTTTTTAATTCGGATCTGACAGGAAACATACAAAAATAGCTCATAATCGTCAGACAAGAAAAGCGGAGTGTTTGTATTGATTGCTAAAATGAATTCCTCCAAACTTGCCCCTGTTAAAATATCTCTGCAGTAAATGTTTTAATCCAAACAATTAAAACTTGGACTTCGATAAACGAAGAAATAAAAAATAAAATAAAAAAAATATTTAATAACGGCAAAAATGACTGCAAATGCAAGCCAAGAAGGCACCACCGAGACTCGAACTCGGGATCTTCTGTCGACCAGCGACAGACGCTTTAGCCACTAAGCCATGGCGCCCTACTTACTTTACATACTAACTTTACCCAACCTAACCTAATGGAATAATCTCAGAGCACATCACAACAAGCACAACACAAACCACAACTCACAATTAATATGAATTATGAATCTAATATCCTCCTACACCAAAATCCACATATCTTATTCTACTAACTGAGTTTAATTATAAACTTTTTTAAACGAAAGTAAAATGTGATTTGCAATTGCAATCGCCAAAGTCGCCAATGCACAATCATGGATACTTGATTAATATTTTTAGCTTTCTCATGAAAAATCATTCATACTCAACTCAACATAGAAATGGATAATATAATTAATAATATATAATATAATCTACTCAAGTACATTCCACATTCGAGGCTCATTTGCCATTATATTAAAAAAATGTATTAAAATAATATTGACTTTTTAAATGCAAATTTTATTTCTCTGTTTGAAAAAGGAAAAATCTCGTGCGTCACCTTCGCAGCAACTCAACCGATGTTGTGTCCTTGTGTCTATGTATTTTTGACCTCATCGCGATAGTGTTTTTGCATGTATAACGACTCAGCGTATATTATATAAGGAAGGGGACAAGTGTCCTCTTTTCTAGTCCTTATGGAACCATATTCTCAAAAATAGAATGAGAATAATAAATATATATTAAGGAAATATTAAATCCTCAAAAAGCACAACGGATTTATTATCGTGATTTAAACGCCTCTTACGAATACTCAGGAAATATGCAGGATGAATCCTTAATTGATGAGATCCTGAAAGGGATGAAGATCAAAGAATAAATGTTCGGAAATCAAACTGGAAAGTTAATAATTGATGAAGTGAATTCGGAGATTTATTTATAGTAGCGCATAAAAAATGGATCTTCCTCAATCCACAATCTCGTAGGAACTGCCATCTCCAAAGCCATGCCTTCTCTCTTCAAGGCATTTCTTAGTCTTAAATATATGTAATTATCCCGGTGACATCTCATAAGATTCACCGGTAAACCTTAAATTAATCTTATTTTACCCCTATTATATATTTGTCTTAAATTCCCCTTAACCTATATAACCCCTAATCTCATATCCTCCCTCACATTAAACCGGAGCACACAGAAGAACCTCTTGTAAAATATTAATAACTCCCGGCTGCTCTGGAATCCCCGTCAAAAATTTGTGGTGACTGATGAAGATGATGTAATGTTGACACAGATCACTATTTTTTTGAAGTAATGTCAGGAATTGGGTATTTATAAATACAATGAACTTTTGCGTGATGTTTCATTTGATTTAATGAATGTGGCTTTTCACCCTTAGATACTAAATAATCATTAATTAAATTACGTCGTTTTTTAACTTCTTGTTTTTTTTAAAAAGTTCTTGAGTTTTTTGGACATATTTACATCGACAGTGGAGTTTATGGATTGAGAATCAGAAGAATTCGAGGTTGATGGAAGAACTTGTGAAGTATCGTGTAGGCGATGAACCGTACACTCGGGTTCAACTACCGGAGCGATATCCATGTCAGTTGTTTCGAAGCTTAGATTCCCAACTTCGTATGACAGCTCTTCAAGTTCGGAATTATGATTTGGAATTACCAACTCATCCCAATCCATGTCGCTCTCCTGACTCACAAAATTACGTTCAAATGAATGTACAATAGGTTTAATGCTTTCAAACATATCTGCATTATCATCCCAATCAGATGTAGAAATTTCGTCAAACTTAAGATTAGTAATAACACATAAGAACTCATTTACACGAACATCTTCCCATTTGTGTGTCCACTCTAATATAGCATACAACTCAGCACGATTTGATGGTTTTCTTAACAATAAAGACTTAAATTTAGAATTAGGAAATATAGCTTTAGATTTACAATCACGGTCTTTGGCTTCTTGTTCTCGCCATTGCCAAATAAACTTAAATGACGTTTTCATTCGTGTTAACATATCAAGTTCTTCGGTACGATGTTTGAACCTTGAAAACTCATTAATCATAAACTTATAATCATCAGCATAATTATCAGATTTCTTTGGAAATGAATAATTTTTAACCATCATATATTTCGAATTGTTTAAATTTATAGACCCAAGTTGTGATTTCAATGTATTCCATAACTGTAACAATATATTTGAATCAACACGGGCATAATCAAGAACTCCTTTTGGATATTTTTCAAGCGGTCTCAATGCCCAAGGAAAGTTTTGAAGTTCTTTATCTAAATCTATCTTAAAATATAGTTTTACAATGTTATCTAAACTAGGTAATTGTTCACAATTCAAATACTGTTTGAAAACATCCTGCAAGTCTAACGTTGCAACGAAGTTTAACATGTAATCCCGTTTGAAAGCTAACACATCATTTTGGGAAAAAACCAGCTTCAGTATGTGCGGGTTCAACAATACTGGAGCTAAATATTTTTGAATGTATTTGAATGTTGTGAATGGATCAATTAAAAAATCCATATGAAGCGAAAAAATTTGAATTAAGGCTATAGCCGAGTGGTAGAAGAGGTCATGATCAAACTCACAATCAATAGCTATTTCACTTTGAAGAGTTAAATGTTGATGCATTGACAAAAATGACAATTCAATTCTTGTTAACAATTACTAACTTTCTTGATATGACAGTTTGATCAATCACTCTAACTGTAAGATTATGTTCATCTAAACCCCAATTATCAATAACATTTTTACAAGTTTCAATCCCATTAGTATTTACAAATGACATGGAATTATTCAATTTGACTCTGTACTTAATCAATTCTTCAGAACGAATTGGATAACTTGGGTAACCGTAAGCGTCTCGCAACCTTTTCTTTGTCTCTCGAAACTCTGCTGTCTTAATTATTCTTGCCATGATGACTGAATGTTAAACTCTGAATTGAACAAAAAATGTAATTTGGACTTTAGAAAATTGAAATTTTTGAGACAAAACATTGGACAAAACAAATTGGACATAACAAAATTAATTTTTAGAGTATGAACGAATTCCAGCTAAATTTTTGTAATTGACTTGCTTAGTAATTCTTAATTGTCTGTGAATTGGCACCGAAGACTGTTTGTTAATTGTAACTTCTGGAACTGAAGTTGGAAAATTAGAGTTAGTATCCCGTTCAAAAAACGGTTTAAGATTGGAAACGTGTTGCTTAGGATTGCACTTGTCAACCATTTGCAACCAATAAGTATCTGCGTGTTTTTTCTTAATTAAAACCGGGCCTTTCCATTTCGGGTAAAACTTCTTGGCCTTGTTTTTATCAGCATCAGATAAATCGTGATTGCGAAACCAGACTTTTTGACCAACTTGAAATTCGACAGCTCGATGCTTCGCATCAAAATAATTTTTATTGATTTCATGAGCCCTTAAAATATTATTTCTCACGGCTTCGATTAAAGATTTTAAATTTTGAGGAGTCTGTCTTATTAGAATTTCAATCGTCTGTTTCTTTTGTTCTTCGGTCATGACCGAGTTCGTTTGATCTAATTGTAAAATTCGATCGATAGGAAGTTGAATTTCTCTACCAAGGTTTAACAGAGCAGGACTAACTTTAGTTGAATCATTAACCATACTCCGCAATACCAACGCGAATTTTTGTAAATGAACATCCCAATGTCCATGACACCCCTCAAGATAAGTGGCTATCATTCTTACTAAATCGGCTATTGTGCGTTCAGCCCGATTCGGTGCGGCATGATAGGCAGACACTTGAACGTGTTTAACAGACCACACTTTACAAAGTTGTTTTACGACTTTATTTATAAAATGAGTTCCATTATCTGTAACGATACATTTTGGAGCACCAAATCTACAGAAGACTTGATCTTCCATTACATCAGCGACCTTTTTACCAGTTGCAGTAGTCATGGGGAAGAGTTCGACCCAACTACTTAGTTGATCCACGACAATGAGGCAGAACTTGTTTTTCCTATGTTGGCTAGTCGGTAAAGGTCCGAGAAAATCAAGATAAAGAGTTTCGAAGACTGCTTGTGAAATTGGTACTGAGCCTAACAATCCCTTAGGTTTAGCTCGTTCAACTTTGTATTCTTGGCATTTAACGCAAGTTCGAACGTATTGTTGAATGTCTTTGTTCATATTATTCCAGAAAAATCTCTGTTTAATTGCATCTTGAGTCTTCTTGACCCCCATGTGCCCTCCTTCTGGAGAATCATGAAATTGTAATAACATGTCTCCTCTCAAAGTTTTAGGTAAAACTGGTACAACTAACTTACGACAAGGCATAAGAGTTTGACTTGAAATAACATTCATTCTACCCGACGTCTCGGAATGGTTAATTTTATTATTAGCATGCGAGGAACTTGGAGTTCCAATAGTTAACTTATCATCTTCTTGATTATGTAAATCAATAATTGGTTTTTTGAAAGGCAAGATATTTCGATACAAAATGTTATCACGAATAACATATAACTCGTGAAGATTGAGTTTTGATAAATCTGTCTTGGCCAAAGACTGACTTCGTAACTGTTGGATAATGGATTGGATTTCAGGATCAAGTAATTGAGCTTGAATCAGCTTTGGTAAAAAATTATGATGGACTGTTAGAGCAAAGATTGGAGTATAAATATCCCTCTCTCCTTCAAGATGATCAGGCTCAAAGGGAACAGGAGAAACTGGAGCCCTACTTAAACAATCAGCAACTACATTTTCAGACCCTTTACGATGTTCTATCTTACATCCCCATGCTTCAATTTCTTGAGACCAACGAGTTAACTTACGAGATTTCTGATGATTTGACTTTAAATAGGTCAATGCATTGTTATCGGTTAATACAGTAAAATCTTCCCCCCATAAAAACTCTTTGAACTTATGTAAAGCCCAAATTACTGCTAAGCATTCTAAGTCGACTGCACTTAATGCTTTCTCCGGATCTCTTAATGTACGACTAGCAAAGAATACGACTTTCTCTTTACCTTTAATGATCTGACATAACACAGCAGCTAATCCTATGCCGCTAGCATCCGTTCTTACAAAAATCGGAAGATTATAGTCAAGACCTCGTAGCATAACGTTATTACACATCGCTTCCTTTAATTTTTCGAAAGCTGTTTGTTGAGGTTCTCCCCAATGAAACTTTACTGTCTTTTTCATCAATTTGTATAATGGAGTTGCAATGGAAGCAAAATCAGGAATAAAAGAAGAATACCACCCACACATTCCATGAAATCTGTGAACGTGTTTAACAGTCTTTGGAACTGGAAAATCGACGATGGCTCTAACCTTTTCTGGTTGCTTCATTAATCCTTCTGGTGTAACGACATGTCCAAGAAAGTCTAAAGTGAGTTTCGCAAATCGTGATTTGATTAAAAAAATTGAAACGTTGGCACAATTCAATCTCACGAATATTTTTCTAAGATGGATTAAATGTTCATCAAAGTTCTTAGAGAAGACGATAATGTCATCTACATAAACGTAACAAAAATCCATGATGTAATGTTCAAGAACCCGATTCATGAGTGTACAAAAACTTGCACCTGCATTTTTTAAACCAAAAGGCATTACCAACCACTCATAAAGACGTCTGTTAGCGAAAAATGCAGTCTTCTGAATACTATCTTTAAACATTCGGATTTGCCAATAACCACTTTTACAGTCAATAATGCTAAACACCCCGCCTGTAGGAAGTAAATGAAGAATTAAGTTGGCTTTATGCATAGGAGTTGCATTTTTAACCGTTAGTTTATTAATTGGTTTGTAGTTAATTGTCATGCGCTTGGATCCGTCAGGTTTATTAACTAAGACGATATTAGAACCATACGGAGAAGTAGATGGTCTAATTAATCCATGTTTTAACAAATCATCAACCTGTTTGTTTATTTCGGTAGCTTGACTTGGAGAATACCACCGAGGTAGTTCTTTAGGAATTGGAAAATCTGGAGCTTCAATTTTATGAAAAGCGAAGTCTGTCTGACCGATAGTTCCATCTGTTCTCGCGACTCTTGGAAAATCTTTCAAAAGTTTTTGAATTTGTACTTCTCTAAAAGTAGAAGCTACATCAATGCCTGTACTTACTTGTAAAATGAACAAGAACGTACCATTTGCGTTACCTAATTGATATTTCAAATGAGGACTATCATTGAAATGAAAAGACGATTCTTGGGAATTAAGAACAATTCCTTCTCTGGAAATAATGTCACTTCCGATAATTATTGGAAAAATTAAACGTTTGACAACAGCAAAATTATGAGAAATTACTTTGTGTCCAAGTTTAAATGAAAACTGAAGAGTCCCTAACGTGTGAATTGATGTGGAATTACCACATTTAATTTCAATTCCGTCATTATACTGAATGTTCGAATTAATTAATCGAGCTTGACGTAACTGAATGAGTGATAAAGAAGAACAAGAATCTAACAACCCTTTGAACTCTAACCTATTGTGTCCAACAGCTTGAAAAGTTATTGTTGGAATTGGAGCAATGGTCGAAGTTAAGGTTGGGAGGAGTCTTGGTTGGACCTGAACCGAGCTCCTCCTTGGTAGTTTAAAGAATTGTGAGAATTCGGATAGAATTCATTGGAATTTGGATGAAAATTTTGGTGAGAAGGTTGTGGATTCGGTTTTGGAGCAACATGAGTCAATAAAACAGGCTCCGTGCATTGATAAGATTTATGTCCAAACTTCTCACATTTGTAACATTTGACATCAGTCAGATTAGTAGAATTGGAGTTCCCTCGACCTCCACGATAAGTAGAGTACCCTCTATTCTGACCTCGATAATTAGAAGTCGAATTATGACCTCCTCTATGACCTCCCTGATCACCATTACCTCTTTGACTTGAAGTCGAAGCACCGGAAAAACCATTATCATTGTTACCATTTCCATTGCCACCTCTACCCCGATTACCATTATAAGGATGTCTGGAATTAGAATGACCTCTTTGACCTCTACCATTTGAATTATTACCTGACCTCTGACTATTTTCTCTGCTCTTTAACAAGTCTTCCCTAGAACCCTTAAGTGGAGGAATGTTAGCTGGTTGTTTAGTCTTGTTACGACTATGCCTATTCATGTTATCATGAACATCAGCTAATTGATCTAAAAGTCTATCCACTGTCCAAGGGGGAATGTCCATTATAAAACTAGCAATGTCTGGCCTTAAGGATTTCCTAATCCTTCTTAGCGTAGTCTCGTCTGGTTCCAAAGGGTCAACTTGTTTGGATAAATTGAACATTTCATATACAAATTGTTCAGACGGGTCATTTAAACTTTGTCTACGAGTATACAAAATGCGGATCCTCTCATTTTGAACTGTCTCGTTGTCAAACCGTGCTTTAAATGCAACCTCAAAATCATTCCAATTATTAATGGATCTAGACACACTGTCATACCACCATGTAAATGAACCCTTCATAATCACAGGTAAATATTCAAAGTACTTAGCCGGTTCATAGTTCTGGCTAGCAAAATAAGTCCTACACTTTTGAAAAAATGTCTCACGCGTCATTAACTTGCTATCATAAACTGGAATTGTGACCTTGCCATTCAGATTAGCTACCTTAACCACATGTCCAGCATTTAAGACCTGTGCAGCTACATATGCCCTTATATTAGCCTGTTGCTCAGGTGTAAGGCCAATAAGTAGAGGATCAATAGGGACAGCACCCTGACCAGCCATATCAGAATCAGAATTAACAAAAACTGAAGAATTTGAATGATGAGAAGCATGAACTGGTTTAGTTAAATCAGAAGATGTAGAATGATTATCTGATTGAGCGGTCTCGAAAACAACGGAATTAGTAGAATGTTGTAAATTAGAATTATCTACGATGGGATCTGAATTTTTAGTTGAAAGGGCCTCTAATGCAATTTGTCTAGCTAAACGACGCTGGTAGCGTTCAGTACGTTCACGACCAGATTTTTTAACCAAATTTTTCTTCGGCATAAATCTATATGGTAATTACTCCTCGCGAAGCAAGGCTAATACCATAAAAATTAGACTAAAGGTTCAAAATGTCATAAAATCCCGTCAAAATATCAACCCCAAACGCACTGAATCCGTAACGGACAAAAAATTCCAAAATCTCAATTTACCCCAAAAAATAAAAAATGAAATTTGGCTTAAATCGAAAAAACCAAATTTATTCCGAGAGTAGACATCAATACCAACAACTTTAACATGGGGACCCTTAGACTCAGTATTATCAATCACAAGTTTTTTTAAGATAATTGTTTACCACAATTAAATACGAAAATATATGAGACCTACGAAGATATGCTACACAACTTGTTGACGATGGTCACTTAACCGGCGATGAACCAGGTTGTGGACTGTCAACAGTTGGCGGACGAAACGGACGATTAATCGCGTTAACGTCGCTTAAGAAGAAAAAAAAAACACATAAATAAAGACACATGAATTTATGTACCGAACTGTGAGAATGAGCAACGAGGATCCGAGAAAGTCCAAATCAGCAATCAAAAACGTCCAAAAACACCAAATGGGAATGGAAAATGAACTAAAATTCATACATATAGAAAACAATTAGATAAATTCCAAAAATTCGCAATACGCCCCTCAAATTTCAAAATTATTATCCTTCAAAATCTCAACACAAAATCAGGAAACTCAACAAAAAACATGCCAGGTATCGTCATGTATAACGACTCAGCGTATATTATATAAGGAAGGGGACAAGTGTCCTCTTTTCTAGTCCTTATGGAACCATATTCTCAAAAATAGAATGAGAATAATAAATATATATTAAGGAAATATTAAATCCTCAAAAAGCACAACGGATTTATTATCGTGATTTAAACGCCTCTTACGAATACTCAGGAAATATGCAGGATGAATCCTTAATTGATGAGATCCTGAAAGGGATGAAGATCAAAGAATAAATGTTCGGAAATCAAACTGGAAAGTTAATAATTGATGAAGTGAATTCGGAGATTTATTTATAGTAGCGCATAAAAAATGGATCTTCCTCAATCCACAATCTCGTAGGAACTGCCATCTCCAAAGCCATGCCTTCTCTCTTCAAGGCATTTCTTAGTCTTAAATATATGTAATTATCCCGGTGACATCTCATAAGATTCACCGGTAAACCTTAAATTAATCTTATTTTACCCCTATTATATATTTGTCTTAAATTCCCCTTAACCTATATAACCCCTAATCTCATACATGGATTTGGCGATAGTATTTTTGCATGCATTTCCCGATCGCGATAGTATTTTTAATGGATTTGGCGATAGGATTTTTGCATGGATTCCGTGTAAATCTGTAGAAACAAGTGACTTTTCTCGAGTTGATGAGCCGGCATTATAGAACAAGCAAAACTGTCATTAACAACCATTCAAATATGATTTATTATGATAATGATATTATAACATTACAGAGAGGGTATAATCATAAGTATCTATTACTAGTTCATTAAAATTCTGATAAATAGACAATATTAAACACCGCACATTTATATTGCCTCGCCCTTATTAAATTCCAGTCTAAATATTGCATTTTAAACAGTAACTACAAATAAAGTAAATACAACAAGACTGGTGGGGAGGCCACGAAAAGTTGGGCAGGGGCCATTTAGTTTTGCCGGAGGCCCAGCAACGATACAATCAATCCGATTCATAAGTTCAGATACCTACCCCTACCTACCTCGAATAGCTCGGTATCATACCCCTACCTACCTCGCATAGCTCGGTATCATACCCCTACCTACCTCGCATAGCTCGGTATCCTACACCTACCTACCCCGCATAGCTCGGTATTCTACCCCTACCTATTTCGCATAGCTCGGTATCCTACCCCTACCTACCTCGCATAGCTCGATATCCTACACCTACCTACCTCGCATAGCTCGGTATCCTACCCCTACTTACCTCGCATGGCTCGGTATCCTACCCTTACCTACCTCGCATGGTGCATGGCTCGGTATCCTACCCCTACCTATCTCGCATAGCTCGGTATCCTACCCCTACCTACCTCGCATGGCTCGGTATCCTACCCCTACCTACCTCGCATGGCTCGGTATCCTACCCCTACCTACCTCGCATAGCTCGTATCCTACCCTTACCTACCCCTTTTTACCTCGCATAGCTCGGTATCCTATCCCTACCTAACTTCGTAACTTGGATAAACTGTTTTCTTGACATTTTGGCGCCTGCCGGGGGCAGGAACGTGGGGTGTTAAATGCTATACCGTCCAGCATAGGGGGCGAAAATTAATAAAATTGAACAACAATCAAATGTTACAACAATCAACATGTAAAATACCTTAAATTGAGAAAAACTCGTACGAAACTGATTTGTAACCATTTTTTGGGTTAGTTTTTGGCACATATCTCACGAACGCTACTGAGATTTCACAATCTAGTTCGTGATATAAACTCATATTTAAATTGTTAACAACAATTTGCATCATTTTTCCCACACATAGAATCATAAAGGACCTTAAAACAAAGAAAATCCAAAAAAATCCTATTTTTACCCGGTTTTCGGGGTTTATCTCAAAAACGCTTCGTTGACACAGCACTTTTTATTGCAGATTCGGATTGTACGTTAAATTTGCCACAAAATGGTATATAATATGTCTAGATTTAAAAAATTGACCTGAATATATGTAATGGTAGTAGTGTATACTAAATACTAAACAAGAGAAGGACAGCAAGTAATAATTAAAAAATGCTGCAATAAGTCAAACTACTTCAACTTTAAGACGCGTTAAAAGATAAATCATCGCTCACATTGTTGTTGAAATTGTAGAAAGCCTTTGTCACAAAGATACGCTTCTTTCAACGAGGAATGTTGTTCACGAAGCTTCTCAATCAACTCTCGCATCGCAGTGACCATTTTCAAATTCTCGGTGCCGAGTGGCTTCTCAACCGATCACTTATTACATGATTTCCAATTAGCTGGAGCGTCAGAACGACATGGGGCCTTTGAAAAGTACAAACAAATAAAATGTAAATTTAATGTTTACTTTAGTATTGTAAGTGTATTGTAAGCATGAAATTTAGGATTAGCATTTAAATTATAGTCATACGTTTATGAAGATATCAAGCAAAAATGTTGTATTTCCGGTTCGGCGGCGAGAAAACAGTGAAATCGAACTGACTGGAATCGATAAGCACCAATTCTCTTTGACCACGTCAACTGTATCCCGGTAGGAGTAGATGGGCCCGACGTAATTCTGACTGCGTGACTATAAAATGATGAGAATATTATATTTAAAATCATTATCTCCCATTATGTGTATAAGGAAAATGGCACAAATTCGTGATTCGTAAAACACTCGTACCTTGCGACCAGACAATTGTATATGGCCAGTAAACATCTCCTTGTTCCCAACTCTCAGTTCGCTAAAATCGGACAATCAGTTGTTTACAATGTTGTCGTGGATTTGAATAACGAGTCCAAACGTGGTATCGCAATGGTAAAACAGTTTTTTCACCACACATCCCAGCAAACCTGTAAAGTAATTCATATTTAATAGGGTTCAGAAACCACCAGTTGATTCTAAGCCCTTTTTTAAAACGGCACATGCAAATTAAAATGTTTAAAAATGAGAAGTCTCAAGGATCGGCAGCGGTAGTCTAAATACCTTCTTTCAGGTCGAAAGTCCAGAGGAAGCATTATCGGCTTGCTGTTATGAATTCCACACCATGAAACTTGACTAGATGAATCGGATACAAGACAAAATCCAAACTCGAGATTCCGCACTCATTTTTATTTTGACACTTGATTTTGCTCCTGAAATCAAATTCATTCAAAAAACACAATGGTGAACATGAAAGGATAGCCTGAACATTTATATTTCAACGTATTAATTATTCAGTAATTCTAGAGCATGAGACTTACGTAAATCTGCAATTGATTTGATGCATGTACAAGTCCTTGCCAAGGACCCTTGCCCCACATACATCCGTAATGAGGACATGTTGAGATGGAATGCTCGTACAAGTGCGTAAATAACTGATGCCGTGCTGTTGTAATCTTCGGCATCCCACAAGAGATCGCTTCAACACAGACGCGACGCGGCTCCAAAGTCAGTCTTCCGTACTATTTCCAAAGGGCAGCTGCCAATAGACTTGTAGCACTGTGCACTGGCTGGCGCAAACAAAATGCCCGTCCCGACACGTCAATGCATTCGGCATGGGAATCTTCTAACAGAAGGAACACTTCATGGAGTTTAAAATGAGCTTTTGATCCGGAAGCGACACCATCTCTGGAACCGCAATTACCGCAAACCTTAAACAAAAGTAACGTAACATTACTTTGATTAGCAAGATTTCTCAATGCTTGAAAAAAGTTAATGGTACGAAGACGAACGACCAGGCACACACCGGTATTTATAATTATTAGGGTCCAACTTTAAGGGAGGTTCTTTCTGAACACCATAACCAATTTCATGGTCGGCGCAAATGTCAAACGGGAAGTAGACCTTACATTCCTTGAACTGTGGACGCTTGCAAGGAACTATGAAAACCGGTGGATCTTCTAAGGCTTTTGAATCCTCGGACTTGGAACTCGAAGCTTCGACGTCCATTTTTTCCATGAATTTCCTAATCAGTGGCAAAAACGATGACGATTTTAAAATCATACGCAGGCGTCAATTAATTTAGTATTTAGTATTCAATTTAACTAGATCATATAGTAATTTAGCAAATTATGAAGTAACCATATTTCAATTTATATATAAAATGTGCTTACCACACTTACCAGATTGCCTTGCCTTGTTGATGTTGGTTGTTGGTCAGTTGCCTGAAATTCTGGGAAGTCAAATTACAAATTAGTCCAAGTCTGCGGAACGATGAACGACCAGTGCAAGTGTAAGTGTGCGCGCTAGGGACGCTAGGGTCTGCTTGCAGTGTGATTGTGGACAGTGACAGTAGCTGCGACTTGTGACACTTGTGTGGTAAGCCGACTTATGAACTTTGAACTTACGAGTTACGAGTTACCATGTTACGACTACCACAGCAGTTCAAAGTACAAAGACAAACTGACTTACTTTAAGATAAACTATAAGGGTAGAACAAGTAGAACTACAAACCTTGCTCATTGCACATTGTTAATTGTAGTTCATTGTGCATTGATATTTCATATTCTGTGTTCTGTATTCTGTATTCGATAGTCGATAGACTTTTCCTTGACTATGTACATCTGTGATGTGCCATAACAATACTGTATATATATAGGGAGGGACTTTGGATCTGACTATCTGACATTTAAGATTTAAATGATAATAAAACAACAATATTCCATATTTGATATTCACTCTGCCATCAATCCATACAATGTGCAATGGCATTTACCTTAGAGTTTGCTTTGCTGCTATGTACTAGTTTGTAGTTGTTGTTGTCTGTAATTTTATTTCCCATTTTGCATTGATTGCGATTTCAATATCTGCTTTTGGTTGCTTTTTTTAATGAGAAGTCAGAAAAGAGATTATATTTGACAAGCTTACAGTTCGAAACTTGGACTTGGAAGAATTGAAAAAAAAAATAAAAAAAGGATTAAAAACGGCAAAAAGGAAGAATATTTACTCCCAGAAGGCACCACCGAGACTCGAACTCGGGATCTCCTGTCGACCAGCGACAGACGCTTTAGCCACTAAGCCATGGCGCCCTACTTACTTTACATACTAACTTTACCCAACCTAAGCTAATGGAATAAATTAAAAGCACATCACAACACAACACAACTCACAAAGCACAATAATAGGGAATAGTCACAATTCACAATTAATATAAATTATGATATTATGAATCCAATATCCTCCTACACCAAAATCCACATATCTTATTCATTATGCTATGTACTAACTGAGTTTAATTACAAACTTTTTTCAACGAAAGTAAAATGTGATAAGCAATCGCCAATGAACAATCAGGGATACTTGATTGGCTTGATTAATATTTTTAGCTTTCTCATGAAAAATCATTCATACTCAACATAGAAATGGATAATATAATTAATAATATAATATAACCTACTCAAGTACATTCCACATTCGAGGCTCATTTGCCATTATATTAAAAAAATGCATTAAAATAATATATAGATTACAGATGCCTTCATTTTATATATTTATATGCTATATTAATAATTAATAAAAGTATTGAGTTGGTAAGAAAAGAAAGAACAAAAGAAAGATAAGTGATGTTGTGTCTACATGTTTTGACTGATTGGCCTCATCGCTTTGAGTTTTTGCATGAATTTCCCGATCGCGATTGCTTTTTCATGGATTCGGGGATAATATTTTTGCATCGATTCCGTGTAAATCTATCATCTGTAGAAACAAGTTACTATACTCAAGTTGATGAGCCGGCCATATATAGAACAAGTCATTTAACGTCATTAATTCATTAACAACTATTCAAATATGATTTATTATGATAATGATACTATGACATTACAGAGAGGGTACAATCATAAATGTTTCTATTACTAGTTCATAAAAACTCCACCTGATGAATATAAAATATTAAACACCGCACATTTATATTGCCTCGCCCTTATTAAATTCCAGTCTAAACATTGAATTTTAAACAGTAACTACAAATAAAGTAAATACAAACATGAGAAAGACAGCAAGTAATAATTCAAGAATGCGGAAATAAGCCTAACTTCTTCAACTTTAAGATGCGTCACAACAAGGTAATCCTCGCTCAAATTGTTGTTGAAATTGTAGAAAGCCTTTGTCACAAAGATCCGCTTCTTTCAACGAGGAACGTTGTTCACGATGCTTTTCAATCAACTCTCTGATAGCAGTGGCCATTTTCAAATCCTTAGTTAGTGCCGAGTGGCTTTTCCTCTAACTTCTTATTACATGATTTCCAATTAGTTGCAGCGTCAGAACGACACGGGGCCTTTGAAAAGAACAAATAAATAAAATGGCAATTTAAGGTTTACTTTAGTATTGTAAGCACCAGGATTAGCATTTAAATTATACTCATACGTTTATAAAGATATCAAGCACAAATGTTGCATTTCCGGTTCGGCGGCGAGAAAACAGTGGAATCGAACTGACCGGAATCGATAAGCACCAATTCTCTTTGACCACGTCAACTCTATCCCGATAGGAATAGATGGGCCCGACGTAATTCTGACTGCGTGACTATAAAATGATGAGAATATTATATTTAAAATCATTATCTCCCATTATGTGTATAAGGAAAATGGCACAAATTCGTGATTCGTAAAACACTCGTACCTTGCGACCAGACAATTGTATATGGCCAGTAAACATCTCCTTGTTCCCAACTCTCAGTTTGCTAAAATCGGACAACCAGATGTTTAAAATGTTGTCGTGGATTTGAACAACGAGTCCAAACGTGGTATCGCAATGGTAAAACAGTTTTTTCACCACACATCCCAGCAAACCTGTAAAGTAATTATAGTAATTCATATTTAATAAGGTTCAGAAACCACCAGTTGATTCTAAGCCCTTTTTTAAAATGGCACATGCAAATTAAAATGTTTAAAAATGAGACGATTCAAGGAACGGCAGCGGTAGTCTAATTACCTTCTTCCGGATCGAAAGTCCAGAGGAAGCATTGCTGTTATTTTTTCCACACCATGAAACTTGACTAGATGAATCGGATACAAGACAAAATCCAAACTCGAGATTCCGCACTCATTTTTATTTTGACACTTGATTTTGCTCCTGAAATCAAATTCATTCAAAAAACACAATGGTGAACATGAAAGGATAGCCTGAACATTTATATTTCAACGTATTAATTTATCAGTAATTCTAGAGCATGAGACTTACGTAAATCTGCAATCGATTTGATGCATATGTACAAGTCCTTGCTAAGGACCCTTGCCCCACATCCGTAATGAGGACATGTTGAGATGGAATGCTCGTACAAGTGCGTAAATAACTGATGCCGTGCTGTTGTAATCGGCATCCCACAAGATCGTTTCAACACAGACGCGGCTCCAAATAGTCCAAATCCAGTCTTCCGTACTATTTCCAAAGGGCAGCTGTCAATAGACTTGTAGCATTAGCTGGCGCAAACAAAATGCCCGTCCCGACACATTAATGCATCCGGCATGGGAATCTTCGAACAGACGGAACACTTCATGGAGTTTAAAATGAGCTTTTGATCCGGAAGCGACACCAATGACACCATCTCTGGAACCGCAAACCTTAAACAAAAATAACGTAAAATGGGAATTAGCCAGGTTTCTCAACGCTTGAAAAAAGTAAATGAGTACGAAGACGAGCAATCAGGCACAAACCGGTATTTATAATTAGTAGGGTTTAACTTTAAGGGAGTTTGAGGGCCAGGGAGGGTTGGATTGGTTAGGTGTTCTTTCTGAATACCACAACCAAGAGCTTGATGGTCGTCGTAAATGTCAAACGGGAAGTAGACCTTAAATCCCTTGAACTGTGGACGCTTCCAAGGAACTATGAAAACTGGTGGATCTTCTAAGGCTTTTGAATCCTCGGACTTGGAACTTGACGCTTCAACGTCCATTTTTCCATGGATTTCCTAATCAGTGACAAAAACGAGGCCGATTTTAAAATCATATGCAGACGTCAATTTAACTAGATCATATAGTAATATGTAGCAAATTGTAACAATATTTATATATTACGATTTTTGGATCTTCATCTTTGCCGGAACTCAGGAAGAGCTGAGTAAATGATCGATTCAACATGCGGTTTTTGTAAAGACAGTGCACAATGCCAAATGCTACAAGACAGAGACACTGACGAAAATTTACTTAGCAGATTGCTTTGTTGGTCAGGGTGCAGTGTGGATTTCGGATGTTCCAACAAACGTTCCAATCCAATAGTCCACAAACTTGTCTGTCAGTACGCATATTTGCCTGGAATTCTGGGAAGTCAAATTACAAATTAGTCCAAGTCTGCGGAACGATGAACGACCAGTGCAAGTGTGCGCGCTAGGGTCTGCTTGCAGTGCAGTGTGACTGTGACTGTGAGTAGCTGGGGCTTGTGACTTGTGTGGGACGGACAGACGTAGACTTTGCCGACTTATGAACTTACGACTTACGAGGTTACGACTACCACTGCACGGTTCAAAGCACAAAGACAAACTGACTATAAACTTAAAGGGGTAGAACTACAAACCTTGTTAATCATTAATTGTATTTCATTGAATTGTTGGACTCCATACTCTGTAGACTCTGTACTCCATAGGTCCACTGGTATTCCATATTCCCTGTATTCGAGAGATTTTAGCTCCTTGACCATGTGCCATGACATACTCTTGACTTTGGATCTGAAATTATAATGCAAAATGATAATAAAACAACAATATTCACTCTGCCTGCTATAATTACAATTATGCAATACAATTATACACTGTGCAATGTTGAATGTCCTTTGCCTTGGAGTTTGCTTTGCTGCTGTTTGCTGTTAGTTGTTGTTTGTAATTTCAAATTTTATTTCCCATTTTGATTTTACATTGATAATTAATTTGTAGAGGCCCGGCCAGCCCGAACCGACTTGGTATTTGTTTGGTATTTTTATTGCGATTTCATTTCACATTTACCTGCTTTTTGCTTGCTTCTTTAATATGTAATGATGAATGACAATTCACAATAAGAAATAAAACGAGACTAACTTAAGACATTATATTTGACAAGCTTACAGTTCGAAACTTGGACTTGGAAGAATTGAAAAAAAAATAAAAAAAGTATTAAAAACGGCAAAAAAGGAGAATATTTACTCCCAGAAGGCACCACCGAGACTCGAACTCGGGATCTCCTGTCGACCAGCGACAGACGCTTTAGCCACTAAGCCATGGCGCCCTACTTACTTTACATACTAACTTTACCCAACCTAACCTAATGGAATAAATTAGAAGCACATCACAAATCACAACACAACAAGTCACAAGTCACAATTCACAATTAATATGAAATCTGATATTATGAAAATGAATCTAAAATCCAAATATCTTATTCTATTAATTTATTTTAATTCATTACAAACTTTTTCATTTTTTAAACGAAAGTCAAATGTAACCACAACACATGAACACATATTGATTGCATTGCACACTGCACATGCACTAGTCTGACAGCAGTGACTTACAATTTGCAATTAGTCAGAGAGACTATATATGTCCTTGTGCCTTGTATTTACAAATTAATTTGTAATTGCAAATTGTGAATTGCTGCAGCTTGAGTTGCTTGCGGCTGTAGTGCTGTACTGGTTGTTGTAACGTTGTAAGTCTGAAGTCAGATAAGAACAAAGAAGAACAAATAAAGACAAAGGAAACGAAGACTGAAGTAAATTACTTGCAGTCTTCCTTGTTGCTTTAGTTCAGTCTGAACTGAAGAAGGTCAAAGGTAAAGGCAAAAGGTAAGTGTGAAGTGATGTCTGTATTGCATTTGATTATCGCATTTCACATTTGTTTCCATGTGCAATGTGTTGTGGGTTGTGGTTCAGTGCAGTGTATTGAGGTATTGACATTGCACATTTGACATTGATTGTATTGCATATAATTCATAATTGTGAATTGTGATATAATGCATAATGTAATGTTGAATTTGAATGTGTGATTTCAGATGTGTGCGTGTGATGTGCAATACACAATATTGAATATGTTGCGTGATGGTGATAGCGTGATGTTCATGTTTGATGTTTGTTGTTGGATCATGATCATGAATGTGGATTTTCTGGATGTCCATTCATAGGGATCAGAAAGGAAACAACAAATGCAAAATGGCGAAGGAATATCGAGAAAAACTTACAACGGAATATATAGGGAAATTCGCCGTGAGGTAAGAGTGTGAATATGGAATCGATTGATTATCGACGGTGTCTTGTTTGAGCATTACTACTACAGCTATTTCACCGAAGTTGCCACCGGACAAGGAAGGGACAAAAAGCAATGTCAGATTTCCATATCAAACTAGCAAGTGCTTAAATTAAGATTTTAAATAAGCATTAAGTTAGTATGAAATTATATATTTTATATTCGTTTAACGTATTGGGAAAACTATAAGACTTTATTGAAACCTTTTCTAGTGCATTGGAAGCTTCAACTGAAGTCGCTGTTAACTTTGGATTATCATAGAACACCAAGGTGAAACTTTTTGGGGCCTTCCGTGCCTCCGTGCGTCCATGCTAAGTTTAAAAAATTGATTACATTTAAAAAACGTCTTTTTTCGTTGACCAAAATCAGTTGGTTCGTGTTGTCTTTAAACTCGAATTGTAATAAATTTCAAAATAACGTTTGATAAATTCTGTGAAAAATATGAAATGGCCACATCTCAGCCTCAGATTTTTCAACTAGTTTTGTACATTCATTTTACAATATTACAATGCCGCTCTGCTTGTGAAGCTGGATGAAATTATGACAATAGGTTGGTCTAAATATGTTCATACGATTACAGGATTTCCTTCCGCAATATAGTCCATGCTTTCCATTCAAATTCAAGGAGCTGGAAAAGAATATGCTAGATTAGATAGGTAAATAAATTCCGAGAAGATATGCAAATCCATCAGTCATCACAAAAATAATTACATGTCCTGGAATATGGGTGAGGTTGGAGGTGAAGTTAATTTAACGTAAAATAAATAAATTAAACTCTTCAGCCGTGCATCATAATCCGCTTTCTCTCTCCATCCACATTTCCAAGATTATCAGACTTCACTCCAGTAACTCCAGAACTTGAGTCCTCAATATTCCAGGGCAGAGCTTTGTGGGTCTCTGCTTAATTGAATTGCATCAAGGCACTAGTGCTGGATCATCTACACGGAAATAAACGTCATTTAAAGACTTGATTGGAAGGTAGAATGCATACAAATTTATAATGCATCCGCTGAACGGTTTGCGTCAGACCTGAACGTAATGAGAATGACGGAAAACCTGGCCAGTTGAATTCATCGTCAGTCGTTATTTCAAGTTAAATTCAGTCTGCTCTATATTCGGCATATTCGTGTACATTTCCCATCCAATTCTGCAGTATTGAGGAAAAAATTAAAAGTCTAAAAGCCCACTGGTCATTGAAACCGGAAGCCGATCGACTGGAAATGACTATCCTATCACTGCCTGAAAAAAGTTTAATTTGTAAAGAACGACGGTAGATGATTAAAACCCGTAAGTTTTTAAATCCTTACCTTAAAATATTAAATTCCCAGAGCAAGTTTAAGCCACATCACACAAAATATTATGACTAATCGCAATTTACATTAACTCGTTGAATTCAAACTTGACAGTACTGTGTAAAAGCCAAGAACTGAAGCACAGAATATATAATCAATTCATTTATGGAGAACATTTAAATAAATGCATTCATCTTTAGAACTGGTTCCAAGAATATTTTTACTGAAGACTTGGAGATCAGACAGGAGTTCCATATCCACAGATTCCTTGAGACAAGGTCTCTGCTGTTCTTCTAAAATTCCAAACTAAACTGTCAAACCGTCCCCGATCAGAACACCGATAAAGTGGCATCAAGTATACAAGAATACATAGACTTGGGTTTATTATGAAAAGGCAGATCAAATCAGGAGTCCTTAAACTGTCTTTTGACAACTTGAGAGATAAATTTCAGTGCCCTAACCTCCTTACAAAAGGAGGCATGAGGGTCACTTTTCACTTTGGAGGATTATCAAGGTTGGAGAGATGGGACTTGGACAAGTTCTTAAAGATCAAAAAATGAATAACAGGACTTCATAAAGGAATGAACTACCCTCTCTCAACTTTAATCTAAATATCAGGATTAAGGCTCTTAAACTGGCTCTTTTTTCCCTTTAATTCCTTTAATATTATTCATATATGAAGAAAAAATGATGGGTTGACTAAATATTTGGAAGTTTACAAAGGGTTTAGGCTTAGGAATCTGAAATTCCATTCGGAAGGAACCCTGCAAAGGTTTAAGCATTGTTGTCTTTTTAGAGGACTTTTACTCTTACAATTATCGTGTTTTAAAATAGATAAAAAGAATTCCAGCACAAGAAATAGCTACTTGAACATTACTTGTTACGAGGAATGTATTGGAGAGTGCCCTTTCGAAATGATATTGATAGAAGCACGAATAAGTAATATAAAGTATAGAAACGTAAAAATTAGCTTCATTTCATATTCGGCTACAAATTTTTGGAAAAATCACCAAAATGGTCATTTTCGACAGCTCGTAAATCAGCGAACTGTCGTCCGATTTCCGAAATTTTTGAAATTGTTTGATATGCTGAAGAGTTGTTTTTTCGAGAAAATCTGAAGACTAACTAATTTTAAATGTTTGTCCTGTAAATAACCTTGTTACAGTCGTCGGCTACAAATCGGTTTTCTCTAACAACAAACAAGATCGAGAACCTAAACTACCATTAGCAGAAATGAACCCTCGACCGTGTTCTCTGATTCAAAATACCTGTCACATGTTATGTTTTAAAAATTAAGAAGTCACAGATTCGTATAAATAAATGCCAACCCCAATTTAAGAAAATACCACGATTCCAAGAAGCGTGTAGGGTCAATTTGTCGGCTCAATATTGCAAAAGAGCTTTTAACCCGTTGGGGTGCATTGATATTCCGAGTTTCCGACTATTCCGAATTCATTTAGCATCTCCTCATTAAATTTATATACTTATCACTCGAATGCAGAGTAAAGGTCTACTAAAGTGGCCGTAAAGAATAAATCGCATTTAAAATTTCCCCATAAGAATAAGTAGGTTGTCTGCTTGTATTTTCCATTTCACCGGGAAGGCTTATTGTTATTGTTTCCAATTTCCTGGTCATTATCATAAAAAAGGGTTGATTTGATGTGAATATTGTTCAGGTGGGTGTGAAAGAACATGTTTAAATTCTTGTTTAGTGTTGAAAAATGCAGCTTCTTAAATGCCTCATTACATCCAACTAATTCTGTGAGTCCAGTTGCGCGTATTTCATTTTTCACATTTATTTTATATTTTATAAGGCTCAAGATTTACTATTTACTAATAAGATAGGAAGGAGGCAAGGCAACTTTCCCTACTTTACATTTTAAAATACCAACCAGCCAGCCCTTCCTCTAATTCCATAATTTACACCAAGAATTAGGGATGTCCCGTTGCGTAAAACTCTACCTTTTTTGGGTTTAAAAACATTAAAGAGCTATGGAAAGTGAAATTCGGACCAGAAGCATGATTTTAAGTGCAACTGGGTTCCATACGTATACGCTATAGTTCCATTACTTGTGATCATTGATGAGTATATGCATTATGCCGGAATTTCTAAACTATAAGTTTGTACCAAACGGTTACTTTGCCGTATCTAAACGTAACAACATATTAATAAAGAACAACAACCGTTGCCCCTGGACTGTAATTTAAATGATGAGAAATTAGACTAATATCGTAACATATATTCGTGTATTATTCCTGTAATGTATAGCACGTTGTCGTGTACACGGTCCAGCCGTTTGCTGGTGTAAACACCATTTTATTCCCTGTAGAATTTTTCAGTCATACAGACACAACGTTAAAATTACAAAAATGGTCGTGGGTCAACATTAAAAAAAATCGTCCGAATTTTTCGTATACACGGAACATCCCTGCCCAGAATTGCATTCCGATGTGCAGGAACGATTGAGTAAGGAACATAGCCCAAGTGCAAGTGGTCATTATATCCATATACCTTAGCCGGTGCTAATGAAAGCCGATTACCTCTCGGTGAGGCTGCAGGTAAAATAAATGTGTTTTATGTGATGTTGGGCCTCGTGTCTGTCTGTAAAGTGTGAGATGTTATATTAAATTAAATGAAAGAGGCAGGTAACAAATGTCGTAGATTTCTACGATTTACGGCCGTATTTCTTCTTCCATTAAACAAGTGTGAGTTTTATTTCTGCAGAGTAGAAATCTAATCAGTGGCATCAAGTCTGGGCACTTTTAAATTTTACTACATGGATTTTATTGATTTTAAATTAACATTTATACTGTAATAAGCCCAACGGTACAACTTTACGTCTTGGGTCTAATCCTCCTACATCCTAACTGATTATTATATGGACATACAAGAGAAATTGAAACAAGAACACCATGAGAAGAGGCTGAACCAAATTCCCCAAGTATACGGACCAGTTTATTAGCTCTTTCCTTAATATGGGCAAATCCTAATGATCTTAATCAACCAGAAATCAATCAGAACGAGCACTGTACAAATTGTAATTGGGATTGTTAACAAATTGGATATTGGGAAAATCGGATAATTTCACTCTAAATGGGTACAAGAAGGTTCCATTTTAGGCTTTCCTCATTTCTTAAAAAATTATACAGTTTCAGCTTTGAACTCGTGTTAAATAGGAAAGGGCTTTGCCATTTGCCTTTTTCAACGACAAAAAACCTCCTGGAAAAATAAATGAAGTCACATCTCTGGAAATCGTAACCGGTTCCTGGAGGATCTACACTTTACAAAGTACCACAGCTACAGATTTACGGATTGGAAACTGTGACTAGGTGTATAGGAGGCGATAGGAGATTTGTCTCTGTATCAGTTCAAATTACTCCTAAAAAACTAGGGATGGATGAATTGAGACTTTTGAGCTGAGGTTTTGTGGCTTTTTAGGTCCCTGGGCCGGAAAGTTAAGAGATCTGCTCAGAAAACAAATAAACATTATTTTGTCCTGTAAAGTCGGAGGATTGTTGATTTATTTTCCGAACCTCTTTCCCGTCCAAAATAAGGACAAGAACCAGAGTCGGTTGAGGACTTGAAATGAAATATGGTGAGACGGGGGAGGGATAATGAGTCTGTTCCGAACATTAACCAGGGAACCCTAAGACACTTGTAAAAGTGTCAGTGTCAAGGTGTCAATTAATCCTCTTCTAATTTTCTAAGAATAGCTCTAATCTGATTCCCTTTCTCTAAATCTGACCTGCACTTAATGTTTAATGCTACGTTTAAAATCCGTAAAAAATACAATAAAAATTCTGAACTTTGAAAGGGTTGCCATTGCCCTGATCTGTTATGGACAGAGATTCCGATCGTCTCTCTTGGGTTTCCTGTATCAGATTTCCATTTCAGAATTCTCACATCTCATACCCCCTAGGATCAAGGTGATTTGAAACTTGAGATGACATTGAGATTAAATCAAAGTCATTCCCCAGCCTCAGAATTTAAAGTTTTTCGTAAATGTTCTTATTCCTAGCATCTCATCTCTCTTAGTTCTGCACCTTCAAAGCTTTCAGCAAAACTTGGAGTCCAGAGTTACCATGAAATTAAATATATCCGACAAACTGACCTTCAACCTTCCGATAAAAACCTTTGCATCCTTGGTAAAATTTGAAAGCGCAGACGGACATATTTTGTAGATTTAGAAACCGTCTTTATACCTTACTATAAATTATGAATCCCAACCCCAGGGGACCGCATTTTATAACTGCAATATGTGGGCAACAATACATCAATGAAGCAGCACCATTCTCCATCCAAATCTCCTATTTTCTTGTCGATTTTTTATAATGTTGAAACCGGATTAAAAAGCTTGACGTATTTTCAAGTTTTTAATTTCGGGTAAAATCCGACCAGTTACCCGAATTCGGATAGAATACAGTTGACATCATCAGCTCCCAGTCTATTTTGAATAGGCGAGCTAATACACCCGTAGCTTTCTCCACCAACATCAGGAAGGGATTTCAATGAACTTTAGTTCTAACCCTCCGGGGTGATTACGTTCCCCAAAACCGTCATGTTAAACAGTAAAAGAAAAGTAGAGTAGCTAATGGACCCTGTTTATTAGCAATAAAACCATTAATTACAAACCCTTTCAATAATATACAGGCACTCTCCTCTCAGTCAAGACTCGCAACGGTTTCACCATTACAGATTTTTGAGCAAACATTTTATTGCTCTTCATTCTCAATTCTATGTACACAACCCTTGCAATTTCAATTCGGCTTGAATTGAATGGACTGGGATACAAGTTCACAATGTGTTGTTTTGTATCGTAGATACATACTGCGAATGACTTGTTGTCCGTCCGTCCCGACGATTACGATTCCATTTGAAAGCCTTGTAGACCAAAGACCAAGAAGGGTTAGGTCAAAGGTCAACATTTTTTCACTTTCTAAGTTTCCGCACTACCCATGTTGTACATCATTAGATTTGCTATATGGTTGGGGCAGCGTGAGATTTCTTATATTTTACGCTTCGAAGTGGAAAATATCCTATTTTAAATACATTTTTAAACTATTTTCTATATATAAATCGTTTTAAAAAACGGTACATGATTATGATCTACTATACATCTCTTCATTCGTTGGACGGTTTATTTCAGAGGATATACCCACGGGGAAACGGATCGGTTATCAACAAGACAGGGATGCTTGGAAATCCTATTTGAAAACCTGACCAAATTGTAGAACAAAGTCGGATTGGCTGGTTAACAAGATCCAGTCTCCGTGCATTTAAAATATTCCTTGCATTGTATTTTTGTATTAGTATTGGCCATTGATGCATGAAATGTACATAGAAATAAAAATCATGCACTTCTTCTACCTCCATCCAACGTTCCAACAATCTCATCTCCAAACCTGTTATTAGCCTTTTCCGTGAAGAATGCAAAACAATTGCTTCCCTGCATACAAATCTTGCGGATTTCCTTCGTTAGCTAGTTACTTAAAGCTCATTCAAACTTGGGACAGGATATTATTTTGCATGGCACGACTAGAGTCGAGATCTCGGTTGCCTGAAACGAAACCGCTGCCAAATCCGGATTTTTTTGCAGAAATTGAGAGGAAGGCTTTGTTACCCAATCGGCTATAAACTATTAAACTATGAAATGTCGAAAAGTATATTCTTAAACAGGATCCAGAGGACTGACGTGAAGCTATTTGTAACGGAAATTTTCGCAAATTGAAAACTGACTACTAGTTATACCTATATATAGTCTGTGATTAAATAAGTCCCCAGGGAATATGTTTTTAAACCCTTTCAGGGAAGGGAGATAATTTCGGGAGGGGACTACGAATTCTATATTATTATTTCGGGGTGGGGAACATTTTGAGTAAAAAGACAAATAATTTAAACGGTACAACAGTAACTTCTGACAAAATAGACAGACGACGGGAACCATATAACCTTTTAATGGAAATGCCTATTTTCTTTGGATCAAGCAACAAAGAGAAATGGTCTTTCAACCCAAACCTGCGTTTAATTTTTAAATCGGGACAAGCAATTATTTTGCTGAACTAAGTTGGCTATAAACTCCTACAATGCATGTATTTTCGGAACCAAGAGATACAAGCCCTGGAACAAGTGGTGGTGAATTGCGGATCAGAATCCATGCTGGAAAACGCTATAACAAAATCCCGGCTTGCAATTACCATAAGAATTTGGTTGGGTTTAAAAAGCTCTGTTTGCCAATTTGCGAAATGGGAGTGAGGACATTTTTTATGTTGGCCCTAGAACCCTTTGGCTACATGTTGACTCGGATTATTATCATCTCGTCTTCCCTAACATTTTTTCCCCTTCCCTTTAATATAAAACAATAAACCCGACGGGGTTTAAAGAGTCGGGATATTAAGTACAGACAATCCGCAACAATTTCCAACTGGAGGAAGGAGAGCTAGAGAGAGGATAATATTACAAAAGCTCGTACTTTAACACATTTAATAGCCGGAGGATATTAAAAGCCTCCCGAACATAACCTTACTATATTTGCAAGTGGTTTATATTGTTGTATAGTTTATTGCGCCCATCTCTCATATTTTATCTCCTGCCAGCCTTGATTTGATTGCTCCTCTCCACTGAAATAATTAGTACCTTCGTATAACCATTATATAAATTAAATCAGCCCAACCCTCCTCCTCTGCCTTTTTATGAAATCAGAGACAGCCGACCAAGATTATAGCGTCGGCATGATGGAACGATACTTCTACTTACACGCCGTGTCCTAAACCCCTCCCGACCAATCCATACCGACAGGTTTAACAGTCACCTTTGTGAAGTCAGTGAAAGATCCTACCTAATGCATATGAAAAAAAAAAGCTGGGAAAGTTTTCGGGAAATCTGGAAATCAGAAAAATTGTGACTTTTCACCCGGATTTTGCGATCCAATAGGGTTTTCCAAACTGAGAAATTTTTTCATGTTTCCGAGAAGAAAAAGCTGACAGGGCCACCGAAACTACTTGAATATTATATATTATCAAATATACAAATGAAATCCTAAGAAAACAGCTCCCGAAATAAGTCCCCATGGAGGAAGTTTGCTTCGGAATAGTTCTCCCCCGCCTGGTTTCTTCGCATTTAAAAATATAAACAGTTTAATCCCTTACTGCCACCGCTTCTTTCCTAAAATACTAAAATCAAGAGGTTATCAGTGACTGAGATTTTTTTGAAGAAACTATTAATCCCATTCAACCAACCACTCTGACGCCTATTGTCGGGGATGAATTGATGGGACGGATTTAGCTCTTTTCTTTTGACTGCAGAAAGCAAAGAAATGTACATATTGAAGAGTTTAGGTAAAGAACGTATAATGTGATGATCAATGCTCATCCCTCCCGACTCTCAGCTCCGAATTGATCTTTCCATTTACTAAGGAAAGCCTTCTTTGTGTTTCTCCGGTGTTTCGTCACGATGCTGATGATGATCATCATCATCATCTTGATCATCATCCCCGTCTATTTCCACCGTAGATTGAAGATATAAAAGCAGAGGTATTTTCAACCTAAAACCATGACAACTCCCAAATAGACATCTGAGAATCCGCTGTTTTTAGGCCCGAAAGTGGGATTACATTAAAGAATAGACGTTTTGAAAGAAGAGACTGATGATGGGCGACTCTTTGTCTCCTTCTAAAGAGATATTATTATTATTGGAAAGCACTACTGCATACTGGCTTCACTGCGGGGACCTACCTACACTTGGATAAATAGACCTTTTCTATTTATAGATTGAATGTTGCACCCACACTCTAAAGGCTCGTTTGATACCTGTGCAAATGAATACCGTAAAAACGGATTTAACTCCCTCCCTTGAATAAGTTCCACTAAATATTGTAGCTTTTGAAGATACATTCATATTCAGTGAACAAAATATTGATAGCTGCAGGCTTTAGCTTTAACTTTTATTAGTTTAAACGATGTTTTTTGCAAATGAAATCGAAGTACTTGATCGAATAGTCCTCGGAATAACTCCCTCTAATTACGTTTCAACAAATAACTCCTCATAAAGCTATTAAAAATGATTTCGACAAGGATCACCCAGGAACAGATCCGAACTTTTTATGCATAACATTATATCCATGACGACGGTTACATGTGATTCTAAAAACAGCAAAAAAAAACCTAAAAACTCAAGGCATCGACATAGATCGAAGATGTTAAAGGTCATTGTCACCTTCCCACCTCCCATCCCACCAGGCCCTGTGTTCCGGATACTTAACCAATGCCACTTCTAAACTAACCGATCGACTCCCCTCAACTTTGAATTTTTCAATCTACAAAGAGTAAAAATTTGCATCCGTATTTCGAATTCCTAAGAGAGAGAGTATAAGAGGGAGCGAGGGATTGTTCTGTAACACGGACGGGTTGGGAATGGAGGAAGGGATTAGAGGCGTTCATGTGTGATCTTTCTCAGCGTTTCTTGGTCTTATCTGGCTGGAGTTGGAAGTGTGGGTGGGTGGTGGTGGCTGTCTGTTGACTTGAGAAGATGAAGAAGATCGTTTTGTCTCCGTCAAGCCGTCCGTCCAACGCTTTCTCATCCTTCATTCCCAACACTTTCCCCCCTCGCACAATGTTTCAAAAACTTAATTTCGCCAATTTATAATATCTCTCCTTCCCAAACATCACCAATCTTCAGACCTACTTCTACTATATATCCTCCAACCCCTTTCTCTCTGATCTGTCATCATCCCTCAAAATCATCAACTATTGGCTCTCTCCCGTCCTATATCCATATCCAGTCCATCCAGACCTGGAAGAAGAAGAACTATTAAAGAGATCAACTGTTAGAAGGTGCTAAAGATGAAGGGGTTTTTAGGATTCTTCGCGAGTAAAACAGTGAGATTTGGGAATTATTCCGGGGTTTGGAACAGGCTTGGACACGCTGGTGGAAAAATCTTTTTCGTTCCGGTAACATGAAAAAAAATGCTGATTTGACAAACTCAATTTTGCTGTAATAAGCGAAAAAACATCGGGAAATTGAACGATTTTCGATATTTTTCCACCAGCGCTTGAACAGACAATAAAATCATAAAATACTCAAAAACTTCCTTTAATAGCCTGGATTAAATTATTGTAAATATAATGTAGAATACTTTCACTACGACCCCAAAATCTTAAAACCCGCCCCACCGGGTTTACCTACCCATATCCGGGTTTTGTAGAACCCTGTAATCCTAAAAAAAATCCGGGATAAATGACTTTCTCCTCCTCAAATATGATTCCTTGAGCATACAGAACCCACCGCGAAAGCATCTACTAATCTGGGCCCAGACCTCTCCGACTTGCCCTGTTTTTTCTACATCTACATTCTGTTTAGTCTTCGCCTTCCGTCTCCTCAAATTTGCCAAATAGATCATCCTCTCTCCAGGCCATTTATCCCCAATGATTACAAAAGATTCCGTGGATCCAGGATCTTGTTTGGAAATCCTGGAATCTATTTTCTCCCCGTCTCTGCTCCCATTTCCAATAGACGGGACCTCCGTTCCATTGTCTTTGAGCAAGCTGGGAGATAAGACTTATGAGATGCCTTTTGTATCTTTCCCCTCAATTTTTCACCCCAAACTTTGTCTTATCCCGATCCTAAGAAACAAATCCTTTTGTCTAAACGCTCAATCAACCCACACTCCATATCATCATGTGGCTATAGAGAGAGCCCTTTTGATTACAACTCCCGTAGTGCTTCCAATTGCAGAAAAGTGCTCTCAAACACATATATGCGATTAGAAGAGGTATCCTCCGCTTTAAGACACAGTTATCGGCGGAGAGACATGCAATCTCGTCTCTACTTCCCCGACCAACTTTAATCAGTAAGTAGTCCCACGGAGATTGAGGGTTTAGGAAAGCTAGGACTACATTTCCAGCAGAGATAATAGATAAGCTCTTCATCAATGATAAGTAATACTGTCTTGCCCTGGAGGAGAGGGGCCCAAGGAGAAGATAATATTTCACATTATTTCTGCTCTTCTTTCCCCGTCCACATTTTTAGGACCGACAGAGGAGTATTGATGATGATAAGCAATATTATTACATTTTATTATTTCTTAGGATAGTTCCAGGATTGATGTTGCTGATAAGTGTAGGTCCATGCACTTGTCCTCTCCTGGAGATAGACTCCTGAGGTATGGGGGTGGTGGTTGGAAGATGGGAACCTTTCCAGCTGCAAATGGCGGTTTGGAAATAATGCCTTAAATCATCTACCTGACGGATCCTCATTCTCCTGTCCCTTTTATTGGGGATTTGAAAGGTGCTGGATATTTATAGTTATTTTGTTTTCCAATTTTAGATTCCTTGGCCACAAAAGGGAGAGGGCTGAGCCCGGACTATTAATATTTAGAGGGGATGAGGGTCGGCTTGCGAATTTTTTCAATAAAGATCCAGACGAGTGCTATAAAATGACTAGGCAACTCAAGCGTGAATAATTTGTTCGCCGGATCTGACTCACCGCATTTATTCCTGGGTGAAAGGCGTTAATGGCTTTGCTCTGTCCGTCTGTATGTATGTGTTTGTGTTTAGGCTTAACAACTGAACGGTTCCATTTCTTTATATATATCGGATTTTGAATATAGCGAGTATGGGTCTTGACAGTTACTACTAATAACGATACGCTGAGTTTGGAAACGGTCAGATCGACCACACCCTCTGAATTTTGTCAATCAACCAAAAAATGACATAAACGTGAATAGTAAAGTAGAAGGGAGCGTGGTTGGAACGATTGGGACATTGTGCGATTCTTTTACGAATTGCATAGCTTCGAATCAGATTGCGATTTGCGACGTCTTTGCCTTACTAGTAAACACATTTTGACGCTAATTCGTTTTTTACGTCATTATGTTTCTACGTCAACGTCGTGTCGGTGTCACCCTTTGGCGACAACCGTTCCCAACAGTCTATTTTATGCAGACTTGTAGAGCTGAAAAGTTTATATTCCATATTATATTACCCTGTTGTGCGGAAGTAGTTAATCCGGCGCTATAAAATGTATTAATGAGTTGAGGTCGTAAAGTTCCAGGAAACTGGCTTGGCCAATGGCTTTCAGGTGCAGAGTAATAATATCTCTCTTATCGGAGCATTCGAGTAGGGCAGTTATAATTTGTAAGTACAAATCGGGAGATGAGGAATTGGCTGTTTCGACAGGATTTTAAGTACATTTTTACCACCGCCACTGCCAAAGTCATTTCCAAAAGTGAAAGGAGGGCTTGGAAATGTCGGACATCTCGTCAGAGCTAGACATATAGTAATTCGGGTTGTGCATGTGATTAGGTTGAGATGATGAGTAGGAATTGAATGGTTTTATTGAGAGGACAAGATAATAATAAGGCAATCCGTCGTGGATAAAGAGCCCCCCTCGCCGGTGCATAAAAAAAACCGTCTGCAGAATCATTGGCCAATAAATTGGACTATTCCTGTCCCATGTGCCAGGTTTCTGGAACTTTGGACGATTATTTCCCATGCTAAATAAAATCCATCAAATAGTTCATAGCTTCTGGCTGAAATGATCAGGCTCTTTCCAGCTATTCATAAGCACCAGCCACAATGCAATATCTTATTATTGTGTTCTGTCTCCCTTTTTTGGTTTGCAAAACGACGACAGGAAGCTGGAAATGTCAGGAACTGTATTTCCTTGGGCGACAGGGACGGTGAAAGCGGGTTTTTGGGTTTTATGGCTTACAAGCAGATTTTTATTAAATTTTAGATGAATAAATTTTATATCTGCAAACTTATGAAAAGAGTCAAAATATTGCAGCGCTGGTTTCCGAAAAGAGTCATAAGGGAAAGTCAACAGTTATCGTCAATAAGGTGAAGTTAACGTGTGGAATGTGAAGTGAACGGTCGTCTAAATGTTTCGGGTATCGGAAAGGTTTCACCGCTTGGGTACCTGCTGCGTTTATAATATTGGATTATGAATTTGAAAAATTTCAACTGTTGACTGTATTATGTTAATTTAATTAGAAAAAATACCGTTCAGAAATTGACTCATTATATAAAACATAAAATGAAGGCCTTTATAATCTATAGTTTATCATTTTTCAACCCAACAAGACCAACTAAACGTAACCAATACTGTAGCCATATCCTTCTAGAAATAAATTCAAATTCATGCAATAATACTATCGCCAAATCCATGCCAAAATACAATCTCCAAATCCATGCAGAAATCGCGAAAATTCATATATTCATACTATCGCCTAATCAATGAAGAAATACTATCATTAAATGGATTAAAATAATATTATTTTAATGCATTTTTTTAACATAATGGAAAATGAGCCTCGAATGTGGAATGTACTTGAGTAGGTTATATTATATTATTAATTATATTATTATTATCCATTTCTATGTTGAGTATTCATGAATGATTTTTCATGAGGAAGCTAAATATACTACATTAATTAAGTATCCCTGTCCCTGATTGTTCATTGCACATTGCAAATCACATTTTACTTTCGTTTAAAAAAGTTTGTAATTAAACTCAGTTAGTAGCATAAGATATGTGGATTTTGGTGTAGGAGGATATTGGATTCATTTAATTCACATTAATTGTGAGTTGTGTTTTGTGTTGAGATGTGCTTCTAATTTATTCCATTAGCTTAGGTTGGGTAAAGTTAGTATGTAAAGTAAGTAGGGCGCCATGGCTTAGTGGCTAAAGCGTCTGTCGCTGGTCGACAGGAGATCCCGAGTTCGAGTCTCGGTGGTGCCTTCTGGGAGTAAATATTCTCCTTTTTTGCCGTTTTTAATACTTTTTTTATTAATTCTTCCAAGTCCAAGTTTCGAACTGTAAGCTTGTCAAATATAATCTCTTAAGTTAGTCTCGTTCTCGTTTTCATCACACATCAAAAAGCAAAAAGCAGATAAATGAAATGGCAATACCAAGTTACCAAGTCGGAATATTCGGGTTGGTCTGGGCGCCGGGTCACCACAAATTAATTATCAATGCAAAATGGGAGATAAAATTTGAAAATACAAACAACAACAAAACAACCAACAGCAAAGCAAACTCTGCTCCGAGTCCGAGGCAAAGGACATTTGACATTGCACATACATTGCAATTTGCAATATTGAATATTGCATTGTGCATTCTGTATTTGGTATTGTAGGCAGAGCGAATATTTGATATTGTGTATTGTTGTTTTATTATCATTTTGCATTTAAATGTCAGATCCAATTGATCCAAAGTATGTCATAGCACATGTGACATGGTTAACATTTCTCGAATATACAGTGCACAGTGAATTTGGAATACCAGTCACCACTGTCACCAGTGGACCATGAAATTGAAGCTCTTGGTTATGGTGTTCAGAAAGAACACCTAACCAACCTAACCCTCCCTAGTCCCTGGCCCTCAAACTCCCTTAAAGTTGGACCATAATAATTATAAATACCGGTGTGTGCCTGGTTTCTCGTCGTCGTACCATTAACTTTTTTCAAGCATTGGGAAACTTTGTTAATCAAATAACGTTACTATATTTTTGTTTAAGGTTTGCGGTTCCAGAGATGATGTCGCTTCCGGATCAAAAGCTCATTTTAAACTCCATGAAGTGTTCCTTCTGTTAGAAGATTCCCATGCCGAATGCATTGATGTGTCGGGACGGGCATTTTGTTTGCGCCAGCCAGTGCACAGTGCTACAAGTCTATTGGCAGCTGCCCTTTGGAAATAGTACGGAAAACTGGATTTGGATCCGCGTCTGTGTTGAAACGATCTTGTGGGATGCCGAATATTACAACAGGACGGCATCAGTTATTTACGCAATTGTACAAGAATTCCATCTCAACGTGTCTTCAGTATTACGGATATGGGGCAAGGGTCCCTAGCAAGGACTAGGACGTGACGTATACATGCATCAAATCAATTGCAGATTTGCGTAAGTCTCATGCTCTAGAATTAATGAATAATTAATACGTTGAAATAGACATGTTCAGGCTAGGCTTTCATGTTCACCATTGTTGTGTTTTTTTTAATGAATTGGATTTCAGGAGTAAAATCAAGTGTCAAAATAAAAATGAGTGCGGAATCTCGAGTTTGGATTTTGTCTTGTATCCGATTCATCTGGTCAAGTTTCATGACGTGGAATTCATAACAGCAAGCCGACAATGCATGCTTTCTCTGGACTGTCGACCCGGAAGAAGGTATTTAGACTACCGCTGCCGGTCCTTGAAACTTCTAATTTTTCAACATTTTAATTTGCATGTGCCATTTTAAAAAAGGGCTTAGAATCAACTGGTGGTTTCTGAACCTTATTAATTATGAATTATTTTATAGGTTTGCTGGGATGTGTATTGAAAAAACTGTTTTACCATTGCGAAACCACGTTTGGACTCTGGTCGCAAGGTACGAGAGTTTTACGAATGACGAATTTGTGCCATTTTCCTTATACACATAATGGGAGAGAATGATTTTAAATATAATATTCTCATCATTTTATAGTCACGCAGTCAGAATTACGTCGGGCCCATCTACTCCTACCGGGATAGAGTTGACGTGGTCAAAGAGAATTGGTGCTTATATATCGATTCCGGTCAGTTCGATTCCACTGTTTTCTCGCCGCCGAACCGGAAATGCAACATTTGTGCTTGATATCTTCATAAACGTATGACTATAATTTAATTGCTAATCCTAAATTTGATGCTTACAAACTTACAATACACTAAAGTAAACATTAAATTGCCATTTTATTTATTTGTTCTTTTCAAAGGCCCCGTGTCGTTCTGACGCTCCAACTAATTTAAATAATGTAATAAGAGGTTAGAGGAAAAGCCACTCGGCACCAAGGATTTGAAAATGGCCACTGCTATGAGAGAGTTGATTGAGAAGCATCGTGAACAACGTTCCTCGTGGAAAGAAGCGGATCTTTGTGACAAAGGCTTTCTACAATTTCAACAACAATTTGAGCGATGTTTACCTTGTAACGCATCTTAAAGTTGAAGAAGTTAGCCACATTTCCGCATTTTTGAATTATTACTTGCTGTCTTTCTCATGTTTGTATTTACTTTATTTGTAGTTACTGTTTAAAATGCAATATTTAATAAGAGGCGAGGCAATATAAATGTGCGGTGTTTAATATTTTCTATTTATCAGCTGTAATTTTAATGAACTAGAAATAGATACATGATTATACCCTCTCTGTAATGTTATAGTACCATTATCAAAATAAATCATATTTGAATGGTTGTTAATGACATTTTTGCTTGTTCTATAATGCCGGCTCATCAGCTCGAGAAAAGTAACTTGTTTCTACAGATTTACACGGAATCCATGCAAAAATACTATCCCCAAATCCATGAAAAAACACTATTGACAAATCCATTCAAAATACTATCGCGATCGGGAAATGCCTACAAAAATTCAATCGCCAAATCCATGCAAAAACACTATCGCGATGAGGTCAATCAGTCAAAAACATCTAGACACAACATCGGTTGAGTTGCTGCAAACATGACGCACGAGATTTTTCCTTTTTCAAACAGAGAAATAAAATTTGCATTTAAAAAGTCAATATTATTTTAATGCATTTTTTAAATATAATGGCAAATGAGCCTCAAATGTGGAATGTACTTGAGTAGGTATTATTATATTATTAATCATATTATCCATTTCTATGTTGAGCATGAATGATTTTTCATTAGAAAGCTAAAAATATTATTTTAGTATCCATGATTGTTCATTGCACATTGGCGATTGCAAATCACATTCAAAATTTTCGACCAAAATGATTTTCTTAGAATTTTCTAAAAAATCCAAATCCGTGAAAATCAGTAGAATTTTTTTGTCACTTTCTTACGGTTCCTTTTATGCTAAATCTGACTAATCTCTAAGGACCGCTTTTAGATTGCGTTCGTTGAACCCATGCACATTAATACGATGCAAAATCTGCTCTGAATATACAGGTGTCTCACAATTATGTGACCTCTAGCAACGGGTATCGTCCTTAGTAACGAACATTGGACTCAATTCACATAATTTTTCGCCATTGTTTTGGAACTTCATACCGGTCAATGTTCGTTACTAAGGACGATTCCTGTTGTTAGTTGTCACATAATTGTGAGACACCCTGTATATGAATGCAACTGCTTAGAAATGCAAAAAAGATAAAGTTTGAATAGACCGAATGTATTTATTGATATAAAATGTGACGAATGCGGTGTATAAGCCCCGGGGTACTTTTGCAAAATTTCGCCTAGAAACAAGGCTGAGTATGCACCGCTTTCCAGACATTACAAATTTTGATTAGGTTTTTAGCTGCTCGTCAAGGTTCCGTTCTTGGCCTTGTTCTCGTCTTACACTTGCTCCTGGTGATACGTTGCCACGTACAATGCCTTGTCGATTTCCTAAACACAAAGTAGAATTTATTTAAGACCCGGGTTTTATAACCATTAAGAGGGGGACTTTAAGGGATAGGTGCCTTCGATAGGGGGACTTTAATGGGCTCGAAAATATCGTTACCAGGGGGACTTGGGAAAGGTGTCGTTGCTAGGTTGACTTTAAGGGAAAGGTGTTGTTGCTAGGGTGACTTTAAGGGAAAGGTGTCGTTGCTAGGGTGACTTTAAGGGAAAGGTGTCGTTGCTAGGGTGACTTTAAGGGAAATGTGTCGTTGCTAGGGTGACTTTAAGGGGCTCTAATATGTCGTTGCTAGGTGACTTTAAGGGCCTTAAACATCCCGTTGCTAGGGTGACTAAAAGGGACTCTATGCTAAGGGTCTCGATGCTAGGGTGACTTTAAGGGCCTTAGATATCCCGTTGCTAGGGTGACTTTAAGGATCTCTATGCTTGGGTGACTTATATATATGATTGTTATGGTTACCGTTGGAATGGGTTTGATTTCAGTTCCGAGTTCCTGTTCAATTTTCTGTAGGTTGTATCTGTCGTCGTATGTGATGAGGTTGATAGCGATCCCCAAGTGACCAAACCGACCCGACCGACCAATCCGATGCAAGTACGTCTCGCTCATCTTTGGGAAATCAAAATTTATCACCACGTTCACCGCCTGGATGTCAATACCACGCGTGAACAGGTCTGCAAACACAAAAATTAATATCACAAAATTGAAAAAAACGGTCAAAAAATGAATATCATGAAAATTTCTGAAAAATCGCAAAATAAAATAAAATTTCATGTCACGTGACTAAAATAACGTATAGTCACCTGAGCATACGAGATTCCTGCAGTGTCCCTTTCTGAAGTCATGAAAGACCCTGTTTCGATCGGCCTGATTCATCCTAGCATGAATGTAGTAGCATGCGTATCCAAGGTCCGTGATTTTCTTGGCCAAGAGCTCCACTCGCTGCGTCGTGTTGCAGAATATTATACTCTGGTTAACGTCCAACTTGGAGAAGAGCGTGTTCAGGCAATGAACCTTCTGACGCTCCTGTACAAACGCGTAGTACTGCGTCACTCCCTTCAGAGTCAGCTCGTCCATCAAGTTTATCTTGTATGGGTCGATACTGTGCTTTTTCTGAAAACGTCAAACAACACATTTTTTAGCCATGGAAACGAAAAAAAAATCATAAATCGCATGAACTTAGCCAGTGCTCCGCGACGATAGCCTGCTCGCGAAGCTCGCGCGCACTTCCGAACCGGTGGAGTCACGTGAATACACTTAAATCTCCGTGGGAATGAGTCTAAAAATCTAAACACCTCCCGCACCGCGACGATAGCACGCTCGCAGAAGCCCGCGCAAGCGCGCACTTCCCAACGGCAGATGGCCACGTGATTCTGGCAGTGAATACACCCCTGGCTTAAATCTCCATGGAAACCAAACCCAAAAAATCTAAAAACCCACGCGCTTCTAAATAACTCATGCTAGCGCTTTGCGACGATAGCCCGCGCAAGCGCGCACTTCCGAACGGCAGATGGCCACGTGATTCTGGCAGTGTGAATACACTTTTCTTAAATCCCCATGGAAACCAAACCCAAAAAATCTAAAAATCCGCTGGAGCTCAAATAACTCATGCCCGTGCTTCGCGCCCGCATTCGAATTTTCCGAAAATTTTCGACCAAAAAATTGATTTTCACCAAATTTTCTAAAAAATCCGAATCCGTGAAAATCTCAAAAAAAAAAATTTGACTAACCATGAAGGACTCAATGGTGATTGGGAAGGTAGCGGAGAAGAGCAGGATCTGTCGCTTGTTAGGCAGGAATGAGATGAGTTTATCGAGCATCCTGTTGAAGTCCTGGGACAGCAACTTGTCAGCCTCGTCCAACACCAACATCTTGCACTGCTCCATCTTACACACGTTCTTCTCCATAAGGTCGATTATACGACCTGGCGTCGCGATTATCACGTGCACTACAATTCAAATACACCACTTGAAATTTACTTTATCCTTACGCCCCTTGAAATATACGCCACTTTAAATATACCCTTTTGGTAGACGCGAATGATGTCGTCCTTGAGTCCAGTCCCTCCGGTCGTCACCATCACCTTCAGACCCAAATGCTTAGAAATGTCAGTACAGATCTGACTCACTTGCAAAGCTAACTCTCTGGTCGGAACCACTATCAAACCTGGAACAAAAAAAAAAACTCCATGACAACCAGGTAAAAACGAAACCCCGCGCGCGCTATGCTGTAAACATCGCGCTAACTACAGCGCGCGCGGTAAAAAAAATCTAAAAATCGAGCAAAAAATTAATTTTCACCAAATTTCTTGAACAATCCGAAAATCGCAAAATCAGAAAAAAAAATTTTACTCACCCTGAATGGCATCGAGGTTGACATCGATCCTCTCCAATAGAGGAATGGTATAAGCGCCAGTCTTTCCTGTCCCGTTCTTAGACCTTGCAAGGAGATCCCTTCCACTGAGAGCCATTGGTATGGACGCTTCTTGAATTGGACTTGGATGTTCCCAACCCATCTCAAAGATCCCTATAAGAAGTTCCCTAGTGAGACAGAAATCCTCAAACTCCTTTCCCTGCCGGTCCGTGACGTCACTCGTCCTCACCCTCATGTCCCGTGGGGGCAACTTTGGCTCCTTCACCCTCCGCCTCCAAGGTGTACTTACGCTTACCCCCTTCAACTTCTCGCACAGAAACGCATCCGGTACCGTTCCCATCACTACGCCTTTTATTTTAGATTAATTCTTTTTTTTAAAATCCAAAACTGAGACTGAAATGGAGGAACACCACGTTGTCTTGCTTGCTTTATATGCCTACAGAACTGCCACCTGATGCCTGATTGGTCAAGCAGAGATTTGTTCTAGAAGGAATTTCACATATACCAATATCGTTATATCCTGTTCTTATAAAAACGACAAGCAACCACATGGCGCCCCTGCCCTGTGGTTGATTTTGCAAGCAGTCTGGTTCATATATGAGTGATGGCACGGGTAGTTCCCGATATAATATGGTCTGGTTGACACTCTAATGCATTTAGAAGGGAGAGTAAACCATGCGTTGAGATCGGTAGTTTAAATTGGAGCGAAAACCCAAATATATTAGATTGCCTACTATAGTATAGACATAAGGTGGCGATAAGAAACCAAGTACGAGTTTTGTTAGGCTGCCGATTGCCTTCTACCCACTGCGAGTGTCCCTCTTGTGGTGAGGTGAATTTGGTAGTGTACCTACAGACGATCTCATCGTCTAGCAAGCTGGTAAGTAAATTTTCGTCAGTGAGTGTCTCTGTCTTGTAGCATTTGGCATTATGCATTGTCTTTACTAAAAGTGCATGTTGAATCGATCATATACTCAGCTCTTTCTGATTTCCAACGAAGATCCAAAAACCGTATTATATGAATATTGTTACTTCATAATTTCAAATTTTGCTACATGATCTAGGATCTAGTTAAAATGATTACTAAAAATACTAAATTGACGTCTGAATATGATTTTAAAATAGGCATCGTTTTTGCCACTTATTAGGAAATGCATGGGAAAAATGGACGTCGAAGCGTCAAGTTCCAAGCCCGAGCACCGAGGATTCAAAAACCTTAGAAGATCCACCGGTTTTCATAGTTCCTTGGAAGCGTCCACAGTTCATGGGATGTAAGCATGTAAGGTCTACTTCCCGTTTGACCTTTACGCCGACCATGAAGCTCTTGGTGCTTGGTTATGCATATATATTCAATATTAACGATACCTTTGACCTTTATCGTTAATGGTGTTCAGAAAGAACACCTACCACCTACCTTAAAATTGGACCCTTAAAGTTGGACCATAATAATTATAAATACCGGTGTGTGCCTGGTTTCTCGTCGTCGTACCATTAACTTTTTTCAAGCATTGCATAACCTTGCCAATCAAAGTATGTAATAACGTTACTATATTTGTGTTTAATGTTTGCGGTTCCAGAGATGGTGTCGCTTCCGGATCAAAAGCTCATTTTAAACTCCATGAAGTGTTCCTTCTGTTCGAAGATCCCCATGCCGAATCCATTGATGTGTCGGGACGGGCATTTTGTTTAAGCGCCAGCCAATGCTACAAGTCTATTGGCAGCTGCCCTTTGGAAATAGTACGGAAGACTGGATTTGGGGCCGCGTCTGTGTTGAAACGATCTTGTGGGATGCCGAATATTACAACAGGACGGCATCAGTTACTTACGCACTTGTACTTGTACAAGAATTCCATCTAATCTCAACGTGTCTTCATTATTACGGATATGGGGCAAGGGTCCCTAGCAAGGACTAGGACGTGACGTATACATGCATCAAATCAATTGCAGATTTGCGTAAGTCTCATGCTCTAGAATTAATGAATAATTAATAGGTTGAAATAGAAATGTTCAGGCTAGGCTTTCATGTTCACCATTGTGTTTTTTGAATGAATTTGATTTCAGGAGCAAAATCAAGTGTCAAAATAAAAATGAGTGCGGAATCTCGAGTTTGGATTTTGTCTTGTATCCGATTCATCTGGTCAAGTTTCATGGTGCGGAATTCATAACAGCAAGCCGACAATGCTTCCTCTGGACTTTCGACCTGGAAGAAGGTATTTAGACTACCGCTGCTGATCCTTGAGACTTTTAATTTTTAACCATTTTAATTTGCATGTGCCGTTTTAAAAAAGGGCTTATAATCAACTGGTGGTTTATGAACCTTATCAAATATGAATTACTTTACAGGTTTGCTAGGATGTGTGGTGAAAAACTGTTTTACCATTGCGATACCACGTTTGGACTCGTTGTTCAAATCCACGACAACATTTTAAACATCTGGTTGTCCGATTTTAGCGAACTGAGAGTTGGGAACAAGGAGATGTTTACTGGCCATATACAATTGTCTGGCCGCAAGGTACGAGTGTTTTACGAATCTCGAATTTGTGCCATTTTCCTTATACACATAATGGGAGAGAATGATTTTAAATATAATATTCTCATCATTTTATAGTCACGCAGTCAGAATTACGTCGGGCCCATCTACTCCTACCGGGATACAGTTGACGTGATCAAAGAGAATTGGTGCTTATCGATTCCGGTCAGTTCGATTCCACTGTTTTCACGCCGTCGAACCGGAAATACAACATTTCTGCTTGCTATCTTCATAAACGTATGACTATAATTTAATTGCTAATCCTAAATTTGATGCTTACAAGCTTACAATACACTAAAGTAAACATTAAATTGACATTTTATTTATTTGTTCTTTTCAAAGGCCCCGTGTCGTTCTGACGCTCCAACTAATTGGAAATCATGTAATAAGAATTTAGAAGAAAAGCCACTCGGCACTAACTAAGGATTTGAAAATGGCCACTGCTATGAGAGAGTTGATTGAGAAGCTTCGTGAACAACGTAGCTCGTTGAAAGAAGCGGATGTTTGTGACAAAGGTTTTCTACAATTTCAACAACAATTTGAGCGATGTTTACCTTGTAACGCATCTTAAAGTTGAAGTAATTGGAGTTATTGCAGCCTTTTTGGATTATTACTACATTACGAGCTGTCTTTCTCATGTTGTATTGATTTTACAAAACGATATGTAGTATAAGTTTATACTGGTTACGTGTAGGACTGGGGTATTTAATATTAAATACTGTTTAAAATGCAATATATTTAGACGGAAATTTAATAAGGGCGAGGCAATACAAATGCCCGGTGTTTAATATTTTCTATTCATCAGGTGGAATTTTAATGAACTAGTAATAAATACATTTATGATTATCCCATCCATTCATCCCCTCTCTCTCTGTAATGTCATTGTATCATTATCATAATAAATCATATTTGAAAGGTTGTTAATGAATTAATGACGTTAATGACTTGTTCTATATATGGCCGGCTCATCATTTCGAGAAAAGTAACTTGTTTCTACAGATTTAAACGGAATCCATGCAAAAATACTATCGCCAAATCCATTAAAAAGCAATCCACAATCGCGATCGGGAAATTCATGCAAAAACACTATCGCGATGAGGCCAATTAGTCAAATCTCAAAATATATAGAAACAACTTCACTTCTTTCTTTTGTTCTTTCTTTTCTTACAAACTCAATACTTTTATTAATATAGCATATAAAATGAAGGCATCTATAATCTACAAATATTATTATTTTAATGCATTTTTTTAAATATATTGGCAAATGAGGCTCGAATGTGTGGAATGTACTTGAGTAGGTTATATTATATTATTAATTATATTATTATTATCCATTTCTATGTTGAGTATTCATGAATGATTTTTCATGAGGAAGCTAAATATACTACATTAATTAAGTATCCCTGTCCCTGATTGTTCATTGCACATTGCAAATCACATTTTACTTTCGTTTAAAAAAGTTTGTAATTAAACTCAGTTAGTAGCATAAGATATGTGGATTTTGGTGTAGGAGGATATTGGATTCATTTAATTCACATTAATTGTGAGTTGTGTTTTGTGTTGAGATGTGCTTCTAATTTATTCCATTAGCTTAGGTTGGGTAAAGTTAGTATGTAAAGTAAGTAGGGCGCCATGGCTTAGTGGCTAAAGCGTCTGTCGCTGGTCGACAGGAGATCCCGAGTTCGAGTCTCGGTGGTGCCTTCTTGGCTTGCAATTGCAGCCATTTTTGCCGTTATTAAATATTTTTTTTATTTTTTTTAATATCTTCCTTTATCTAATTGTAAGTCCAAGTTTTAATTGTTTGAATTAAAACATTTACTGCAGAGCTATTTTAACCTTAGAGTATATAATATAACTAGAGGAGACAATCCCATATAAACGTGCAGATTTTCTTGTGATTATGAATTTAATCGTAGAGTTTCCGGGGTACCAAACATAAAAATTTGTCCAATGTGCATGCATTTTTAGCCCGAGTAGGCAGGATTGCTTGACAACCGGCGTCTTGAGACAATCTTCAGACGCCGGTTGTCAAGCAATCCTGCGAGTAGGGGCTTGTGTAATTATGCTGTCCCTCTGTCCGGGACACGATAGCGGCCAAACGGCTGGACCGATCGACTTGAAATTCGGGACACTTGTGTATTTTGTTATATTATATACTCTAAGATTTTAACAGGAGCAAGTTCTGAGGATATTCATTTTAGCTACATGCACAAACACTCCGCTTTTCTTGTCTGACGATTATGAGCTATTTTTGTATGTTTCTTGTCAGATCCGAATTTTTCAAACCATGTCACATCAATGTCAATGTTCAATATTTTGGGGATTGTCTCTGGTAAGTGTGGTATGCAGAACATAACTGTGAGACACCCTGTATATCTATAGAAACCTGAAAACCAAGGCCCTAAATCATTAGCGACAAGATTCATTTACATGGTTGGATCACTTGCCTTTAAAAAATTCTCCTCACTTCACACTTCTGGGGGATTTGTTATTGTGAGGAATAGGGCAGCCCCATTAGCAACGCTTAAATATAACCACTTCAAAAAACCCCCACGGGTCATCTATACCGAATTTTGGCTGACCCCCTCGTTGAGTTGAACCTGAGACAAATTCTCTAATTTTTGAAACCACCCTCAGTTTATTGTGTCAAAGGAATTTGAAGATATGAATTTTAAAGCAAATCCCCAACAAGTGGGGAGAATTTCGTAAAGGTAAGTGATCCAACCTGGTTAATGAATTTTGTCGCTAAGGATTTATGGCCTTGCTGAAAACTCATAAAGATCTTCTCAACCTTTTGATCCCAAATGGAAATTCGAGTTTGATAACCCGGGGTTCCAGGAACCTTGGCCCGATTCACAGTTCTGCATGTCTGTACCGTCGAGTTTTACGATTTCAGATTACGATGATAGTCATCTTCTCAACATTCCCAGAAAATCTCAGCAGAGGACAACAAAGATGTAGATGCGAATTCATCAAGATCAGATGAAGGCTTGAGCCGGAGCATTTGTGGCATGAAACTATTGCCAATAATACAACCGTTTCGTATTATGCCAGAGTCTCTTCTAGTTGTAAAATCTTTAGAGGCGGAATGTCATTTCGGAACTGTCTGGACTATAAAATGGATCGAGGAACTTCCTCCTCGTCACCCGAATATTAAATATTAACAATAAGATCTAGAGTACTGCTCACAAATAGGTTCAATGTATTTCCCCAAGTATTTTGGCAGGACGAGGAGTAGTTCTTGAGGAGTAGGTAAGTAGTAGGCCGATTAAGCTTTTAGATTAATATTTTAACAAGATTTCGTATAATTTATTTCCTAAACACCCTTCCTCTCTAATATTCTTTAATTTCTGCAAAAGGATTTAAATATTCAATTAATTTCCTGTTCTCCTACCTAACGGCCAGCTTGTTTTAAATGGACTTTGTCGTGTTGTGGATGGAAATCCTGTGCAGATGCTCCCACCGTCTCAGCTTTGGGATAATTTATATTAAGATTTGTAGAACTTTGTTGAAGCTCGTTGAGGGGACCACAAAGAGCCTGCATGTTGTTTCCTGACCAGCTTACATCTTTACTTCTAAATGTAAGGAAGTGTTTGTCGGGAATCCCTGAACTGGAACGGAGATAGATAGGACACATCTCCAGATTAAGTTGCATTTAATCATGTGGCCGAGAGGGGCTATAGTGCATAGTGGTGAGAAATTGTGCCCGGACTGGTCAGACTCATAATTCACGTCCGATCTGACAGTTTTATGGTGAGGAAATATTAACTGGGAAATTAGTCTCCTTCCTTGTCTCCGCTCTTTCATTTCTAATAACAAACACATCTCCGACAATGACTCCAAATCTACTGAAGAGCAAGAGAGGGACTGCGAAATAGTACGGAAGAGGCGAGAACTTGATAGGGATATCATTATATAGCATCATCTCAATCGTTTCCCTATATACACTGACTTCGAATATGATTTTGTCAGGAAAAAATAAATTGCATAGGGTGAGTCTGGCATTCTGAGGGAATGTCATGTTATAACAATCTTAAAACAAGGGATACTACTTGGGAGCCTTTGCTTATAAAAGTCCCTGTAATACCATTTTTACCGGATTATTGTGTTGTCTCATGCTAAAACATGAGACATGACCTGACTAGAATCCTTCTGCAATTGATCAATATTTTACGGATTCTAAATCACCACAATAATCATCAATTCCTGATAAATTCGATATACAAATATCAAATGTGGTGGCTTCCAAAAGCAATGCCTGGCAATTCTGCGAAACATTTCATATATTTTCTAAATTCCCAACTCGTTTCAAGAAACAATAAGAACAATAAGTAATTTTGTTTTTATTATAATTATTTTGAAACATGTTATCCAACTCTGAGTCTTCGTTTATGCTTCCAATGTTTGAGTCTAAAGGAAAATAAGAGGTGCAGCGTGCCTTTCTTTGTGTGAACTCCGGTCTGTATCAAGTTGCTATGCATCTTCAACAACATGTCGAATGACTGATGCTATGTCCTATGATGCTATGTTTGTTTGTTTGTATAAGGAAAGTAGGATAAAGACAATAGGACATGACTAAGAACATGCCGTGCTCTCTAAGATGGATTACTCTGACTTCCATCATCTATTATTTATAATTATGTATCATGTATCACCAACTTCCTCCTTTGTCTTGAACAGAACACTTTGTTCTCGCCTCCACTATTCAAACCAACCTCATTCATCTCCTCTCCTAAAAACATCTCAAAAAGCTCAAAAAAGGAGACTTGCCCGACAACAAGCTCCAACATTCCGCAAAACAAATTCATACAAAGTGATTAACATCGATAGGCACCCATGATACATCTCTCTTCAACCACAATCCCGACGGATCCTCTTCCAGAAGGAACAGATGAAGAGAAGAGACATATATGTATAGTGCCATTCTACGATATTAAGCATCTATTTTATAAGAAACTGCACAAACAATTCCTAAAAGCCGTCCTGTATTCAGCAGAAAGAAAGCCAAAGCCATGTATCAAAGTTTCGTAAATACTTGAAAACCCAAAAGATTATCATTGAGGATGCTAATTTTGAACATTGTGAATCTAAAATCTCATGCATACTGGAATTTTCAAGTTGCCCCAACCATAGAGCAATGACTTTTTAAAAAAGCCCTAATTCAGCCTAGCTTTACATCAATACCTCTTACCATAATGGTTATTTTTTTGTCCACAGAATTAATTGCCAGGAACTGATGTTAAAAAATCTGGATTATAGCAGAATCGGATGGATAGACAAATATCTCAACATTCCTATAAAGTATCTATGATTTCGAATAAATAATGAAAAAATTAAAGTTGCCCCAATCATAGAGGAAAGTCCTTTTTAAACGCCCGTGATTCAGCATAGCTTTATTACATCAATATACCAATGCATAAGGGCTATCGAGGTATGGTTCTTTTGTACTCCAAGTCAAGAAACTTAACAAGGAACTGATTCAAAACTAAAAATATTAGAGCAGAACCGGATGGACAGACAAACTCCTCAGCATTCACATAGAGTATCTTAATAAAAAAAATACATCAACGAACTCAGGTCCTAAAGGATAATAGGATGAAAAATGTAGTTGGATTTGGATTTTTTTGGAGATCTTCTAAATCCTCTGAGGAAGCTGTGTTCCTTAAGATATTTTATCCCTTTACTCTTACATCTTACATCTTGGGTCATTTACTGATTCCATTCATTGATTAAAAAGCACACATATAGGGACGGTCTCTTATTTATCACCCTCCTGGATTGGGTTTTGGATTTATATTATTTTCCTATCTCTCAAGATAAGTCTTGAATCTTTAGAAGAATAGCTTTTATAAATTATAATGAACAAAGCTTCCGATCCGTCCAGCTCCCCTTGACTGTCGGCGGAGGAGGAACTGGTCATGCCGGTATTTTTGGCAAATAGTTAGTTAGTAGTTGGTGGATTTATTTATACGTGTGAGTGGTGAAGTGGAATGGACAGTCTCAAAAGCTCATCAATCCCTCATTATTCCCGTGGAAATAAATCACTGTCGACGGGAGTGCTGTCCGCTCTAATCGACTACCACCACCACCACTTTTCTCCGGCTCCTAATTACTCATCAACCCTCCACTTCCCTTCACTATACCAAATCAACTTTCATTCACAGAAATTAGTGGAAAAAATTATAGGAACTTAAACCACCCTCCTTTGGTCGCTTACAATTAGAGACAGACAGGGATGATTTTTTTTGTCACCATGGAATTTTTCATAAAAAACTGAAAAATTGGCAAAAACTGCTATATGAAATTTTGAAAATTCATAGAATTTGAGCGAAATTTCACATTCAAAACCCTGAGCAATAATGTATATTATACATGTTGCTTTTTTATCATTCCTCGCTATTTTTGTTTGAAATTTCATTCAAATGACACGGGTTTCGACAAAATATCCTAGAACTACTTTTCATTTTTAATATTGCATTTTTCAGCCTTATGTTGTAAGTCTCAATTTTTACAAGAACTTGACTGATTTCTCAGATTCATAGGAGATGACAAAGCAAAACTCCAGAAAAAACTACAATTTCTTCACTATCACTGCCTCCGCCTCCTGGACTATTTTATGGCAAGGCAGACAAGTCTCTTCTGTCTCTTGTACTGTCCTTTGGGACATTGTTGATCTTTAGCTCAGGCGAATATGGCATTTATTTACACGGTCCAGCATCCGATTCCCTTCATTTTGAATATTAAATCTTAGCTCAGCAAATAAGACCAAGAAACGAATTGCATCCCAACCTCTGTTACTAGCCAAAAAACGAGGATTAATGAAGTTGGAAACTGATAACCGATCCTCTTATTGTAATCCAGTGCAGTCCATTATTGAAAAACCCGTAAATATAAATACTTGGGGGATCGGCTGGTCCGGTCTACTGGTTTCCCATCTGGTCGTCTCGGGAACCTGTCCTCTCTAGCTCTAATACAGATATATAATGCACGATGCTTTCACCCGGTGAATTTTAGTTTCTAGCCCATCAGTTCCTCCGTCCTTATCAATCAAAACTGGCTGATTGTAAGTTGTAAGTTGCGTTGTATTAAGGAGAGGGAACGGGACGGCTGGTGCTGGGGATCCAGCCGAGGGTGAAATAATCAGATGGGACTCCAGATTGGAAAGTCAGACTCTCCTTCTATACTTTCTCCATTTAATATTCCTACAATTCAACTTATTCTCGACTATATGTCCTTAAAATAAATGCATTGTATCTATATAATATGTATCAGCACTTTTCCATTCAACAAGAACTTTAAACTACTGACTGAAGGGAGTGTGGAAGGTGTCAGGGTGAATCTCCGACTGACATTTCTCGACTCACAATTTCTCCGAATCGTGATCTCCGAATATGGACAATTTTCAAAGTGGCTGTCTCGACAAACAATTTCTCCGACAAAGGACACTTCTCCTACTACCATTCCGCAGACAGATACAAAAAAACGAATCCGTAGGTTTTGGGTTTGTCGTGGTCTTGTTATCTCGTATTGCATCTCATTATCTCCTCTCTTTCTTGGTTTCATGCATAAATTATAATGCACTGACCTCCTATCTCCTTTCCAATTCTTTGCTGGCTGGATTCTACAACCAGAAATTTTGTGTTTGTGAAATTTGGGGGATTTGTTTTTCCAATTTTATTTTGCAATTTTAAAATTGAAATCATACTTTTGAATTCTACATTGATTTAGGTTCTAAATTGATTTTTTAATCAATTCTACCCTTGAAGTCACTAAACTATCTAAACTAAAATATATGTATTTTCAGAGTTCTGACATTTGATTAGTGAGTCTCTTGATTAAAGGCAATAGAAAATTCATGTTTTGACATTTTTGACCCCCATTTGTAACCTTTGTTAAAGTTAAATTAAACATTATGATTTGTTTTAAATATAAACTTTGAAAACAAGATTATAACGTTCGCTAAAAACGTTAGTTGGCGTTATCCGGTTTACATTCACTTGCCTACATACAACATTGTATCGGAGCACTTAACGGGCCTGCACCCAAATTTGACCTTGATTTTCTCGAAATGGCGCACCTTAGCGCACCCAAACTTTTTTGTGTCTTATGGTGCTAACATAGGGCTACATAACTGCTATTTCAGTTTTCTTGTCTTTTTTAGTCAATTTTTATATTGCCGTTTATATTGGCAACCACCCTAATGGTCCAAACTCAGTTAGTTGCTCAGCAAAACCCAGCCAATCTATCATTCGCACCAGAGTACTCTACTGCTCCAGTTTTGTCCAGAAAGAGAACCGCGACGAGTTCAGTTATTTTGCCAAGAGCAAAGCGAATAAAAAAGTAATTTAATGTCGTGTATAATGCATGGATTTATTGTGTCTATTAATTGTTTTGACTGAATAAAGACACAGTGCAGAATATCTGTGTTGTCGAGAAAATGTGAGTCGAGAAGTACGTTTGTCGGAGAATTCATTTTTCATGTGATATTCGGAGAAAGTTTTTGAGGAGAAATGGTTTGTCGCAGATCTGCGGTCGGAGAAGTTTTTGACGGCTAACTGTCAGTCGGAGATTCACCATGGAACCGTGTGGAACGAGGACTTCAATACAAGTACAAGCTTATAGACTACTTGAGATTCGAGTAGGAATGAGATGACGGCAGGTTATACAGGGTGCCTCGGGCCATTCGGAGGGGCTTTGTTTGGGTCTCCGGGGTTTTAATCCAAAAACACTGACCCCCACGGGTTCTGAAAGTTTAAACTGTCTAGATATTGCCGAGTTTTTTTTAAACAAATAAGATTTCAAATAAGATTTTATATACGCGCGAGTAAACAAAGCGCAAGGGATCTCTTGCGGAAGTGAGATTTTCAGTGGATAATGCGACCTCGTTGATTAAAGCGCACCCTAAATGGGCAAAACTGCATGATTGGTATACATCAATTGATGCTCGACATCGACTGTTTACTTTCACTTAAACATTTTTGAAAGGCTTTACATTTACAACGCTAGAATTCTCACTTGAAAGAGCGTTTAATATGTCCATTCCTATGGACATTTTCCATTTTCTGGAACACCCTGTAATTGTAGCCGATACTCTGTTGTAAATTCGAATTTTGGAATCATGGGATTTGGAATAGTTGGCTATGAAAGTTACGGGGGTTGTTGGTAGTTGTATTGGAAGTAGTGTGTGTAGTGACATGTAGAATGAAGTAAGGAGTCCGTGAAGGACTGAGTGGTTGAAGGATATCCCCCGGGGAACAACTTTTCAATCAAGATCCACCCCAACGAATGTAACTTGCTCAACGTTAGGACTTTGAATGGAGATATTACGAGTTGGTCTTTGGAATGCTGGGATGAATTTTACCTTTCTATAATTTATTGCTATTACTTACAAATGGCTCTTGTACATGAATTGAGGGCTGAGAGATTGAGGGAATTGAGACCCAGTTGCCTCTTTTGGGGACCAACGAATCTCACATGATTTAACGATCTCTCTCAGTCCTGACTTTCACCTAATAACATTCATGCAAATTGCAAGTTCAGAGTAACAGGCAATGTATCGTATTATCCAGCCCAGCGTTTCTGATGCTTGACAAAAAGAATTTTAAATTAAGGGGAAAGGCCTTTCCCATCTCATTGTCAAGGAATTGGAAGTATTTGCGTAATGATCCTTCAAGCATTTCCTACTGGCTTTTTCAACTCTGACATTTGCGAAAATGCAGGTTCAACCATTAAAATTGCAATACAACCTCCGTCTTATCCGTATTACCCAGTTTTCAGCGGTTTTGAATCCTAAAAGATGGCCTAAAATGTACATCCAGCTCCTGTACTAACGAACCGTGACAGGAAAGTCTGGATCCTATTATTATTGAGAGAGTGAAAGTGGAACTGAAAGTACCAACACCCTGTTGATTCAAAAGGGGAATTGAAATCCAAGCAGAAATCAGATCTGAAACCTGCAATTTGAAATACACGATAATTTTTTATTGTGTCACGGAGATAGCTTCCATAGACTATAGAAATTAATACAAGAAAACGGTGGATACAGTTATGAGAGTGCATTTAACGAGAAACTCTCATTTTATCCAGTGCATTTTAAGCTTCATTTACCCGCAGCATTCACTTACACAAATCAATTAATTTGATTAGTTTTCATAGCGTGTTTACTCTTATCCATAGAGGTCATCCACACGATCCACAGCTCAAAGAGTCAAATGGACGATGGAATAATAAGTCGGGGGTGAAACGTCCAGGGTAAGATTTGCGGGGTCAAATAGCCAAGACACTAACAACGTTTCCGCCTCCTTATGCCTTTCCACCTTAGCTCACAACTTCTTTCACCTTCCGACAACTTCAAAAACTCTTCCGGTCCCAATTTAATCAAAACCTCTAAAACTCGGCAACTAAAAAATGACTAAAAGCTTTCTCTTCTATTTATACAGCTCAAGCGAATTGCAAACCAAAGGCAGTTTCGAAACTGCCCGACCTCGCATAGAATAATCACCCGTAACGTCCCTTTCCCAGATCCCCAGCAACTGGAATCAATACAACGAGTTAGAAGATATGTAAAAGTGGTTAGCTTATGGGGTTTAGGAGGTCAGCTAACTCCTTTGAGTGGAAGGGAACAGGTTGTAGAGGGACTTTGTAACTGGCGAACTGTTAGAATGTCTAGACTCAAGTTGACTGGTCTCCAAGGACCCATTTCCCCCAAGATTAAACTCCACCAAAAGTCCATCTGCTCTGACTAGAAAATCTTCCGATAATTTTCTTCCACAAGAAGAAAGTCGGCCCTATAGGGAAAGTCCCTCCGTCTTTAAGAACAAACCAAGAAGAAGAAGTAAAAAAAAAACAAATGTCAAAGTCAAAAGGCTAAATCGACTCCGTTTCCCCCAGCTTCCTTTCAGTTATTACTTCTTCTGAAGCCCAACTAACTCTGCTATACACTATAAGACCCCTCGACTTTTGGCTTTAGTCTTTCAGGCATATAATCATCGACAAGTTACCTCCATTCAGTAGAACTATATCCAGGAATGAGTATGGACAGAGGAAGAATAATTGGGCAGTTAGGAAGAAGTTAGAGTGACCCCTCAGTAGGTACTTTCCTTTGATGAGACAAAGGAAATCATCTACCCTTCCCACTAATGAGATTTTATAGCCTTCTAACAATACACAGTGACTAAGAGCTCCTTATGCTTGCAAACCTTCAAAGACTGTCAAATTGTCAAAGAAGCCTCTTCTCCACCTATTCGGATGGCTTAAGTATGGACTTTCTCTTTTTCTGCAAATAGCCTTCTGTTCCTCAATGGCTGCAAGGAGAGAAATGTGTTGAAGTCAGTGAAAGTCAGCAGCTTTTGGCCTCACTTTCGGACTATTGTTTTTCTGAGCCGATGGACGGTTGAATCATAAAAGGTCGTCGTAGGTATTAAGAGGGAAGGATAACCGCCGTTGGATGTCTTAATGGAACACGGATTAGGGCTGTTTAAAAAGAGTTTCTGGACCCTAGTGGGCGACCTGTTGTGAGGATTATGCTATAATTATAATAGGATATTTTATTTTTAGCCCGACTCCAAGGGCTTATAAGATCATGTCAATGTCTGTCCGTCTGTCTGTCTGTCCGTATCCACGATAACTCGAGTTATACTGGTCCGAATAACTTCAAATTTGATACACAGGGGGTTCGGGTAAATTTAAGAATCAAGTTCGAAGATGGATAAAATCGGTCCAAACGTTGACCCGTGGGGGTTCCGCGAACCCTATCCGGTTTTCTGAACATAGGTTTGGAAGCACCATATTTTGCATTGTGGTTGATCGAGGTTCTAAAACTTCAAAACCAACATTTAATTTTCAAAATTGTGGCCAAAATCGACCCTAGTGAGTGACCCATGCGGGTTTCCTGAAAACTAACCTAGAACGTCCAAATTTGGCATACAGTTAGAATATGATATTGCAAAGGAAAATATGACCAGTTGTGGACATAAACTTGCTTCTATAGACCCTAATCGGTGACCCATGCGGGTTTTCTGAAAACTAACCTAGAACGCCCAAATTTGACATACAGTTAGAATATGATATTGCAAAAGCAAATATGACCAATTGTGGACATAAAATTGCTTCTATAGACCCTAATCGGTGACCCATGCGGGTTTTCTGAAAACTAGCCTAGAACGCCCAAATTTGGTATACAGTTTTATGAAATTATTAATATAACTTGGAGTCGGGCTATAATAAGTTGTACAGGGAAGTTTTGTATGTTGTTAAAACACGATCGTTTTTACTTCCAGTTTCACTGGACCATTTTAAGTTGGATGGAGGGAGGGCAGTTTTTCTATTTTTCCCTCTGCTTTCTTATAATAAATAAAAAAATTATATAAATAGTCAATAGTAGACTAATAATCCAATTAATTGATCTTATTGATCGATTAAAGTCATTAATTCTCGATAAAAATTCAAATGAACGCAGACATCAATGAATTCGTCTAAGTTAACGAAAAGTCGGAATAATTAAATCTTACAAATTAAATTATATCTTACATCTTAAATTACAATATTATTAGCTAAGGCCAGTTAGCCATATTTGCAAATATACAGGCGAAGTTCCAAGTTCGGACAAATCGGTCGACTCGTGGGGGTCCTCCAAAGATTGTCATGAAAATTTAAGGACATAAACCAAAACCGACCCTTAGAAGACCTCAATACAATGAATATACCAATACTAGACGAACCGAACGAATTAACAATGAACTTAACAGCTAATATAAAATCCATCTTCAACCAACATGCACCCGAACAAACTATTACAACTACTGCCTACCCAAAGCTTAATTTTATATCAGAAGAAACAAAAAAAAACTCGGAAAAAACAAAAAAGAGACCAGACCAAGCCGTGAAATCTCCAACCTTAAAGGACCTAAAATAGTATACAACAACAACGACCCTAAACATCAACTTGACAGTTAAATCAAAGAAACCAACCTATGGATTGAAATAAAAGAGATTCTACCTATCCCCGAAACACTTCACTACAAACCATACCAGACGAAATAAACAATTTTAAGATTGCAACCTTCTTTAATATAACTCACTTTTATACCATTTAACTTAATTTTAACTTCCTCTGGCCACTTTCAACACTTTATATTTTGTATTTTGATTATTATCAACCTTGAGACGTAATGTCCCTCTCGGAGGGGAGTTCAGGGGAGTCTCATTGTATGACCTAAATAAAATAAATAATATATACAAACTAATTAGATCTTATTGTATTTTACATCTAGCTAATTCCAACCAGAGATATTGGGGTTGTCAATCGATCCAATAGATATTGATCTTCATGCTTAGAAATTAAGTTAGGACTTCAGGATTCACCCTCATCTTTATACCTGAAATAACAACATACTTACACTCTAAATACAGTTTAATGATATCTAACCAGATTTTAACTCGAAATGAAAATTTTTTCGATAATCCAATTACTGAATCATAAGAGAAATGGTTTTCATAATATTATTATTTCCTCACCATTTCCTCGTAAATACGAATCAGTCAAGCTCAAGGCAATTAATGACATCGCCTGTATCTTCATTTCCAACATTCGGTAGCTCTTCTCCTTCTGAATTGGAGCTGGAAGTTTCTGATCCGTAGAGTTGTTCATAAAGACTTCCAAAATTGTCAAATTCGTCGACATCTATGTAAACTTCATACGGATCAGTTCCCTGATCTCGTACTCCCACTGTTGGTATATCTGGACTGTCGTCATCGAACTCGATACGTTCAAGTGCGCGTGCGGGATGATTGACTTCATGCTCAGGTTCGGGATCGTCGTATTCAGGCTCAGGTTCCTCATTATCATCTTCAGAATCAGGTTGGGCATCATCATGATGATCATCGACGGTGTGCTCAGTTTGGGCATCATCATCTTCAGACTCAGATTCAGCATCAGCATCATCGTCATTGGCTTTAGCTCCTGCATCAACGTTTTTAGACTTAGGTTGGATATGCCGATTTGGTTCAACATGATCGTTTTCGTCCCTTTCAGGTTCTGCCATATCAAGTGCTACAGGGACTGCTGCGTCATCATTGATGACGCAGAGATGCGCGTTCGACGTAGAGTCATTAGCAATGTCCATCTTCTGATCGTCTGCGTTTACGAACTCTGTCCAAATCCAAATATCCAATACACAATTCAATACAAATTACTTTAAATTTCTTAGATAATAACTCTTCTGCCGGCGCCTGGTGTCTGGACTCTGGACACCCACGGTTCGTTTTTGAGTCGATCCAAACAAAAATCACCACCTCTGACCTTGGACCTCTCTTTTCGAAGTCCTTTTCTAGCTTTCAAGACTTTGGACTTCAACCTCAAACCTTCAAAATTAAACAAATATGTGAAATGTCATCGTATATATTTCACATTTGAAATGTTCAAATTATTTATTGAATAAACAATTACAATTAATTGTGATATTGTGAATTGTGAATTGACTGGGAATGGGAAATAACAAATAAATGTGAAGCTCCAATCTTGCATGCCGTCGCGATATGATATCGCCATAAAAAATATGGCGAATTGTGAGCAAAATGTTGCTTCTATGGACCCAAGTGGGTAATCCATGTCCATGGATGCGGGTTCTGGCTGTGGCTGGTAACGTTCAAGTTATGTTTACTGTCGCGTTATGATATTGCCCTAGCCCTAAACAATGCTCACCAGCGATGAAGCTGAACGTGTAAAGTGCAAGCCAATTGTTATTATACTATCCATATCTATGCTGCAAGCCAATATATATCATGTTGCATGTTGTTCGTTATGAAGAAATTGAGATGTTTATGAAGTTTATGCATTGCAGAGGCAAAGACTATATCCTTCTCGGAATATCGTGATTATCTGGTTAAAATGTAAATTGAAACAATTAATATAAGGATGAATTGGATTATGCGGCTTTGCTGCCAGACCAGAGACCTCTCGCAAACTCTTCGATCTTCAATCTTTGTTTGTCCTCAATTCCTCAAAAAATAGTGAGAGTTGTCAGACTTCCTTACCATGCAAGTGCAACAACTCCCGATTGTCCCGAGTTACTACCTTTGATCTTCCAGTTATCTTCCAAGTTCCAGCTTCCACCGTTCCACCTTCAACCTTCCGTCCGCTCCAACTTTTACCGTTTACCACTCCATTATTTATAAGCGTCTAATATGCAGTGCACAGAATCCACCAACACTGTCGACTGTGCATTGATAAATGACAAGTGACGAATGAAGTGAAGCGTTTGATTGTGGATTGTGCGCCAGGTCAGGGCACACAGGAGAAACCCAGTGCACAGTCAACAGTCAGTGCAGTGTGCAGTGAAGAGGAGTGCAGACTGTGGACTGCAAGTGCAAGCAGGCATTGATTGGATGGAGATGTGAGTTGCGATACCCATTCGATCAGTGTACACTACAGTCAGTGCAAAATTTGCACTGCAAATCACAAATAAAAATTGTGAATTGTGATTTGATTGTGAATTGTGAATTGATGAGAATATTTTATGTAAATTATTGTAAATGTTTATAAAATAAAAATCGTCGTTTACCTTCATCCTCAACTCGACCATGTTCAGTGTTTACTTTTGAGCGGAACGAACAATAATAATACAACAATAGTAATTAATAACAATTCACAATTCAGTAACAACAACAACACATACATATCCAGAATTTAAAAATACCGCGAATAAACTAGATTAGAATAAGAGGAAGGAAGTGGAAGTGTAATATTACATAAGATCCCCTAGCTCAGTGGTTAGAGCGCCCGTATATTTAACCGTGTACGGGAGACCCGAGTTCGAATCTCGGTGGGATCCTTTGTTTGCATGCTATTTTTAAGTGTTAACTCACTTAGGCAGCATGCAAACATTTTGATTTTTTCTTTGTTATTATGAATGTAATTGAACTGTTTTTAAACTATTTTGACTTTGCTCACTTGCCGTATCATGTATTGTCATTGTGTATTGGAGATCGTTTTTTAACAATTGGAAGTAATTGCCTATGAAAGTGAATCCCGAATTCATTTTCTATCCTTTGCAATTGCCCAACAAACAGTTCACCTCCATTTTAATTCACAATTTTAATATGTTTATTTCTTTATCTTTACTCCAGGAAAATCCGTCTATAATAGCCATAGCACATACAGGAATTTTTCCTACATCCTAATAATGGCGAATGGGTATACGCACTTGTAATTGCTATGAATACTGCTATCGAACTGACTAATGAGCTGTCGTAAACGTTTACAACTCAACCTTTTGTTTTGTATTTTTAGCCCAAGTTCATATTCATTGTTCCTGAAATCATAATGTTGTTCCTTCCGTGACAGTATCAATACGCAAAACGCTAGCATAAAAACCAATTTGGCGGCCATTTGCGTAGCTGGACCCCTCAACTTCATAGTAAAGGAAAGACTGCGTGACACGATAGGACCACAACTGCTGAACCGATCGTCTGAAATTTGACACACTTGTATATGTTCCAAATACGATGACTAATAAACCGATGTAACGGGTGTAACCAAGTGTTGAAAATATAACGATAAACAAACTAAATCTCAATTTCCCCAAAAATCCCGGGTTTCGCACCCTGGTGTCAGTGGGAGTGGTCCCGTATTTATCAAAGATGTTCTATTACTCATGGGAATCGTTTAAACCACAAATCTCAATTTCCCCAAAAAGCCCCTGTTTTGCACCCTGGTGTCAGTGGGAGTGGTCCCGTATACGTCAAAGAGGTTCTATTACTCATGGGAATCGTTTAAACCCCAAATCTCACTTTCCCCCAAAAGCCCGGGTTTCGCACCCTGGTGTCAGTAGGAGTGGTCCCGTATTTATCAAAGATGTTCTATTACTCATGGGAATCGTTTAAACCACAAATCTCAATTTCCCCAAAAAGCCCCTGTTTTGCACCCTGGTGTCAGTGGGAGTGGTCCCGTATACGTCAAAGAGGTTCTATTACTCACGGGAATCGTTTAAACCCCAAATCTCAATTTCCCCAAAAAGCCCGTGTTTTGCACCCTGGTGTCAGTGGGAGTGGTCTCGTATACGTCAAAGATGTTCTATTACTCATGGGAATCGTTTAATCCCCAAATCTCAATTTCCCCAAAAAGCCCAGGTTTTGCACCCTGGTGTCAGTGGGAGTGGTCCCGTATACGTCAAAGATGTTCTATTACTCATGGAAATCGTTTAAACCCCATATCTCAATTTCCCCGAAAATCCGGGTACTGCACCCTGGTGTCAGTGTCGTTTCAAGTTTCATGACGTGGATATTCATAACAGCACGCCGACAATGCTTCCTCTCCGGACTTTCGAAGAATTAAATTAGACTACCGCTGCCGGTCCTTTAAAACGTCTCATTTTTAAACATTTTAATTTGCATATGCCATTTTAAAAAAGGGCTTAGAATCAAGTGGTGGTTTCCGAACCTTATTAATTATGAATTATTTTATAGGTTTTCTGGGATGTGTGGTAAAAAAACTGTTTTATCATTGCGATACCACGTTTGGACTCGTGGTTCAAATACACGACAACATTTTAAACATCTGGTTGTCCGATTTTAGCGAACTGAGAGTTGGGAACAGGGAGATGTTTACTGGCCATATACAAATGTCTGGTCGCAAGGTACTACGAGTGTTTTACGAATGACGAATTTGTGCCATTTTCCTTATACACAACAATACACAAATGGGAGAGAATGATTTTAAATATAATATTCTCATCATTTTATAGTCACGCAGTCAGAATTACGTCGGGCCCATCTACTCCTACCGGGATACAGTTGACGTGGTCAAAGAGAATTGGTGCTTATCGATTCCGGTCAGTTCGATTCCACTGTTTTCACGCCGCCGAACCGGAAATACAATATTTGTGCTTGATATCTTCATAAACGTATAATTTAAAAGCTAATCCTGGTGCTTACAATACTAAGGATAATTAAGGATAGTAAGGATTATTCAATAATGTCAATAATCATTATTGACATTTATGATTGGTTTTATTTATTTGATCTTTCCAAAGGCTTTCGTTGGAAACCCCAACTAGTTGGAAATCATGTAATAAGAAGTTAGAGGAAAAGCCACTCGGCACCAAGGATTTGAAAATGGCTACTGCTATGAGAGAGTTGATTGAGAAGATTCGTGAACAACGTTCCTCGTTGAAAGAAGCGGATCTTTGTGACAAAGGCTTTCTACAATTTCAACAACAATTTGAGCGATGTTTACATTGTTGTAACGCATCTTAAAGTTGAAGAAGTTAGCCAAATTTCCGCGTTTTTTAATTATTACTTGCTGTCTTTCTCATGTTTGTATTTACTTTATTTGCAGTTACTGTTTAAAATGCAATATTTAGACTGAAGTTTAATAAGGGCGAGGCAATATAAATGTTCGTTGTGTAATATTTTCTATTTATCAGGTGGAATTTTAATGAACTAGTAATAGATGATACATTTATCTCTCTGTAATGTTATATCAGAATCCTGATAAATCATATTTTAATGGTTGTTAATGACATTTGTGCTTGTTCTATAATGCGGGCTCATCAACTCGAGAGAAGTAACTTGTTTCTACAGATTTACACGGAATCCATGCAAAAATTTTAAAATACTATCCCCAAATCCATGAAAAATACAATCGTGATCGGGAAATGCAAGCAAAAACACTGTCGCGATGAGGTCAATCAGTCAAAAACATCTAGACACAACATCAGTCAACATCAGCTACAAACTTGACGCATGAGATTTTTCCTTTTTCAAACAGAGAAATAAAACTTTTTCAAACAGTCAATATTATTTTAATGCATTTTTTTAATATAATGGCAAAAAATATATTAATCAAGTATCCCCGATTGTTCATTGCCCATTGGCGATTGAAAATCACATTCAAAATTTTCGACCAAAGAAATGATTTTCTTAGAATTTTCTCAAAAATCCAAATCCGTGAAAATCAGAAGAATTTTTTAGTCACTTTCTTACGGTTCCTTTAACTTATGCTAATCTGACTATAATCTCTAAGGACTGCTTTTAGAATGCGGTCGTTGAACCCATGCACATTAATACGATACAAAATCTGCTCTAAATATACAGGGTGTCTCACAATTATGTGACCACTAGCAACGGGTATCGTCCTTACTAACGAACATTGGACTCAATTCTCATAATTTTTCGCCATTATTTTGGAACTTCATACCGGTCAAACAATGTTCGTTACTAAGGACGATTCCTGTTGCTAGTTGTCACATAATTGTGAGACACCCTGTATATGAATGCAACTGCTTAGAAATGCAAAAAAGACAAAGTTTGAATAGAGACTGAATGTATTTATTGATATAAAATGTGACGAATGCGATGTATAAGCCCCGGGGTACTTTAGCAAAATTTCGCCTAGAAACAAGGCTGAGTATGCACCGCTTTCCAGACATTACAAATTTTGATTAGGTTTTTAGCTGCTCGTCAAGGATCCGTTCTTGGCGTTGTTCTCGTCTTACACTTGCTCCTGGTGATACGTTGCCACGTACAATGCCTTGTCGATTTCCTAAACACAAAGTAGAATTTATTTAAGACCCGGGTTTTATAACCGTTAAGAGGGGGACTTTAAGGGATAGGTGCCTTCGATAGGGAGACTTTAAGAAGGGGCTCGAAAATGTCGTTGCCAGGGGGACTTGGGAAAGGTGTCGTTGCTAGGGTGACTTTAAGGGAAGATTTTCATTGCTAGGGTGACTTTAAGGGAAAGCTGTCGTTGCTAGGGTGACTTTAAGGGGCTCTAATATGTCGTTGCTAGGTGACTTTAAGGGCCTTAAACATCCCGTTGCTAGGGTGACTAAAAGGGACTCTATGCTAAGGGTCTCGATGCTAGGGTGACTTTAAGGGCCTTAGATATCCCGTTGCTAGGGTGACTTATATATATAATTGTTATGGTTACCTTTGGAATGGGTTTGATTTCAGTTCCGAGTTCCTGTTCAATTTTCTGTAGCTCGTATCTGTCGTCGTATGTGATGAGGTTGATAGCGATCCCCAAGTGACCAAACCGACCCGACCGACCAATCCGATGCAAGTACGTCTCGCTCATCTTTGGAAAATCAAAGTTGATCACCACGTTCACCGACTGGATGTCGATACCACGCGTGAACAGGTCTGCAAACACAAAATTAATATCACGTGGCTACGTCAGAAAATTGAAAAAACGGTCAAAAAAATGAAAATCATGAAATTTTCTGAAAAATCCGAAAATCGCAAAATAAAAAAAACATTTTTTTTCATGTCACGTGACTAAAATAACGTATATTCACCTGAGCATACGAGATTCCTGCAATGTCCTTTTCTGAAGTCATGAAAAACCCTGTTTCTATCGGCCTGGTTCATCCTAGCATGAATGTAGTAGCATGCGTATCCCAGGTCCGTGATTTTCTTGGCCAAGAGCTCCACTCGCTGCGTCGTATTGCAGAAAATTATGCTCTGGTTGACGTCCAACTTGGAGAAGAGCGTGTTCAGGCAATGCACCTTCTGACGCTCCTGCACAAACGCGTAGTACTGCGTAACTCCCTTCAGAGTCAGCTCGTCCATCAAGTTTATCTTGTATGGGTCGATACTGTGCTTCTTCTGAAAACGTCAAACAACACTTTTTTTAGACATGGAAACGAAAAAAAATTATAAATCGCGCCAAGTCCCTAAATCTATAGCGACAAGATTCCAATGAGGTTGGATCACTTGCCAATAAAATTTTCTCCTCACTTTTTCTGGGACTTGTTATTTTAGATTATAGATAACATAGGGCAGATAGAGTCCCCCCTTAGCAACTATGAAAACATGCCTCTTCAAAAAATGCCCACGGGTCAACCTTACCGCATTTTGGCAAATCCAAAACGTTAGGAAATTCCCAAGAGATTTTTCTAAATTTTGACACCACCCCCAAATTTTTTGGAGGGGGCATTACAAAGTTATTAATTTTTCAACTGGTCCCAAAGAAAGTGAGGAGAAAAAGTTAAATGATCTAACCTCATAAAGTAAATTGTCGCTAAGGATTTAGGTCCTTGAATCGCGCGACCTTAGCCAGCGTACCGCGACGATATTACGCTCGCGGAAGCCCGCGCAAGTGCGCACTTCCGAACGGCAGGGCGATTCTGGCATTGAATACACCCCTGGGTTAAATCTCCATGGAAACCAAACCCAAAAAATCTAAAAACCCACGCGCTTCTAAATAACTCATGCCCGCGCTTCGTGACGATAGCCCGGTAACGGAAGCCCGCGCAAGCGCGCACTTCCGAACGGCAGATGGCCACGTGATTCTGGCAGTGAATACACTTTTCTTAAATCCCCATGGAAACCAAACCCAAAAAATCTAAAAATCCGCTTGAGCTCAAATAGCTCATGCCCGCGCTTCGCGCGCGCATTCGAATTTTCCGAAAATTTTCGACCAAAAAATCGATTGTCACCAAATTTTCTTAAAAAATCCAAATCCGTGAAAATCTAAAAAAAAAAATTTTGACTCACCATGAAGGACTCTATGGTGATTGGGAAGGTAGCAGAGAAGAGTAGGATCTGTCGCTTGTTAGGCAGGAATGAAATGAGTTTATCGATCATCCTGTTGAAGTCCTGGGACAGCAACTTGTCAGCCTCGTCCAACACCAACATCTTGCACTGCTCCATCTTACACACGTTCTTCTCCATAAGGTCGATTATACGACCTGGCGTCGCGATTATCACGTGCACTACAATTCAAATACGCCATTTGAAATTTACTTTATTCTTACGCCCCTTGAAATATACGCCACTTGAAATATATACCCTTTTGGTAGACGCGAATGATGTCGTCCTTGAGTTCAGTCCCTCCGGTCGTCACCATCACCTTCAGACCCAAATGCTTGGAAATGTCAGTACAGATCTGACTCACTTGCAAAGCTAACTCTCTCGTGGGAACCACTATCAAACCTGGAACAAAAAAATAATCTCCATGACAACCAGGTAAAAATAAAACCCCGCGCGCGCTATGCTGTAAACAGCGCGCTGACTACAGCGCGCGCGGTAAAAAAAAATCGAAAAATCACGCAAAAAATTAATTTTCACCAAATTTTCTAAAAAACCCGAAAATCGCAAAATCAGAAAAAAAAATTTTACTCACCCTGAATGGCATCGAGGTTGACATTGATCCTCGCCAATAGAGGAATCGTATAGGCGCCAGTCTTTCCTGTCCCGTTCTTAGACCTTGCAAGGAGATCCCTTCCACTGAGAGCCATTGGTATGGACGCTTCTTGAATTGGACTTGGATGTTCCCAACCCATCTCAAAGATCCCTATAAGAAGTTCCCTAGTGAGACAGAAATCCTCAAACTCCTTCCCCTGTCGGTCCGTGACGTCACTCGTCCTCACCCTCATGTCCCGTGGGGGCAACTTTGGCTCCTTCACCCTCCGCCTCCAAGGTGTACTTACGCTTACCCCCTTCAACTTCTCGCACAGAAACGCATCCGGTACCGTTCCCATCACTACGCCTTTTATTTTAGATTAATTCTTTTTTTTTAAATCCAAAACTGAGACTGAAATGGAGGAACACCACGTTGTCTTGCTTGCTTTATATGCCTACAGAACTGCCACCTGATGCCTGATTGGTCAAGCACAGATTTGTTCTAGAAGGAATTTCACATATACCAATATCGTTATAATCCTGTTCTTATAAAAACGACAAGCAACCACATGGCGCCCCTGCCCTGTGGTTGATTTTGGAAGCGGGTGATGGCACGGGTTGTTCCCGATATAATATGGTCTGGTTGACACTCTAATGCATTTAGAAGGGAGAGTAAACCATGCGTTGAGATCGGTAGTTTAAATTGGAGCGAAAACCCAAATATATTATAGTCTGGGCAAGAATAGTTGGCACTCATTTTGCAAATTTTAAAATTTTACAGTAACTAAGGAAGAACATAAAAAATATGCAAACGAACCGTTCATAAAGAAGTTTGCAAATTTTCAGTATTAATATTTACCAATTTCGAATATTTTATTTCTATAAAATAGGTATGGTAGGGGGTAGGGAATCAAATTTGAAATCACATCAATTATTCACAAATAAAGTAATCTACGAACGGTCCATAGCGTCTTATTTAAAAACTTGGTAACTAAGCGCGATTAAAATTTAACATGCAAAATGAGTGCCAACTATTCTTGCCCAGACTATAGATAGCTAGCTCTCCAGATTGCCTACTATAGTATAGACATATAAGGTGGGGATAAGAAACCAAGTACGAGAGATTGCCTTCTACCGTTCTACCCTTATCTATTGCTATATCAACAACCAACAAGGCAATCTGGTAGACACTGCGAGTGTCCCTCTTGTGGTGAGGTGAATTTGGAAGTCTACAGACAGACGATCTCATCGTCTAGCAATCTGGCTGGTAAGTCATAAGTAAATTTTCTTCAGTGTCTGTCTTGTAGCATTTGGCATTGTGCATTGTCTTTTGTCTTTACTAAAAGTGCATGTTGAATCGATCATCATATATACTCAGCTCTTTCTCATTTCCAACATAGATCCAATTCCAAAAACCGTACCGTACACCGTAATATTGAATATATAAATATTGTTACTTCATAATTTTGCTACATATTATGCATTACTATATGATCTAGTTAAATTGATTACTAAAAATACTAAATTGACGTCTAAATATGAAATATGATTTCAAAATCGGCCTCGTTTTTGCTACTGATTAGGAAATCCATGGAAAAAATGAACGTCGAAGCGTCAAGTTCCAAGTCCCAGGATTCAAAAGCCTTACAAGATCAAAGATCCACCAGTTTTCATAGTTAATTGGAAGCGTCCACAGTTCAAGAGATTTAAGGTTCCGGCTACTACTTCCCGTTTGGCATTTATTTTACGCCGACCATGAAGGTCTTGGTTGTGGTGTTCAGAAAGAACACCTAACCAATCCAACCCTCCCTGGCCCTCAAACTCCCTTAAAGTTGAACCCTACTAATTACAAATACCGGTTTGTGCCTGATTGCTCGTCTTCGTACTCATTAACTTTTTTCAAGCCTTGAGAAACCTTGCTAATCAAAGTAACGTTACTTTTTTTTAAGGTTTGCGGTTCCAGAGATGATGTCGCTTCCGGATCAAAAGCTCATTTTAAACTCCATGAAGTGTTCCTTCTGTTCGAAGATTTCCATGCCGGATGCATTGCACATTGATGTGTCGGGACGGGCATTTTGTTTGCGCCAGCCAATGCTACAAGTCTATTGACAGCTGCCCTTTAGTTGGAAATAGTACGGAAGACTGGATTTGGAGCCGCGTCTGTGTTGAAACGATCTTGTGGGATGCCGATTACAACAGCACGGCATCAGTCAGTTATTTACGCACTTGTACGAGCATTCCATCTCAACATGTTCTCATTACGGATGTGGGGCAAGGGTCCTTGGCAAGGACTTGTACATGCATCAAATCAATTGCAGATTTACGTAAGTCTCATGCTCTAGAATTAATGAATAACGTTGAAATAGAAATGTTCAGGCTATCCTTTCATGTTCACCATGGTGTTTTTTGAATGAATTGGATTTCAGGAGCAAAATCAAGTGTCAAAATAAAAATGAGTGCGGAATCTCGAGTTTGGATTTTGTCTTGTATCCGATTCATCTGGTCAAGTTTCATGGTGTGAAATTCATAACAGCAAGCCGACAATGCTTCCTCTGGACTTTCTACCTGGAAGAAGGTAATTAGACTACCGCCACCGGTCCTTGAAGCGTATAATTTTTAAACATTGTAATTTGCTTATACCGTTTTAAAAAAAGGGCTTAGAATCAACTGGTGGTTTCTGAACCTTTTTAAATAAGAATTACTTTACAGGTTTGCTGGGATGTGTGGTGAAAAAACTGTTTTACCATTGCGATAAAACGTTTGGACTCGTGGTTCAAATCCACGACAACATTTTAAACATCTGGTTGTCCGATTTTAGCGAACTGACAGTTGGGAACAAGGAGATGTTTACTGGCCATATACAATTGTTTGGTCGCAAGGTACGAATGTTTTACGAATGACGAATTTGTGCATTTTCCTTATACACATAATGGGAGAGAATGATTTTAAATATAATATTCTCATCATTTTATAGTCACGCAGTCAGAATTACGTCGGGCCCATCTATTCCTATCGGGATAGAGTTGACGCGGTCAAAGAGAATTGGTGCTTATCGATTCCGGTCAGTTCGATTCCACTGTTTTCACGCCGCTGAACCGGAAATACAACATTTGTGCTTGATATCTTCATAAACGTATGAATATAATTTTAATGCTAATCCTATATTTGATGCTTACAATACTTAAGTAAACATTGACATTTTATTTATTTGATCTTTCTAAAGGCCCCGTGTCGTTCTGACGCTCCAGCTAATTGGAAATCATGTAATAAGAAGTTAGAGGAAAAGCCACTCGGCACCAAGGATTTGAAAATGGCCACTGCGATGAGAGAGTTGATTGAGAAGCATCGTGAACAACGTTCCTCGTTGAAAGAAGCGGATCTTTGTGACAAAGGCTTTCTACAATTTCAACAACAATTTGAGCGAGGATTTACCTTGTAACGTAACTCATCTTAAAGTTGAAGTAGTTAGAGCTATTGCAGGATTTTTGAATTATTACTTGCTGTCTTTCTCATGTTTGTATTGATTTTACAAAACGATTTATACTATAAGTTTATACTGGTTACGTGTAAACGTAGGGTGCCGGGTTGGGGTATTTAATATTGAATACTGTTTAAAATGCAATATATAGACTGGAATTTAATAAGGGCGAGGCAATATAAATGTGCTGTGTTTAATATTTTATATTTATCAGGTGTAATTTTAATGAACTAGTAATAGATACATTTATGATTATACCCTCTCTGTTATGTTATAGTATCATTATCACAATAAATCATATATTTGAATGGTTGTTTCGTTTGAAGACGGCCGTGATTTAGTAGTATTCGGATCCAGTTTCCCGAGCTATTCTATTTTGATAATATCGCCGACGTTCCTGGACAAGTATGTATGGAAATGTTGGGAAGGCTGGGAATGATTGGAAACGGTAGTGGTGGTTTGCTGAATTGGGTGGAGAAGGTAATAAGGTAATGGTAATGGATTGGGGAGGGGGATGTAGGCCTAGAGGAACAAGATTGATGGATTCTGTTGAGAGATGAATAGATCCCGAGTCAGTCACTCCGACGAAGCCTGAACACGGAATAAATTGTAAGGGCCACAGCTGCAGGAACCACCCCCACCACAACCTTAGCACTTGTACAATATACGCATTGTCTTTATCTCGGATGAGACAGTTGGGGACAGGGAACTGGTGCCTGTAGTACCGTTTTTCAGGTTCTGTCTTTAATTCTAAGCCCGTTTCCATGGCAATAAAACACCCGTTCCTTGGAAACCAAGATGCCCTAACGACGCAAGTTCTGGATGGGATTCAACGGGGGATACCAGATAACCTAACAGACAATTTTAACATAGTACGATAAGCATTTTGGTTATATTTTGTATCTGTACAATACAAAATGAGCATATCGAATCTCCTACAAAACGTTTTTAAATTCTAACAACATGACCTGCTATTTGGTACGCTACCTTCTTTGGGGTTTATAAATAGAACATTATATTTATAGGTTTAAGAACCCACCCCCATCAACTACTGCCCATTCAGCTTTTATTTTGTGTGAGACTTGAGACCAAGCAAGGCTAATATAAAAGCATCGGCTTTGCACCCTGTGTAGTATATCTTTGACATTGTCGAAAGTCGAAGGAATGACTCAATGTCAGAATACAATGACTGCTGGTGTCATTTCATTGAGTCGATAGGCGAATTCTATCCAGAGTCGGTATCTGATAGCTGCTCTTGCCAGCTACTTTGGAGGATCATGGACCAATTGTAATCGGGATTTTTTGTGATGGCTGAAGCTGTAGCTTCTTGAGATCTTGTCTTCTGTTCTATTGTATTCAACAGGGAAGGATAAGAGATACGCTTCATCTTTTTTAAGAGCTCACCGCCCTTCAAATCACTTCCTCTGTCAAGAGAATACGGACTCATTCATGACATCATCATGACGCAAAACATAGTTAGAATGTTAGTAACAATTGGGTGGCTCTTGATCAAGGCCCCCAAATTTTTATGCACTTTCACTAGTTTTTTCTGTAGGTGGAGTGTCTCTCTTTCTCTCTCTCTGTGTTTAAAATTAGACATCAAGTTTAAAGAATGATCCAGAACTAATCTAATTGCTAAACAATCTCCTAAATAAGTTCCAAAGGGAGCTAGTCCAGGGCTTTAGAATACTAAGTACGTAGAAGTAGATCCAATTTAAGGATTAAGATTTCGCATTGCTGTCTTAAAATAAGGAATGAATTGGAGAGTGATATCTAATATCTCAGAAAGGCTTGATTTTTTAGGATATGATCAAGAAGTCTAATACTAACTATAAAAATATAAAAATTAGCTGCTTAATTTTATGTAGACCTTGTCGAAAAACATAAAAAGTTTTTATTCCCAGGGCATCACTATCAAGTATCAAGATATTATATTCATGCTCAAGCATTGTCCAACGCTTCTGAAGAGTCTTATACTCTGAATGTAGGAAGCTGATTTTTTGCACACATACGGAATGTATTTTATTTTAGGATTTCGAAAACGAAAGGGTTTCAATTTGAAGGTAGTCTCAGAGAGGATATTGAAATGGAAAGTAAGAAATGCCTTTTTTTTATTTTTACTTTTCCCTCAACCTCTCAACCTCAACTCAAAGCCAACAAATCCAATTCCAACTTATTCAATCATGTTGTATTAGAGGTGGAATGATAGAATAGTGGTTGCATTATGTAAAGCATTTTTACTTTCACTATGCCTTTCCTATAAATAAAATGCCGTAGATAAAAGAGGTTTGAATTTGTGGTCCTGTACTATTCTATACGAGCAGTCCCGTACTAATAGTCAGGATCTCAGGGTGTTGGAGATGGCTTTTTTTTTACCTTTTATTCAGCTGTAAACATGGAATGTTCCATGAAAATGTGACGATATACCACCATCAAAACAAGTAGGAGGATGTTCGGAAATCCAATGAAAATGAAAATAAATAAATCTGAATGTATTCCTGCTCGAGTCCCAAAATCCGGTGTGTTTAGATGCTTTAGATGAGCAGTTTGTGGATTTGTAAGGCAATGTAAGTTACTTTTCTGTTCGCGTCCGGGTCTGCATTGACTTGCTTGGAGTAAGTGATTTTTTCAACGTTTATTATGCATGCAATGACTGTTTGAATGATGTATCTACTGTCGATTTTACTTGCCATTAATTGTTAATGCCTTCGAAGTTCGAATTGATTTCGACGACCTTAAAATTAAACCGGGTTTTACCCTGTATTTTAATTATAAATTGGACCATGTCTGACTTTGACATTACCAACAGGACAAAGTCGCCTACGAGCGCTCCTTGTTTCGTACTAAAACAAAATTCTTAAAATATTCTATTGTATATTCTACAATAGAAACGAAATCTAAAAAAATGTGTCTGACATAACAAGCGTTTGTGATTTTCAAAAATAAGTTCCCGACATTAAACAAAAATTCACATTTCATAAAAACCTTATCCCGCTTACATTTTCCAGCCAGACCTTCCCAGATCTACAAATCCAGCTTTTTCCTAACTTTAAAGGTATCAATAATATTCGTATTTCAAAAGCCTGAATGACACGATGACACGTCATTCCTAGTCTCTCCAGACTTTCTGTCTCTTTTCTTTATTCGATGAAAGTAGAGCCTGTTTTGTCCCAACCCCAACGTGTCGGCTTTAGAACTCAACCCGTCTTTTGTTGAATAAAGAAACTGTTGTTTTATTATTATTGTGCTCCTGGAGAGAGCCAAGTTAAGTCGAGAGAGATGAGAGCCGAAGAAAGCGAGGTGAAATCTATTCCTATGCAAATCGGGATGTCAAAGTAAATCTACTGTTATTCCACCCTCCGAGAATACCATACACTTAAAAGCATCATAATACACCTATATGTACACACGTAGGCCTTAAGACACAAAATATTTTATAGGAATACACAGAACACAGGACCTTTCCAGACTCCAGGGTATAGAATTCAAAACCAAGCTTCAAATCAAATACATTTACAACAAACTCCAACAATTCTACCTCACATTACTTAAGCACATTTCTGTGAAGAAAAATGTGGAAATGGATATTTTTAAGGAAGTTGGAGTTGGTCCTCTAGAGTTTAAAATCTGTAAAAGCCAAAGTTAAACTCTGGAAATAGTCGAAGAAACAAGAAACTGGAGGAGAAAGGATTTCATTCCCAAGATTTAAGGAGCATCTCAAAATCTGAACGTTTCAACGTTTCAAGAGAGAAATGCTAGTCCATATTATCCGATGCATTTAAGTCAAATGGATTTGCATTAAGAAATGGTTTACGGAAACAGGGAATTGGAATTGACAGAATGAGCCTTTAACTCAAAATCGATTTGTTTAAGAGGCTTTTCAACAAAATAAAATAAAATCCTCATAGCCTCTCCAACGTATAAATATATCTTCGACTTTGCCCTTCTGTTCCCATGTTTTTCTTCTCTTGTTTCCTCTATACATTATTCCTGGGAATATAATTTAATGGCTACAAGCTACAATATATGTGGTAGGCCAAAGGGTTGATCAGGTTAGAAGGGCCTTAGTAGCCTATTCGACCCGAAACCTACAACATATGAACTCTGTATAGATTATATATAGCATCTATATGGTGTAGAACTGATTGCTTTAGCTCTAATTCCGTTATCATTCTTATTCTTATGCATATGAAAGAAACGAATGTACGGATGTATCGTAGATCATGTACTGTTTTGGAGAATTGTTTAAAATGTTCTGTATTGCAATCTAGTAAATTAATGTCAATCCTGAAAATCTCAACTTGCCCCAATCATGGAGTGTGCATATTATATACGCCGTTGAATAACCCTTGATCATTATTTTTCAATACATCAAACATGTGAGTTACAATTTGAAAAATGTTAAACTTTGACATAACCTACTTGAACTGTAGACCTACATGACCCCCACCTAAATTCTACAGGTCCTTACTCAGCGGTTTAAAACAAAATGTCAAAAATTTGTACCGTTATCCAGTGAAGACGGACAAACAGACAGACGATCTAAGATACATAATGAATAGAACCCTTGGAGTTCAATGTCGATTGCGTAGTATATAATATATCATTCTATAAATAGTTGAAGTCGACATAGGAAGGATTCTTTATTTTATAGCCGTGAGAGAGGTCCTGTATCTTTGACATTTTCGATTAAAATGAAGAGATTTAATGGAATCTTCCTTCTTCTATAAATCTCAATTTGTCTTGAGATTTCTTTCAACCCCTCATTATTAAACGGGGATCGTCGTCCCAAGACTTTAGAACGAGTTGAATGTTGGATGTGTGTGAAGATTTGTAGATTTCTTCCGAACATCCAGCTCTCTTCCTCCGTTACATGGAAATAAATAGAGAGGAACTCGATTATATCATTACTGTTCTTGTCTCCAGATTTAAGTCCTGATGAAGGGGTAAAAATAGAAAATGCAGAAGAACACACGGACATTTCTCTGGATTAAAATCTCCAGCTTCTAGTCAAGGGGCATATGGATATAGTTCCTGTGCCGATAAAATACCCATACCTAATTGTCGACAGTCCGGACTTTATCTGGAAACGTATCTTCTGGGATTGTAAAGACTGTTGTAATTTCTAATTGTAAAAGTCCGTAGGGTTCTGGTGGCTGAAGGTGGACTGGAGACAGAGGACTTGTGCAATTCCCGATTTCCAGAAGGAGAATCTGGAAACAAAAGGCCTTTAATCCATCCTTTTATAAATTACTAGCTAATTTGGACATTATCATGGGAATATATTTTATTTCGACCAGATGGTCCCGAATCAATCTCAGCTTTGCCCCTAATCACCCCTTTTCACCGCTCAGTTAGGCCTAGACGCTGATGAAATCTCGGGAGTTTGTGGATGAATTGATGAATATTATATGCCATCGGGATACGTTGTTTTATAAGCTTTCTCTGCCTATTCTTCAAATTCGAGTGATACATGGTAAATATTGTATCATTTATACACTGTGTGTTTATGGATTGGATTTCGCCGGAAATTGAGTTGTCCAGAGGCTAGATCAATTCCGGCCTGGTTTTGCATAACTAGGCCTGTTACAATGGAACTTTCCCGAATGTAATGTGTAACTATTAAAATAACATGAACATTCATAGAGGAGAAAAAGATTGAACTTTAGATCCATCAAAGTTGACATCCATTATGACAAAGGTTAATAATTTTGGGATAATCAAGTACCATCCTAAAATACATATCCCCGGAATAATACGACACGAAGGACTGAAAAATCTTCATGGGGATTTATTTCATGACTTACACTTTTTCGAGTCCAGATCATCCAATTCCTTATCCTCTAATCCATTAAAATCAAATTCCGATGATCACTTCCCAAAGTCCCATCCACAGTCCTTGTCCTATAGAATTTAATTAATTCCTCTCCTCATAATAAAGCAATAGTAAATTATCCGAAAACGGTCGTCGATGATTAGTATTTGATGATGATGATGGGGCTATGACAAGAGGAAATGATTCCAGGATCCCAATATCGACCCCTTTCCATCTCTCTCCTGGAAGGAAGTCAGAGTTGTATTTCTCTCAAGATCTCTCCTCCAGTTCCGTCTCTGAATTAATTTAGGGAAAGAGGGTGGTGATTAAATATTTTGAAAAATTAGGCTTTTAGTCTGATTGTGAGTATTTTAGTAGGAGAGAGAGGTAGACGGAGAAAGGGTACTTGGTTCCTTGAGATGACGGATTTGACTCCTCAGCTGCATCCAGTACAAACAGGGACTCTTTGGCTGGAGTCATTAATTTCGGAAATGACATGGGATTTAAAGCCATTCCCATTCTCTCAACTAAATCACCACCGCCAAAGAGAGGGGGAACGAATTAATCCCCTCTTTTATTCATCTCTCTCTCTCCGGCTCCAGATTTAGGAATAAGTCTCTAGATTTCATTATAATATTATGAAACTATGAAACTGAGCCAAGTGTCAAGACTCTCTCTGGATTCTGGATGGGAGAACAAATCCAGAGACTAATTCCTACATTCAGATAGATTGATTTACAAAAATTAATCTCTTCTGGAAGGTCTAGAATTGGAGAGGACTTTCACTTATTATCTATATTCATAACGATTATTGCAACAAACCCCTTCGACCCTCCTTATACAGATATGATTGTAAGAATACAAGGCTTTTGTCGTATCTGACTTATCTTATCTCGATCTCTTGTCTGCTCAAGAATGGTAGCTTAATAGCTGAATACAGGTTGGAATGCAGCCTTGTAATTATAGACTTTTAATATGAAGATCAGGTAATACTGTCAGGTAATACCGTCAGGTAATACCGTCAGGTAATACACCGTTTTCTGTGGGTTTTGGAAAGCTATTGCTAGTATATTTGCACATTCAGTCATCTTGTCTCGATGCATTCGATATTTGAATGAGTTTATTAAAGGGTGAAACCCTTTAATGTTTTTACTTTGTCTGTCTGTCTGTCTGTCTGTCTGTCTGTCTGTCGGTCTGTCTGTCTGTCTGTCTGTTCGCAGCATAACTCTCGAACGGTTGAATATTTTAAAATTCTTTTTTCGGGAAACCATTCATGACCATCCAGCGGAGGCTGAGTTCGTTTGAGGACCGTGCAGGTCCAAGGTCAAGCTGGTATGGTCAAGGGTCACAGTTTTTTTAAATAGCAACCCTACATATGTACTGTATCGTTGGGATGGTATGATAGAGTGTTGTTCAACGAGGTATATAATTTTACTCTATGGTTGGGATAATGTGAGAATCTTTACGAAAACGACTCTCATGTGACGAGCAACATGTTAAGTGTAATTTTACGTATTTTTCGTGTGGTTTCACCCTTTTATGATGTGCGTTTGTAACGGTTTATTTTTAAAGCGTTAGTGCTTTGGCGATCATAAAAGTATATTTTTAAAAACATCATGCCAGGTTAGATGAAGAGTCATCGGAACTTATAAATAAATACATATACAGTTCGGGTACAACGAGCTTTAAAAATTTACACGAATCCTCGTTAAATATATTGAAATTCCATTAAAGCGATTTAAAATCAGCAAAAGCCACCTAAACCCACAATGGTGAATCCATTAAAATCCAACTACAACCCACTCAATTTTAGCTAATTGAACCTGGAATGTATATTGAAATTACAATATTACTTGTTGAATCAATCAATCAGGCTAATTGCCAATTAGTCCCTAAATGAAGACCGTAGTTAACCTTCAAATAACAAATCGGAGACGCTTGGAGATATATTATCATTTGAGAATATGTAATTTCCAGACCTTTCAGAATAGAAGTATTAAGACATCTCCAAGTAATTGTGGAAATAAATAAATCGCAGTCGGTCTTGGTAGAGAGGAGGAATTTGAAATCGGATTTCAGTCACATAATTATATTTTGCAAAATCCGAGGTAATCAATAAAGTGAGAGGAAGATTGGATTTCTGCTTTGAGACGGATCGGAATTTTTGTAGGATTTCGAAGCTGTTGAAGTTTTTGTAATGCATTCTAGAGTCCTGTGTGCCTGGTGATGTTGAGTTTGCATTATTTTAAGCCTCTCTGTCTGCTTCATTTCATTTCGTGTTAGGCACAGTCACTTTTCTCTGAAAACAGTAAGTGAAGCATGACAGTTTTTGGGGTTTTTAACGAGAAAGGAGACAGGAAGTGAGTACAAGTGTGACAGGAATGGTGCAAATAATGCATCCGACCAATCACTTTTTTATGCTCATTCTAGCTCTAACTACTTCCTCCACTACAAACAGCTCTAAAAGTTAATGAAAATCCCCTTCGATATGGCAACTAACGACATGACATCATGGAGGAACTATACATATTATGCCACAGATAATCCTTTCCAAGAATCTTAAGTAATGTTTAAAATGTTTAAAATTTGAACTAGAACGAAATACGAGAGGTTTCTAGTTTCTAGGAACAGTTCCCACTCCCTCAACTGAGCTGACAAGACAAGTTTCGCAGGATAATAAGGGAATTGGCAGGAAACTTTTTTGGTCCAATCTACCCTACCAGAGTCTTATGAAGGATATAAATTAAAAAACTGTTGTAATTGATGTTATCCATGTTAAAAAAATTCATTAACATTAGACATGGAAATAAAAACACCTGTATTGATAAACAAAAAATCAAGAAAGAAGTTACAAAATAATAGAACATCATAATAGGATCCAAAACGAATGCATATTACACAACATCACACATTACACATTCAACATTATGCATTATACAACATCACACATTATACATTACAATTATGCATTACAAAACATCACAAATTACACATTCAACATTCAACATTACACATTCAACATTAGTTTTCCGTTCTCCTTGGTTCCTGCTGCCTGGATGAAATTTAAATTGGGAGGACAGTAATTAGTTCAACAATCTCGATTTTTCCCAAACCTCGATAAAGTGTTAATTAGTAACTATTGGCTAATTTGCACTTTTGAAACCAACTAATTCATAATTACAAATTAATGTGATATGGGAAATCTTGAAGAAGTAAACAAATCCCAACCCCAACTCTTTGTTCCCTCTTTTTACATTTGATTTCAATTTTTAATCCCACCTCCCATCTCACACACCTACCAAATTAGCCAATGCCAGCTTCAATATTCTTTCCTGGATCTGTGTGGCTGTGCAAATATGCCATCAGCTCATTTCTGCTCAAATATAGGCGGATGCAGGGCTAATTAGGTCCAGATAAGCTCCAGATAAGCTGAAACTGTGCTGATGAATGCAAAACTCTGATGCTGCAGATCTCAGGGATGAATTCAAGTAGAGGAAGCGGATCGGAAGTTGGCGGAAGTGCTTAGATTTCGTTGTTCAAATTGTACTATGTTTCGATGAAGAGTGTTGGAAAGGCTACTCTTCCGTCCCGACGCTTCAAACGTTATACACAATGCTCCGTTGAATTTCGGGCCAATTTTTGGAAAGGCTCGCCTTCGGGTGGGCCAACAAACCTAATCAAAAATTAACTCCTCTCCAAAACAAGCCTCCCAAGTCTGGACAGTAGTAGCTTGTCCAGAATTTTAATTGGGGAATACAGGCTCTACTTTAAACCACTACTGCAGTCTACACTAGAAAGAAAGCAGAAATTGGAGTTCATGCTCTAGATTTTAGCTCGAAAATATGAGATGATTTATACCTGTTTTTAATTACTTTATGCTATGGGATTTACGTCCGAATTGATGACAATTAAAACCGAGATGGGAATCCAATGAGATGAAGATTAAAGCTGAAATATGACTGCGACTTTTGACTTTTTTAGCTGGAGACAAATCAAAGATTATTTCTTGGGCTCAAATGACCAAGTTTTTACTTCTTTAGAATTATCAATTCTGTACCCTTTGATTTCACGTTTTTTTTCTATCTGCTGATGTTCTAGCTATACCTTTATACTGGGTTGGTTTATCGAAAAACTGAAATAGTCAAACATTTAAAAAAAAACAGGAACTGGTCTAGGCTAACCGTTTTCCATTATCATACTGAACATCATCAAAATCATGAACTGAATTATCGATATTTTAATGTATATACATATTAAATATGCATTCTTCAACGAACTTATAAAGTAAAATAAAACTTATAAGTCCCCTCTAGAATAACACCCGCTAAACAGATCCTGGTAATTTGTTTGCGGTTGTTTATGTTTGGTATTTTGTGATTGTGATCTACCTCTACAATATAATGCGATTAAATGAAGTCAATAGTCGTTCACCTCTAAACAAAAACATATCTAGATTCTGGAGTTTAGAATATTCACAACTTTTATTAGGCTGCTATTTTGGACTTTCCGTTTTAATAAAATCCCATAAAAAATAAAATCCCTAGAGACTCTCAAATCAGACTCCAGATAATGTCATTCCGTAAATTCTCAACCCATGAATATCCAGCTTTTTAAAACCACGTTCTAAACCCCGAATATTCATATTATGCATATTATTATTATTATTGAGTCGGAAATGTTCTTAAAGAGGATCTCTGAATCTGCATGCACATTTAAAAAATTAAAACCCCTCATAACCATTACCACTCCCACGGTCGAGTTGAGAGGAACTGGAGTTTAAGAATAGGATTTAGAGGGTGTCGGTTAAAAAATGAGTCCCTTTCACCGTCTTCAACTCTCGCTCTCAAAATCGGATTATTTAGATTACACGTTCCTTGGGATAGAAGCAGAGAAGCATAACATAAACGAGACTAAAAACAAGTAAAAACTGCAACGAGGGATCATAAATTGCACTTTTTCTGCCACAAAAAGCAGAAAGGGTAAAGGAGTTTCACATTACATTACTATACGATTATTATTATTATTTTATCTTCCACCACTGCATTTATTTACGCTTCCAGCTTCTCTAGCTTTTTTCTTAAAACTGGAGCATTTTTTGGCATTTTAAATCTTTTGGTTTCGGTTGTGGCAGAAAAAGTGAGTGAAAATAAATTAGATCTGCTTTTTCCGTCCCTCTCCATGTGTGGTATCTTGTAGGGGCAATTATTTAAATTGACCGTGGATATTTTATTTCCGTGTACATTCATAAAATGCAATGTAACTGCACCGTGTGATAGGACACAGCTACCGAGCGTTTCCACAACTCTTCTTTGACTTCAAACTGACGTTTGTCGTATATCAAGTAGAAGCATAATATAGAAATTTAACTTTGAAGAGCAAAGTTGCATGTATGTAAGAAACAGGGATTTTCGAATATGATTCAAAATCCAGCAGCAGCTGAAATGTAATGGTTAGCATCTTGAAGGAATATAATGTCGGCCTCTTAAGTTATACAATCTCGTGTCAAGTTGAGGATTTACACTAATAATCATAATAGTAAACGTAAATATAAAAATCAACCCTCTAAAAACAAGCCCTCGGCTGTAGTTTGACGGGGATAGGGATATTTGGGGTTTCGATTGGGCAATTTAGAGCCCCAGCTATTTCATTTTATTTCTCAAAGGTTGAGACATTTTCGGAAATGTCGGATTGGTTTCTCCGGATTTGAGCATTTTCTGATCTAATAAACCCTTACAAACCAATGTCAAGAAGGGGTGCAACCGAAACGACACATTTTTCATTTACAAGTCGTTCCTGGCACGTGATGGTGGTCGTTTGGATTAGGAATATTTTAGAATCATGGGGTGTGTTATGATAAATTCCTATATTCTACAGGGTGTGAGGTGTGACCAACTATTCCAACAACTTTAACCGTTCTTAAGAGCTTAAATTAACGGCAGACGGACAGACAGACAGTTCTCATAAATGGGTTTCATCCCTTAATAATACTTATTCTTCACCCGAAACCCTTCACCATTCAACAATGACTTACCGCTTATTTGCGGTTTCCGAAATTGCATTTTTTCCTCTGCACTTTAAAAAATGGGCCTTGTTACGGGAAATGAAGACGTATATTTCGGAGGTTGTTAAAGCTATGTTAATAAGGAGAGGAAGTCTTTTGCTTCTAGATGTTGGGCTCCGTAACCCATTGACATTTTCAGTAACACCCCAACACCTCTATCCATTTCTTACAAATGGCAAGCACTTCTATTCCTCTTCGGCTCAAACGGAAACGTATCAATTTGAATATTTGTATGCACCCTCTGCCACCGCAATTTGTATAAGTACGTCTGGGTTCTCAAAACTTATAACAGTTAAAGCCTTTTGTCAAAGCGGAGTTCTTTTCAATGAATAGTCCCGCATTTTTAAGATAGTAATTATCAGGATTTTTCGAGTTATCATCTCCTTTAGTTACATTTTTCTTAAACGTTAAAAAATGGCAAATAAATTGAAATGAAGGTTTGTCTGCCTGCAGTCGGTTATTTCGGGGCTTCAACTCTTTAAAACTCTTCAAACATATGGGGATTTATTTCGGTTAGATTTGGGCAAAGGTTTAAGTTCCCAATTCAAGATTTATAGTACTTTTGAATCCTCACCACCAACCACTATCGCAAAACTTTAACTCTCAAGGGTCTGAAAAATGTACTTGAATTGGTTCTTGAACAAGTCATTGAAAGTTGGAAACAGAAACCGGTCACAATATATCAACTTGTCAAGTCAAGCAGACTTAGAAAAATGTATAGTTTTTTCAGGCTTATAAACAAAGAGCGGAATTGTGTTATGGTTGGAGTTGTAAAATACAGAACTATCAGCCTAAATAAGTATATATTTTTTTATTATCGAAAAGGCATTACAGTTTTACTTATAGTAATTACAGAATTACACCATGGCAATTGTATATATTAACCTATAAAACCTCTATAAGATTTCACTCTAAAACGAAGTTGCCTCGTTCCAATTCACGATTCCAAAGGTGTTGTTGGACAAGACAGGAGAGACGAGGAGATGTTAAAACGTTAAAAGTAAATCCATGCATAATTTGTAGACCGTGAATGACTTGTAGATAACATGAAATGAAACCAATAAATCCTCAGTTTCCAACTCCATACAACTTCCACAGACGAGAAAAAACATTTCGACATCAAGACCGACAAACAACCAACAACCAACATGATATCGTCTATACTTTACCTTTCGTACTTTTTTCCCAATTCCCCAAAACACGGTTTTTTACACCATTTATTTATAAAAATCGAAACCAGTAGTTGGTCCTTGTGTGTGTAGAACATCCACACGTATAGAAAATGTGTCGGATGTTTCACCTCGATCCCTGGACATAGTCAGTAGTAAGTAAGTGGTACTTATAAACTTATTAACAATCCCTTTGTTCGTCCTTGATGTAGATTGAACACTGCATGAGGCGAATTCTCAAGTCCAATCCAATAAGAAGATTGGTAATGAGATAAGACGGCTTATAGAGGTTACCAATTTAATTTCCGTTGTTCAGCCGTCTTCGGTAATCTAAATCCTTGATGTGCTTCTCGTCCCATTCATCCCTCATCTCCAGTTCTCCTAGTATGTTAATAAACCGATGTACAGGGTGTAACCAAGTGTTGAAAACATCATAAATAAACTAAATCTCAATTTCCCCAAAAAGCCCTTTGAGCTTTTGAATCGATTTGTTTCATTTCACGTAGATATCTCATAAAGTCATAATTCTCATCCATTCATCCCTCTTCAATCTTTCAAAGATTGAATTCTTTCAGGATCAAAAGTTCGGTTCGGACGCACGTTCTTTGTTCTTTCTTTCAGAGTAAAAATTCGTCGAATAAAAAATCAACCACTTCAACGGTTGAAGTGGTTGGAGTAGGTTGAAGTTCAACCTATGTCCGGTTGACTAATTGTAAGTGGCATACGTTTTGTGGGGATGCGCTTAATTGCGTCCTGCAGGGTCCTAATAGTTTACGCAATTATGCAAAGCTATCTAACTATCTACATGTATTGATGTATGGCATTGGGTAGACTGTCTTCATAACTTGAATTCAACAACAAAACGATGTTATTCGGCATTCGGGCGTCTATTTCTACGGTGTATATGAATATGGTGTTTCAGGTGTGTCATGTCTGTGGATATTATTATGTATCGTAGATACATAATGCGAATGGTCTGGTGTCCGTCCGTCCGTCCGTCCGTCCGTCTGTCTGTCCGTCCGTAAACACGATAACTCGAGAACGGCTTAACTTTTTGAAATTTTTCTTTCGGATATTTATATAAGACATCCAAGCGGAGGTCAAGTTCGTTTGGGGGCCCTTAAGGTTAAAGGTCAAGGAGGGAAAGGTCAAAGGTCAACATTTTTTCAAATAGCAACCCCCCATGTGTGATACATCGATGGAAAGCTATGATCAAGGGCTATTCAATGGTGTATATGATTTGGGGGTGGGGTCACCCCCTGACGGGTGGGGAGGGGCCAAAGAGGTCAAATTACAAACATATATATGTGTGATACGTCATTCGAAAGCTACGATCAAGGGCTTTCGAATGACGTATGTAATTTTGCTCTATGACTGGGGCAATTTGAGATTTTCGATATTTCATGCATTTTTAATATTTTAAAACACAGTTTTCACTGTGAACATGTTTCGAGGTGTATGAAACGTTATAAAAACGTTATATCTACGATACATCAGTACATTCGTTGGACGGTTTATTATGTATCGTAGATACATAATGCGAATGGCTCGGTGTCTGTCTGTCTGTCTGTCCGTAAACACGATAACTCGAGAACGGCTTAACTTTTTGAAATTTTTCTTTCGGATATCTATTTAAGACATTCAAACGGACGTCAAGTTCGTTTGGGGGCTCTGTAGATCAAAGGTCAAGGGGGCGAAAGGTCAAGGGTCAAATTTTTTTCAAATAGTAACCCCCTATGTGTGATACATGGATGGAAAGGTATTATCAAGGGCTATTCAATGGTGTATATGATTTGTGGGTGGGACCACTCTCTGACCGGTTGGGAGCAGACTTGGAGGTTTTTCAAAGTCCTCACCTCTTTAGTCCTCAGTCCTCACGGCAGACTTTCTGCACCTCACCTCTTTAGTCCTCAGTCCTCTCTGAGAACACCCTGAACCTCACCTCTTTAGTAGTCCTCAGTCCTCTCTGACGACTCTCAGGTCCTCGCCTCTTTTGGCCTCACTACTCACGAGTTTACGAGAAGCCGAGGACCAAAGAGTACCGATTTTGGTCCTCTTCAAAATGGCGAAAGAGGACTTAAGAGGGAACATTTTCATAGGTTTACCAAAGTTTTTAACTTTTTTTGGTACCATAATTTTCTTCATTTCAAGCTGATTCAAGTGGTATATGTCAAAATTAAATTCCTATTATAAAAATCAATCTTATATATGTATCTATCGGAACAACAGATTTAAAGAAAAAGTAGATATTTTTAAATAAAGTAAAGCCCATTTTATTTAAAACTAACTTCATTTAATTGATTTAAAGTACTAATTAAATATTATATGTTTGCCGAGACAGAAGACTATAGCTAGAATGTCATTAATATTAATTGAAACCGGCATGATTTTTGTCAAAATACAAACTACAATTTATGATAGCAAACGTAGAAAGAATTGTCAGTGAAAATTCCCATCTTTTCTCCTTTTTGCACTTACTCAACTCAATCCTTCCACTTCCGCCCGTACCTTGAAAACAAGGATAATTTCTCTCGCGCGCTCATTTTCTCTCCGATTTTCTCGGCTTTTTTGAAAGCGTTGAGCATTTTGGCATATACCATTGGAATCAGGTTGAAATGAAGAAAATTATGGTACCAAAAAAAGTTAAAAACTTTGGTAAACCTATGAAAATGTTCCCTCTTTAGAGGACTTCCCTCCAAGTCTGGTTGGGAGGGGTCAAAGAGGTCGAATTACAAACATATATGTGTGAAACGTCATTCGAAAGCTATGATCAAGTACTTTCGAATGACGTATGTAATTTTGCTCTATGACTGGGGCAATTTGATATTTTGTGTGTTTTAAACATTTCAAAACACAGTTTTCACTGTGAACATGTTTCTATGCGTATGAAACGTTATAAAAACTTCACATCTACGATACATCAGTACATTCGTTGGACGGTTTATTATGTATCGTAGATACATAATGCGAATGGTCTGGTGTCCGTCCGTCCGTCCGTCCGTCCGTCCGTCCGTCTGTCCGTCCGTAAACACGATATCTCGAGAACGGCTTAACTTTTTGGAATTTTTCTTTCGGATATCTATATAGGACCTCCAAGCGGAGGTCAAGTTCGTTTGGGGGCCCTGCAGGTCAAAGGTCAAGGGGGAAAAGGTCAAGGGTCAACATTTTATCAAATAGCAACCCCCCATGTGTGATACATCGATGGAAAGCTATGATCAAGGGCTATTCAATGGTGCATATGATTTGGGGGTCAAGTCACCCCCTGACGGGTGGGGAGGGGTCAAAGAGGTCAAATTACAAACATATACGTGTGATACGTCATTCGAAAGCTATGATCAAGGGCCTTTGAATGGCGTATATGATTTGGGGGTGGGGTCACCCCCTGACCGGTGGGGAGGGGTCAAAGAGGTCAAATTACAAACATATATGTGTGAAACGTCATTCGAAAGCTATGATCAAGTACTTTCGAATGACTTATGTAATTTTGCTCTATGACTGGGGCAATTTGATATTTTCGATATTTCATGCATTTTGAATATTTTAAAACACAGTTTTCACTGTGAATATGTTTCGATGTGTATGAAACGGTATAAAAACGTTATATCTACGATACATTAGTACATTCGTTGGACGGTTTATTATATCACCTTTCCTATAATCGGGAACTTATTCCGGAGTAGTTGCCTTTTTAAAGACGAGAAGGGGTGTTTTTTGCTTGACGTCTTTACTGTAATTTCGATTTCAAAACTTGAGTATAATTAGAGAGGTAGGGTTGTTATTAAAATGTTGTGAGTGCTCTCTGGTGAGTCATAATATGATAGTAGAGCACGTCTGAAAGCATGGATTCCTCCCGCTCAGTCGGCCACCAGAAATACCAGCAGAATACCTTTAGTTGGACTTGAAGGGAGGGAAAGAAAGGGCTGACCACAAAACAAGAGGAGAACTATCCATTCCTCCTTATCTTATCTCTTCCTCTTTAGTCTCAATAGTCTCAAACTTCATCAAGGAAGAGGCTTTCCACTAAATATCTTTAATTTTGCTTTAATTTTTTTGCCCTTCGACATTTTGGATTCGAAACGGTTCGAGAAGGTAAGCTCACAATGCACAATACAAACATTAGCAAAGGAAAGGGAATGATGAAGAGAGTGGATATTTGGACATTTGGAGTTGGAGAGTATTGTTTTTAGGTATTAGGTTTGATTCACAGGTTTGAGTTGCATTACATTTGCATCTTGCATGCAGGAAAGATGACCACCATAAGACGGTCCGCGATGCCCATCAGGGTGCATCAAATATGGGACGCTATTGGACATTCCTCTGCCGCTCATGTCATGCACTTCGAAAAACTTGTCAGTGTGGTGACGAGTATGTACAAGGTTCCTCGTGGTAAAGATAAATACGTTTTAACTGTAACTTGTTGACATTATGTATTTTAAATTAATTCATTGGCAGTTAAAGTTTAGTTTTAATCTTCAATAATTATTTATTTAACTTTTCTGCAGACGAGCTAAACCACGAGTTAATTTATGCCATAAGGGATAAATTAGTTGTTACTGAAGTTGTTGAGACACAGCGTCGAGAGGAGACTGAAATCTACAAATTACCCAACCACAAAACGATTGAGCGAGGGGATCACGATTGGTACTGTTTTCAATGTCATTTGGGTGGATCAGTTGTCAAGTGTGAAGATTGTCCTAGAGTATTTCATTTGGAATGCCTTCCTGAAGATCGCAAACCCGACAAGGACCTTTTTGTGTGCCCTCCATGCCACGTAGGTTTATTTGCTCATTAACGTTTAGTTTAAGCTTCTGTTACGGAATTTGTTTCTTTAAAAAGTAATTTGATATTGGCAAGGGCTTAAAAGTTATAAGATTTATCTAACAATAGATGTTTATGTATTTTAGATAATATCCACCAAACCAAGTGCTGAAAGAGTGGGACTGAAACAAAAACCCTTGAATCAACTAATTGAGTACATCTGTGAGCGGTCCAAAACTTGGTCTGCGTCGTTTTTGGAAACCGCTAATGGAAAAACGTGGGCTGAAGCGACTCAGCGAACTGAAAAAGATGCTTGGAGATACGCAGCCATGGTTTTCTTACCTATAGATCTGAGTAGTATGTCTGAAAAGGCATCGTCTGGAAAGTAATATTTAACTGCTTATTTGTTAGCTCATTGTTGTTATGAAAAAATCTTATTTTATATTCGTGAATCTTTATAGGTACGTATCCCTTGAGGAATTCCAAGTGGATTGCGAAACTTTGGTACACGCTATAGGTGTGTATTTTGGAGTTGACATGCTAAAAGGAAGTCAACTTGGTGTAGCTTTCATTCGTGAAGCAATGCATGACATTCAGGTCTGTATTTATTACAGCTATTCCGGTTCTGTGCGTTTTGCGAAAAGAAAAATATACTAACAATGAATGGTTTTATATTTAGGAAATAAAATTGTGTCATGAGTGCTTTCGGCGATCAAATGAGAAGAATCATGAGTGGTGGTTCTGTTTACCTTGCACTCCTCAACACGAAGTTGTCTGGGCTAAGCAGACTGGATATCCATATTGGCCCGCAAAAGTAGGATTTATCTGTTTGTATCTGCATAGGGTACACTTATGTTGCTATACGAGCGTTAAACATTCATCGTCATCTTATGTTCTGTTCTACAGGTAATGAAGAAAGAGGGAAATAAGTATGACGTTCGCTATTTTGGTGGAAATTATGAGCGTGGTATCATTGACGCTAAAAATATCCAGCCAATTGAAACGGCAATTACTCAGCTTAAAATTCGCCGAACTGCTGCATGGAATGATGCTTATGATGAACTTCAAAAGTTTCAAGAAATTGGTCTGAATCCAGAACTCGTTAGCACCTTACCAGCACGAGGGAAAGCTGGAAGTGCGAGTACTTCTGCAAAGAAAGGTTGGCTTATGGAATTGGGATTATTTTCTTAATTTGAGGAAGTTAGCTATAACTGGCAGTCCTGTACGTTTATCAGGAAGAGCCATCATCGGAATGGTAAAGTTTAGAAAACGACCTGCAGCTGGCAAACCGGAATGCATTGACTTAACTCATGAGGATGAAAACGACGAAGATGAGGACATGGGTTCTGAATTCGATATTGAAGATGAAGATGAACTTGAAGAATTACCACGACAAGAGGATGACGATCTTCCTGAACTTATCGAAGTTGAACCTGTCTCCAAGAAAATGTAAGCGAATGTGAAATGTTCTAATTTTGTATTTATTTTTAAATCCATTGTCCGATTTTACCATCCTTTGAGTACTATAAGACTATAGTATAATAATAATTTTTTTTATTCTTTATAGACTTGCTGAAGAACGAAGAAAAATGGGGAACGACCACTTTAAAAAGGGAGAGTATATTCAAGCGTTGGGAATGTATACTAAAGCAATTGGTAGGTCTCTGTACATCAAATTGCCAGCATAAAACTCACAAAATAATTTTGTAACTCAAATAAATCGTTTCCTTTTTAGAGCTTGTATCATCCGAAGCGTCATACTATGGTAATCGAGCTGCCTGTTACATGATGTTGAAGAAGCATCAAGAAGCTTTCTTAGATACAAAAATATCTCTTCAGTTGGATCAAAACTATGATAAGGTGCATATCGATTTTATTGTTACATCTTATAAAATTTGTGGAAACTGCAACCGCTTCTAAAAATCATTTGTCATTACCGATTGTTTGATTCATTTAAAATGTCAATATTATAGGGTTACCTTCGTCTCGTTCGAACTACTTTGGCTTTAGGTGATGCGATCGCATGTCAAAATGCAATTACGAATGTGGAACAGAAGGGTGGTCTCAGATTAGATTTAACTGAAGAGAAAAGAAAACTGACTCAGCTGCAACAATTTTTAGGAGAAATGGAGTCTTCCAGATTGAAAAAAGATTTCCGTAAGATAGTCTACCTTTGTGAAAGAGCACTTGACATTGCCGTTGGGGATACAAAACTCAAAATTGCCAAGGCGGACGCACTTACCCAACTCAACAGATTTGTTGAAGCTGGAGAAGTTTGCACGTGAGTATTTTCAAATATGCAAACGAATTGCTTGATTTTCCTAAACAATTGCACAAACTTAACTTCCAATTATCGCATATTCGTTGTATTACTATTTTTTAATAATTGTGTTCTACAGGGAAGTTCTGCAAGCCGATTGCCATTGTGTTGAAGCAATTTGTATTCGGGCTGTTTGCTTGTATCAGGCTGATAACCTTGATAAGTGTATTCAGATTTTGAAACAGGGATTGACTTTTGCCCCGGATAATAGTCGCTGCCTGTCTCTTTACCGAGTAAGTTATACGTGGTTGTGACATAGTAAGGACAATAAAATAAAATTAAGGTTAATAAAAGTAATTTTCCATTTGATAGAAAATTAAACAAATCAAAGATCAACGAGAGTGTGCCGATGTATTGTACAAATCTGGCAAGTACGTTGAGGCTAAAGCACTCTACTTGGAGTGTACCCAAACAGTTAAGAACGAGGACTTCAAAAATGTAAGTTAAGTCTATGTCTATTGTACCATAGTAGGTTATCATTTACAAAAATTACAAATCCGTTTCATCAGTTGTGGTTCCGTTCTGTTTTCTATTTCAAGGTTTGTATAGAGTCCAAATTGGCATTCAACTTAGCGTTAATTTTACAAAAACAAGGAGAGCCGGAAGAGTCTTTACGACATTGCAACAGAGCGATTGAGTTAAATCCTTCTTACATCAAGGCATTCATGCATCGAGCTAACGTTCACAATTCTAAGGAAATGTTTGAGGAAGCTGTTCGTGACTTCGAGGTAATGATTCAGCTGACTTGGTACACACTTCTTGCCTACTTCTGTTTTAAATACTATAATCACATTTGATCGAATCATTTAGTCCGCTTTGAAACTGGATCCAACCAAGAGAGAACTAAAAAGTGAGATTCAAAACGCCAAAGCAGCAGCAAAACGAGCTAAGAGGAAAGACTACTACAAGATTCTCCATGTTGATAAAAACGCGTCGGATGATGATATACGAAAAGCCTATAAGAAGCGTGCTTTAATGCATCATCCAGGTATATTTCGTACTATGTTTCACAATGACATTATAAAATGTTTTACCATTACCATGTTCTAACGAATATACTACCATGTTTAGATCGCCACGCTAGAGCAGCCGAAGACATTCAGAAAGAACAAGAGAAACAATTCAAGGACGTAGGAGAGGCATATGAAGTTTTATCAGATCCAAAGAAACGTATACGTTACGACCAGGGACATGACCTTAATGACAATGCCGGTGGTGTCTCGGACCCTTATGAAGCAAATCAGATTTTCGATATATACTCCATGTTCAGCGGAGGGGTCCCAATACCCGGAGGTGGGGCGCGTTATCATCAGTTCAATGGTGGTAGATTTGGTGGATGTGTGCCAAATAATACCACCGTTGATTATTCCAAATAAGTATACAATGGCATAAATATATCATCCAGAACAGCTTGGTACACTTGCTCACAACTTTAGCCTTTTTGTCTGTATCGGCTAATCGTGAATTATTCCGTAACTAAAATCAATCGTCGAGTATTTAAGGCAATGATAAAAATTATCTTGTCTTACCTCGAGATAAATTCATTAAACGTAAATGAGTACGCACTACTCAGTAGTTTAACAATTTGTTGTTTGCCTGCAAAACGCATTTATCTTTTTTTCTAAACATGCAAACTTGGCATATTACAATAGTTGTATCTTGCATCATATTCAACTTTACGTTAAATTAGAATTGACTACACTGCCTAGTCGGATTGCAGGACAGTTGTAAAGTTGTAATTATTGTATTAAAATGTAACTGCTCTGTTTTTTAAGTGCAATTGATTAGTAGATTTTGGTAGAACTAAATTTGAAAGATGAAATTTCAATAATTACAGCTTGTAACGTAACGTAAACAAAATGCATTTATGCATAAAAGTGAACAAACAAACCCAATAAAAATATCTTTTTCAATATCACTATTCACTATTTTTATTTCGACCCATGTACTTTGATTTTTGTATTTACTTCATCATATTCAACAATTGAACGATGTCAGGGTCTTTGGCATTACAAAGGTCGTCAAAAAGAGGTCCAACTGTCCATAAGAGCTCTAAGTTTGTCATAAAAATCTCTCTCTTTTTGTACAAAAACGTGGAGAATAATATTGCCTAAATCTAATGCTACCCATCCTTGTTGGATGTCTTCTGATATTATCTTCGGAATCACATCGGTTGTCTTGAGATTTTTCATTTTATAGCGCTTCCGATCATAAGTTGCTAATGCCATAAGATGTCTGTGGTTCCTAAAAATATAAAGTAACATTAGTAAATAGTTATTGTAAACCGAAAACTAATTATTGAATCTACTATAAGGTCGGTTCATCCAATGCAATTGCTTTCTTTGTGAATATTGGTACTATTTTATGAGTGTATTTTTTTATTACTTCGCAGTCACAATAATCATGTAATCCGCATAATCAACTTTCTTTGGTAACGTTATTGCAACAATTTCGATACCATTTTCTTCCCGCAATATGTCTACTATAGTTCTGTCAAATCAAACACACCCGTTTTACCACCTTCAAAGAAACAAAAACGAATTCATATTAAAACGAGAACCGTTGGATAGTACAACATGATATGGATATATCTAATAATGTTCATAGTGAAATAGAAGTATTTATGCATACGTTCCAGGAATTCTTCAGGAGGTTCGTACACTAATTTTTCAGGATCCGGCAAAGGGTTCCAAATCTCCTCAATCACATCCTGAATAATTCGTTGTTGATTTTCGAAGGGAACATATTCTTGTGATACGGACTGCCTAAGACTTGATTTTGTCTTCGGCTTTGGAGATAATTCTTCTGCCCTTGCTTCGTTTATTTTAGCTTCTTCTTGTTCAAGTTCTTCTAGCACTTTGAGTTCTTCTTCCGTCAAGTCATCGTGTATTAATTTAGAATCATTACTGACCAATCCTTGGCATAAAAATGACTGATATGATGCAGACGAATCAAACGGTGCGTCACGGCGAGTAATGTATATTTCTGGACGATCAGCCATAGTCTTTCTATTGTGTTTGTGTGTCTTATTTCGACGAATATATACAACAGTGGGGTGAAGTTGACGAGGAGCTACTGAATCGTAACATCGTCTCTGACTTAATAAGGACGTTACTTTTAGTTTTAAGTGTATTGGTTAATTGCCTCGACCTTAGTGCAAAATTTGAAAGTGGAAGTTCACTTAACAGTAGTACCGCCGATGGTCTGGCGGACAAGAATCAAGTGCCGAAGTGCTACATTTGTGGCAGGGTCCCCTTAAACAGCCAATGTGCTACATTTGTAGATTTTCTGTTCGGGGTGAAAGAAAATAACTCAAACTCCAAAAACACACCCGTGATTACCAAAATAAGTCCCCATTAGCAAATTCTCTAAAAAAAATCTTAATGCACCTTATGGTAGTTCATCCCGAGTCCTCGAAATCTTAAAATTTTTCTAAAATCCAAACTCTCGCAATAGAAATCCCTAAAGGAGGTGTGGTTTGTGAAATGTCCCTAAAAATTTCTGAAAATCCCTACTCGTTATAAGTAGCGAAATCCAATGTCCCTAAAAAATTTTTCTGAAAATTCCTACTCGTCATGGGTAGCGAAATCTAATGTTATTAAAATTTTCCTGAAAATCTCTACTCGTCATAAGCAGCAAAATCCAATGTCCCTAAAAATTTCTGAAAATCCCTACTCGTCATGGGTAGCGAAATCTAATGTTATTAAAATTTTCCTGAAAATCTCTACTCGTCATAAGCAGCAAAATCCAATGTCCCTAAAAAATTTCTGAAAATCCCTACTCGTCATAAGTAGCGAAATCCAATGTCCCTAAAAAATTTCTGAAAATCCCTACTCGTCATAAGTAGCGAAATCCAATGTCCCTAAAAAATTTCTGAAAATCCCTACTCGTCATAAGTAGCGAAATCCAATGTCCCTAAAAAATTTCTGAAAATCCCTACTCGTCATAAGTAGCGAAATCCAATGTCCCTAAAAAATTTCTGAAAATCCCTACTCGTCATGGGTAGCGAAATCCAATGTCCCTAAAAAAATTTCTGAAAATCCCTACTCGTCATGGGTAGCGAAATCTAATGTTCCTAAAAAATTTCCCTAAATACCTAAAATTCTTTGAAAATCCCTAAAAATCTTTGAAAACCCTAGAATGCTTTGAAAATCCCCAAAATGCTTTGGAAATCCCTAAAATTGTTGAAAATACCTAAAAATCTGCTTGAAAATCCCTAAAATTCTTTGAAAATCCCCAAAATACTTTGGAAATCTTTGAAAAGCTTAGTAGCCACGGAGAAAAAATTTAGGGCGGATCGTAGGGATTTTTAGGTAGGATCATAGGAATTTTTCTTAATTTTTAGGGATTTTTGGAATTTATTTTAGGGAGATTCAGTTTCGCTACCCATGACGAGTAGGGATTTTTTTAAAGGGCACATGCTGAGCGAAATATTTTTTTTTTTTAAAGTTTAGGCATTTTAGTTACGAGAACAAAAGAAAGACATAAATTATAGATGATGTATTGTGAATAGTATATAATGACAATGACGGTACTAACGGCGTTAAACTAATGATTCATTGATGCAAGTCTTTAAATACCTAAACCATTAACAAAATGTTCCTAAAATAAGCCTGTGAACATCTCTAATTGTTCAAATATTGACCTTAAAAATACCGAACGGTCATAAAAACCGAAATATTATATCTCTGGTGGTCCTAGATAGCAAAAACAATTAAAAAAAACTTCGAAAATCCCTCAAAACTTCAAAAATCCCTACTTGTCATGGGTAGCGATACCCAAGGTCCCTAATTTTTTTAAGCCCCTAAAAACTTTAAAAAATCCCTACGATCCTATGCATAGGTCCCTACTCGTCATGGGTAGCAAAACTCAACTTGAAAATCCCTACTCGCCATGGGTAGCAAAATCCAGTGTCCCTAAAAAAAATTTCAAAAATCAGAAAGAAAAAATCCCTAAAAAATTTTGAAAATCCCTACTCGTCATGGGTAGCGAAATCCAGTGTCCCTAAAAAGTTTTGAAAATCCCTACTCGCCATGGGTAGCAAAATCCAGTGTCCCTAAATTTTTTTCAAAAATCCCTAAAGAATTTTGAAAATCCCTACTTTCCATGGGTAGCAAAATCCAGTGTCCCTACAATTTTTTAAAGAATTTTGAAAATCCCTACTCGCCATGGGTTGCGAAATCCAGTGTCCCTAAAAAATTTCCGAAAATCCCTAAAAAGTTTTGAAAATCCCTACTCGTCATGGGTAGCGAAACCTAATGTCCGTAAAAGGGGGTGTGGTTTTTATTCGAAAAATCCCTACGAGCTGTGATCGCGGTCTCGCGCATAAATCAAGTGCCTGGTCATTTTAAAAAAATCATGAACTAAAAAAATCATTAAAATTGACTTTTTCAAAAATTAATAAAACATTGATTTGTGGTCCGATTTTCGAAATCTTTCGAGTTTTGCAATGCTAAAGAGTTGTTCTTTATAGAAATCTAAAGATTTGAATTTTAAAAAATATTTTAAGTCTTTTTTTATTTTTGAAAAAAATTGAACCCCAGGAACGTTGAAGAAAAGAACGTTTTTTTTATCGATTTTTTTACAAAATATCACTACGCAGATATTTCTTGCAGTTTTGTGGTTCATATTAGTTGTGAGTTCGACCGTAAAAAAAATCAGGCGATTCGGGCTCTGACCTTTGGGTGATGTCCTTTTTAAGTTCCCAAAATAGGTCCTTATTTTCTAACTACTAGACCCACAAACAAGTCTTCGTAAATAAATCTAAAAACAGTTCTGCGAATAAAGTCGCATAAATACATTTCAAATTAATTTTCCGAAATAATTCCCTATACATAGTTCAAAAACTCAATTCCCGAAATAAACCTAATCATAAAATTAATTCCCCGACACTATAAGCCCCCTATGAAAATCGATTCCAAAAATAAGTCCCCCTTGAAACACAGTTCCTAAAATAAGTCCTCCGTGAAAATCATTTCCCAAAATAAGTCCCTTTACAAAATCAATTCCCAACATGAGCCCCTTTTGAAAATCAATTCTCGAAATAAGACCAATTTGAAAATCATTTCCCAAAACAATTCCTATTTGAAAATCAATTCCCGAAATAAGTTCAATTTGAAAATCAATTCAAAAGATAAGTCCCCTTACAAAATCATTTCCTGAAATAAGTCAATTTACAAAACTAATTCCCGAAACAAGTCCCCACCCGCACCCCAGCCTTGTAGTCTCGCTGCTTGTGGTGTAGTTGGTTTATTTCCTTTCACCCTGTACGTCTACATTTGTAGCACATTGGCTGTAGCATGCTACAATTGTAGACCATTGGCGGTATATGGGAGTTTTTTTCTCAAAAAGTCGTTATTTTTTAATGTTTTTGGATGAACTCTGAATTATCCCGATAGGCCTATTAGCTCTAAGACCTTGAGACCTTTTGGATAAGCTAGCCAGATAGTTGGTCGAGGCATACCTGGAGTTTCAGAACGCTGCAATGAACCGTTTTTGAAATACGAATTTTGAAACAGGCAAATTTTACAAATGTAGCACTTCGGCTGTACTACGATTAAAACGCGGAAAACTGATTGTCGATACATGTTTTCCTGATGCGGAGTAGACTATCTAGATAGAAAAATTAAAATTGCTTTATAAACAATTCTACATTCCATTTCATATATAATGATTAATGAACAGTATATAATTGAATTCGAAGTTGTGGAACTATCTTAATGATTTTACCGACCAAAATCTCAAACTGTCTCAAAGTGAAGATTTAAATTACCAACGAGATGCGCTTTTCACTTTTTAACCCGGAAAGAAAGCTTTGAAAGAGATCCTAAGCTCGCTACGGCTACACACACACACTATATTATATATACCGATGACACGTTGTGGTTGTGGTCCAATTATTGTCTAATCCACAATCGTCCCAGTAGTGATATACGTGATTCAAGTCAAGTCGTGAAAGAAAACCAAGAAATAAAACCAAACTTTGCCAAAGAACTCCGATAATCTTGTCACGTAAGAAGTAGTTACGAATCGTGCAACACTATTTAGCCTTTTTTAAGCTTTATGATTCTCATGTATTTAAAAATTTAAGAATTCAAAAAAATATAAAAGTTATTCCAGAATAACTTTTGTGCAAGGATATCGGGATACGATAGGAAAGTAGGATGAAAGATTTCTACTTCCTAATATACTAATAAACTTCTAACAAGTATTTTCTTAATTAATTGCTAATTGTCTTTTTTTAAATTACATATAGCAAATGATAAGTACTTGGGACAAGGAATATCACTAGCCACTCCGTTTGCGGTTTCAACATCAAATCAATCAAAAAGTCAGAATATTAGGCCCCCCAAAAAAATATCCTCAAGTGTGAAGTGCGAAGGTTTGTCGAGGCTGAATCTACGCCTGTCAGATCAAATGTGAAGTCCTTGGCTCCAACTGAACCACCTAAGGTTTGTATTGTACTTCCTTACCTTACATACTCAATTCCGTTTTTTTTTCGTTGCCAATTATATTATTGGTACAACTATATAATAAATCTACATACAAACTAGATGCATCATCGTACCAATTGGCGGTTAACAACTATTATAGTTCATTACTTATTTTCATTAACTTATTATTACAGCCATTACTCTTACCACATAACCCATCCCCACGCACGCTTCAATAATCCAGCCGCAGCAACATATGGAAAGAAACTGGAAGAAGCGAATACGAGAGAAAGACTAGTTACCACCATGGCCAAAAAAAGTCCTGATAAACGTGGCAATTCTGTTTATAAAATTGTCAACGCTTCGGGAATTTTACCTGTTTCGCAACCAATGTCAAGCGCAGACCAGAACAGTGGAGAATCATCTAGTGTCGCTCGAATTAATCCTGAAATGGTTCAAATAAAATCAGCAACTCCAACCGGATTCGTTCTTAGAGGAGTTCATCCACCTACAAAAGAAAATTCTGAACAGTTCACCTCATATGCAGCTCAGAAAGCCAAAGCTGATTCGAAAATCAAGCTTCGAATGAGTTTGGCTCAGGCCCATATCGCTGAAAAAGCTCAAAATCCAACTAGGAAAACAGTTGCAGGGGTGGAATACCTCGGATGCCGTACCTGTGGAAAGACTTTTCCATCCGGTTGTGATGTCATGTCGTATCGAAATCACATGATGGTAAAGCATTCAATTGAAGTCGATGATGCAAGTATTGAGTCATCAAAAATCAAAATCCATGCTTGGTACAAATGCCGGAAGTGTTATGGAATGATAGTAAATAACAAAGAGGACCATCACATGGCATGTCTCCCAAATGTCCCATTTGATGACGCATTCGATAAAATAAAAGTGGCTCCAAATACTGTGAAACCTTTGTTATGTGGAATTTGCAACAAATCATACGACTCGATTAGTCTACGACAACATTTGGATTTCATCGATACTTTGGAGGCAAAGTATTACTCGATCCGCACTTTCGGTGTGGAATGTGTCTCCGAATGTTCGAAGATTCGATTCCGTTAACAATTCATTGCTCTAGTTGTCGCACTTGTTGTCGTTTTGGGGAAAATGAGATATGGAGTTTAAATGATTCTCATGTGAAATAGAACATCAATGACGTATATACGGGATCACTCACATTGACACCAGGGTGCCAAAGACGAGCTTTTTTGGGGAAAATGAGAAATGGGTTTTAAATGATTCGCATGTGAAATAGAACATCATTGACGTACACGGGACCCCTACCACTAACACCAGGGTGCCAAACACGAGTTTTCTGGGGAAAATGAGAAATGGGTTTTAAATGATTCGCATGTGAAATAGAACATCATTGACGTATACGGGACCCCTACCACTAACACCAGGGTACCAAACACGGGCTTTTTGGGGGAAATGAGAATGGGTTTTAAATGATTTCCATGTGAAATATAACATGATTGACGCATACGGGATAACTTCCACTGACACCAGGGTACAAAACCTGGTGTTTTAAACACTTGGTTACACCCGTCACAACGGTTTAATAATTTTATAAACGTTAATTTCAAGTTGTACACGTTAACTTCAAGTTGTAAACGTCAACTTGAAGTTGTACACGTTAAATTCAAGTTGTACACGTTAAATTCAAGTTGTACACGTCAAATTCAAGTTGCACACGGTAACTTTGCGTTGTACACGTGAACATGAATTTTGTACACGTACGTTAGCTTCACGTTGTTGAACCGTAATCAGCAAATGTAGCGCTGAAATTTTCATGTGTGGCGAACCCCGGGGTGAATGGGTGTGGTCCCATATCTGCACAAGATTGCACGATACGTGGCCACATCAGAGCGTTGGAATCTCAATTTCCCCCGGGGTGCGCCCTGGGGTGAGTGGGGATGGTCCCGTATAAGCCCACAACATTAGCCGGTCCGTGGAATATATTATGAGTGATGCTGCTCCTACCCATCCCTAGGCCATCCCTCATATATGGGTCCATGGCTTTATATGCAGAACGTTGATGGTTAACATGGTGGTGGTGGTTCTTCAACATTGGGGTAGATTAGCAAAATTCAGGGGGTGTGGCCGATTTGGTTCAAAAACGAACTGAACGTGCGTTGGGACTCAAAAAACAAACTTTCGAAGGAAAAAAATTAAAATGTTTATCCGTTCGAGAGTTAGAGCATAAACGGACGGACAGACGGACTGACAGTCTTCCCAGTGCCGTAAGAGGTTTCACCTCTTAATAATATTTATAAATGCAAGAATGAAGAAAAGCGAATAGTAGAAGGGAGGGACAGGTTAGAGTTACTGAAACCGCGACAGTAATTCCTGCGCGATTAAAAACACCATGGGATTCTGTTAGTCTATAGGTCTGTATTCTACCGTCTTTATGAATTTCAATCAATATATACATAAACCGTAAAAATTTGTAAGTAGATTTTAATTATTTTAATTTGAATTGAGATTTTGTATACTTTAAATTAAGCATAAAACGCCTTAAGGAACCAAACTATTTAAAATTTAAATACTGGTGAAGATTAGTTTTCCGTCATTTTTTTTCATTTTGTTGTGTCGTCTTTCAGACCATTTTATATCTTTGGAGCTTTGTCATGTCGATTCCCGGCGTTTTGCCGCCCGGACATTTCCCACCCGTCATTTTCATGATGGCTACTTCCCACCCGGACAGTTCCCTTCCGGACATTTCCCACCCAAAGCGGACACTTCCCACCCTCGAAAAGACTACCAGAATTCTCTACTTTGTGAATGATCCTTTAATTTCCTATGTCAAGACCGTAGTAATTTCCTATGTCAAGACCGTAGTAACTTCCCTATGTCAAGACCGTACTAATTTCCCCATGTCAAGACCGTACTAATTTCCCTATGTCAAGACCGTAGTAATTTCCCCATGTCAAGACCGTACTAATTTCCCTATGTCAAGACCGTAGTAATTTCCCTATGTCAAGACCGTACTAATTTCCCCATGTCAAGACCGTACTAATTTCTCTGTCAAGACCGTACTAATTTCCCTATGTCAACCTAACCTAACCTAACCTAACCTAACCTAACTTAACCTAACCAATAGGACTTTTACTACGGTCTTAGGAATTTTAGTACGGTCTTCACATAGGACGTTTAGTACAGGCATGGCATTGTAATTTCTAGGATGATGTTAACTAAGATAACAAGGGTCATTCATATATGCGTATTTTATTAGCTTAGGGTGGGAACTGTCCGGGGGGGAAATGTCCGGGTGCCAAAGTAGGGTGGGAACTGTCCGCTTTTTTGTGTGGGAAATGTCCGGGTGGGAAGTGTCCGCTTTGGACGGGAAGTGTCCGGGTGGCAAATGTCCAGGGCGGCAAAACGCCGGACACGGTCATGTCATGATCATGCCATCATGCCATGATCAGCAGGCTTCACAGCATCTTGCTCTATAGATATAAGATCTCTTACAGAGAAACTGAAAGACAAACTAAAGAGAGTACAGATATTATATTGTACAATGTAATGCTCTCCTTTGTAATCGATTCTAAACTACAAATGATAAGTTAACATGTAAATACAGCACATTTAAAACTAAAGTATTGGGACTTTTACATGTAAATACGGCAATACACAAACACACGGCACATTTATCAATTACCAAACATTTAGACTTTCAAGGCAGTTATAAACTAACAATTTCTTATTTGATTATTATTGATAGTTCACTAGATTATGTGGATGTACAAATTAAAAATTATTTATTTTAATTTTCACAAACTCGCGACATGAAGAGGCATAATGCATACAATTAATTAGACTGGGAATATCAGTTTTAAAGAGCTAGCTAGCTTATGTGAGCATAAAAATGTCAAGCATTGTGACTTCCCACAACGATATATTAATTATAGTTGACTAGAACTTTGATATCGTTGAAAATCGGCTCTGAAAAATAAGCAGAGTTTGAGTTTGCTATTATAGTATCCATATCTATATTGCCAGCATTTTTCGATTATATAAACATTCAATAGTTTCTAAAAAAAATCGAAGCAAATAAAAAAACTCCTAATTAAAAATTAACCCCAACTATATTCTAAAAAAAACGGACCGACTGATAACCGATATATTCTGATCTGATGCGGATTGGGTTTCAATTCGAAATGTTTGGAATGGAAGCTAGGACACTAGGACCTACGACCAATGTAACGGGAAGACAATGGACACTCTCCTCCTGCCTTTCATACCCGGGGAACAACTATGGAACAACATCCGGGCCATACTTTACCTCGTGGGTCTCATCTGGTTCTTTGAGGGTGTGGCAATCGTCTCGGATATCTTCATGTCCTCGATCAAGAGGATTATCTGGCAAACCAGTCGGGTAAGTTCATACTCCTTGCATTTACACATAGCTAAACCGTAATTAAATTTGACTAATCAGTTGAATTGGGAATTATGAATAGGTGAAATGTACGGTCCGCGAGGGAAATCAAAATATTGAAGTGGAAGTGGACGTGACAGTATGGAATCCCACGGTGGCAAACTTGACCCTCATGGCCCTCGGCTCTTCTGCACCGGAAATACTCCTCTCCGTAATCGAGATCTGTGGAAACGATTTCAAATCGGGCAGGCTTGGGCCAGGAACTATCGTCGGTTTGTCTAATTTCCGATGTTTTTATTTACTTAATGAACCATTAGGTCGTGTCTTTAGAAATTCGAAACTGAATACTAATCCGTTGATTATGTTTATATATAGGCTCCGCTGCTTTCAATCTCCTCTTCATTACCGCAGTCTGCATCGTCTGTGTACCGCGTGGCGAAACCCGGAGTATCGATGTCTATATAGTGAGATTTGTCGAAATTCGATACAAAACTTGTCGACATTGTTAAATTAAAACTAACCCAGGGATATCTTTTGGTTCTCTAGGTTTTCGTAATCACGAGCTGTTTCAGCATCTTTGCGTACCTCTGGATGTTGATAGTTCTTGACATCATTACACCGGGCGAAATTGAAATCTGGGAAGCCGGTAAGTTTTCGACCCTAAATATCCATTATAAGTCGTCTGATCGTCTGGGGAGTTATTAAGGGGGGTTATTTATATAGTAAATGTTATTTTTTACAGTTGTCACTCTCTGCTGTTTTCCCCTAATGGTTTACATCTCTTGGTGGGCAGATAATCGGTTCTGTCTAAAGGGCCGTAAGCCACGGAAGTCTCTGTTGGATCAAGCTGAAGAAGTCCGCAAATTGCGGTTTGGGACCCCACAGACTATGATGGACGGTGGTGGAGAACCTGAGGACGGTTAGTTAGCAATGGGGATAATTGCCCCCGAAATAATCTCCTGGGGACTTATTTCGATGTAATGATTTAATTGTTAACAATATATTGCAGGGTCTTTTGGTGCTGCTGAGGAGTATATAACTTCTACGTGAATGGACAACTGAATCACACAGCCGTTGTAGAATACTACTTACAAATCCATCCTAGCGGTTGCGGACATCAGTAACGAGGAAGCGGCGCAACTTCTGGCTACAAAGTACGGGCTTTACTAACAATTCAATAATTGACTTATCGACATATCGATCAGTTTAATGCTCTGTGGTATAAGAAATTCCCGTTCATGTTCATAGAGACTTTAACAAGGCAGTTATAAACTAACAATTTTTTATTTGATGGTTATTTTTTTTTTTATAAATGTCCATTCAATTCAGTTGAATTATGTTTGAAAAATGCAAATCCAAGTATCAATCGTGTTTTTTTTAAGGAATTTTAAGACTAGCATTAGTAGCATTAAAATGTAGGATTAAAAAATTTACAGGTACATTAATTGTATATGTACACTTATCTTAAAACTTCTAAGAACCTAAATAAACTTTGTCTATATTTGCTTGGGATTTTGTGAACAACGAAACATGGATTTTCACTATGATGTTTATAAACTTCAACACGTATGTATGACATATTAATATTATAGGTTAAATTCCTGTATTTATCAACGCCGACCGCCAACGGTGAACACAGGTGAGATTCGCAGATTGTCAATCGCTGAAAAATACGGAAACAATAGAAACATTCGTATAATTTCATCGCTCGAAGTGAAATGGTGAAAAGCAACTCTTAATGGCATATAATCTTTTGTACATTGCGAAAAAATGTCGCAACTCGCAACCAACCACCAACAAATCCTTATTACCTTTTGCTTGTGGTGGCGCTCGATTAATATTGATCTTAAAAGCTATAAAAAATGCAAAAATTTCCCGGAAAGCTAAAGCAAAAATGCTTGTACAAGCGCATGGAAAGTCATTACTTCAAACTTACAATGCAACATTTGTTCATGTTTAACTCCGATCCAATCGTGAGTGATGTCAAAAAATCAGAAATAAAATTAGATTTTCAAAAATGAAAATGTTTTTTTACAATGCTGCCTAACGGGTGAGATAATGAGATGTGGAGTGTGGAGAAATGGTGGTCTCCATCTGCGATCTGCCCTCCTCCGAGAAACACTCGTTCGCGCAGAGGCCTCGAAGCGGAGGTTAAAAAGGAGTGGAGCGCCCCATACCACCACCACTCCTCATTCCCTACAAATTCCCCTCATTTTCTACACTATTTTAAAACTATTTTAAAAAACCATTTTAATTTTTGAAAATCTAATTTCATTCCTGATTTTTTGACATCACTCAAGATTGGATCGGAGTTAACCATGAACAAATGTTGCGTTTTTATTGCTAGCCAGCGCGGAGCGCTACCGGCGCGAAGTCTTTCATAGCTTCAAAATAACAAGTAGCGCTGTGTGAACAAACTAAAAATAAGAAAATACCGGATCCATTTTTCATATCGCTATCGCATATATTGATGTGAACGCTTGAATCATCACGAGTCACGAAAATAAGTCACATTGTTCCAGTTAAAGACAATAAATTCCGGTTTAGAATAGAATAGAATCCGACGGGCGGTTTATCTTGGACGATAATAATTACCAATTCAGATCCAGTCCTATTTTTACCATTATCAGTTACAAAATTACCCATACCACATACCTAAATAAAAAACAATTCAAAATTACCCATACCACATACCTAAAAACATAATTAACGTCATTATAAAAAAGGGAAGCTTTCAAAATTAAATTGGTGACATGAGCAACAACGGATTTTAGGCATTTTAAAGGATCGAGGTGCAAGGCATAGCTAGGCAGGCTATGCAGGACTCAGGACGCATTATTTTATGCATTTAGAATATTTAGATTTAACTGACAATGAGTTGACGCTGGTTGTACGTTGTGGTTGAGATTGCGAAAGCGACACGACAGGTCACCTGTAAAATGTGAGCTGTGTAACTATAACTAACTAAAAAATTACAACGCATACATAGACATCTTAATTAACATCATACCTTTATGGAAGTTAGGGAAGCAAGCTTTCAAAGATAAATTGATGACAGGCAACATGACAATAAGACTGAATCACTGTGAATTGACATGCATGAGCATAATAATCTTCGGATTTTAGGCATTTTTGATGAAAAGCAGCGAGATTATATGCATTTATTTCATAGAGTTTAAACTACTGATGGAATTCGTGTGCATGTTCATCTTAATTAAATTTTGTTATTATATTAGGTTGTAGCGTATTGTGGATATGGATTCAGGATTTGAGGATTAATTAGGTTTTTTTTTTTTTTGGGGGGGTTTGATTTGTTATCGATTATAATTTTTCCTGTTTTTTATTTATAGTCTTGATAGAACATAACAACAAATAATAACATCATGTTGGTGCTGGATGAACTTATTGAACCTGGAATTGCACATGGTGACGTTGACGGTCTACTTAAACATGCAGAGGACGTATTTGGATTGGGTAAGGAAAACTTTGAAATAAATCATAAATATCAATACGAAATATGCCATGTGTTGTTGTTGTTGGTCTAATAATCGTGGTCTTCAGTCTTGGCGTCTCAGTAAGTATTGCATACAGGCACGAGCGAGGCACGGTGCGACTGTCCCGTGTGGTAGAATGTAATTGTCGGTTGGAGTAAGGGAAAGGGGACCATTTCTTCAGAGTCCTTTTGCCTTTGTTGCCACCACGACAGGACTTAGAAAAATAAATGTGTTGCCACCTTGTATCTTATTATCTTGTAGCCACCAAATGTTGCCACCGTATATCTTGTAGCCACCCACCAAGGGTCACATTCATGCATAGATGGGCAATTGAGTTCGGCTAAATTGTAATGACAACATATTTATTTTTTCGAAATCCGATGGTGGCAACAATGGTGGCAGGTGTGTACTGATGATAGAAGCGTACACTTGTATACTAAATGCTAATTATTTTATGTGTTAATAGTACTGACCGAAGATGACTTGGAACTCGATATACCTAATAACTATGAGACGGAGGGTTTAAATACTAATATATGTGACTTCGAAGATGTATTGTCAAGAGTGCAAAAAACTATAACGCAACAACATAGTAGCAGAATTCTTGGTACGTGCATATACTGACTGATACTGTACATCCTGAATTGAAATTATATTTTTAAATTAAACAAAACCACAAGAATACATAATCGTATTTACTTAAACAGCTGGAAAAGAGTCCCTTAAGAGTATCAATCAAAAATTGAAAGCCGACCTAAAGGATAATGATATGGGTAAGTCATTAATATTTAAACTTTTTTTGCTATAAATCTAGCGAATTTGTCAAAACAAATTAAAATTCCATGAATCAAATATAAGCATTGAACTCAAAAGTAACGTAGGTACTATTTCAATTATATAGTAATAACAGACACCGATTTGAATGAAATACTGGAGCCTAGTAGTTACTCTGCTCCTTACATCATCAATATCCCTGAAGTTCTGTCCAAAATTAGAGCAGATCAGGAGAAAGCGGGGCTTAATTTGAATCGGAATCGACAACAACAATTTCAGAATGACACATCGACAGATGCACAGTCTACGGAAGAGGTGGCTTTTGAAATTGACGATGACGAAGAACCAGATATTCGCACACCAAAGTGAGCTAAACGTAATTACCTATTTTTATTTTAATACTAGGCCACCTTAGTCTTATGACTTGTCATATGGCTGTATGCCTAGTCTGCGATAAGCAACAGTCAGTAATCAATAACTTCAAACAAAGTACAAAATAAACGTTAGCGAAGTTAAGATATCTCGCTCACGATTCAAGGTTACTACTAAGCGTTGGATTAGCTCCTGTGACCTTGCCAAGTCATACGAGTCTAATTTTTTTAATTTTCAAATAGCCAAAGCCAAAAGTCCTACTCCTAACCGAGTAATATAGTATTCACTATTCGACCCAAACCCCCATGAATTCAAAACTTAGTAAACAATCTGCTGTACCATGATCTGTATGACAACTGCTAACAGTGCTAACCCATATGTAATACCCATATTCCCTAACCCCCGCTACCCCTCTGGGGTAAAAAAAAACAAAAACACCGCTACCCCCCTAGACTCACTGCCTTTAGAACTCACTCTGTCCTTTATACATATATCATCACTATCCTATAACGCATGTTGCAAGAGAGTTCTCGACAAAATAAAATTCGTAAAACAAGTAAAACTCTGCCTTTCTGACCGTCATAAAGGTTATTATAAGTAAAAATATAAAAAATTCAACATTCCCAAAGAATTTCTTGATAAATGGCTGTGAATAGATATACAACACGATAGTTTGACATTTCCGAGCGTTGTGAAGGTCAAGGGGATCACAATTTCGAAATTTCAAGATAGCCAAGGTCAAAGATTTTCTCGAAGCCGAAGGATGACCATGTAAATGACCATGAGTGATTACAAACGTGCCATTTTGAATCTGCTCAGGTTAGCCCAGGTCACAGGTCACGACATTTCAAAAGGTCATTATCCTACACAGGTTCCGGACGTTTTTGGGAACTTTTGATTTGATTTAAAAGTTTAAGATTAAGATTACTATCATCCTAATTCTTCTTGACTTTACTTGACCTCCGCCAAGGACCATCAATTAGTGCTTGACTCTGACTCTCCTGACCCTTTAATCGCTGACACATGCCTGACCTTGACCTGGCACATGTGTCATCTCTCATCTAGTGATATAAGCCAAAGCCAAAAAATATATAGGTTTTCCGGTTTTCGTTTCATAAAGGCTGGGCGCGGGACCGGAAGTCGCCCCATCTTTGGCATCTAACGCGCTTCCAGCGGACCGATGCTTATACTATCTTTATTAATTTACTATCGGACCGATCCTTAATACGATCTTTATTAATCCACTATTGGGAAATCATAAATGGCCTAATTGATCCACAATCCCCTATTCTTTGACCTTCATGCGCAAACCACTATACCCCTGTACGTAACGTAATTCTCCATAATCACAAAACAACCCACTTCTACAACGGCTATACCACCATTCACTAACAATACATATCAATTGTCTCATGATGATTCTGATCATTTTGACCGTTATTGAAGTCAGGAATCAAAATAAACCGATCTTTCACACGACCAATTAACAAAATGTTCATTGTTTTCGTAATTAGTCAAGTCAAGTTAGTTAGCCGACAACCTCGGACTTCGGAGGTTGGAAAGTCGACTAACAAGAGAACATTTTCAGATGTAAAATCCCGATAATTTTGTTAGCCTGTCTCATTCGAAAGAGGAAGCAAAATAATGAAACTTTAATAATGGAACTATCGTTTTAACATAGTAAAGTCGGTGGGAAGATCAAGGACCTTGCGCTTGAGGTTAAAAATTAGCATTTACGAGAAGGGAAGAAAGATGGGAAAGTCGACTTTTCCCATTTCCACCTCTTTTCCCTGGAAAGTCGCTACCGAGATAGGAAGTTAACATTGGAGGAACCCTCAAATTAGTACTACACTAAACCAGCCTTTTCACAAAATTTAAAGGGGGATTTAACATTGGGAATCCCGAAATAGCGCCCGCTTCTTTACCTTCATTCGGATTTTACTATGTTAAAACGACTTTATTCACCGATATAGTTCCAATGTTAAAGTTTCATTTTTGCTTTCTCTTTCGAATGAGGCAGGTTAAAAAATATCGGTATTTTACATCTGAAAATGTTCCCTTGTAAGTCCTCAACGTAGAGGCACATCACTCACAAACCTTGTATACTTTTATTAGAATAGATTATAAATTTAATTATCAAATTATTGATCTAAACTTAAACTTTAAACTAATACAATGAATTTTGTCAACTATTTATACTTGCACGTCTATACATTGAAACTAACCACTGGGTTTGTTAAATAATTAACAAGTTTTGCGGAAACAAGGTTCTCCCTATATCCGCGGTATAACAAACTATGCCCCTAATAATCAGTCAAGTTTTCGTGATATTCCTGGAAGAAGTCAAATACATGCATTTTCTTTATGGATCAATCTTACAAGGGATGTTTTTCGGGGTGTAATAAGGGAATTGCTTGAAACTTTTACGGTGAAATCTACAAGTCTTATGGACAATAAAAATCGAAAAATTAGATGCTTAATTTGACGTTGACCATGTTTTAAAACTTACCAAATACAAAAAATCATTTAAATTGACTTTTTAAAATGCTCATAAAACAGTTAATATTGTTCCGATTTCCAAAATTTTTCGAGTTTTGGAATGCCAAAGAGTTGTTCCTCAAGGAAATATAAAGATTTGAATTTTCAAAAAAAAATTGAAAAAGCAAAAAAAATTATTCAGTATCCCCAAGCTTAAAAAATTTGAAAATTCCAAGAAAAAATAGATTTTTTTAAAAAATTCAAATCGTTTTATTTTCTGCAAATTCAGCTCTTTCGCATTCAAAAACTCGCAAAATTTTGAAAATCGGACCAATATTCGCTGTTTTATGAGCATTTTAAAAAGTCAATTTAAATGATTTTTTGTATTAGGTAATTTTTAAAACATGGTCAACGTCAAATTAAGCACCTAATTTTTCGATTTTTATTGTCCATAAGACTTGTAGATTTCACCGTAAAAGTTTCAAGCAATTTCCTTATTACACCCCTAAAAACTTCCCTTGTTAGTATTGACTTTGACTCAGTCCAATATGCAATGGCAATACTGGCAATAGTTCAATATGCTCCTTTTACTATTATTATTATTATTATTATTACCGAGTGTCGCCCACTGCACGTGTGCTTAGTGGTCATTATGACACAAGGACGTAATATAAAAATATTTGTTATTAATGTAATTATTATTATAAATATATAAAATTATAATTAAGGTTTGTCTCTTAAAATATTAAAGTCATAAAATATTAAAGTCAGACTAGCTGACCTATTTAAGATACTAGACAACAATAGTAGGCTGATTATAATAGAATTTTTTAAACTAATAAGTTGTCTTTTCACAGAAGGCACAGAGGAAGTTTGGTGCCTGGGAGAATTTAATCCAAGTAAAAGGCCCAGTCAGTCATCTAGAGGGAAAATACCCTGTGAGACCATTTGCTTAGACGACTCAGACACCGAAGAAGTTCAGGAAATTAAATCAAGTGTTTCGTTACATCCAATAAATATGGATGTCGATTACGTTGGAGTTAGTAAGGCTGGAGGCGATATTCTCGGTAATAATGTTCATATGAAGACTGAAGATGAAGACGCTACACCAACTGGCAGTCCTATACGTTTATCAGGACGAAGCGCTGACAGTGATGAGCCAGAAATTATCGGAATGGGAAAGTCTAGAAAACGACCTGCAGCTGGCGAACCGGAATGCATTGACTTAACTCATGAGGATGAAAACGACGAAGATGAGGACATGGGTTCTGAATTCGATATTGAAGATGAAGATGAACTTGAAGAATTACCACGACAAGAGGATGACGATGTTCTTGAACTTATCGAAGTTGAACCTGTCTCCAAGAAAATGTAAGCGAATGTGAAATGTTCTAATTTTGTATTTATTTTTAAATCCATTGTCCGATTTTACCATCCTCTGAGTATTATAATACTATAGTATAATAATAATTTTTTTTTGTTCTTTATAGACTTGCTGAAGAACGAAGAAAAAGGTGTCCGGCCATCTCGCCCCGGCAATCTCGCCCCCGACCAATTTCGCCCCTGGACAATTCGCCCCCGTGAAATTTCGCCCCCGACCATTCTCGCCCCCGGCATTTTAATTTATGAAGTAATAACACTATACTAGGGTTTCGACATAAGTTAGGATATATATATTTGCAGATTTGCGGATGATTGCGCCTAATCAATTGCGCCTAATTATTTGTGCCTAATCATTTGCGTTTACGTACAATTTGCGCCCCTACATAAATTTTCCGCCTAATCATTTGCGCCTGTGAATATTTTCCGAACTTTCAGAAATCATCTCACATCTCCAGCACAAAATCACTGATCACCCATACCCATTGCAGACTGAAATTAAATTAAAATAAATTAAATAAATAAATTAAAGATGCGTATACATTATAAAGAGATTATTTATAAGTAATGGATATAATATATAGGACCACATTTCACATTTACTTTCCAGTTTTCAACATTTTTAATCCTCTAAGTTTGGAAGTTCCAAATGTCCAGGGGCGAAATTGGCCGGGGGCGAGATTGCTGGGGGCGAGTGGACCGGGGGCGAAACGTCCGGGGGCGAGATTGCCGGGGCGAGATGGCCTATAACCGAAGAAAAATGGGGAACGACCACTTTAAAAAGGGAGAGTATATTGAAGCGTTGGTAATGTATACTAAAGCAATTGGTAGGTCTCTGTACATCAAATTGCCAGCATAAAACTCACAAAATAATTTTGTAACTCAAATAAATCGTTTCCTTTTTAGAGCTTGTACCATCCGAAGCGTCATACTATGGTAATCGAGCTGCCTGTTACATGATGTTGAAGAAGCATCAAGAAGCTTTCTTTGATTGGATCAAAACTATGATAAGGTGCATATCGATTTTATTGTTACATCTTATAAAATTTGTGGAAACTGCAACCGCTTCTAAAAATCATTTGTCATTACCGATTGTTTGATTCATTTAAAATGTCAATATTATAGGGTTACCTTCGTCTCGTTCGAACTACTTTGGCTTTAGGTGATGTGATCGCATGTCAAAATGCAATTACGAATGTGGAACAGAAGGGTGGTCTCAGATTAGATTTAACTGAAGAGAAAAGAAAACTGACTCAGCTGCAACAATTTTTAGGAGAAATGGAGTCTTCCAGATTGAAAAAAGATTTCCGTAAGATAGTCTACCTTTGTGAAAGAGCACTTGACATTGCCGTTGGGGATACAAAACTCAAAATTGCCAAGGCGGACGCACTTACCCAACTCAACAGATTTGTTGAAGCTGGAGAAGTTTGCACGTGAGTATTTTCAAATATGCAAACGAATTGCTTGATTTTCCTAAACAATTGCACAAACTTAACTTCCAATTATCGCATATTCGTTGTATTACTATTTTTTAATAATTGTGTTCTACAGGGAAGTTCTGCAAGCCGATTGCCATTGTGTTGAAGCAATTTGTATTCGGGCTGTTTGCTTGTATCAGGCTGATAACCTTGATAAGTGTATTCAGTTTTTGAAACAGGGATTGACTTTTGCCCCGGATAATAGTCGCTGCCTGTCTCTTTACCGAGTAAGTTATTGTGGTTGTGACATGGTAAGGACAATAAAATAAAATTAAGGTTAATAAAAGTAATTTTCCATTTGATAGAAAATTGAACAAATCAAAAATCAACGAGAGTGTGCCACTGTATTGTACAAATCTGGCAAGTACGTTGAGGCTAAAGCACTCTACTTGGAGTGTACCCAAACAGTTAAGAACGAGGACTTCAAAAATGTAAGTTAAGTCTTATGTCTATTGTACCATAGTAGGTTATCATTTACAAAAATTACAAATCCGTTTCATCAGTTGTGGTTCCGTTTTGTTTTCTATTTCAAGGTTTGTATAGAGTCCCAATTAGCATTCTACTTAGCGTTAATTTTACAAAAACAAGGAGAGCCGGAAGAGTCTTTACGACATTGCAACAGAGCGATTGAGTTAAATCCTTCTTACATCAAGGCATTCATGCATCGAGCTAACGTTCACAATTCTAAGAAAATGTTTGAGGAAGCTGTTCGTGACTTCGAGGTAATGATTCAGCTCACTTGGTACACACTTCTTGCCTACTTCTATTTTAAATACTATAATCACATTTGATCGAATCATTTAGTCCGCTTTGAAACTGGATCCAACCAAGAGAGAACTAAAAAGTAAGACTCAAAACGCCAAAGCAGCAGCAAAACGAGCGAAGGGGAAAGACTATTACAGGATTCTTGATGTTGATGAAAACGCGTCGGATGATGATATTCGAAAGGCATATAAGAAGCTTGCTTTAATGCATCTCCCTGGTATATTTCGTACTATGTTTCACAATGACATTATAAAATGTTTTTCCATTACCATGTTCTAACGAATATACTAACCGTTTTCAGATCGGCACGCTAGTGCAGCCAAAAACATTCAAAAAGAACAGGAACAATGTTTCAAGGACGTACGAGAGGCATACGAAGTTTTGTCAAACCCAAGTAAACGCCTTCGTTATGATAACGTAACTGACCTTGAGGACCCTGCTTGGGGATGGGCTCCATGGTGGCGCTTTTGAAGTAAATCAGATTTTCAATATGTTCAGCGAGGGGGTGTTCCAATATATCACTATTCCCTAAATCGAATGCTACCCATATCCTTGTTGAAAGTCTTTTGGTACTATCTTCGGAATGACATCGGTTGTCTTGCGATTTTTTCCAACTTGAAGCATTTCTAGATCCATTTCTGACTATATCATTCTAGAGTCGCCATTTATTATTTAGCCCAGTTATCTCAAACCTAATTAAATACAAGTAGGAATTTGAATTTCAGCTATTGAAAGTCAAACCACATGTTGAACCACAACCCGAATCAATAGGAAAAGCAAAAAAATACGAGAGAGGAATATAATCTTTCTGCTAATTATAAATTAGATTGAGAGAAAAACTCGTTTAAAAAATTGAATTACATTTTCCCATATCTGTATCTTCCAATTAGAATCCTTCAAACAGTTTCTGTCCCTTCTAATTTATATCTCCAGATTTACGCCATAAATTATCCTCTTCATCCAACATGTTCAAGGATACAGGGTAGTAGTGAGTCTTAAATTATATCTTCTCTAATTTATCCACTCTCTTTTTTGTCTTAACAACTGGAAGGAAGAGGGGATTGGACACTTTACTAATTAGAATTACAAAGAACTGGGATTCTTTGTAAACTTATTTACCAAATCCCTCCGGATGTGTATATTCCGTACAGATTATCCATGATTACAATTTACAATTTATGTAAATTCCATTTTTAGTCCAATCTCCAGCTTGTGAAAGGATGAATAGAAATCCTTTAAAAGGATTCCAGTGAAATAACTCCTCTCTTGTCCCTAAATGCACTTCCAAAAAGCAGTAAAGCCCTCTCTGATATCTTTTATAAGGTTTTTTATTGAACCTTGGGTTTAAATATTGGTAAAGTGCATTGTTGTCAGTGTACATGGACGGAGGAACTACTGATCCATGAGAGAAACGATATTTTACTTTATTTTTTTTATTTGGTAAATGAACCCCAAGTGAATCAAAAGGCGGTGGAGGGCAGTCGGCAGTCAGTTCTGACTGAGGGCTTATTCATGACTTGATCGGTGATCATAAATCAATCGCGATTATTTTGGAGGTGTTCATTCATTTCGGTACTCGGGCCTTCGGCAGTTTCCTGCACAAATACAAGAATCACGTTAGAAGCAAAAGGTTGGGATTGAAATATCGGATGGAATATGCCGTAAATTCTGAAATTGATACAGTTGGGGAATTATTGTTTCAGAATCTATGAAAGGTGGACTTTATCCAGCGGATCGATTACATTTTTACATTGCATTTTCTGTTATTGTTATTAGTCAAGGGACTAAAATTTCAGCATTTTTAATAGCAATAGAATTATTTAGGAATAAAAGCACGGAGACAAATGCAATGTTTACATTTATGGAAGATTATTTCCTCAGTAATTGATCGTAGATTGTTTTCGAAGGCTAAATTACAATTACTTGATTGTTCTTGCATTTTATTTTCAAGGCACATACATCTCGATACACATCTGTAGCCAGGCCAAATGCAAATGTCATTAGACGTATAGATCTCTCGTCATCTATGTCGTGGCACATATGTCGTTAGGGCCATGTGATATGGAATAAAATTTGATCGGACCTCGTTCAGGAAGGTCTTTGACTTTCCTTGACACATGTCCCATGTCCCAAAAAGGTAGGGACTTATTCAGGGGGTCCTCTATTTGCGTATTTGCGGCAATAACATATTATCCTCTACATCACGCACCTGGAAATGAAAAGCTTCCGAACAAAACCAAGGGCACTGTCACTATGATCAAGATATGAGCTATTAATATATATAACAATATTTGAATAGTGCCGGAGTCATCACGGCCACGTTCCACTCTATTTTTACCATTTTTTACAAGTTACACACATACACACACTATTTACATTTTCAAAACTGTCTCTTTCAAGGAAGAATAGGGAGGGTTGAGTTGAAAAATCTCTGTTCAGCTGACAACAAAAGGAGAGAAAAATGGGAGTCGTAGTCAAATGATGATGGTATAAGGGGGTGCCAGTGGGGGTGGTCAGTACAGAGTATTATGGCAGAATGATATGAAATTGTGACAGGGTTAAAGTCGGGGAGTACGAGGCTCGGACGACGTGCTCTTGTTGGGCTGAAAGGTAAAAAATCCTGTTCCTTTTTCCCGTTCGGCAGGACACTTTCCCCATCCTTCTTGGCCAAGTTTGGTGACAGATGAGGAGAGGGAAGTGAAAGGGAAAATACGCAGGCACACACACGGACACACACACACACCGTATTATTAGAGTATTGCCATTAAGGATCAGGAAGTCCTTTGGCATTAATACATGTCCACCCAAGCACATACGGTTTCGACGGTCCGTATCCACATTATGTCCATTTTTACACGTGGTGGTTGATGGGTAACGAGTTCCTCTCGCATCGGCTTTAACAAGCGTTTCGAATACAACTAAAGTATGGCTTAAAATATATCAGAATTGGCCCTTACTTTTCTAATGGAGTCTAGAGTCTATTTAAAAATATACTCTTCTCCACAGCAGCAGACTGTGTGGAGGCTATGGATGTTTCTGGAAAGGGTTGTGCTTTAAAGTACTCCAAAAGAGCAAAAGTGTTAAGAAACATCAGATTAGTACAAATTACAAGAGTGTGACCTATCAGAAAATAAGTAGTCTATACCTAGGTTTATCATATCTGAACCCATTCCTGATATCTTAGTTGTAAGTGTGAAACGTAGAGAAATTAACCGTTTTTGAAGGGGGATATACATGTTTCAGATTGTTATTGAATTGTCTTTGATTGATTGAGATCCGATTTCCTGAACTGTCCGATTTACGTTGCTTTAATGTTCTTACGCTTTTGTTTCATATTATCAAAATTACGATACGGCTACATCAGCAACATGTATATAATATCCCTTCTCTTACTTATTCACGGGCTGATCTTGACCATGGTATCGATCAATTCTAATTGCAAGACTTGAGACTTTAAACGATTTCGTCAAAAAGTTGTAGTCGTTTACGATTAAAAACTTTAGTGTTTCAGCATAAACAATGGAGGTCGGCTGGGGTCGTGAAAAGTTCCGTCAATATTTTGACGCGAATTGCAAAATTAAAAATCGTTCTGGGATCGACCTAACCAAAAAAACATTTTAAATGCATTCTACTACGATTACGATTGTTACCATTCTGTAATTGTTGCAAGTATCACAAATCACAATAATCGTCTTAAAATACATTGCAACGACAATTTCCTCCTACTTTCACATTTTTATGAAAATTATAAAAAAAACTGGTTAAACCGGTTTACTTGGGCGGCAACCCCCCAGCCTCGGGTCAACAAATCGAATCAATTAATTTTTATCGATATTCCTAGAGGTAAATTTATGATTCAGTATGATCTTAATTTTTCTAATTTTGTTTTCAAACATATTTGAAAAGTCAAATGTTTAGTGTAACGGGACATCTCGGAGGTTGGTAAACTATACCCAATTACTGTATGTAAATAGGCCATCGGGTCGGGTGATATGGTTGTGGGTTATCCCCGTAAATCCGTTTTTAACTTGCAGTCTTCTTAAACTCGATAAGAATGCGTTTCAAGAAATGGAGATTTTAACATTTAAATTAATTTAAATTCCACTGTACTTTTAATGCATCCAAAACAAGCTACGATGATTCCGACAGTGGTTTTGACCTTGTAGATATCGGTGGTTATGTTCAAGTAAGTTATCATGATGTCAATACTCGTATTGTTGTAAAACGAAAATTATATTTTATCGGACAAACTTTAAACATCGTTTTAAACTTTCTAGTGTCCAATTGACTGTTAGAGACAAATTCGAGTGGACTTTGTTTTGTTTTGTTTGTTTTTATTCCTACAAAAGCTTCTCCTAAAGGAGCCGGTTACGCTTTGACGCATAAGTCCAAGTGATACAGTTATTGTAATTAGTGTGTAGAAATAGTTAGATATTGAATATGACAATAGTAATCATTAAAGTACTTAATGTTATAATAATAATATATATAATATAATAATAATGAATATGTCATAATTTTTATGACACATTTTGACACGACTTTGTAACCATTCCGTTTCAATCTACGGAATGCCGTTTATCTAATGTGACACCTATTAACGAAGAGGAAGGATGGTGCGAAGAAGCACTTAATTTCTTTAAGATTCTTTGTCATGGGCAAGTTCTTCAAGCTAACGTTGTTGGGTACTCTTCTAAAGATAACATCACGCTTATCCACTTATATAAGCTCAATGCAAATCAGGTAAGCCAATTTTCATATGATTCTTGTAACTTATATATTTTTTTCTTACAATCACAATAGTTTTGCTTACTAAAATTGATTCATTTCATTTGCAGAGTCACATATTCATAAACGAAGAACTAGTTAATCATGAGTATGCCAAATGAATAGAAGAAGCTGAATATTTACCACAAGATGAAGTTAGTGAATTATGCGAAAAATTAGAAGATAATGTCGACATATCTTCAGAAATCGCCTCACCAATTCAAACTGAGATTTGCACCCCGAGTTGGGGGGACTAGGACTGTTCAAGTTCTGACGAACTAGCGGTTCCGGAAGAACACAAAACTGCCTTTAACTGCATTGTGCATTTAACTGAACTAAATGATTTTGATATTCAACGTCTAACGGAAACAACCACTGATTTACGTCAGTCATCAGTGGCGATCATTTGTATTTGTATTTAATTTTTTCGGAATCGAGTGGAATAGAAACCCAAAGGTATGTAAATAGCAGTCGCAAGCATCAGCATTTTTTTTCATAAATTTAATATATTATTGCAACGAAAAAATTATTTTGAATTCTGGTGATAAACCAAGCTCAGCTCGTTCGTTGCAACATAACAATGATGGTCGCCTTTAGCTGCCAAGATATTTTGTGTATGGCTTAAATTACAACTTCTGTTGTTATTTAAAAATGTAAACAACATCGTTCTAATGCCATGCAAATGTCTTTTTCCTAAGTAAGTCGATCACTGGATTCTAAATCTTCTCGGTACTCTTCCCTGTGATAGTAAAATTAGTAGTTGTAGCTATCTATAATAATATCTATATTATTAATTTCATTTTTTTCTGAAGTTGATATGATTCGGATTCGGATTTTCAGAGTTTGCCGTTTTACGATCATCGCTTATAATTTTCCATAAATATATTGAGATATTTAGAGTATATAGAATATGGATTTTTTGAATTTTCTATTACGTTCATACCACAATTGATATGAAAATCGTCGATTTCGCTGCTTGGATATTCTGGTATTTATAGTACACATAAGTTGCCAACTATATTTAGAAACTCTTAGGTCGGTTCTTCCACACAATAAATATTTCTGTGTATTACCCTAACTTAATGTATTGTCCTTTGGTAAAACTGTATAATAAGTAAGGCATCTAATGCAAAACATTGTTAACAGGTTACTTAAAGATTTAAGGTACTAAGGTCACAACATCTGAAAATACAAGTGTTTGAAGTATTTAAGAGCATATTTATGATGGCCTGTGCAACAGATGCATCCTATCGTGACTTGACTGGTAACTAGAAATCTATTGTTATCCCGTGATTTCGGTGTTTTACTATACCTAATTATAATCTATAATACTGTAACTGTTATGGGCGAATAAGTAAACAATATTTCATTCAATACAGTTCTAAAATCATTTTTTATTCATTCATTTCATTAAATATATATTTACAGTTATCTAGGGCTAAAATAAAATTTATTTGTGCCCGAACGACTTATTTTAATTTTAATTTGCTGATATCTAAAGATTGTCCAATGTTACATTAAGCACTGAGACGAGAGTTTTATATTTTTAGGCAAATGCTTATAGAGCACTTTCTTAATCACAACATGTGTATTCTATCCTAAGTTGCATTCCTTTCCAGGTGGCCAAATCATAAGTAAAATGTTTAAAATAACTTTATTGTAAACTTTGGTCACTAACATCATAAAGTGAGATAAAACAAGTAAGGCACACACATTCATTAAAGCCACTGCCTGATGGTTTGACACATTTAGGTATGACAAATAAACCGTTGCAAACGCACATCAACAAAGGGCGAAACCATACGAAAAAGTCTTAAATTAGCATTTAATACCGTTGTACGACACATGAGAGTCGTTTCTACAAGATTCTCACATTTCCCCAGTCATAGAGTAAAGTCATATACATTTTTTAATAACACTTTACTGTACCTTTCCAACGATGTAGAATACATGCACGGTTGTAGTTTGAAAAAATATGACCTCTGACCGTGCCCGTTTGACCTTTGACCTACACGGTCCTTAATCTAACTCAGCATCCGCTGGAAGGTCATGAATGGCTTAGTGAAGAAAGAATTTGAAAATCTCTAACCGATTGAGAGTTAGAGTGCGAACGGACGGACGGACGGACTGATCAAACCCATTAAAGGGTTTCACCCTTTAATAATGGCATACCGTGTATTTACATTAGAGTATGTATTAAATTAAGGATGAAATGGCTAATGAAACTGGAATTAAGTTCGGTAACAAAAGAGCTTCTTGAGGTCTTCGGTCTTCACAGATTTTTCACGCCTCCGTTCTACACGCCTCTTAAATCTCCTCGTTTTTCTTCTCCCTTTCCGACTTTTCAATTACAATTATTTCCGACTCCCACAATCTCCTTTTTTAACGAGTCAGACATGCACTAACTAAACCCGCTTCCCATCATCATTTCTAATTCATTCTAATGCTTTCCTACTAAGAAACAAGTGGTTAAACACCTACAATTTACAAGGAACCGTTCCAAACGCAACCACCGACAGGTCTAACTAAACGAATCCAGTAACTTTTGGAAATAGGATCAGCAGAGGCACTTAAAAGCTGGTTACTCTGTGCCTTGTTAAGGCTAGCGGCTAGCATGAGGTGACCGGATGATGATCGTTTGTGTAACTTATAGCCTAACATTTTGCGATTCCTAGATCCATATCTCGTTAATCGTATCAATTTAAAATTGTAGGACGATAACTTGTAAGATTAGGCTCATAAGAGACCTATGCATTACATGTACCATTTACTCCAGCAAAGAGACGCATTAGTAGCAAAAAAGATTAAATACTTTTGAACATTAGAAATGTAAGCACATGCAAGGATATCATATCTCGTTTTTTAAATTGAAAAGACAGATCGCAAGAACACGAGATCTTTTACCCAATGTTCCCTAGTCTCGTCTCGATTTATAAAATTTCACACGGTAGTTGTAACGGTTCCTATTAACAACAACATGCTCATCAAATGCCAAATCCATCCAGTAAATAAATTCTACGAGAAAGATCTAACAATAAATTAAACATATCAAAAGCACGATATTTCTTCCCATTCCCCCTTGGTTCAGAAATGCATAACATCTGAACCCACAGCCTGGGTATTATTATCGTCACGAGACACGGATAGTGTGAATTCATCTACTCATAACCCCGTAGGGTCATAGCAGTTATCTCCTTCCTCTAGGCATAATTCTGGGAGAATGAATTCAGCATAACCCCAATCTTTGGAATTTAGTAAGAATGGAGAAATAGGACTGAGGAGGCTAGACAAGGGCGCTTTATCAGGTAGATTGCTCGGTGGAAAAAATAAAGATTTCATGAAAAGAGCCCTCGAACTTTATCCATTCTGTCAGTTGAAGGGAACGGAATTCAAAGGAAGAGTAATTCCTGAGATAAAAATGATAAATAATAGGGCCATTTCACTTGTCTCATGTTTCCCTGCACAGGTGGAACACTTTCACTGATAAACTCCTAGAAATGGGAAATTACAGAGCCAGAAGCCTCGACCGCTGGGACCACTTTCACCCTCCACAAAAACTCTTTACCTTTCCCAGGTGGACTGGGAAATAAGTAGGTCCAATCCGATGAGAAACGCTAGACTTTAGGCAAATTGACTCGAGATGTATTTTAAAAAGAGAGTTCCTAGGAATTACGAAGGGAATTGGTTATATAAGGAGAGACTAGGACTCACTGGGGAACAGGTTTGAGGGATCCTTTGGTCGGGGGATGAAGAACTCCGATTTATCATCTCCTGGCTGTAGCAGGGTTAAATTAGTGACGCCCTGATCTGATTAATGGGATCAGATGTCCAGGTCCAGGGTTGTGACCCAGGATCAATGAGGTCAAATACCATAATACCCCGTCTAGTGTCTAGGATCTCAAATGTAAATATTTCGATTTCCCATGCAGAAGATGAGTTCCAGTCCAGGGTTCCAAATTCAGTAAAAACACTCGCAAAAAATAAAGTTAAACAAAATATTTTGGGAACTTCTGTTACTCTCGACTCTCGGTCGATTATGAATGAAGGAAATATTGAAATTGAGATATATGCTTTAGGTTTTAAGTTTCATAAAAAATTCTATACTGTCCACAGTTGACATATCTACATACTGGCAAATGACATATTATGGGATTTATATTTGGTAGATCATTTTCCATCCGTTCTCTTTGTGACGATGACTAGCGATCGTGTATTATTAAACGTTTTGAGATATAATACGATGAGATATAAGAAGTTATAATACGGCTAAGCTGTATTTTTTAGTCAAGAGTAAGATTAGCCATTGTACTTTGTAGCATAATGCTAAGGGCGAAAGGGCCGGCAAGAGACCTTCCTTTTCACTTGGCTATTTATAGCATTCCATTAATTCAATATAACTGACTCACATTGTAAGATACATTTTACACTGCACTCGCTTTCAATGATATGATTAGAATAATTTTTACAAGTGTTAACTTTGGCACACCATAGATGTATATAAAGAACTACTTCTATGATATATACATATGTTTTGTTTTTGTTAAACTGATCGTTTTGATATTCCAATTCAATAGTAAGAAGTCGAGTACTGTCACTCACCTGTTACTGTCTCCAGCATACATATAATGCAGTACCTACATGGAGTCCCAATTCACCCCTCATCTCGCTCCTCCAGTCTGTACTGCGGTAGGCAGGAAGTCGTAAGTCACCCCAGTCCTACCCCCACACGCAAAACTCCAGTCTATACTGTGGTAGGTAGGGAGTCCCAAGTCACCCCAACCGCAGCCATCATATCTCACACGCACCACTCAAGTTGCAATGCTGTTAGTAAGGGGAGTCTCGTGTCACCCCAGCCGTAGCCTTCCTCTCTCTCTCACGCACCACTCCCGCTGTAATGCTGTTAGTAAGGGGAGTCTCGTGTCACCCCAGCCGTAGCCTTCCTCTCTCTCTCACGCACCACTCCCGCTGTAATGCTGTTAGTAAGGGGAGTCTCGTGTCACCCCAGCCGTAGCCTTCCTCTCTCTCTCACGCACCACTCCCGCTGTAATGCTGTTAGTAAGGGGAGTCTCGTGTCACCCCAGCCGTAGCCTTCCTCTCTCTCTCACGCACCACTCCCGCTGTAATGCTGTTAGTAAGAGGAGTCTCGTGTCACCCCAGCCGCAGTCTTCCTCTCTCTCTCACGCACCACTCCAGCTGTAATGCTGTTAGTAAGGGGAGACTCGTGTCACCCCAGCCGCAGTCTTCCTCTCTCTCTCACGATTTTCCCAAGGGATATCCTCCAAAGGTGGCATCGGGTGACCGACAAAAATTCGACAACCTTTTCAGGAGCTACATTCAGGAACTGGAAAAGAAGAAACCTCTTATCGTTGCTGGAGATTTGAATGTATCTCATGAGGATATAGGTACAGTACAGTTTCAATATTTGATATTAGCTAACTCTAGATGTACTTAGAATTGATCGGCATTATATATTATATCTACAAGTTAATAATAATTTGTTCTAATTTCTTGGGTAGATTTGGCTAATCCTAAGACTAATGAACGGACTGCCGGATTCACAAAGGAGGAACGCGAAGGTATGACAGAGCTGCTCAAGGAAACCAGTTTGGTGGACTCATTCCGCTCCCTGTACCCTTATCAAAAGGATTCGTATACATTCTGGAGCTACATGAATAATTCTCGCCACAAGAACATCGGATGGCGACTTGACTATTTCCTTGTCTCTGACAAGCTTCAGGACTCTGTATGTGAAAACCTCATGCGAACCCAAGTCTACGGCTCCGATCATTGTCCCATCGTTCTTTTCCTCAAGAATTAAGTTTTTATTTTCAGTTTACTTAAAAAATGTTAAACAACATCAAACTGTATTTAAAAATGTATGTTTTGATTTTCTAAATCAAAATATCTACGAATGTATGCCAAAATTTTGTTTTTAATCTACATAAGGCTTTTAGAATTGCTTAGACTGAGTAAAATGCATTTAGTAATTGTACGTTGTGTATCGGGTCAGATTCAGTTTAATTATTCTAAAAGTTTTAATAACTCCCATTTAAAAAAATCAGTGAGTATTCAACTGCTCATGAAAGTAAACTCCTAATAAAGGCTTAAAAAACCCACTTAAAAAATGCTTTTTAATATTAAAAATTAAAATTCCCTAATTTCATAATATCCAAAATTTTCCGAAAAAAAAAATCCGCCCATTTCCACTTTAAATGAAAAATAAAGTTCTTGTGACCAAATCACCTCGGTTTTCCCAAAAAAATCTGAAAAACCACATTATTGGCCGGAAGAGCCGGCCCTGGGGCTATTAGTTTTGGGCGGGTGCGTGGCTTGGTTGGGCATGTTGGTAGTAGGTGGAGTGTGCTCAGAGGAGTCTGGTCTGGTGCTGCGTAAAACTTAGCTGCTCTGCTCGTGCTCACGTTTCACCTTCACCTTCACGTACAAATAATATTTCATTAACTGAGGATTTTAAATTAAATTGACCGGAAGTAAGTTTCGGTAACCTGCGGCTTATCTTCCTCAACCCCGGACTCATCGGAAAGGTCAAAGGTAAGATAACCCTCCCGAGTTATCTTCTTGAGGACAGGAAGGACTCGAGAGCCACGGACTTTTGTGGCCTTCCAGGCGGTGACAAGTTCAAAGGACAAAGGAAGGTGCCGGCTGCTCCCATTCCATCTCCAAATCTCCATATACTAATTACTAACGCATTTCTAGAAAAGCACTTGAAATAGTTTAGTCTCCGGACAGGGGAAAAATGGATAAATACAGGACCAATCTCGATCTGGGTGACATTAAGACGTGCACTTTGGTAAGATCATTTAACTGCACCGGGACTTAAAAATCCGGATTTCGGAGCCTGAGGAGCACCCGGTGGCTTTGCTTGTTTGATTTTTTTAATGATGAATGATGGCGGGAGACTTGCCCGGGCACATGTACTTCATACTTTGATAATCCACGGAAGCATTGATAACCCATCGGGTTGTCCTCACTCTTATCTGAATCAGGATTGAAACATGTTCGTAGTTTGTAAATCGTAAATTAAGGGTTTTTGAAGCTCGAGGTTATGTTCATATTGGGCCGGTGTTGATTCTTCGTTTGCTGTGCAGGTGAAGAGCAGCAAACTGCTGAGCGTATTGAAGGTCGGTGGGGGTAACTTGGGCATGGGGAGTGCTGCTGAAAAGAAAAGGAATGGTTGGTCTGAGAACGAAGCCGACACGTTGTCCCTCGTAGGGGGCCGGAGGCTGGACGAGTACACGGAAGTGAAGAACACAAACTGCAACGGACTTTTCAATTACAATACACCGAATGGGATTTCCAACGGCGTTTCCAATGGGGCTGTGTCATCCTGTGTCATTCATGCCATGCCTCACGTCTGTTGGTGTGAGGTTTGTTCCAAGGGTCTCTGCCTGGTCGGTTCACAGGTACTGGACAATTCTTACTTGTTTTCCATTCATTAGGAATTTTAGAGGTATACGGTTACTTATTTACCGTTTCTGTACTATAGGACCACACCGCACGAGGTCATAATACTAGGACGCTGCAGGAGATGAGTGAAATGTTATCGACTACATTGGGAGCGGAGACTCTAAATTTAGGTAACCTGCTAAATGAGGTTTACCGGGTTGAAAGGAATCAGCAGGACGTGGTGCTGAAGATAATCGATGCACTCAGCGCAGCGGAAAGGGATCTCAGGGAAACCCTCATGTCCGGTTTCTCCATTTTCTCTGATTCGTCTCAAGTTCATGACCTCCTCACGTCGGCTCGCAAGTCCCTCGCCAATGGCAACTCGGAGTCCATGTCCCATCTCTCCGCCCTTATTTCGTCGCTCACTTGTCGCAAACAGCAACTCGAAGCATGTCTCTTTCGTGCCATTGTCAGTGGCCCTTACTGAATATTGCACACTTTAACTTGTAATTTCATTAGTATGCAATTTGTACTCATGATTTTTTTTACTTTGTATTTACAGGTATCTCCTCTTTACAGGTGCGGTTCAAACCCAAATATGGAGATCCTTAGGCAAATCCATAGTTACACGTCGGCCAAACTTGGCTTGAATAACTTCGCATTTACCAATGGGAACGGAGGAATCAAAAGTAGTCAGAAGGCATTGATATCCCCGCCCAAGTACTCACCCACCGCCTTCAGTCTGGGGAGTGTAACGGGCCCTCGCTACTACTTTGACATGGACATCCAAGGTGTTCCTCTCGGACGTATAATCATTGAAACACGTCCTGATGTCGCACCAAGAATGTGTGACAATTTCAAAGCTCTGACGACTAAAGAGAGGGGATTCGGATTCCAAGGGTGTGTTGTGTTCCAGTGTTGGAAAGGAGAATCTGTAAGTTTGCCTCTTTTATTAAAAATTGAGCCAAAGAGGGCAAATCAAATAAAACGCCCAACGTTTTAATATTTCAGGTCATAACGGGTGACTTTGAACACAATAACGGCTGTGGTGGACACTCAATATACGAAGAGGGGCATTTTATGCCGGAAAACACGCGACTTCCGGCAGTACGAGGTGCAATCGGAATGCGCCGTACGCCGATATGCCACCATTCAAAGGGAGTTGTCGGTTCACAATTTCGTATGATCTTGCAAGACATGCCCCGTTTCACGGGAATATTCGGACACATCCTGGAAGGGATAGAGATCGTCGACAAGATCTCAGAATGCGGTGACCTTTCTGGAAATCCTAACAAGCGAATTACGATTAGGAAATGCGTCGCTTTGAAGTAAATTTTATTTTAAATATAAAATAATTTGATGTTTCTGTGTTTTTTTTGAGTGACTAATTGCGTATAAGAGCGAGCGAGAAAATGATGATAATGAGAATACGTGTGATGACAAAGAATAAGAAATAAATCGCGGACCTAAAATTGCTTTCATGTAATTACATTGAAGTTCATCATTCTCTCCCATAAAACATATAGAAAGGCATCATTTTTATCTTCTGGTCGATCTCATTGACTGGAAACTGGTGCTGTACTCACGATATAATTTCATATCAGGATATTGGATATATAGGACATTCGGCTATGTATTTGTATTAGAGTTTATCGATGCTAGGTTGGTGTCTGCATTGTTAATTAAATTTTAAGACATAGTGTCACTAGTGGAAGAACAGATTTACTTGTAAAACTGAATTGGGCAAGACACTTGAATAAAGATAATTTCAATTCCACAGAAATATCATCATCATTTAGTCTTGTATTTACAAACAAAAGTATCTGATTATGATTTGTCAATACTGTCACGATACCCTGACTCTGACCCTGACTGACTGAAGTAATAATAGAGCTTCCCAGATAATTATATCCCATTCACAACGAGATGAACCCGAAGTTTATTACCATAATTGAGATTTGAGAAGCGATATGAAACCCGTCTCTTGAGGATAAGGACTTACTGAAAACTTCGAGAGGAATGACTTACAATTATCCGAGCATATTTATGTTACATTTACCTCTCAAATAGGATTTGTATCAAAGTATTAAGTTCCAAAGAAAGGTGAAAGTCAAGGGTCAGGTTTCATATTCAAAGTGTATTTTAATACCACCACCGCCAGTGTCTCATCAAAAGGATCAAAGTGATCCTTTTTTCCAGATGATGATCCCATGAAAGCTCTCTGTAGAGAGACAAAGTGCATACACACCACCCGACTTGCATTCTTAATATTGAGACACGTTGCATTAAATTGCATAGGGTCCACCCTTGTCGGGACACACCAGTAAAGCTCGTCTTTTGTAAGATTAAAGAATTCGAACGGGGCTTATTATTACGGCCCTGGGTTTAACATTGAGAAATTGAATCTAAATCTTTGGATTTTAAGAGAAATTCCACGTTCTGTTCAAGTTGGTTGGGTTGGTTATGGTTGGAGTTGTTAGAGACTCATATATTATTAGACCTGGACATTGTAATTTTATGAACAACTTGGCTGTCTGTAGTCGGAACCGGAAGTTCTAAGGCTATAACGGGGGAGCCTGAAGAAAGGCTAGAGTTGATGTTGTTGAGTACGAACTCAACTCACTATTATTATACACAGGTATCTATATCGGAGAATTACAAATCGAGCCGTCCTGCGCAAGGACCATCGCGACCATGGTTGCTATAGTTTCGTACAAGAATCTCAGATTACCCCAACTATTGAGTAAAGTATAAAGTTGTAAAGTACATCGTTGAACAGCACTTAACAATAGCTTTCCAACGATGTAATACCATGCACGGATGCAGTTTAAAAAATGTGACCGTACCAGCTTGACCTTTGACTACACGGTTCTAAAACAAACTCAGCCTCCGCAGGCAGGTCATGAATAGTTTCCCGGAAAAAGAAACTGAAAATCTTCAACCGTTCCAGAGTTAAAGTGTGAACGAATGGACAGACGGACAATGAAACCCCTTAAATAAACCGTCCAACGAATGTACTGATGTATCGCAGATGTTCCGTTTTTATAATGTTTTGTACGTATCAAAATGTCTTTGAACGTGTTCACTGTTCAACATGTAAACCGTGTTTTGAAATATCTGACAATGAATATCTGTGCATATTAAAAGTAGGTGGTACGAACTTCGACATGAATCACATTAAATTCAACCTGTTTTCCGATCTGGAGATAAACATATATATGGAGTCTTTAATTCCACATTAGCTCCAGCCTTCGCCAAAACTAGGACCAGAGGCAAATGCAAATGGTCCATGGGCTAGTTTACTTTTTACTAGGGCAAAAAACCTGTAGTATCATTATTATTAATAAGAAACTGATGCAATATGTAATCAAGCGGGTGTTTATCTAAAACGCATCTTCTGCACTCTTGTTAACCAATGCTAACGAACTTTGGGTGTTTTTTTTTGTTTTAAGTTCATTTTTTATTAGACAGAACATTCACAGGGCACATACCTCTCTTTTCATGTAATTAATATCCCCTTATTTCCATGTTAAATTTTTCATTGCCTCTATTCTGTAGGTAAATTGCTGCGTTCGTACCCTCTGCATTGAAAAGTCACGAATGCAAGATCTATCATACGGATCTACAAACACAAATCAACAACTTCTCCGAATATTATTACAAAACAACGGTTCAAAAAAGGGCAATTTCAATTAGGATTTCGCTAAAACGGGAAACATTTATGTGCAATTTACTAGATAGCAAACTGTTTTAAATTACAATTTTACTAGACCATGATGATGAGGATTCGTTGGAATTTTAAACACATTGTTTTCCATCCAATTCGAGATTAATCAAGGCTTAGAGAAAGAACTATTAAAATGAATGCACTGTTGGTTGTCTTGTCGAAGATTTAAATTAAACGGATAGGATGTAATCCTGTTCAACTGCGTTCTGTAATGACCTGGGTTTTAGCTTGTGTCGATTACATATAAATACACATTTCTTTTGCAATGCTATTTCGAATTATGATCAGTCCTGGAATGATCTTCAATCTATTTTTAGTATATCAGAGAAAGGCTTCTTTTGACTAGCTTGCGCATATCCTCATTAAATTTAACGCACTGCAAGGCATCCTTACAATTAAACGATAATAAGAATTCAATCAGTCTAGTTTTATCCAATGAAATCAAAGTGTTTCCTGCTGACTGACCGTCTGCCTTATGTTATGTTGCTTATTGAGATTTGACGATAAAATAAAATGCTTTTGAATGTAACAACTTAAAGAATTCAATCTTTCAGCCTCTCGTTGTCAACCCTTGTTTTATCCAAATTTTTTAGTTGAAATCAGAAGTTATATATAAAGATTGCATTAAAAATTTAACAAAAATCCAGCAATAATAGTTTTACTTATTAATAATTCATTCCCGATGAAAGGATGTTTATTTCGGGGATAGGTAGGACAGGTATTTCGTATTTTAAAGAGAAGTGTATTATAATAAAATTGGAGGTTTCTATTTTAATTTATGTTTATCGATTCTCGGAAAATGAAATGCAAAACTGATTCACAATCCCTAATCGCTTATTTCTAGATACTACTTAATTTTCAGTACTATGTTTTTTATTTATTTGCAGTTTGCGGACACTTATTCCGGGGGCACTTGCTTATATACAGCAGTAATCATCGATATTACTAAAGAATCCAAATGTAGCTTTGATTTCTAACTTTTTTGAGCAAGAACAGTCAACAGAAATAGTCTAAGCTTTTTATCATTTGAATTCATCATCATCGACACTATTTCCAGACCTTATTGTCTACACGGCATAGGCAAACCCTTTACTCCACTTATTCGAAGTAGCAACGGGTTAGGTACAAAACTCTCTCGTCTAAAAACATAAACGTTTTTAATGACTCCGTAATTGAAGTTAATTATTTAAAATATTTAAATATCCAGGCAAGAAAGGGTTAGCTGGATCTGGAATATCCAGTTTATTTCCTACCCTTTTTAAGTCTTATAAGTTCCTACGTTTTACAAGAACCAGCTCCTGATCTGGTGTCGAGAACAAATTAAATGATTGGTATTTTGCCTGTCTACAATCCCGTCTCTGGATTGACATAATTAAACCTCAATTTAAAAATCATTTAGGAAAAAGCCTTGATATGCTCAGACTAAGATTATATCAAATCGGTTAAAAAAATATGAAATGCTTTGAGATAAATAACTAACTATGCAAGATTTTTTTCCTCGAAGGAAGATGAAACTGAAAGGGAAGCCAGTTTTTTCTGTCTGGTTATGAATCTGTGAGGTGATTGGAGAGGTAAATTGATTTTGTGGTTGTGGGATTAAAGCCTGTAATTATACGATCCTGCTCCTCATCTGTGGCCAGTCTGACCTCCTACGAAATTAAAAGAGCGACAGCCCTTGTTGACTAAACCACTGAACTGGAATTAAGGCAAACAAGATTTCCGTGCTTAATCTTCACGAAACGTATCAGATCGTAAAAAATGAGATTCTATTCAAAACCCCAGTCTATACAATGCAACTTGATAACCTGATACCGTTCCCCATCCCCGAATAATGGGACGAGGATGATGATATGATATCGAAATTTCAATTAAATCTGATCGACATGTGTCTTCAATCTTTTTTGACGTCTTCCATAATATTATTAAAGGGAACGGATCATTGAACAGAAGCATGTATTTTAAATAACAGCTCACGACTAAACCGACCATGCTCAAGTAATCATTAGTAATCTAATCAGAAACAGAAATTAGCTGGACAGTCAACAGTACTTTCCGCTCTTGTTGTTGTTTTTTAAGGGATTGTTAGTGAATTTTAACTGCTCACTGACATGGGGATGTTGGGCTTTAATTTTTACAAACAACGTATACCGATAGCTAACTATAATATATAAAGGTCCTTTTAAATACAGAAATTGCGCAGGATTTTAGAGCTATTGATTCAGGCTTAACATTTCGTTTGTCTAAACGAGATTTTTGTAAAACTGCATTGTAAATCTTCACGATTCCAATTGAAGAGATGAGATCATCGGAAGATTTGCTGCTCTTTTCGGTTGGATAATTGATGGAAATTATAGAGATAGAGGTGCCAGCGTTTTCGTTTATGGCTCGGACATGATTGACTTTTGATGATAGACTGCGAATTTACAGCATTCAATGAGAATACTGATTTGTTAGAACAGTTATCTTGATTAGAGAGTAAAAACAATTGAGAGTATTCTGAGTAGGTTTATGATATTTAATGTGACAAAAATAAATTAACGTTAAAAAATTATAAATATAATTTCAGAATACAATAAAAGGTGGGTTGATCTACGATGAAAGTAAATTAAGGAAAGGAAGTTATTTTCTGCACGAATTATAAAAACCAACTGGAATTTTTTGGCTAGACTGGTGTATACATTGTAGTATCAATTTGTAGCCTATGTAATGTGAGGTGTGGTTTAATTGTTTGTATTTTGTTGTTAACGAATAGTTGTAGTTCAGAACTTTTGAGGCTAATTAATAATCAAATTTCATCGTGCGATTAATACCGGAGACGGAAGTCAGAATGCAGGGTCAGTGCTCTTGCCAAATGTCTTTGAACATTTGTAATTGTAATGCGTTTAAGTGATTAGCTTCAAAATCTGTCTTTTGTATTACAGCAGGCTGCCACTAACAGATTTGGGTAAATTTGGACACGGTATTATCTCTACAACGCAGGGATACAAAAATAAAATCATTATTTGGTTAAAATAAATTAAAAAATAGTATTAAATATATCGGTATATATGGAATGAAAGTAGTAAACGTCTCCCAACAGTAAAATATATAAATGCCATCTATTTCTAAGAAGAAGTTGCCACTCACTACTCTCGTCGAAATCTAAGATTTAAAATCAATCCCGATGTCTAAACCTCATCATAATTTTTAATAAGACTAACCTCACCTCAAGAGGAGGACTGAAATCAAATATGCTATCGAAATTATTAGATCATCTATTGGCCACTCGCGTCATCCCGAACTTATTCTGTTAATGAACTCGATCTCGAGCCACGTAATTAATTTTGTGTCTTGTCATTCGATTTTGATTGCACTTTAGGGCTACGAAAGTAGAATCTCCAGGCTTCTGATTTCAATAACTCAAGACCTCTAATCTGTAATCATGTAATCACATTTCCAAATTCCAATCCCATCCCTCCATCCTCTGTAACTACATATAAATGCAAATGCAATAATATTATTATCCTCCGTATAAAATCTGGTTCAATGATCGCTTGTTCAAAATCATTAGTTTACTGTCCATCAGTGCAAGAGGCTGTGCCTGTGCCACCGACCGCCACGTGCTTTCCGAATTAGTTATGAGTTGCAGTTCTGTAGAGTTTCCTCCATTGCCCTAAAGCACGTTACAAATTACAATCCTTACTAGAACTTATGTAAAATATGAGAATCACATTAATGCAAACATGCATAGTCTCAACTTCCGGAATCCGTTGAGTGTTTGCATACAACGATTTATTATTAGGGGGATAGATCGTTCCGTTTTTGAGACCCGTTACGTTACATGTAAAATCTGCCAGAAAACCCTGGAATAACACCCCCGGGGAGGTGATTCTCAAATCATCTGAAAAACAGGTTGGAGTTAGTTTGAGTCTCCTTCTATTTCGTAACTTATACAAATTTAAAATCTCGCTTTTATCTTGATAATTATATTAAACTTTTCTTCGTTCATTGTTTGATTTTTAAGTTTTTAAGTTTCTTATCCTCTAGCTTTCATTCACTTTCGTTTTCGTTGGGGCGTATATGCCTTTTGTTTCAAACGGGTGAGATGTTAGGGAACGTTATTTCGGGGGGTCTTATTCCGGGAAATTTATTTGTATCTTATATGGATACCACCATCCAGGATACAAGTACAAATAGTATCATCATATCCGTAGCCCCAAAGCCTAAAACCTCCTAAGCCCCAAGAAATCTGTCATATTTGCAGACCGTAATGTTCCTGTATCTGAACGGCGGCGGAAATTAGTGGAAAGGGATTCTACATTTCATTTTCCTGATTTTCATCATTTATTCCCGAAGGGGTATTAATAAGGTTCCTGGTTTAGTGTCAGTTTGGCTGACGAAGGAGGAGTAAACAGGATGGAGAATTCAGTGAGACAGGAGATGATTAAAGACCCAACAGACTCACAAGGTGGATTTTGAGTGGTCACATAAATCCTTACCATTTCACATTTGCAGATTCAACCTGAGTTCCTTCGTATCATCATCGAGTCGTACAACACCAGATATTACCAAATTACTAAAACACCGTCAACGATCATAAACACGACTTGAAGGTATTTGGCACGGCCTGCGTTACTTAAGTCTCACCGAATAGTTTTTAACAACAGCCAGAAAAACACATGAATCCAGGAACATTGAAGCATGGTTTGCAATTTATTTACTGAAAATTACTTACGGATAATGATGCCAATAATTTTTTGTAAAGATCTCTTTATTCCGTCGTTTTATATCAAAATATTTACTTGTTTAAAAATTCCAACAGATTAATAAAGTAATGAACTTAAGTGACCTCAGTACGAAGGTGGATTTAGCCCTGGGGTTTTAATTTGATTTGTTATCCTGTCACAATTTCTCAATTGACATTATATTGTTGTTTAGAGCACTCCGTTTCGTAGTAAATTAACTGTATTTTACGTGAAACCGTGACATAAAAAACTTTCGTGACAGGATTGTCGTCTCTTGTCTTACTTCCCGTTCATGCCTCATTTTGTAGTCGGTAATAAATGTATGTTAAAGTAAGAAGATATGAAATCGGCTTATTTACAGCTGAAGGGAATCTACAAAAGCAACTTTTCAGACTCGTTGACAAGGGACATTGACTAATTAATTTATTCTTGCGCGTATTTCTTATCCCGCATGATTTTAGGATAAGGATCGGACCATTCATCAAAGAATTCATGGTCTTTGAACTCTTATACTCAATCTATATGCATTTTTCTTTTAAAAGATCAAGCAAATAATACATTAAAACAAAAAATACATTCCAACACCATTTTGTTGGGGATTTGACATGAAAAAGGTCGTTAATTTTAAAATCGGATTTCATTCCAACCCAAAAGACAAAATTTAAATTAATTTAATATTCATTTTCTTAATTTAAAAAATATCCACCCTTTAACAAAACCCGTACACACACATATTCGGCGAGTTTCTAGCAACGCCTGTTCAGCAAACACTAAATTTAATTGTCAACCTTTTAAGCTAAACTCATACGAAAATAGATATATTGAACCCTTAAGGCACGAGCACGAGCTAAACAGCATTGTCGGATCTTTAAACCTAAAGGCCATCGTAAAGGCATTTAAAGACAAGCCAACTAATCGGATTAAGCTTAAAGGTCCTTTCTCTCTCAAAAACGGGATTAAAAGGGCAGGCAGGCTTCGGAGGCGTGATGACTGGATAGGAAATTGAACTGAAGAATAAGGGACAGGGTCAGAATAGCAATTCCTCTCTCCGATTTCCTTTAGAAATATGCAGTACACGGAAAATGCAGATTTTTCTTCTTCTCGATTTTTTCCCTTCCCAAAGTCCAGTGGAAGCAGTCGGTATCGGTACATATAGACGGAACATATTGGAGGGTGGGAGAGAAGATATAAAAAAAGCTCCTTTTTTATTGGATGGAAGGTGTGAAGAAGAGAAATGTTAAAAAATGGTTAAAATGTCTAAAAAATGTTTCATCCCTTGTGCTGGTGTGCCTCGGTTGGGTTGTGTTGGTTCTCTGGTAAGGAAATGGATGGGATGAGAGGAGATAAGATATATTAGACATTCACCTTCTGCACGGGACGTCCAGCTGAGACAAAATGAGATTTTCAAGTTGCCCATCAAAGGAGCTGAAGATTCCATCGGAAGGGATATAAGGGCTGGGGATAAAAGGTCTCTGGGTGGAGGTTATTATTATGGAAACACTGTATCTCGGAGAGACTGGATGGATGGAACAGTTTCATTTCATTGCTTTTATGTCAGCCGGCCCTTGTCTCGGAGGAAAAAATAACGGGCAAAATAACGAGTCATGAAACCTGAGCACATTGTCCTGTCTCCCGATGATATAATAACCTTCCTAATGGATTTCGCAATTTGGATCCCATGAAAAATACCATAACCAAATCCAATCCGTGAGGACAGGGCCAAAAACGTGGAGGGAGTGAGGAACCAACAAGAACCTAGCTCTACACGATGTCCAAGAACGGTATTCTACTTCGAGTACAACTCTACGAACTACCAACTGCCAACTGTATGACCCCATTGACTTTAAATTGTAGAGTAGCTCTGTTGGTAATTCGCATAATCTCGTAATTCGCATAATTAATATCGAAACTGTAGATCATTATTTTTGTAAAGCTCGAAGTTATGTCAGTGCAGCATTGCCGGATAGGACGGTTCAACATGGGTAAATGGGTACGAGTACGGAGTTACTTTAGGGAGGGACTTAAATCGAGATTTACGGTAGGCTTGGTTATCGTTGTATTCCGTCTGGGTTTATCAATAATCAATCACGCTGTAAAAATGCAACAACCGCTAATTTCTTACCACAACAGCGGATGGGTAAGTTTGCAACGTAGAGTTATCGGGGTGTTTTTAGTGCTACATTTCGCTGCTGGATGAAAATTTTCCCCTTCATAAGACCTTACCGAAATATTTCAAAAATGCATCAGGATAATAATTTCAATTTTATTCATTTAATTTTTAATAGAATAAATTTCCAAAAAGCCCAACATTCTCGCTCCGGAAAGGCTCGAGTGCAGAGGACGTATCCGGTTTATTATCTTAAATTATCCCTTTTATGGACGGGAAACAAGTAATAAGACGATGTCAAGTAGAACCACACACACTCTGACAGACACCCCAAAATACGTAATAGAAATCAGCATAGATTTCTTTGGGTATTCACGAGCGAAGGAAGACAGAATGCCACACAAGAACAGGCTGGGATCGGGATCAAAGCCTGTAACACGTTCCAATTCAAAACAGCATATAAAGGCAATTAGGAAACCATTTATCTTGTCTCCATTTAGTCAAGCTGGGGAAATTAAGGAGTATAAGGAAAGGCTGGCGAGAAATTACCATAGGATTTAATACGCATCAAATCTGGGCCTGATGAGAGAAGGACAGGAAATAGATGGTCAACCTGGCATACCCCCGTCCTCTCCTAATTGTGATATATTGCTCTGGGCCCTTAGCCTCATGCAGTTACAGTGCTTTTGCAATTGGAAAGATTTATGGCGATTAAATAGAGACTATATTTATTTATGGTCGATTAATGCCCTAATTACTGATGTCCGAGTCAGTCCAGAATTAACCGGAAGGGTGCTACAAGCTCAACCATCTATTTCTATTTGTCTCTGAGTAATTAAAATTAATATAACTGTAATTAATATAGCAATGAAAACGTCGGTTTTGTTTCTGTACAAGCCGTATTTTTAATAGAATTTTCAGTTTGTCAAAACCGACGTTTAAAGACGAACTTCTAAAAAGGGGTGAAATTGTTACGTTTTTGTTTGTAACATTTGACGAGATCTTAGGATACAGGGTGTGATTTTCACAATGACATAATGAGCAGAAGAATTAGGGGGTATGAACTATGAAAACAACTTGAGTTTGATTCGAAAGCAGATGATGGAACAGTAGAAATCATGAATTCAGGAAATAAAGCAAGTATTACGTGTAAAAACGGCGTAATTGACCTTCCTGGAATTCTAATTTTTGACCATCACACAATACTAATTTCGATAAAAGTAAAACTACAATTGTCTAGCCTCCTAAGCTAAAAATAAATCCCCTCTCACATAGCTGCAACGAGACCTCGCAACTCTCTTATTATGTTATTAAAACACGTCTTACAGCCTCTAAATTTACAATCCTGAAACACAGCATGGAAGGCAAAAGGATTCAAAGTTTCAGATTCCTAAATTTTCGATCTAAACGCACGAAAACATTGGAGTAAGTAAGATGTCTTAAGCCTCAACTTCTAAACTAAATGTAAGAGAAAGATTGAAATTCCAAGAGAATACAAAAGTGCAGGAAATGCATTCTCTGTCTCTCTCTGATCTCTCAAAAGTTTAGGGAATCAATTTGCAGAAACTTTCACAATCCTGCTTCTAATAAGTCCCAGCTTCATTACATCTCCATATCTATAGGCAGCATAGGCACATGATCATGAGGTGTATATTTCTCTCCTCTCTTACTTTGTACTGGAAGCAAGGGCTTAGGGTGAAAGCATTTACGCAAAATCCCAAGTGCGTTATGGGGAAAGTTAGACGTCTTAAACTCCTAATCACTATTCCTATTCCAGAGCCTGAATATTTAATAAGGAAACCGAGAACACACTTCCTCCCGGTGCATCTTCTCCAGAACTTTGGATTCGGGATTTAATGAAATCGGAGGACTTGAGACAGCAGAACCTCTCAAGTTCAACTCTCTCTCTAATGCCAAATAATCAATGTCTGAGAGAAGGCAGGATTTCATTTCAAATTTCGAAACCTTCCCCGATTAGAGATTTAAAAGATTTCGGGGATTTCGAAGTTGTGAAATAAGCTAGGAAATATTTAGCACCCAAAGATTACTTTCCAGTCCTGCCGTTTCATTTCCGCCTAAACTACAAGTCTAATAATTGCATTGTTTGATGAGATTTATAGAGGAATTAAGCGGAGAAACCGTGTGAGAATTCGTTAAATTGTAAAATGAAGGGAGGGTTGAAGAGTTATAATTTGAATGCTGGAGATATGGATCATCGTATATAATTTCCCACATCAATTACTCAGTTAATTAGTCCTTTCAGTCCTTCAACTAAAATATCCCCCGTTTCCCTTTGATGAGATACCCAGATCTTGTTACTCTCATCAATTACATTTTACATCAAATCCCATCACACCCCTCCCTCTCTTCCTAGGTATTTAAACGAATGCCTAAAAACAGAAGAAGTACAAGATAGATATAGGAACAGAATCCTCGGGAATATTTTACTCCCGTTCCCAAGAGGAATTATCAAACTGTCGGCTCTGACAAATTAAAAAATTATAAAACCACTTAATACACAAATATTTCGAATTAAAACATTTTAAATTCCTCTGCCAAGTCAGAATGCAAAATCCATCATACTTCTTTGTGGAACACTCCGTTTTTTCTCAGCATTATTGCTAGATTTGACAAGATGAAACTATGAGACTAACAACCCAAGCCTTGCAATGTTGGACAGTTTAGGATTTTAAGAGACAGAGTTCATCTTTAAGAGAGATGGACATGGATATGGCAGGTAGATAAATATTAAATGAGATGGTTTTATGAGGAAAACTACTTTTTTCTTATTTTTTTGTCTATTCAATGGAGGAGAGATAGATTAAGGATCATCCCTCCACGTCCATTAGTATCATGTGGAATCTGTAGATCGTAATCCGAACAGAATTTTTCAAATACCTTCTTCAGCTTCAAGTTTTTATTATTGAAGACTGGTTGTTCCTTCCCTGTCTCGGTTAGTTGTTAGTTACAGGTTGTATTGGGGTTTTTATTGTGTTTACGGATTCCGGAGCTGGGATATGGAGTATGGACTTGGAAAAGTTAATATAATATTTACATACTTACTAAGCTAATAGAGCCGGATTCTGACAATCTAAAGCTCTAGGGAACAAATGATGACGATGATATGATAATATATTTACATACTGAGTAAATTATGTGACTAAAGAGCTACGGACCGGACCCCGTTGAGCTAATGACATGAGCTGAAAGAACGTGATGGTCAACCTAATGGAGGAATGACCCCTTTTGCCTTTATTGACGACTTGTCAAAAGATTAGAGCCTCGAGCCAGAGATTGTATGGAGTGTGTAAGGGTCATCTATAACATACTGATTTAATTTCTGGATTTAATTCAGGATTTGATTAATCTTAAAGTTTTTTTTTCACTTTTTGAAAGGTATTCCATAGTTTTTAGAATGCAAGTCAAATTTGCATCGTCAATACTAGATGGTTGATTATGAGGCTGTTGAGGTTTGTCTTGTGCAAAAAATATCGTACAAAATGCCACAGTGGTGACAAATTCGTGTCAATAAATTCATGAAAATTTAGGTCATCCTTGAAGTCAATTATTGCTTTCCAAATATGCCCGGTTCTGCTGTTATTATTCCCATCGTGAGTGTAAACAGTATAGAATTGTTTTAAAGAAGAAAGCTCGTATTTGCTCTTTAGGTCAAGCCCATGAATATATTTCATATTTCAGCCCCTGCCTTTACAATTCCATCGCATTTCCTCAAAACTCCAAAGCAAAGTAAAAAATAAAAAAGGGTTAAAATGAGACAAGTGGTTTTATCAAATCGGATGGACTGAAAGTTTAGAAAAAAGTGTTTTAATTCCAACCGACATCAAAAATGAGACAAAGATTAATAGGCATTTGAAGGCGGAGCCGAACTGGAGGGCTAATTAATTTTTTACCTCTCCGTCTTGTTAACCTGCTCTTAATAGCATTCCCATGAAGATTGAGCACCGATATCGTGGACTCGAACCTCACAATAACAACTGCCTCTCGCTTAAGAATAATATTATAGGAAACAAACACCACGGCCAACCAGGACCGGTAGCTTCTTATCATTTACACATTAAGAACCCACCCCCTCTGCTCTCTCTAATATTCACTTACAGAAAAAGGCTAATTAAAGGCTCCCATTGTACTCATCCTCGATAGAAACTTGATTTGTATATTTTCCTGACAATAACAACAACAATAGCAATAACCTCTAGATACGAATTAGCAAACGGATCGGATCGAGTACAATTGTAAGGTTGATTACTTATTTTTAGGATTTATTGTTAGGTATTACCTGCTTGATATTACAAAAGAAAGTAAAAGTATCCAACATTTTTTATCATCTTTTTGGATCATGTTTGATCCAGAGCAACGTTGTTTACAAGCCTTTTTAGTTGTGCATTGGATATTAATATTCCGTATTTGATTGAAAAACCGAGTCCCTGCTATTGTCGATTTCTTTGATAATAAAACAAATACCGATTATTGTTGTTGATTGCTTTGCTTTGATTGATTATCGCTTTCTGAGTAGCGTTAAAGGTATCGTCGGACGACAATGAAACCAATATGTCATTTCCATAGTTCGCTAACTGCTTCTAAAGAAATCGTTGTCTAACAGCAGTAACAGCTCTTCAAATTCTAGACAACTCTCTGATGTTTCTGTAATTCGCAAAAAAAAAAAATATTAAAATCGTTTTAATTATAGTCTAAATTTCAATTTCTAACTTGAATTCTTCAACTTCCAAATGTTCTTATATCCGTAATAAGAACAGTTTCCGACTTCATCAATTTACTATTCGTTTGCAGTTACAACCCCACAACTACGATACATTTAATAAAAATCTTAGAATGACATGATACGCTGTCGTCTAACGACAGTGGAATCTTCAATGCCAGAAGATAAATGCTTCTTCTAAGATAAATGCATTCATTTTTTGCTTCTTCTACTCATCCTTATCATGAATACAACAATACAAGCCTATTGTTGTTAGTGCGGAATATAATAATATATGTAATAAACCCTATATTCAAGACATGCATTGAAGGTGAATTTCAAGATTCAGAGTATCAAAGTTCTTCCATAAATACCGTCCGTAAATGCTTCTATAAATCCCTCCTCAAGTAACTACCTCAGATTCATGAACCTTTTAAAGTACCAACAAGGAATCTCGTCTTTTAATGTTCGGAAAATCAGATTTTTGCACTTTTAAATGAGCCTCAAAGTCTGGAAAAATTTCAAACTAACTGGAAACTAGGAACAAATTGAAAAATACTTCTCTATGATTAAAAAACTTGCAAAAATCAGACTATAACTCATTGTTTCACGGCTACGACCTTTCAAAAATAGCAATTCTGATGATTTCTAACTGTCGACAATTTTTCAAAAGCCCCGATATTTGATGGGCAGCTAATTTTTACATTCTGTTGGTTAGTTTATATCATAAAAAATCCATGATTTCTGAGAGTTGACTCTCTTCTACTTTGCTTCTAATTGTAAGATTTGTGCTGTTAAAATAAGTTTCCCAGGGCAGTATAGCTTGATTAAGGGTAGGGTTGAAAGGAAGTGAGTGATGATTGGAGATGGATTAAATGAGGTGAAAAGTTTGGTAATAAGATTTGCATGGGTGAAGTAAGTAATGAATGGGGATGAGACCACCATGAGGTTAGGTTGGACGACGGGGTGCCTCATTCCATGACCTCCCTCCTGCCAACCTCAAGACCCTTACAAGCCGCCCTTTGAACACTCGCTTTTCGAAATAAAATGAAAAAAACCTGAATCTCCCTTCCCGATCTAATTCTTATTCATTAGCCCTTTGTCATATGAGTTATGATGATGATCCTCTCAGAGAGTCAAAGGAATAAAACGCATCTCCAAAGAAATAAATCCGATGCGGGGTGAGCCAAGGATCCCAAGAGCTAGTCGTTCCGCTCATTTACACTTACTTTCATTAAACGAGCCGCTTTTTGACTCACCCCGGATGTCATTTTTTGTTCTGAAGAGACGGCGAGGATAATAGGCCACATTCAGGAATGACATCGATATCATATGAGTTGTTCATTGCTGATCAATCAATGATCAATCTATGAATTTCCATCTTTCTGGCTCTTGAGACTGAAAGATACTAATGATTAGAGTTGCTTGAATAAAATGTGCTGGAAATAAATTGTACGAATGCAAATATATTGACGTTTTAATCTTGAAAGAACCACGAGTTTTAGGAACTGTCTCTCGAATCTGTTTTAAGGGGTTCTATTACTGAACTAATTAAATTATTCCAGTTGTCAAGATATTTTTGGTTATTTTTCAAATTTACATTTCAAACTACGCAAATATGATGAGTAGCTTCATTTCATCATCGAAGGACGTGTACATACAATTTACAATTTTCTCAGTACATATTCTACGCTACTCCAGTATGTCACTTGTCAGTTGAATGTGTCTCAAACTACTACTCCAGAGTAGATCTTCGAAGATGTGGTTAACGTTTAAACGTTAGAAGTGGTTCGAAGCCGTTCTCCTAGAACTCACCTCTCTAACTAATTTTGTCGAAACAATTGTTAGGAATTGTAAAAACGGCAAATAACTCAAAACCTCCACCCTGCTAATGTCTGATGAAGTACTTGTGTAAAAACCCTGGAGGAACTTGTAACCGGGTTAACGTCTGTATCAAAATAAGTTCCCGGGGGATTTATTCCATCGAAGCTACTCAAAAGGTTATATAGTTATTTTCAGAGCTATTCAAGGGGTGCTTATTCCGGTAGATAGAAATAGAATACGTTTATCACCCCCTAAAACTACCAAAGTTCCCAACCCAGCTTTTTGCACAATAGTGCGTATTATTTACTTAATTGTACGTTGTATCGTGTTGCAGTTAAGTTTTTTTTTCTTTTCTGTTCTTGAATATGTAAATTAAACGGCAGGGGGTAGGAATTAATGCAGAGGTTCCTTGTTACTTGATTTGTTCCCGTTAAATGAGGGTAGTATCATGCCGAGCTTCGATGCATACTTCGGCAGTTTAACTTCTAATGATATTTCCGGTTTCATCAAAATGTCATCGGCTAATGTTGATGAAACACCATAATAATTAATAGAAGAAACATAAGAAACTGGATATTCATTTCAACTTTAAAACTCTTTAATCTCTTTATCTTAATATATTCTATTTTTTATTAATAATTAGTGTTTCTTAAGTAGTTTCTTCGATAAAAACGGAGTACCTTTTTTCCACAATGAGTTGGAATTAGGAACCGAAAAATAATTACAGCTTCATGGACTAAAAGCCTGGTTTCCAGATCCTCGAAAACGGATGGATTTGTTTAATTAATTTAATATCAATTACGGAAGCAGATTTTACTTTATTATATCGTCTTTATTTCCCGTTTTCTTTGTCTTTGCCGAACATCCTTGTGACATGTTCAATTTCCGGATGCTTGTTTGTTTGGCTTTTATTATTGTGTTATTCCTTGTTTGGTTCATCTAGACCAGTCTTCCACAAGTAACACTTTAGGTAGACTGCCAATTAAGGCTGCGGGTAACCCGTACTTAGATTTCCATTTGGTCTGTATGGTAGATACTGTGTTTCCACAGCAGAGCCAGTACAGTCCTCCCGTCAATCTTTATCACCGAGCCGATTACCCTATCTACCTGCTGAGAAATCTTAGCATATCAAGATATGCTAAACTGCTTTGGAATTGCAGTCTCTCAGTCTTCATCAGCTTTTTTGCCCAGACTCAGAACCGATAACCTTACGGTCACCCATCCCAAGTCCTTCGATTCAATCATTGCTTAACTTGAGATTCCTTTACAGAACCTAAGCCTCACTCCTGAACTTGCTGACTAGAGCTGCTGCTGCTGCTTAAAGAGCATGCAATCCATTTCAAGCCAAAAGTCTCAATTCTGTGATAATTTTAAACCGGAACAAGGTTGTAATTTGCATACTCTCATAGATATCTCAGAAATTTAAATTGCCAAAACCTCCAGGGAAAAAGTCAAAAACAAAATAAACTCACATTCATTACTAACAGTTGAATAACGACGTCTAAATAACTTTAAATTACCATTCCAAATTAACTCTAAAAAAAGCAAAAATATCGGTTTTTAAAGCTCATCCTTCCAACACTTCCTGATTGGTTGAACCGGATAAATCATCGGGGTTGTTTTAGACGGAAGAATGTCCTAAACTTTCGTAAAAAATAGCAGGGACAATGGAAATGAAGTAGGAACTCGTCAGATCCTTGTACTTAACTACAAAAGGGGCAGGGCTTTGAAAAACTGAAATCCACTTACGGATTTTCAAGTACCGTTCCCTTATTAGTTGACAGAATCGGAGCGGCTCTTTAGAGACAGACAAGTGCCTTTGTCCCCTCTGATACTCTTTGATAAAGCACATTTCCCTATCAAATATCACCAGCCCTAATCTATTAGTGCCTATATTTAAAAAAAAAGCAACCCGTAATACCAAATTAGATTGCATTTTAGTGGGAGAGAATCAATTTATTCCTCCTCGGCTTTTTACAATTTCATCACATCTCAAGAACTATCCACTAACTGTCGAAGATATAGTAATATACAGGGTGTTTCATTTAATTGTCCCTACTAGCAAAGTCAAAGTTGGTTGCAATGGTCGATTTTTGTTGCTAATGGGAAACACAAGGCATAAGAATTGCTTTAAAACTTAAAGGTCTCCGACAATAAGTCCTTAATCTTATGTTTATTTATATATACTCCTTCCGATAGCTTTTATCATCTTCTGGCTCGTAAAAGGAACCTGGAATGGATGTAGGATGAGGATGAACAAGTCTAATTATTCGAGTAAGCAATCAGGCGAAGTGGGCCAAGAAATTATTCCGGTTGGGATTTTAATTTTTATCAAGGGCCCTTAATGACTTGCTCTCTTCAACATGGATTAATTTACATACCTTCCCTACTATCATTATTATCCTCCTGTCCTCTAATAGAATATAATATGAAGTCTACTTAACTATGTCATTGTTCAAAGGAAGACCAGGAGATATGTGGAATGATGTGAATATCAATGATAAAAATAGTCAACTTGTCGGTATTTCTTCAGAAGACTAGCTCATGTGAGAATACCATATCAAAGGTACTTAAGTCCAATCTCCGTCTTGAAGAGTCTTTGACTTTGAGTGCATCCTTGTCCTGCTTTTTGGTAATCAACCATCCTGGACAAAAATACATCCCATGGTCTCTTACCTTCTGTATATCTTATTAAATTAATGGGCAGAGGGACGGTTTTAAGTACTCTCTTCTTCATAATCCAAGCTTTTCCCGTATTTTAGTCGAAATTTTTTTCAAAGACTTATCAGAGGGTTGTAGGAAATCGGTGGGGTGTGTTGTGAATCTTAGTAACAAGGTCTGAGTTATAGCATAACACCAAATGAACGAAGATAAAAAATCCAGAAAATAGTCGATTCTTTATTTTGCAACTTTATTAACATTTTATGCGATATTTATGACGAAGATGAGGCTTTAAATTCGTTTACATCGTAGTTAACTCCTAGTTTATAAATTGTTTTCCATACAATAATCGAAAATTGCTAAATTACACTTTAAAATTGAAGAGATCTTTAAGCCTGTGGGGTCCGGTGGCTATCACACTTATTTCTCTGCATTAAAGACTTATAATCTGACAACGACAGTCTTTAAATCAATAACACAAGAATAATCCTCATTTGTTTGGATAAAATCTTTGAGAGTAGTAAATTTGTATCATTTATCCAAAAATGTAGATCTTTAACTGTTTTTAATTCACAGCTCTTGTTTTATCTGCATTTGCAAACCTAAAATTCTGTCCTGCTAATTGGATTACTACTGAAAAAAAACCACTGTCATCCAAATCACCGAATAAAGTACAGTAAAACGAGGGTCGGTATTCCGTATTTAGTCGCAGTGATTTTGTTTTAAAGTCTCCTTGTCGGATGAGGAAGGCCTTTGTGCCGCTCCCTTTCATCTCTTTTATGTTTAGTACAGATTTTTGATGAAGTTGAAGAAGGGCTTTATTTCTGCTATAAGTACTACACGGAGGGATCACTCAAGTCTCAAGTTGCACCGGCTTCCTCTTTGATTACAATTCATTGCCCACATTTACCATCCGCTCTCCTAATCATCCGAGTCATCAACAGGAGCCTCATCAATCATTAGCTAGTCCCTATCCACTTCTACAAAATCCAATGCAACCCTTTTCCGGGGATTTAAAGCTACAATGCATTCCAAGTTTGAGTGTTTGAGCTGGATTTTTACTATCAAAGTCTATACCTTATAATTTGCCCAGCTTTTTAAATCATATAGAAGGGATCTTCTGAAGAGATGTATAAACATCATAGCCTATTACTTGAGATATTTAGGGTAACATAATGGAATCAGTTAATTTGGGTGTAGAGTTTGAAATTGTCCTGTGGTTCGGCTGTTTCGGAACTTTACTTAAAGAAATGAATGCCGATGTGGAGTAGTTGTCGTTGGGGACAACATTTTTTCCGGACTTTTTAGACACATAATAATAAAGTTGTATACAAAGGGGTTGACAAGTCTGAGGGCTTTTACTAACAAGATGGAATTAGATGAGACAAGTAATTGGATTTGAACAATTGTTCAGGAGAATGGACATCACGAATCACGATGGCCATGGTGCATTCTTTATTCCTTATTATTATTATGACGAAGCAGAATGGGCTGCTTTTACTTTTATTCGTAAGGACTGGAAGTAATAGTTGATAGTGATGAAGGTGTAGTTTTGACATTTATTTTGAATTTTTGGGTTTTTAACGTCAAGAAGGACAGTCATGAGTCTTTATTTTGTTGGATCGTTGTCGATATAGTAAATATTTCGAATTCATGAGTTTTCTTGAGCATAAAAATGAATTCGTTACTGAAAAATTGAACTGAATGGTACTAAAAACCCTAAAAAAATTGTTGAGTTTTTTTAAAATTCTCAATGCGATCCTTAAATTTTGGGAGACTTTCCTAAGAATTCAAAGTATTTGAATATGAAATGTACAAAAACACGAAAAGTGGGGAACTTGAGGCTTGAATACAAGGCAAGGGTTGTAAAAAACGTAAGGACCGAGCGGCTTTGATCTTTTGATCAAAGTCGACAAGCCAAAGTGATTTGTAAGGATTATTTTATTTTTTAGCCTGACAAAGAACTGACCCTTGGATCAGTTCTGTCCATATCACTTCTCGTCATGTTCAACTTTCTGGTAAAATGAGTCTGCTCTTTAGCCATCCAACCCTTATTAAATGTTTAAGTCGTTATTTGAATGGGATTTAATAAGCTTGACATTTATTTATTTACCGTTCAATTTCAAAGTCAAGCATGGATTTACTAGCCGATTGAAGAAGCTTTTACAGGAGGCGAAACAGAGTTGGTCAAAATCGACTTGTTTGAGATGTTAGTGTTTTGGTGCCTTGTGCCTTGATTAAGAGCTGGAAAGTTACTTTTTAATTTTGGAGGCTTCCGTCTCTGAAAAATACTACAAATGGAATGAATTTTAATGAAAATCGCATGAAATCGTTCAGAAAGACCTTTAGTAGTGCTTGACGACGTTCAATAATTCGCGTTATTTCAGAAGACTTGAATACTCACTTAACGTTCCGCGTTGCCTGTCGTAAACGCCAATGAATGGCGAACTATTTTTCATGTTCTGCAGAGTTTCTCGAAAACTGTTACGATAATATTTGATTTTTTACACAGTTTTTCTCATTTTTAACCTGGGATTCTATCACAAGGGCAAATTCCAAGGAATTAACGAGGAGCTGTCTACGATTATCCTCATTTATTTGAAATTCCTGATGTTATGTCGGTCAAATTACAAATTTCAAAAACGCATGAGTGGTCAAGAAGTGTAGGGGATCGTGAATGACCTGGCTTTGATTTAATATAATTGAACATGAAATTTCCAAACATTACACCAGGGTCAGTTTGGTCAGTCCATGTTTGTGTTGGCTACGACTGAGTCGGTGGAGTCAGGACTGATGACTGAGTGCATCTAGAGATCCATCAAATTGGATTTAATTAATAAGTTGTGGGACGGTGAATGTATCGGCCAGTTGACTCGTGGTTTACTTATTTCATTCCAGTTCCTCCAACCACGAAATCAAATTAAGTCTAAGCTGATTTCGAGATTTATTCAATCTCCTCGCAGTTCACTCACCGTCACGATTTAATGAATAATTCTTTCCTCCTCTATATTCTTACATATTATTACTTGAATTAGATGAGGACCGGGTTCTTCCTTTCAAGAGATGAAAAATAGGGCTGGAGGATGAGACTTGGTCTCATGACTTTGTGGGCTTAGCTGACATGACATGACAAGGTACTTGAGTGACTGGTTCCATTTCAAAATGAAAACCACAAGAGCTATGAAGATTGATCTATTGCATTCCACATGGAGCAGGAATTCCTTTAACTTGAACCTATTTCACATTTATTCAAGAAGCTTTTTAAAATTCAGCTTCACTTTCTCTCTTCATTTCCTAAGTTTTTTGGCCAATTCTAAATTCTTTGCCGAGTTTTAAGTTCCAGATGGGTTTTAAGCGAGTTTGAAAGAACATTTTTAAAAGAACTTGACATGGGATATTTGATATTCCATTTATTTCGATTTAATAAGCGTAAAATTCCACAGCGATGACCATCCAGAGTTTTCAATGTTGTCCAATTATTTTGTCTTTAATTTTAGCTGTTTGGCAAAAATCAGCTTTCTTATCGTCTGAATTATGAGACGAACTTACAAGGCTTCTTTGGAAGCAATAAGTACTTCAGAATTCGGAGGAATGGATTTTGTTTATACATCCTGTCAAGGATTTTATGGACTCAAGCAGCCACAAAAAGTATCTGAATTTGGTTAAACTGCCCAACCGGCCGTAATATTTCTAAACTCAAGACTACAATGAATTGAGAGGATTTTAATGTAATTTGTAGTAGAACGGACAGCCCAGTTTTTACACTTTTATAGGGCGGACATTGACGAGTCAGAATTGAAATTTTAAATTGAATTTATTTTTAAGAAAAGGAAGAGGGGTGCTGGTCAAGTGTCATAATATCCTACATTCACTTTCCTTAAGTACTCGAATGGATAATTGGCAGCTCATAATTACTCCATCCGCTTGGATTTTAAATTCGTTGATCTCTGATAAGAATCTTGTATTTCGGGCAACGTCTGTCCAATCTAAGCACTTATTTTCACAATTTTTATAACAATCAAATCCTTTAAAACTTTATTAATGTCGACAAAAGCAATTTCCTTTCAATTGTACATTTGCATCATTTCATATCTCGAAAAACATCGGCTTATTTTTTGAACTTACGAGAACGGGGAGGAATAGGCCTTTTCAGGGATCTAGTTACATGTATTCGGTTCTATTTTATTTCTCGAATTTATATTAAAAATCGGCAGAAGATTGAAAACTTCAATTTCCGATCTGTCAGGACGTTGGACTAATCCATCAGGCCTCCCACTTTCAAACTTGAAAGTTTACAGGACTGGAAAGGGAAGAATAAAAATTTGTAAGGATGACTATAGAAGTGACTGGACAATTCTGACGGACCGTCAATTACTGATTGATAAATTGAGCATATGGACTGGGACGGGCGACTGACAACCGAATGACTTGCTTAACTTTAAATTTGACTTGGAATTGGCTTCGTGAATTTCATGCATGGAATTACATGCACGTTTCTCATCCTCTTTCAATATCCACTTACAATAACAACAACAACAAAAACAAATTTTACAGCAATCAATCTAGACAATAGTCGGAATATTTTAAACCCCTTAGCCCTTACATGAATACAATATTTAAATATACAGAATGTAGTTTCAACCGTCTTTTAAAATTCATTCTAAGCCCATTTTTTGGAGAATTCAAATTCTGAGAATCTCGTCTCAGTTAATGTACATACTGTTAAAGTTGTTTATTTTAAGAGGCCATATCACAATAACTTTTACGCTACTTTAACAGAAGAGTTATAGACTTCAAGTCTTCAAGAACTGCTTAAAAACTTAAAGTCTTTTCTTAAAAACTGCATGGAAACATAAATATTTCAATTAAATAGAGGTTAACTGTTCCTTCATTTCATCCAAATCCATCTTAGGAAAACCTAGCAATATTTCAAATTACACCCCACTCTAAAAGCAATATCCCTCAGGAGTAGTTTATATAAACTCACTTTAAAAAACAATAAATTAAACACCGTGTTAAAATTCAAGTCCTCGTTCATCCTCTCTACTCCAACGATCCTTATATCCAAGAACTCGCCATAATCGAAGTCAAGCACGAGGAATTCCAGAAAGGCAGGTACCGGATTTTAAGGCTTTTTGGGCCGGCCTACCATTTGAAGTTGCATGGAACGATTTTTACGATTTTTTAGTATGATATCAAGCAACTCCTGATCTTTATATTGACGCAAAAAAAATTAGTGTCCTATTCCGTATTGCCTATCTATGTGGAACCTGCCAAACCTATTTTAACATTGAAAGAGATAGGGGTTAAAGTTCAGTTGATGATTTGTATAAGATTGCATGGTACGATTTTAATAAAAATCTCAGCAGTCATAATTTGAATGTTAAACTTTCACTTAAGAAAAAAATTTCGAGGGTCCTATTTCTATAAATGGCTTGAGACGATTTAGAAAAATAAAACTGGTCACCCAATCTGATTTTGTAGGTAAAAATGAACAAATACTTCAAGATCCGTAAATCCCTAGCCATGGAGATATTAAAATAGTGGCCGGTTTAACTGCATCACAACTGTCAGTATATTTCGCAATTACAAAATTATTATGTCTAGAGCCTCATTCTATTATCCTTGCTCGACTGGTCAATGGTCTAACTCAACTGGTCGATGGCTTAATTCAACTGGTTGATGGCTTAACTCGACTAGTCGATGGCTTAACTCGACTGGTCGATGGTCTAACTCGACTAGTCGATGGCTTAACTCGACTTGTCGATGGTCTAACTCGACTGGTCGATGGCTTAACTCGACTTGTCGATGCTCTAACTCGACTGGTCGATGGCTTAACTCGACTTGTCGATGGCTTAACTCGACTGGTCGATGGCTTAACTCAACTGGTCGATGGTCTGACTCAACTGGTCGATGGTCTAACTAAGTTATGGTGGTGACCATTAAATACTTACTTGTGTACACTACTAATACAACATCTAATGTTCAGTGATGAGGGTAGGTGGCTGGCAATAACTGGGCGACATTATGCGGACCAATAAAAAGGGGACATAGTTTGAACCCATTTGCACATATGCTTTGCCTACTCGGCCGTCAAGGCCATTTCTGGCCTATTACGGACTCCCCAAAGAACAAGAAGTTTGTTGTGCCGATATTAGCGCTCCTCTCGATCTCGGTCAAATCTCCCAGATTTAGCGATAAATTGCGCTATACTGGTGAGGGGCACTTTTGATAGTTCCTCCGGGCCCAGCGTGTGTGACCCGAAGATTTGAAAACGCAAGGCACAATATCTGTCACACACACCTAAGAAGTGGGTACTAGTTTCGTCCTCCACATTGCACAGAGTACAAGTAGAGTTCTCCACTAATCCCATCGTACACAGATGTTTTTGAAGAGTATTGTGCCCAGTGATAATCTGAGTAAGGAGTCTAAGAGAGCCCCTACTTAGTTGTTTCCATGTTAAATCAGTGGCCCTATATGGGTCACTTAGAGGCCCACAGGCTGCAATGATTGCCATTAGCTCAGCCTGAAAAACTGTAGGATAAGTTCCCAAAGGTACCTTACCCCTCAGCATATCCAGTTATGTCTTGGGCTATCTACCAGTGGCCCAAGCTCATCGACCAGTGGCACTAGCTCATCGACAAGTAGTTCTAGGCCATCAACCAGTGGCACTAGCCCACCGGCCAGTGGTCCTAGGCTATCGACCAGTGGCCAAAGCTCATCTACTAGTGACCCAAGCTCATTGACCAGAAGCCAAAGCTCATTGACCAGTAGCCAAAGCTGATTGACCAGTAGCCATAGCTCATCTACTAGTGACCCAAGCTCATTGACCAGTAGCCATAGCTCATCTACTAGTGACCCAAGCTCATTGACCAGTAGCCAAAGCTCATCTACTAGTGACCCAAGCTCATTGACCAGTAGTCTTGGGCCATCTATCAGTGGCCCAAGTTCTTCGACCAGAGGTCATAGGCCTTCTACTAGTGACCCAAGCTCATTGAACAGTGGCACTCGATCATCGACAAGTACTTCAATGCCATCAACCAGTGGCACTAGCCCATCGACCAGTGGTTTGGGCTATCTACCAGTGGTCCTAGGTTATCGACCAGTGACCCAAGCTCATTGACCAGTGGCTTTAGCTAATCGACAAGTAGTCCTAGGCCATCAACCTGTGACACTAGCCCATCGACCATTGATTTAGGCTATCGACCAGTGGTTCTCGACCATCGACCATTTGCTTAGGCTATCGACCAGTGGTCCTCGACCATCGACCAGTTGTCCTCGACCATCGACCAGTGGTTCTAAGCTATCGACCAGTGGTCCTCGACCATCGACCATTTGTTTAGGCTATCGACCAGTGGTCCTCGACCATCGACCATTTGTTTAGGCTATCGATCAGTGGTCCTCGACCATCGACCATTGGTCCTAGACTATCAATCAACCAGTCAGGTGGCCGTAAACCATTGTCCAAAAAATTATTTTCATGCAGTAAATATGTTATTGTGATCGCATAATCTGGAAATCCAATACCGAGGCTGAAGGGAGAAGCATAATAACTTAAACGATGAACACTCCACTAGCGGGACGTTCGCAACGTGTAACTGGAACCTTGCTTTTAGATGGTTGCCAAGTGATTTTTTCCAAAGGCCCAGTGCTACATGCAAAACTAAGTTACCTGAGGCCCAAAAACCCTTGAAATCCGGTACCCTCCTAAATTTCTAACTATAAATGATAAATTTCGTTAATAGCCTCCAGAACGGCTGCCTCTTGGTCATTTTCAAAGATATTCCTCATATACCTCCGTATTTAGTATATTCTCCTATTTTATCTAAAAACTGCTCTTTCGTAATAAGAAGAGGCATTAAGAATTAAGGCTACGGCTCGATTCTACAAGTCAACAGTTTAATATCTCCAGCCTACCTGGTCCACTGTATTTCCAAGGGATAAGAATTATTAGTAAGAAGATCACATCTGTCCATCCGTCGGCGTCTATTAAAGGGGAAATGTTGTGGTTCTTGGTCTAATCTAATGTTGTTTTTTTCCCCCACCGATCTCCTGTCTTCGAGGCGAAAGCCAGAATAAAAAACGAAAAAAAACGAGATATAATTTTGTAGAATGATGATGATGATGATTGTGGTGGCAGTGGGGGTAGTTAGGTAAGGGATGGTCGAGCCTCGTTTACTTCTGACACTAATCATACGGTTCCTTTAATAAGGCTTGACTTTTGCGAGGGTGGCCTTCCCGATCTCCCATTGTGTTTTATTTCTAAACCTTGTTATGATTTAACAAGCTCCTACTCCCTACTACAGACTCTTATTCCCAGTCATTATTACCTACATCCCAACCATTAGAACAACTATCACCATTTCCCATCCCTCTCCACAACAAAACAAGCCCAGAGATTCAACAATAGGAAACAGAAAAGCAATGGGCTTTTGCTTATTTTCAAAATTATAATAATGATATGGGGAGGTAATAGCATCCTTCTGGCTATTCCAGAGATATTTTTTTCCCGTTCGAGGAGATGGCATCGGTCATGTCGAATTCTTGTAATGACGTGACGTGCTCTTCTCTGCTGCGTGAAGAATATGTGTTAGTTGGATGTTTGGATGTTGGAAGCAGATGAGGGTGAGGAATGAGGAACTCGTAAACAATCGGGGGTGTGAAAATTACTTGTAAACTACGGTCGTTATAATGAGTCTCGTGATGAATTATTAGCGGAATTGAATGAGCGGGTTAAGACTCATAAGTGTGTAAATTATAATCACTACAAAATTAGGACATGTTAAATGGTATAACTCGAATAAAACTAGGACATCGATTATTATCAGAAATCGAAAAATTATCAATGAGACAGCTAATAGGGCTGATTCTTAGGTGTTAATTTAAGTATGAAATATTTTAACGGAATCACGGTATTCACGGTACTTCAGTGTTTCGTCCTTTACATAAATCAACAATGAGATTTAATCTCAATTAACGATGGATGGAAAACCTTCCACCACCAGCGTTCATCCCCCCTACCTAAGCCGCTGCAACCGTCCTCTTCGACCAGTCAGTAGCATGCGGACCCCTAATCCGTAATGCCAAATTTCAAACCTTTTTTTGTAAATGGAAATTGGTATACTATTCTTCAGTCAGTACATATTACATTGTTATTAACTATCCATATCTATGATATTTACACGATATTGTCGAAGATTTGAAGGCCATACTTTAGGAGGTCAATATTTGGCAATTCCAAAATAGCTGTTTTTTTTAATTAAATTTATAACATACATAGCCAAAGATCTTCTCGAGGCGTTCCTACTCCTACTTGATATGTCACACGATAATTTAAAAAAAAGCTACCTTATTGACTGTCATCAAGGTCTGGGACGAACATTTTAAATTTTAAAACGACCAAAAAGTTTTTAGACGTAAGTAGTTGTAAATCGATATGTCACACAATAGTTTTGAAAATTCGACCTTTTTTGACCGTTACGGAGGACAGGAACGAAAATTTTCAAATTCATAGATAACCAAAGTATTTCTCAAAGTACAACGGTGTAAATCGATGTGTCACATGGCTGTTTACGTACATTATTAGGTTAGGTCAGGTTAACCCAGGTCACAGATCATTGAATTTCAAAAAGTCATATAGCCTGCGCCAGTTCAAAATTTTTTAAAGAATTTTTAGCTGTTTCAGTTCTCGATAAGTCCTAAGTACCAATAAGAAACGTATAGATGAAACATCAGTTACATACATTCAGACATTGCCTTTTTAGTATATTGGATGATTAGTAATTGTAATTACTTTAATTATATATTTTTTTTTTATTTCTTTCTTTATTTTATAAATGATGAAAATATAAAAATACTGGAAGCAGTTTAAATTGTGATAAGAGTTTAAATCTTGCGACAGAACGGTAGAGATACGCAGCGTAAACAACAGGGAAAGTCAAAGAGGCCAGAGCTTGGCTTGGCAGAAAGGTACGGATAGACTACCCGACTGCCGACTGATGGACTACCCGACTGCCGACCCCATTGTACCCTTATGTTGTGACTTTTGAGAGGCAACTACTATAATAATCGACTAAATAAATAAATGTATTAATCTAACCTTATGCTAAATACTGCCTTGTTTATTTTTTAAATACAGTAACTCCGACGGTTGTTTTACTACCATTTAAGAATAACGATTTTGATGTTTTATATAATTGGAAAAATTTTGAAGTTGTAGTTTTTTTTAGCAGCAATGAATAATAAATAGCTCTAGACGTCGCAAAGCTTTACATACATACTTCTGGCGACTCTAGTAATTTTTATTCAAAGATTTTTTGTTTCAGGTCACGATATATTGTCACATTGACTTTAGCTAAAAATTTTGACTTGGGTCATTTTTTTAAATTCCAAAACCTACTTTTTTAAACAAACCCAAAATTGCCTCACATACTCCTTATAACCTTTCTAACATTTTATATTCGGGGAAATTTTCTGTCAGGTCGCTATTTTAGGATTTAATGTCCAGTCTGGTAGATTGAAGTCGGGTAGTCTATCAATCGTCAGTCGGCAGTCGGGTAGTCTATCCTTACCTTTCTGCCATTCGGCCATGCCAAGAATTCAGAATTTGGAATATCAAATATATATATTTGAATATTTGTCATTCATCATTGCACATTAATTGATTGTACGAAAACTATACTTAGTTAGATTGAGTGTCTAGAGAGATTAGAGATCTACTTCATACTTAGAGATTCTAGTTAAGTGTATTTTGTACGTATGACGTAATTCAATCATTTACTTATATAATATGGTTTGTATTGTAGTTTGTAGTCTCTCTCTACGATATGATTATGAAATTCAAAATTGGAAATATTATGATCAAAAATAGTGGTTAAAAAGTAGTATTTATTGATAGGTTATTACTTCTTCAAACAAACTTGATACTTTGTACTTGTTTTAATACTTGCCGTAAGACAGTAGCTGAATCCGCTGAATTCAGAATCCACAAGAATAATATTTATCTTTGAATGCCTTCCCCATTATTAACGTTGAACGTCAACCTTCCACTCGCTTAACCGTTAGAATCGGGATTAAATAAACATTCATTCGGAATCAGAATGGGGCGAACAAGAAGAAGACGATACATTAAGTTGTTTCCAGTCTACCAAAATATATTCGACGAAAACGGAACGGGAAGCGAAGGGCATGGATGCACCCAACATCACCAATCCCAGCTGATTTACAAAGGAGATCGGAAATCTGAATGTTTCGATGGAGGGCTGCCATTGGATTCCGGAGAGGCAGTCGAGTTCTCCCAAGTTGTAGCTAGCGGAACACTGAGTGGTCAATATCCGCCTGGAACTTCTATGGGACATCAACTTCCAACATCTCCTGGTGGTCCTGGATCAAGGGTTAGTTCTGCAGGAACAACCACTACAACCACAAAAGACAAAGGAACCTATCCAGTCAAAGGACCTGTGCCTACTACAACAACACAGGGAACTCAAGCAACGACTCTGTCAACTCCTACTGCTGTACCCGTTCAGGAAAAGCAAACGGCCAAACTAACTCGGCTATTCACTCAAGGGCCTAACGGGCAAGTCTCTCAAGGACCATGTTCTAACAATCACAAAGGAGGTCATTTCGTGGCCTCCACTCAGACTCCACTGTCTGGGAATGACAAAGCTCCTAAAGCCCTTGATGTTGATTCTGCGACCGAAAGTAACGGAGAAATATCTCTAAGTATTGCTGCTGGTCAAGGTCACTATGAAGTCGTTGAGCTCTTGCTCACACGAAAAGCCCAAATTGGTAAGTTAGAATAAAATTGATCGTTAAACGATTGATACATACATAAACTTATCTTGTTACATTTATAATACGAACATGTTCTCATTTAGCCATTACATATCTTTGCAGAACACCGAGACAATGAAGGTTGCACTCCGTTGATCTTAGCCGCTGATGGGGGGCATGAAAAAGTCGTAGAACTTCTGCTTAATCATGGATCCGAGATTGAAGCCCAATCCGAAAGAACAAAGGATACTGCTTTATCGTTAGCATGTACGAAGGGAAGATACGAGGTTAGAAAGCAAAAACAGATCAGTCATGCCATAAAGACTTTCATTACATGGAACTGGAAGTTTACAAAGCTGCTTTATAATTTTAATATATCATTGAAATAAATCGATTTTTCATTAGGTTGTCGAACTCCTACTTAAACGAGGTGCAAACAAAGAACACCGAAATGTGTCAGACTATACCCCGCTAAGTTTAGCAGCATCGGGAGGATTCGTGAATATCATTAAACTTTTGCTTCAGTATGGGGCTGAAATTAACTCCCGAACGGGTTCCAAACTTGGTATCCCACCAATTATATTGGCTGCGATGAATGGAAACACAGCTGCAGTCAAACTCCTCCTCGACATGGGATCTGATATCAATGCGCAGATAGAAACCAATAAGGTCACGGCTCTGACTCTTGCGTGTGTCACAGGAAGACACGAAGTTGTACAATTGTTATTGGATAGAAAAGCCAATCTTGAACATCGTGCTAAAGTAATTATAGCTCAATTAAATTCTGTATTGTTGAGTTTGAGTATAGTATCAGCCGATTAAAGAATTTGTTTTCTCATTTAGACTGGTCTGACGCCACTAATGGAGTCAGCGTTCGGAGGCTACGTTGAAGTAGGAAAAGCCTTAATCGAAAAAGGAGCAGACGTAAATGCTCTTCCGGTTCCTGCAACTCGTGACACCGCTCTAACTATCGCTGCAAATAGAGGCCATACCCGATTTGTTGAAATGCTAATACTTTCGTACGTTTCCGGATTTAAAAAAAAAACAATTTTGATAATCACTTGAACATAGACGAAAGCTATAATTGCATTGTTATTTTGAATCTAGTCAAGCAAACACCGATGTAAGGAATATACGAGGTTGTACCCCGCTTTGGCTGGCTTGTAATGGTGGCCATCTTGATGTTGCCCAAGCGTTGCAAAAGGCCAGGGCTGATATTGATGCTCAAGACAATCTAAGAATTTCATGTCTCATGGCCTCCTTCAAAAGGGGACATGTAAAGATTGTCCGATGGATTGTAAAGCACGTAAAACAATTTCCTACCGACCAGGAGATGTCCAGATACTTCCTAAGTATAACAAGTGAAGTTGAGTTATTGGCAATAAGAATCCAAAAATGTATGGAATATATTAAACAAGCCAAAGACAAGCAAGCGGTTGAAGCCAGCAAAAATGCAAACATCCTATTGGAGGAATTGGAGTTGGAACGATCCAAAGCAAAAAGTAAGCGCCTTGCTAGTGTTAAGCGGAGGGAAAAGAAAAAGAAGAAGAAACAAGAAAAGAAGCACCAATACTCCCCTTGTGGTAAAGTTGTAATATATGCTATGAAAGGTTAATATTTTCTATTATTTCTTATAAATCGATGTCTTAATTGGATCTTACTTTTTCAGCTGATAATGATGATGATCGAGATGACGAAAACGACGACGATGATAATAACGAAGACGTTGGTATGGTTGAATTCATGGACTCGGGAATCGAAGTTAACTGTCTTAATACGAATTCCTCGTCTGCTGACCATAAAAAGAAAGGGCAACAATCGAATAGTAACATTATCAAAGGAAAGAGTAATAAAGATAACCTTAAACAGGCGGCCCAAAAACCACCAACTAAGCAAGCAGTCAACAATTCTAGAAAAAACATTGTGGAAGTCCCTTTGTTACCTTCAGATCGTGAAGTTCCTGTCCCTGAGCCGACTAAGGAAGTCAACGTCAAGAGTCGAAAGAAGAAGAGTAGAGGTTCTAAAGGTACATGCAACGTTGAACCTGTTGTGGAACCGGTGCCAGCCCCGGCTGAGGCTCATTTGAAACAAGCCCCGAAAGCAAACGAAAAAGAAAACGTCAGTTCTAAAGGGAAAATTTCAACAAAGTCTGCGAAAGAAATTCTTAAAGAAAAAATCAAAGAGGTTGAGGAAATCAGCGTTGGAAAAGTCAAGACGGAGAAGAAAGGAAGGGAGACGTCTGAGGATAAAAAGAATCTGAAAGAGGCAGAGTGTCATAAAGATCTTACTCAGCATCAACAATCTGGCAAAGGATCAAATCTCTTAGCTCATGGAGGGTATAAGTATCACTTGATATATATTAGTATTTATTTAATTGAAGTTGGGCCCACATATTTGGTATACATATTTTATTAATTTGTTGATAAGTATTGAATTTCTATTAAGTAACACTAATTTACCAAACAGGGCTCCAATCAACAAGAAAGGCAAAGTGGATCCTTTAGCGCAAGGATCGGAACCTTTAGAGGGTATCTCTCTCAACCCGTCTCAATTAAGAAAAGCGCCTTTCGAGCACGAACGTGAGTCTCATGTAAGTCATACTTTCACTGCACCAAGTGGAAAGCCCGTTAATAGACAAGTTAGTGGAACAGCCTCTGCTAAGACCGGTCCTGGTAGAAAGGATGACGGATGGAAGGAAGTAACTCGAAGTTACCCGTCTTCCCGATCGAAAAAGGTCATTGTACCTTCGTCGGTGATCTCTCGCGTAATTGGTCGTGGCGGATGTAACATCAATGCAATTAGAGAAGCGACTGGGACTCATATTGAAGTGGAGAAACAACAAAAGGGACAGGTCCAACCGGAACGAACCATTCAAATTAAGGGATCCGCGGATGCTACAAAGCAGGCTTACAATTTGATTTCAGCTTTGATGACTGAACCGGATGTTGACATCAAAAAACTAATTCCAGAACAACGTGTTGGTGCTTCGTCATCTGCAAGTAGTGGCGGCGCAAGTTCTTCGATACCAACCCCTATCCTCTACACTACTGCGTTTCCAATCATTGGATCAGCCTCAACTCCACTTCCACCGATTGGCCAGCCAGAAAATATGACCTTTAATTATGGAAGTAATAAAAATCACAGCCAGCAGTCCCACCGGAAGAGTTCGCATACTGTTCATAGCCAGAACCTTGGAGAACGGCAGCCAATCCCATCGACGTTGCCGACTTTTGGATCTAATATTGGTCACCTTCACAACGCGCATGTCAGTAGTACCGGAACAGAAATGGCTTCCAAGGAATCAGAAGTTGTTAGTCAGCAGCTGAACGGACCATCAGGTGGTGTGGACCCATCAAACTTCGGCGGTTCTGTTGTTGTTGTTACAAGGAACCTTGCTCCCGGCACAAATCCGAATGCAGGGATTGGCTCAAATAGATCCAATGCCTGTGAAAGGTGACGAAATCTGAGAAATATTTTGTTATTGGTATTTTTGAAATATAGGCTTGACTGATGTAAAGTATTATACTACTAAACATTTGGTTATTTTACAGAAGTACCAGTGAAGCAAGTAATCAAGACCAACAACAACCTCCACCACTTGAATATTCTCCATTCAATTATACGTTTATCAAAACGACCGGATGGGTTCCTGGAGATTTGGCTGTCAGAGAGAGTACCAACCCGAACGGAGTGAATTCTCAGCTATTTGAAACTGGAGGTAGCACAAGCGCACTGTCTGCATCCAGAGCTATGAATTTTGCTTCTGTTGCTGCCTCAGAAATCTCGTCTTCTATGAGAACAACAACAGCCCAAATGAGCCAAGTCGCAATCGGTCAAGGAGTACAGAATGGTAAGAATATGGTCTCTGGAATGATCACAATGGAAAAATCCACGTCATTGACGGAAGGGCACCAAGAAAGTGAAGTTCCCAAAGCAGATGCGTCTAATTGTAAGGCACCGGGATACAGAGATACTACAACCATGGGATCTCCGATCCTTCGATTGCAGGAAACCCAACAGCCAACAGCCTCAAATCTTCCAAATTCGAATTACAATATGGACGGGCCATTGTCATCACCTTTTGTTTCTGCAGCTGGACTAAATCCAAGCAGCTTAAATCATAATATGATGAACTACAGTCAAGCTCGACAAAATTATGGTCCATCTGGACAGCCAGGGGTGGCTAATCAGTATTCATCTCAAGACATGGCTGCCAACATGATGAATGCACATCAGCAGTACATGAATGGAGGAAATCCAATGTTGTACTCTGGTAACAGGTATGGATCGTCTATTTTGAACAAGTATCTGTCATCTGTTTTATTATTTTTCCCTCTGTGTTTCAAATGAGCCCATTGGTCTGGAAAACTGGAAATAAATGCATGTTTGGTCTTAACTACCTAATTGAAAGCAGTAGCTGGTTCGAAGCGAAGTTATTCACCACAAATTTTGGCGTTTGGGTTAGGCTAGATGCATTGGTTTATTTGGGCTAAATTAAAAGCAAAATCCGCATTTAAGATGCAAATTGTAAAATTGTATTGCTTAATACAGTTGTCTTGTTTTGCATTTTCAAGTGCTTTGAATCCGATTAAAAGCGTAATGGGGGAGTCATATTTTATGTCTATTTTAGATTTATTTGTAAAAAAAAACCCAAATTAAATATTTTGACATAGTCTTATCTTTCAGTTTTTTTCGTTACTGTAACTATTTCGTTTGTGCGCTACTTTCTTTCCTTTTCGCTACTCTGTCGTCCTGTCTCTTTTGACTGTATTAACTGGTTGGTTAATGGTTTCGTCTTCTAAAGAACTTGAATCCGTTTTCGGTGTTGGTTTTGGGGTGGTAATGCTAGTGGGACGCATGTGCGTGGTGGGTTCTCCTGTTCTTCCTGTACCAACAAATGTTGTCCTCTCCTCCAGGCTAAATCCATGGACTCCAAGTTTCATGGCCGAAGTCCAACCAGGTCAACAACAGCAGCTACCACCACCAAATCACAGTCTTCAAGGAAGTCAACAGTCTGCCAATTCCGCTTTTGCATCGACTCGGCAAAATCAGTACAAGAACATGAGCGGAAGTGGGCCAAATTCTCAGTATGGTGGAAGGTCTGGGATTGGTGTCCCTGTCCGATCAGCAACAGGAGTTGGTAGTGGGTGGACTGGCTACGGTGGTAACATTGGTAATGGGGGTGTGGATTACTTGACTGTATTCCAAGGATTGGCAGCATTAGGTGGCCCCGCAATGATGGATCCATCCGCTCTCCTGTCCGGAATGGACGGTCTAGATGACAATCAAAGTGAGTAGTGACTTGCCGGTGTATAATGCATTTTTTAAATGATAAAATATTGTCGTAATCCCAACCCCTTGACTTGAATGTGCAATGAAATTAGAAGACCGCCGACTCCCAAGGCCGATAGGGGCAGAGAGAACGCGGAAAAGTGGAAACGGTGGTTCGATTGGAAATATGACATCTTTTTCAATTTTGGATTGCATGGATGCGGGTCCATTGCCTCAGCCAATCTCACTTCCGTCTGCTAATCATGGAAATGGCAACCCTCCTCAGGGGAGCTCGTGGCTGGCTATGCACGGACATGGAGGCTCATCTCAACCGACGAGCTTCCCTTCATCTACCCAACAACAACTTTACGGAGGATTAAGTGCTCATGGACCTCCACAACCACAAACTGGTGCGGGTCCTCGGGCCGGCGATCATTCAATCAATCGACGATTTATTGAGGACATGGATCCTAATCGAATGCATGAGTTTCAACAGGTATGGCCAGTTTCAAACTTATCTTAAAAGTTTAGGGACAAATTACTGATATTTTATAATATTATACTACTTAACTTAGATTTACGATGGTCAACAAAGAATGATGAATGGTGGAAACATTCCTCCAATGATGCACATGCCAAACGCCCCACCTGATCTGAACCCCGCAATGTCCCCTTTTGGGTTGGAACATTTGGAGCAACAAAGTGTCCCAAAACTTGATCAGCAGTGGGAATCGCATCCTATAATGGATGATAAACATATGGTACGTGTCAATGTTGGGATGGATATGGATATGACAAATTGTTTAAAGCGTGAATTAAAATTTTAAAATTTTGTGTTGTAACCGTTTAACAGCAGAGAGGATGGGGACTCTGGGGAGACTCAGTCGGGAGTGCTGGAATTGAATTGATAATGACATCGTTTGATGATGATGATTACATGCATGCCTAACGTGTGCAGCAAAATGAATTTTAGGCAAGGGGTGTCATTCCATTCGGATTTGTGGCTTCTTGAATGATCTATGGCATTTATGTCCGACATATATCCACACAGAACCCTCCTTCCGGCTTTGGAAGTAATTTTTTTTAATTACATTTCTAACATTTACATCTCTAATTACATTTTTTTAATTACATTTCTAACATAGCCAAAGATCTTCTCCAGGCGTTCGGAATTGATGTCACACGATAATTTCAAAAATCTGCCTTAGTCACCGTTATCAAGGTCAGGGGTCAAAATTAAATTTTAAAATGACCAAAGAGTTTATCTATGCAAGTAGTTGTAAATGGCTATATATGTCAGACAACAATTCGAATTTTTTAGTTCATTTTTTGAGATTTCAGTTTTTCGACAAGACAGCCCAGCAAGAAACGTATTGCTGGAACATTACTTACGTACAAATTAGCAGTTTTATTATAATAGACATTCTGTGATTAAAATCTAATAGTAGAAACTCCATCATTGCCTTTTTCAACTGCACAACTTCAAGAACATTTCCAAGACGAATCCTTTGATTGTTTGTCAAACTGCCAATTCCTTTTTGGTTCAACATTATCACCAAGAACTTGTATTTTGAAAGCTACTAATTAACTGTTTTTTTTTAGTATACCTTCCCCTTGTGGATGACGAGCCTCAACCAAGCGAAAAGAAAAATCGTGGACGGAAGAAGGAGGACGATGAGTCATGGTCTCCGCGAATGAAAGTTGGCCCGGTCGGAAATAGAGATATAAAATATTCTAGAGTTAATGCCAAGAAACGCTCTGTAGAAATGGGATTGGAAAAAGCTTCAGAGACTTTGGAATACAGCGTAAGTCTCAAAACATTAGTTTTGATTTTGATATTGTATATCGTATTCGTTACTCAAGCAATTGTGTAGATTTTTATTACATGAACTTCTGATTCTAATTTCTGTAAATATTTAGGCAAAGCTTAAACGAAAGCAACAAGACGATCTCCCTCTTGAAACAAAGAAAGTAAAAAAGCTTAAACTCGTGCCTTCGAAGCCTTCGTCAGCTTCAAACCCCATTAAGTGGAATGTAAAGAAGAGTACACCTGTTAAAAAACCTCCAGCAGCGACTGTTACTGTTAACACTCCAAGTAGGAAGCCCAAGAAAGGAATGGCTACTCCTAAACAGCGTTTAGGAAAAATACTCAAAATAAGCAAGTTCACTAGATTTTAGGTATTATTTCTTAGCACGTAGCAACTAGAGAGAACGAATTAATGCAGTTTAAAATTATTTTGCAATTTGGTTTAATATAGTTTTTACATTTTAATGCATGTATTGTTTGCCTTATCAAAAATTAGGTAGATGCTATTGGATTGGTGCAACTTTGTTTCATTGTTTGTTGCTGTAATTGAAAGGGTATTTTGTTACAAAGTAAAATTGCTATTCATTTCATCACCTAACTGTTAATGCCTAAGTTTTATCAGTTGTTACTGTAAACGTTTCAAAGTTCAATTTAAACATTTGTTATGTGCTTAATATACGATAATTTAATTGATGATAATGGTATAAAGCGTTATGTTGTAGGTACGTCTGTTGTTGATTAGTTGGTATAAAACGTTAAACTGATAATTCGATTGTAGGTTACGTAGAGAATGAATTCCTCGAAATAGTATATAAGGTCTGTTTATTATTTTGTAAAAGTGGCAAAGTAGTTTGATTGTGATATGTACCAAAACCTGTAGATTATAAGGAGCATTGAAACTATGTATATTGTAGAACAAAGAGTTATATTTATAGTATTTCATCCATTCATCCCTTAACGACTTATCCTAACATCCTTATCATGCAATTTACCCTGCTTTAGTCGGGATTCGAAATACAAATTACGCATGCTTTAGTCCAAAGTGCAATCTTATCTTATAGTTTATCATGTAGAAATATTTAAACACTTGGATATCATGAATCCTCATCTCGTTATATGAATTGATATCTGCATAATTTATAAAAACTTAACTTATGTAAAATATTGATGACGTAGTTCGTAGTTGGTAGGGCTTGAATGGAATGGTGATTGAAATGCTGGGAAATATCAATTTTTTATACCATTGGTAAATGGTTGCTGAGAATGAGATGATATAATTGTACTCCAATTATTATAGCTCGTAATAGTACAAAAGTCCCTAAAAACATTATATAGCTACAAAAATATGTTTAGGTTCCTATTTTATATAAACACAAATTACGATTCGGCGTGTAACCGTTTTTCGCTCTAACTCCCGACTAATTAACTAATAATTGATTACTGGTATTGAACTTCAGAAATTGGTAATAATTTTTTTTACTCTACTTAGAATGGTAATAAGAGTATTGAACAGATATATCCTGACAGTATCACAGCTTGGTGTCTAGAATTATAAATTATAACATTGTGAAATAGTTAAGTCTATTAAGTAAACTAACTGTAAATCCGAATATTATGTCTTAGAGTCAGCAAAGTTAAAAATTACACCGAGAATCTCACTTTTAATGATATGGAAAACGATTTATTAATTAAATCGGTGAGAGTGTTCATAAGCTATTTATTATATCCACTAAAATAATGTTATAAAAACTCAGTTTATATCGTCGTGTTTTCAATGTACATTAGCTAAATGATGAATCGTGAGGAATAGACAATAGTATGTCGAATATAAAATTATCGTTACCTAAATTATTTTTACTCGTTACAACAGTCAGTTTGGTTGTGGTGGCTCATATGATCAAAGTTCAAAAACTGTTACAAAATATTTGGTTGCACTTGCAGATTGTAAAATATAAAAGATTTGAAAGAAATATATGTACCTATTCGAACTTGAATTGTTGAAAGCAAATCTCAAACGAGTAATAAAAAGCCAAGCCGTCGAATATTCAGTATTCCTTCTTGCAAATTGTGAGACAATTTAATTTTTCCGTCACCCGAATATCCGATATTATAATCGTGTTTCAGCCTTCAAGAAGACGTTCTGACGGTGTCCGGCTATCTCGTCCCGCACATTTCGTCCCTGACCAATCTCGTCCCATCCATTTTCGTCCCCCACAATCTCGTCCCCAGACCATTTCGTCCCCGACCCATTTCGTCCCCCTCCAATCTCGTCCCCGAGTTTTTTATTGATCATAATAACAATGAATTCAGTTGTTATTGCTAATGATGTCCTCTATTTACGGTTGATGATGACCTTTTGCTAAATGACCTCCAATATACCTTTGAGAGTCAGACTCTTCGTGATGGGACCCAAAAAAATATTTACAAGTTTTTTTTTTTTTAGAAAAAATCCTAAAAATTCTTTCTATTAATTGATAGGACATATGCCTGTTATCTTAACCTCGATCACAATGCATGTTTGCTTCTTCAAAAGCTTAGGTGACTCGTTGAATCAGTTAAATGCGATATGCGTAAGAAACAAATACAGAATTGTGAATTGTTTTCATTTTTAAATTCGTAACTTTTCTTCAGATTGAAACGTAAGATCGTAACCCAATCTGAGTTTTTAAGCAAACCTCTATTGCGGTCGAGTTTAAAAAAAGTAAAAGGCCAATGTGCACTGTGACCTTAGATAGTTACCTATACTAGACAATTCCATGCCGAAATGGTAGACTTGATTTTAAATAGGAATGTATCGTATATGCATTGTGAGAATGGCTTTGTCTCAAGCCTTTGTTTCTATAACTGGCGTTACTCAATAAATGCTACTTGAGTTTATGCATTTGTTCTCCACGCTTTTATACCAACAAACAAAAAGTTGCCTTGGACTTTAGTTAGTCTCTTTGTCTCACTATGATTCCAGGTTTACTGAGGCTTTGACTTTCCAAAGGAGAGTGTCTGACTCTCTCCAGGCACAAGCCATGCATCGAATTAGCTACAGATTAATTAGTGTACCCCTACTGAAATGACATATATTCGAGTCAATTTTTTCAATTCCAACATATCATATGCCAATTTTTCACAAATTTTGCGCAGATTCCGAATCTATACGACGTCAGCGTCAGTGATAGTATGGATGACTGTAGGCTCAGGTCAGGTATGTAGTATGGACTATCTAATTGTTTTTTGTTTTAAGCGGAAACGTCGATCTTTTTAATTAGGGGCCATATTGCAATAAATAGAGGCCTGATAACAACGAACGAATCTAATGTTTAGGTATCTGAAAAATCTAGTGGGCCTCCAATCTACAGAAATACTTTCAGACTGATCGTTTCAAAATTCTTAATTTAGTAACACTTGACCAAAAGTAACATAAAAATTGGAATGTAATTTAGATATGTTATATCATCTAGCTAGAATCTCTGTCGTTATTAATCAAGGGATTTGGATGCCTCCGATCCAAGTCTTCCGTTTTGACTGATTCCGATACAATTGGAACAGGGAAGGGACTTTAGTCACAGGCTTTAAAGCCCCATCCTCTTATCAACCCGTCGATTATAGTCATTGATTTCTTGAAATGTAAGTTTTTTGGCCATTTACAAACAGCCTATCGGAAAACACAGGCATCATATGTATTCTTAGACTGAGAACTATTTGAAGGTAAAAATAAAATAAAAAGTAACTTTAGAAGACATCGTCATTGGATATTGCATAGTAACTAATTTTATTTTCATAATCGACGGTTGTTCTTTTTATCAGAAAAAGATTTTTTTTTTTTTAACTTAATAAGCTTGTCCGCAGAAGAATGAATTTTCATTCATTCTTAGGCGGACAGATCATCAAAATTTGGAAGTCCACTTTTGTCAAAGTCGTTAAAAAATGGATGAATGATAGCAGCTTTGGCACTCATTCGGTTGGTCGGAGAGTATATTAGCATTTCTGCAAGAATATTCATTCCATCGTTGTCGTCAGCCAACCGAGCAACACTCTTTTTTAGTTTCAGCTCATTCCATTTTGGAAAGGTAGCCTTGTAGTCTGGCAATTCAGAAAGTCCCGGCCACGCATCTTCAGTTGGAGTCTTTAAAACTCTTCATGCAGAAATATCAATCAAGTTAAATAAACTGTTTACATATAAACGCAATGTAACAGTATTAAGCTTAACTAATATATTTTCCTACCGAAATATGCGGAATAACTGGTCGATTTCGGAATCCCCTTGGAACAATGGCTTCTTGGTCACAAGTTCTGCCATAATGCAGCCCACCGACCACATATCAACAGGACAAGAGTACCTCGGAGAGCCCAGAAGGACCTCGGGTGCTCTGTACCACAGGGTAACGATTTCGTGAGTATAAGCGCGGACTGGAACTCCGAAAGCCCGAGCAAGTCCAAAATCGGCGATCTTGAGATTACCCTGAAGATCTATTAGCAGATTTTGCGGTTTCAAGTCTCGATGAAGAACCCTCCGTTGGTGGCAAAAGAGCATCCCGCGAAGCAGCTAAATCACAAAAGTTAAATTATAGTTTTAAATATTACGGGCGACGTGTTAATTTGGCTTAGAAAATCTTTTTTATCGAATGTATGTGGTATTAAAAAACTTGCCTGATAAGTTAGGGATTTTATGGTAGTCATCTCAAGCTGGTTCCCAGGTCCATAGCTATCGATATACTTCTTCAGGTCCATAGCCACGAAGTCAAATACCAAATATAGTTTTCCTTCTGCCATGATAACATCTTTCAGTCTGTTTATCAACAAAACAAAAAACTATAATGTAACGCATAATGGCTTAACCCTTCATTCATTAAATTCATTTAACATTTTTTATCATTGGGTGTTTCTTTTAAATTGTTAAATTGAATTGTGAAATGATTGTCTGATTGTAAAAACAAAATACAAACTAAGAACTGGACTGGGAACTGTACCCGACGATATTGGGATGAACCGAAAGCTCCTTCAGGACAGAGATCTCCCTTAATGCGATGGCTGGGACGCCTTCATTCTCATTTTCAATTTTGATCTTTTTCAAGGCCGAAAACTCTCCCGTCCTCTTGTGTTTACATTTATATACGACTCCGTACGTTCCTGCAATTTTAATGAAAATCATAAATTAAATCAGGTTTCGGTTCAGTAAAGTTCCGTTTCACGTTTGACGTTTGACGTTTCAGGTTTGGGAATTTTGAATGTATTTCATATTTGATATTGAATATTTTTCTGCCTGGCCTGCCTAAGGCCCCTATGCCCTGGGGGCCTCGTCGTGACGTGAACCCGTGAAAGAATCTCAAATCTAAGGTAATGCTGTGTAATTAATTGGGAATAGATTGATGCAGATCAGAAATGAAGATGAAAAAGAATAATGGGAAATCGCAATGTGCAATGCAAATGTCAAATGTTATTTACCTTCTCCAAGTTTTTCGATTCTCAAGTAATCGTCCGTCATTTTGAATCCTTGAGCTACTTGAGACTTGAGGAGTGTGGAGTGAGTGTCAGTGTCCGGTGTGCCAGAGAATAATAAACGATGCTGTTTATGCTGCAGGACCGAAACTGAAATAATGATGAATATAATATTGAATATTGAATATTGAATATATATGAATTAATTAAGAATGAGTTTGGAGTTTGAAAAGTGGAATAAAAATTGGAGGAGGTTATACTGTTATACTATGAAGCAAGTGTAGGTGCACCGTCCATTGATTGAGTATATCCTGCACCGCTTCCGTGCTTCCGGCCTTCTTCTTGATATTCAGACTCTAGCTGTTATTCCAACCTATTTCCTGCCCTTCAATTTGAGACCACACTTGCCTGTCTGGGAGCGGCGCACCAAAAAAGAGCGGGTAGGGTGCGGCGCACCCAGCACCCCGCTCCCGCACCTAGGAGCGGACCACGAGCGGGGTGCGCAACATTTTATGTTAAGGGTGCGGGGTGCGGGAGCGGGGTGCGCAACATTTTGGTTGAGAGCGGGGTGCGGGAGCGGGAGCGCTTGACATTTTTAGGTGCGGGGTGCGGGAGCGGGGTGCGCTAGGTTTTATCTTAAGGGTGCGGGGTGCGGGAGCGGGGTGCGCCACAGTTTATGATATGGGAGCGGGGTGCGGGAGCGGGGTGCGCCGCTCCTAGACCTATTTTCTTTTTGTCTCCCTTACTAAGGGTGAAACTCTTTAATGTTTTTACTTTGTCTGTCTGTCTGTCTGTCTGTCCGTTCGCAGCATAACTCTCGAACGGTTGAATATTAAAAAAAAAAAATTCGGGAAACCATCAATGACCTCCAAGCGGATCTAGAGTTCGTTTGATGACCGTGCAGGTCAAAGGTCAAGCAGGTACGGTCATAGGTCACATTTTGTTTAAACAGCAGACCTAGATGTACTACGTCGTTCGGACGGTACTGTCGAGTGTTGTTCAACAATATATATAACTTCACTCTATGGTTGGGAAAATGTGAGAATCTTGTATAAAACGACTCACATGTGTCGTACAACGACATTAAATGATATTTTGAGTCTTTTTCGTGTCGTTTCACCCTTTTTTGATGTGCGTTTGCAACGGTTTATTAAAGGGTGAAACCCATTAATATTTTTACCTTGTCTGTCAGTCTGTCTGTCTGTCTGTTAGCTGCATAACTTTCGAACGGTTGAATATTTTCAATTTTTTTTCGGGAATACATACATGACGTTCCGGCAGAGGCTGAGTTCGCTTGAGGACCGTGTAGGTCAAATATCAAACGGGTAAGGTCAAAGGTCACTTTTTTTAATGCCTTCTAACGTGCATTTGACATCGTTGGAAAGGTACGGTCAAGTGTTATTCAAAGACGTATATGACTATTCTATGGTTGGGGTAATCTGAGAATCTTGTAGAAAACGACTCTCATGTGACGGGTAAAGCTTCTAAATGTAATTTTACGTATTTTTGGTGCGGTTTCACCCATTTTGATGTTCGTTTGTAACGTTTTATTCAGTATTTCTCCTCCACCCTGTTGAATTTTGCATTGTATTCGTTCTGTATTTCATATTTTTAAATAATTCATTTCAGTCTCACCGTTCATTTCATTCAAGTAAGTAGTACAACGTTCAACACTTACCACGTCATCACCTCATTTGCATCCCTCACCGCAGTTCATTACCTTATATATTGTGATAAATTCATTTTGCACATGTGTAAAGCAAGGAGCGTGTTGGGTGCGGCGCACCCCGCTCCCGCACCTAGGAGCGGACCACGAGCGGGGTGTGCAACATTTTATGTTAAGGGTGCGGGGTGCGGGAGCGGGGTGCGCAACATTTTGTTTGAGAGCGGGGTGCGGGAGCGGGAGCGCTTGACATTTATAGGTGCGGGGTGCGGGAGCGGGGTGCGCTAGGTTTTATGTTAAGGGTGCGGGGTGCGGGAGCGGGGTGCGCTAGGTTGCATGTTATGGTGCGGGGTGCGGGAGCGGGGTGCGCTAGGTTGCATGTTATGGTGCGGGGTGCGGGGTGCGCCGCTCCCACATTGCATGTTGTGGTGCGGGGTGCGGGGTGCGCCGCTCCCAGACAGGCAAGTGTGTTTGAGACTAAAAGAAAGATTTCCCACGGTCCCCTCTTTTACTCCTCTCGGCGTTGGGGTACCATGAGATTTTTTTTATTATTCCTAAACACCGAAATAAGTCCCCATATTCCTTGGATTCCACGATCCTCCGAAACTGTTAGCAGTCTTAGCACTGTTAGCTACATATGGATGGGGGGATCAAATTAGCACAATAAATTAATTCTGACCTTCAAGTCAAGGACGCCACATATCTATTATTTCTAGGAAATATTAAACTCCTACTTTGTATGATTTTGTATTTTGAAAAAAAAACTCTGGTTTTATTATTCCTAGGCTACAGCTGTAGCTACTTCATTGACAGACCGATACTGCATAGCTAACCAAGAGAAAGATCACTTTGATTTTTCAGCACACGATCTGTTGTCCTGTGGGGCGGATGCATCTGCCGCTAACATCCATGGCAACGTCGCAAAGGGTTGTCAGGGTGGACATTCTCTCAAGGCTTTTAGATATGTTCGAGACGAAGGGCTCGTCTCTAGTGGTTCCTACCGTCCCGGATCTGACAAGGTGACTTTGCTCTAGCAATAGGCCTCATGGGCCTTTACATTTGAATGTTCCAGTAGATAAGTCAACTAATTTAATCTTTTAATCCCTTCCTGATTTAGGGATATGGGTGCCGGCCTTACGAATTACCGGCTTGTGACCACAGATCTACGGATACCGGAACTTCTAATGAATACAAATGTAAAAGCGAATCCGGACAAGGTGATACAACCCCCCCAATGTGTCGAAACTTGCCAGTCTGCCTCCACTTTAACCTACAATCAGGACAAAAAGCGAGTGCCGACAGCATGTTCTGTTAATCCGACCGTTGAGGATATTCAAACTGAAATCATGAATAATGGACCAGTTGTTGCGGTGATGAAACTCTACACCAATTTTTTTGAATTCAATACAGCCGGTAAGGGATATCGTTCTTAATTCCTACATTTGACCTGAATTGAAACGATCTTTAAATTTAACCCATATCAATATTATTACGTCGTAGGTATTTATCGAACCAATCAAGTCGTAAACAATAGGCTCCTCATGTGCCATGCCGTCAAGATTATTGGATGGGGGACGGATGTCCAGAATGGCAAGGAAGTTCCTTACTGGTTGGTCGCAAACTCGTTCGGACATGGATGTGGACAGAATGGATTTTTCAAAATAATCCGAACCGAGAATATCGAAGAGAGCGAAGATAGCGCATGGATTCAAACTCTAGTTACCGTCGGTCGTTTCAATTAATACTGCAATACAATATTTCAGAAACTGTACAGATACTTAATTTAATATACTTTATCATTTTGTTCACAATATTGTAAAGATGAAAGGAAAACCAAATATCAAACTGATTAACAAATTCTGAAATACAAACATATTATTTAAGTTTTCTCTTCTGGTGTATCTGTAGTGTTGAGTATCTTCAGTTTCACTAACCACGATTTCCTGGTTGCAAACAACTTCTTCTGAATCAAATGCAAACAAATAGACATACCTACAATTACCGCGGTCAGTTCCATTAGTTTGCTCTATATTCACATGAAACTACTTGGTCTATTTTTACGGTTTGCAACAACCTGCAACGGATTAAGCTACGTGTATGTGTAAATTCTGGGTTATAGACTCCCAAACTTCTAAACCACTCGAGTTATGACTTAAGATGTAAGTTAGGTTAGGTTGCTTTCCTAATTTTTAAAACAAACTCGATCCAAACTTAAAGCCCTGATTGCTCCCTTGTCCAAAGTTTCCACCAAAGACCGACACCCCAGATGTTAAATGAATAATTATTTCCCGAGGTATCTGTCTGTACGGGTACTGGTGGGAGCCCAGTGAGTTAGGGAGCGTCTGAGGTATGTGATGTAGATACACATAATATACGTACGGTAAGGAATAATGAAACTTTAAACTTAATGTATAATTAGGTTATTAAAAATTAAAAATCGGAATTATAATACTTTAACTATTGTAGAATCGTAGAATAGGATAAATTATCGAAGGTGGGTCATCGTCAAACCTGGTCATGTGGAGTTTTAGAGATTCGGAAGTTAATGCCACGTTTGCCACGCCACATCCAGGGGGGGGGACATGAATTGACAGCAGTTCCGACTCTAAGGAGAACTCCTTATTTATAGGAATGAATGTGAGGAGAGAGAAATGTGGCTTCCCACCCCGAAGTTTTGCTCAAAATGTGCGAGGAGATTGGAGTCAACAAAACGGTTCCCTTCCCACCTCCACTACTCTCTCTATTGCTTACCAAATCCCAACTGCGCTGCGTCCAGTTCTTCTTCCCGAGTCTCACTTTTCATCCAATTAACCACTACGTAAACAGCGTAAAAACATAAAAAACTAAACTAAAAAAAGCATTATATTTGTCGACATATTGGATATTGAGAATCGCATCCACGATCCCATTTTTTTGTTTCATTGTTCGGAATTAATGAAGAAATGAATTGGCTTTTTTAAATGGATGTTTTATTTTAAACTCACAATTATTTGATGAAAGATGTATTGGAGAGTAAAACTCGTAACAAATGAAACGTAAAAAAGGGGTGAAACCAAAACG